>CM028328.1:6768113-7968113 GCA_016647705.1 Eucommia ulmoides
GTTGTTTGATCATAACCGTTGGATTTAAAAATTGATCCAACGAGTCAAAATTTCTAAAATATAAAATATGTCCTGATTTATAAAATTGACTAGCATATAACATGTGCCTTAAGACATGGATGTAAAACAAAACAAAAAAAAAATATTATTTTTTTATTTTTTGATATAATCTCATCTATTTATACAATATTCTACGCCTAATTTATTTGAACATCAATACTAATTATCATATTAGAACCAAAAACAATATTTGAACAAAAGGACAAACAAAATTTACGGTGGCGTTTAGTTAGTGTTTTTGTTTTTCTATTTCTACTTCCAATAAATTAGGATGGGATGGGATGAAAATTTTGTTTACATTCTAGAGTATTTTGGAAATAGAAATATTTTTTGTAACGACCATTGTTCTGAAATTGTTTCTTTTAATTTATGAGAATAGAAATAAGAAACATGTTTGGTTACAACATTTGTTCTTTTTTTTCTCTTTACATGTATGGTGGCCGGCATCGGCGTCGTGGTGGTGGTTGCCGGAGGATGGTAGTGGGAATAGTTTTGTAAGAGTAAATAGAAATCAACACTTTTTTTGTTTCTCAGATTCTTAAGAAAATCAAGAAAAAGTCTCAAATTACTTTCAAATTTTTTGGAACATAAACATGTCTACCAAACGTGTCTGTAGATTAATCCCAAAGTTTTAAAAGTGGGAATTGGAATTAAAGAAACAGTAACAGTAGCCAAATGGGACCTACAAAGAGTAGAATCCGCTTAAAATATGATTTCATTCATGAAGTTGTGCTTCCCCATACCAAAATATAACAACAGTCCAATGAACTATCGGTATCAAAATAAACAACACTGACCATTATTTTCATTGAGATCATTATGCAATAAATCCAAGAGTAATATGAACATCAACCTAACCAACATTCAAGGCATATATTGAGCCTGTACTGGTACATAGCCAGTATCAAAAGCAGTACTTTGCTTTTTATCCATCTATCTAATAAAAAATAATTAAAATTTATTTAAAATATGAACATAGTTTGTAGTTTATCATACTTAGAAGGCAAAAGCAATTTGAATTCAAAATAGAAAACATTGAAATAGAACTAAAAAGAGCAAAAAAAATAAATAGAAAAAGGTTAACAACAACAACAACTAAGTCTTTGTCCTACTTACGTAGGAAAAAATGTTAAATAGAACAAAAAAAAATGTTCGACCAGATAAGGGTTTAAAGAAAGGATTGGCAGTAGTATGTACGATTGAAGGTCAATGGTACCTTCAACCATTGTTTCGTGTTCTCTGTTCGTGTTTGTCACCGCTGTCGTGTTTGATATCGTCATTTGTTGTTCGCCACTGTCTTTTGATGTTCACCACTGTCGTTCAATGTGAGTTTTATTTTTTGTGAATGTTCATACCGGTGTATATTTGGTGAATGTTAATGTATGGTTTGGTGAAATGTTCACACCAGTTTATTTTTCGTTAATCTTAATTTATTTATTTTTAATATTTTTTATTTGTTCTTGGTTGTACCTCAAGAATGATACGCGAACATTCACGCAAATGATACGTTAACAATAATGTTTTCTAAAATTCGAAAATGTTTACATACTCAAATAATAAGAATGTTCACGAATCTTCATCTTTAATTTCAAGATATAAAGCGGATGAACATCACACCAGATAAATACGTTAACACTCACACATCCACACAAATTATACGCGAACATTCACGCAATTCATATGAATACAAATATTCGTGTATACACATCACAAAACGTGAATGTTCACGTCTTCTTATATTTTACAAAATGACATTTTATGTAAATTAGGGAAAAAAAAAAAAAAAACAATGCTCAAAGAACATGGACTATCATCTAAAAAAAATTGGGGACTAAAAATTTAATTAAAGTAGTTGAAGGTCTATATTATAGTTTCTATACATTTGGAGGACTAAAAAATAAAATTCCCATCAATTTTCCCTTTTTATTGTATCATTAATTTTAATAATATATTACAAATCCATCCATTAGTAGTGAAATATAAGTATATTTTGGATTAATTGAAGATATTTTCATTGAAAGGGTAAGATATATTATATCAAATAACTCCATCAACCCAAGAGGTGTTAGTCTGGTTGGTAAGGGAATGTGTCGTCTTTTCTTGTCAAACAGGATTCGACTCTCCTAAGGAACACTTTAAAAATTAATCTTAAATTTAATTCTAAATGCATCAGGTCGATGTGGGAGAGTACATCCTTAAAATCGTCCGAGAATATGATTAGTCGAAGTGCACGTAAGTTGATTTAAACAACAACTTACCGTAAAACCAAAAAAAAAAATAACTCTATAAATATTATATCAAAAACTTCATAAATCTTATAATGGAAGCAATTTTTGTGCAATAATTATCTTCTGTTTTTTGTTTAAATGAAACATTTATGAGTATTTAAGGTTTGAAGTAATGACTTGGCCTTCTAAAATGGACCCACATGACTATTTTGCCCCTCTACAAATTGGGTAAGAAAAATCAAAGCTTTTTAATTTCCTTATTTAGAAGATGCCTACAAATCCATCTACTTCAAGATTTTGTTGTTGAATATTAGTGCATATGAGGGCCCTAGTCCTAGTTTATCAGAAAAGAGGAAAAAAAAATAAAAAAAGATTAATAACAATAACCAAGGTTTTATCCCACTTATGTAAAAAAAAAAAGTTAAATAGAATAAAAAAAAAAAAAAAAAAGTGTATGACCAGATAAAGGTTTAAAGAGGGGATTGGCAGTGTTATGTACGATTGAAGGTCAATGGTACATTCAACCATTGTTTCGTGTTCTCTGTTCGTGTTTGTTGTCGCTGTCGTGTTTGGTATCATCGTTCGCCACCGTCGTAGTTTGTTGTTCGCCACTGCCTTTTTTATGTTCACCAATGTCGTTTAATGTGAGTTTTGTTTTTTGTGAATGTTCATACCGGTGTATATTTGATAAATGTTCATGTGTGGTTTGGTGAAATGTTCGCACCAGATTATTTTTTATTAATCTTAGTTTTTTTTTTAAATATTTTTTATTTGTTTTTGGTTGTGCCTCAAGAATAATATGTGAACATTCACGTAAATGAGACGTTAACAAAAATATTTTCTAAAATTTGGAAATGTTTACATACTCGAGTAATAAGAATGCTCATGAATCTTCATCCTTAATTTCAAGTTATAAAATGGACGAACATCACACTGGATAAATACGTTAATATCCATACCTGCAGACAAATGACACACGAACATTCACGTAAATCATATGTACACGAATATTCATGTATACACATCACAAAACATAAATGTTCACTGATAGGTGTAAATTACCTATTTATTTTCAATCCGAACGTTATTAGTTTTTTAGTACGTTTTAATACATTTTAATATGTTTTTATTTTTTTTTGTACTAAATCAGGTGTTTGAGGTGAAACGGGATGAAAACGGATAAAAAAAACGATCACATCGAATCAAAGACGGTGGAAGAATGGTGAAAGAACGGTGGAAAAAGGGTAAAGAAGCTGAAATTCAGAACCTGCAGCCACCACAGCGGTGAACAAACCACCGCCGCAGCAGTCAAAGTACAGAGAAGGTCTTAACTTACTGCAAGTCCACCGCTGCGGTAAAATGATAGAATATTTTCCAATTCCAACGCCTTCTCCACCGTCGCTGCGAACAGTGAACCGACATACCCACCGCCTAGGCGGTGACCTCTGCACAGTTTAGATATTTTCTCTTTAAATATCGCCTTCCTCTCCTCACATTTGAGAATTAGAGCTCTATAGGACTTAGTATATTTTAGAGAGAGGTTTTGGGAGTGCTCATTCAAATCCTAAGGAGAATATCACATTGCCAAGAAGGGGGAGCGATCTCGAAATATTTTTAGCGATAAATCTTCGGACTAGGTTAAGTTTCTCTTGTTCCTTCTTTTATTTCTTAACTTAGGATTGTTGTTTGAGCATATTTAGCTTAGTTTTCATTGTATAACCGACTATGACCATGAGCTAAACGGGTTTTTGTCTAGGGATTAATGTAATTTATGAAAATGTTGTTTTGTTAAGTTTGTGTTTCGTTTGCGGATGTTCTTCGTTATTTTGATTGTATATGTCGTATTGTTTGTTTATCATGTTTAGAATAATGTTATGAGAATACGGGGTTTGACAAATCCCGGATTCGAACTAAAATAAATGAACTCCACAATCCAATAACCTGGTCGGAGTTAGGATTGTGGACAATCAATGACGTTGGGGCGAGATTCACGTGACCTAGGGTCGTTAAGACATTAAGGGAGACTTCTTCGTTGACTCGAAATCATGTATTCCCCCGTCTTACACTTGGGAGAGGTGACGGGGGAATTTTAAAACTGAGATTGTCGATAGGGTAAACACAACATGACGATCCAATGACCCGATTGGGAGTTGGATTGTGTGCAATCAATTACGTTAGGGCGAGACTCACGTGACCTAAGGTCGTTAAGACGTTGAGGGGGACTTCTTCGTTGACACGAAGTCGCGTTATATCCCTCGTCTTACACTTGGGAAAAATAACGAGGGAATTTACGAACTGAGATTGTCGGATAAGTCAAACGCCGTTAATGTAAAGTAAAACGAGACCAAATACATTTTTGTAAACAAAAGTTAATCCCTAGGCAATACTTTCCTTAAACATCTTATAATAGTATTAGTATAGTTAATTTAATTAGATTAATTAACTTAGTATTAGTATTATTAATTTTAAACACATTTATTTTCGCCTAGATAAAATTAGGTCATGATAAACGCGGTATTCAATAATAGTCAAAACCAATCCTTGTGGACACGATAACCCTAACTTTCCCGATCTATACTAAAACTTGACCTCGTATACTTGCGAATGAAAGTAGCGGTGTATTCACGCGCTACCGTTCACGTGTTCTTATATTTTACAAAATGATATTTTATGTAAATTAGGAAAAAACGATACTCAAAGAACATGGACTATCTTCTAAAAAAAATTGGGGACTAAAAATTTAATTAAAGTAGTTGAAAGTCTATTTTATAGTTTTCATATATTTGAAAGACTAAAAAAATAAATTTCTCATCAATTTTTTCTTTTCATTGTATCATTAATTTTAATAATATATTATAAATCCATCCATTAGTAGTGAAATATAAGCATTTTTTTTTTTATTAATTGAAGATATTTTCATTGAAGGGGTAAGATATATTATATCAAATAACTCCATCGACCCAAGAGGTGTTAGTCCGATTGGTAAAAGAAGGTGTCGTCTTTCCTAATTAAACAGGATTCGACTCTCCTAAGAAACACTTAAAAAATTAATCTTAAATTTAATTCTGAATGTACCAGTTATATGTGGAGGAGTGCGCCCTTAGAATCGCTCGAATATATGATTAGTCGAAATGCACGTAAGCTGACTTGGATAACAACTTACCGTAAAACCCAAAAAAAAAAAGTAACTCTATAAATATTATATCAAAAACTTCATAAATCTTATAATGGAAGCAATTTTTGTGCAATAATTATCTTCATCTTTTTTGTTTAAATGAAACATTTATGAGTATTTATGGTTTGAAGTAATGACTTGGCCTTCTGAAAATGGACCCACATGACTATTTTGCCCCTCTACGAATTGGGTAAGAAAAATCAAAGCTTTTTAATTTCCTTATTTAGAAGATGCCTACAAATCCAACTACTTCAAGATTTTGTTGTTGGATATTAGTGCACTCTAGTCCTAGTTTATCTATACGATATACTTGTTATATTATAAATTCCGTCAAAACGGTCCCGTAGCTCAGTTGGTTAGAGCGTTGGTCTTATGAGCCGAAGGTCGCGGGTTCGAGCCCCGCCGGGACCACCTTTTTGAAAATTTAAATCTGAAGTGAAATTACACTTTGCACCCTTAAAGTTTCGGAAGAACTTAATGCTTCTAATTTGGCAAATTATTACGCATTTATATGCTAATAATATTGACTTTTGTATAGTTTCTTGTTTGTATTTTAATAGATAAAATGAGCATGAATGTTATTTTATTTGCGGTGTTTCACCATTACTGTAAATATCACGTCGTGCACTGACCTAAAATCTTTAGACCAAATTTACATGGCGTAAAATGCTTCAGTCAAAGTACTGGTAGTAGTCCACATGGTACTTTAGATGTCAGACAATTTTTTCTAATACTTCCGATGTGTCATATCACAATATCCCCCCAATTGAAAGACACAATTTTTGGATCGTGTTATCCCAATTCGTCCCCTTGATTGGTGGCGCTGACGAGAATAATATTCTAAGATTAGCAATTCATTTATTTTCAAATCGATTCATTTACTAATAGGCCAAGTAGTCACTTATATTATAATTTAGTAATTAAGAAGGAGCTTTAGATGATGAGAATCAAAGCGGCCCAACTCGAATTGCGGGCAAGGGTGATCCATTTCGATCCTCAAAACTAGGGTTGTGTGCTTAATTGAGTACAACAGTGACGCGCATTGTGCTTTGTTAACGCCAGTGCAGAGCAATCCATAAATTGAAAATAGGGTACATGTCTCGGCACTTTTATCCCTTTCCAAAACTCCTACTCCTCTTTCAACACCATCATGATGTCATTTCCAGATTAGGGGTGACTTTAATATCATTTGTAAATGCTATATATGACCCATTGGTCTAATACCTTTTGGACCGAGTCCAAGTGGCAAAATTGCTTATGCGTTCAAAGTGTAATTTAATTATTTAAATTTATTTTCATTATGGGCCTAATGGAGGGTGACCCTCGTTGTCTTGGCAAATTCCAACCTTTTCAAGGACCTATTCTAGGTGAACGGCTACTATCGTTAGTTGTTCAGTCGCTGTAAGCCCAAAATGGGTAATATTTCAGTGTTTGCAGAGACCACCAAACAAATGTGTTCTCCACAAATCACAACCGCTTGTTTTGTTTGAGGACATCAAATGGGGAAATTTTACTTTTGACACTTGAAAGTATGATGGTGTTTAATTGGTCCGCATATTTGGAAAACATAACATTGGACCCTAAGATTTGAACTTCGTGTCAATTTGAGCTAATTATTAATGGTTTGTAAAAATCTAGATGGAAATGACGAAATGCGTGGAGCTAAGACATCAACCACGTCAACGGCGAAGCTAAGGGATGGCGGTTTGTCAGTGTTGTGAAAGGAAAAAAATTACATTTTGTACCATTAGATTTATCATACGTGTCTAAAATCTAAATTGTCCTTGTGAAATTAGTTGTACTTAAAGTGGTAAAATTACCCATAAAATTAATGTTACATAAGGTTGGTCACAGATCAGACTGGGTCAAGCTATACCTAGGGTATTACGAAAATTTAGTAGGCCCGAGCCCAAACATATCATCGGGCTCTATTATCCTGCCCAAATCCGCCCGCCATAAAAATTCTCAGACCCAAGTCCAACAATATAATTTTTGTGATAATTTAAAAAATAATTACTAAAATAACAAATAAAATTTCTAAAATACATTCATCCATAGTAATTAATACTTACCGATATTGATTTTCATTAAAAAAAAAAAATCACTCATTCACATTTCACACTAAGACATGGAGCAACTAGAGCTGGCTAGAAGTGAAAATTAGGATTAATTAATTTAATTCTTTATATAAATATATCTTTAATAAATGGACAGGCCGAACCTAAATAAAGTCATGCACAAGTCCGACCCTACAAATGAGTGGGTCAAAATCTTAGGTTCCTAACTCTGCCCATGAGCTTAAACATCAAGTCCGAGTCTTAAAAAAAACGTAGTGGTTTGGGCAGATTGGGCGGACCCCTGTGGCCATGACCATCCCTAAATTGTTACGTGGTCCTTATGTGCACATTTTCATCTATATTTTAACCTACCGTTCACAATTGGAAAAAATTGACACCAGACTCAAATCTTAGGGTCAAATGTGCTGTTTTTCAAATCTTAGGGGCCAATTAGACACTCATTCCAAACTAAGGGTCAAAAGTGAAGTTTTCCCAAACCAAATTATTGTATATGATTCCATTCAGTTCAAGCATCACTTCTACATGAAAAGAAATGAAATCTCCCTCTTGATTCTGTCTCTTTTGTTTCTGATTTAGAGGACTGATCATGGGCCATGGCAGCTCCCTCTCTCTCACCTACCCAGATCATGGTTTGCTTTTTCAAGGTATGAATTGTTGAAAATCCATCTCCACGTTTGCCTCCTCCTAATTTCTATTTTTGTTTCCATATTTTCATTTTGTTTTTCGCGTTTCAACGTTGTTTGAATGCATATCTTTTGCCCACTAACAATCATGTAGCTCGGCTCCCAGGTAAAGTTTTTCGTCTCTTTGCTAGTTAAATCATTTGATTCAATATATTTGTTGTGATTGATTTCAGTAATTGTTGTATTAATTTTGGTTATAAGAACTTTTTCAGCTGCTAAAATGATCAAACATCTGATCAAAGAGAAGTGAATTTCAAAGCGTTTGTCCCCAGTGCTATAATGCACTAAACATGTTTGTTTTTATGCTCAAATGAACTTAGGTATGGTTTGGAGTTTGGAAGCAAAAACACTCAAATTTTGGATTGGAAATCAAAGCATATAAGATCTTTGAGTTTTTACATGTGTTGATATCCATTTTGAAAGCTCCAATTTCAAACAACTGAACACTTTGTTAGATTTCTATCCCACATCAATTACTAAGTATCCAAACCACTATATAAATCGAAAGAATTACTCCACTTGACACGGTATCAGAATTGAGGTTACGTGAATTCACATCTCTTCCCTTGTAGTCAAATCTTTAGTGCAACTCGGGGGTTGCGCTTAAGGACGGGTATTAGATTCTTCTTCCGCATCGATTACTTTAGAGTGTGCAAACTATTGGGTTTATACCACGTCGGATGTAGAAGGGATTGGTGGTCAGGTTATAAGTGTGAGAAAAAGTCTCACCTCATGTGCTAACTTTTGAGATTGAGTGGTCAAGACCACCTTACACTAGTATCAGAGCCTAGATTACAACACTGGCAAACCATTATATAAATCAAAGAAAAAACTCCCCTTGACACCATATGATTTTAAGTTAGAACCTCCTAGCACACTGCCTTACAAAATGTTTCATCACATGGACATGCTTTGGATCTAGGGATGGTTTATTTGCTGACCCATTTTCCTTTTCACCTCTCATTTTAATTTATTGCTTTAATCAAGTTTGTGCTTTTAGTTCATTCTCTGTTGCCACTTACTAGGTTTGACTTATTCATGGATTTTTTTTTTGGTTTCCTTTTCCTTTTTATTCTATTTTAAAGTCTCTATATTTTGTTGAAATTCTTTTTTATGGGTTAAATTACATAATGCTTCTGTGTTATGATTATGTTAGGTTGTGCCATCATTCAACTTCCTGATTATCTGAAATGGGTTCTGGTGATTGTTTTAAGACAATTCTTAACCTAAAGAAGGCTAAGCAAGATAGATCCAAACGAAGGAAGGTGAATTGTATTTTGAGTTATTTAGTTAGGGCCAGTTTCGCTGTCTAAATTATCATGCTCTAGGAAGAGTTATCTCATTCGGGATTAGATGAATTGACCAAATTTACATATTTTCCGCTTGAATAAAGAAACATACAATTGTTCTACTCTAATTTAATTTTAACTAAATTCATTAAGGCCCCGTTTGGTTGTCTAAACTCTATTTCATGAAGTATATTATCTTTTTTTTTCATCTTTTTGACTAGGATCATCCTTTGCTTTCGAAAAAGGGAAGGAGAGGATCTTTTTCGGTGTACCCCTCTTGTTCCTGTTTAGTTCCCTTTGTTTTGGAAGTTGTTTCTATATCTACATCTGTTTCTTCTTGACTTTCCCGCCTTTCTTCCCTTTTTGAGTTTGTGGGCACAACAACAATGAAAATGCTGATCATTTCATAAAACATATGCTTGACCTTTCTCGATGCTTGTTTTGGGTGACTCACCAACTGACCCAGCTTAAATCGATGACAAAATGGTATGAACAAATCAAAATCATTGGATGAATTGATTTGTGTATTTCTCCATTTACCTATTGATTTAATCGAATTTACAGTTTGTATGTTTAACCCACGACATATAATTGTTTTAGCTTAGTCAAATTTTGAAGCTATATTTTGCTCCAATTACAAGAGAAAATAGCATTTGGATTATAGCTAAAATGATTAACCAACTAATTTAAGTGTTTTTAGTCTTACAACCAAACACTAAACTCTAACAACTCATTAATTAATTGACTAATTAAAAAATAGTATAATTTGCAAATTGAAGGACAACCAAACAAGCCCTAATTGACTAATTTGAAAATAGTGAAATTTGCAAATTGAAGAACAACCAAACGGATCCTTAGTTTTAATATTTCGTGACTGTGATTACCTATGAAGAAGATAATCTTGAACATGGTGCACAATAAGGTAACGGCTCAAAGTTTTTAAAAAAATGTAGTCTGATACCAAAAGTTCAAATGGATCAAAGAGACATGAAGCTGGTAAAGAATTCGGTAGTCTTGCCAATGGATCACCTTGCGGAAACGGTGAAGAACGAATTGATAATGCTGCCACAAAGATTCAAGCTGCAATTCGAGCATATATGGTTAGTATCATATTTCATTTTGCTTAAAAACTTAGGTCATGTTTGGAACTACTGAATTGAACACCTAAGAAATCAGAAACCGAAAAAGAACACAATTTTATGGGGTTTTGTAACAGTGATTTTTTTACACATAAGATGGGACTTAGAAAATGATTTTTGAAATCTTGGGACCTCTAAAAAAATTTCCCAAGTTTTTATAGTCTGTTTGGGTGAGGTACATAATTTTTTTGTTTCTGTTCTTATATTTTTAGAACAATTGTTTTTAGAATAGAACAGAATTGTTCCCAGATTTCTGTTATGTTCCCGGGAAACAAGTTTCCGAGAACAGAAAATACAAGACAAACACCACCTTAGCGATTATACATATATAATATATATACATATAAATATATATTTATTACGTATCATAGGTGATTGAAGGGGTATAATTTGCCATATGGGCGGTTTTGAAATCATACAAATTGCAGGCAAGGAAAGCGCTGCAACGTCAAAAAGGGGTGGTGAGAGTTAAAGGTTTGATTGAAAGTCATACGGCAAAAAATCAAGCTATATCTGCGCTGAATCACATCCATTCTTGGAGCAAAATACAAGAAGAAATCAGAGCTCGTCGAATCAGAATGATCTTGGAAGACCGCACAAGGCAAAAGAAACTCGAGAATCAGTTGAAACTAGAGGCAAAGCTCCATGATCTAGAGGTAGTAAGAACTGAGAACTAAGGTAGTGTTTGGAAGCACAGAATTGGAGCCTTGGAATTGGAATTGGAATTAGAAAAAAATGAATGCCAAAAATTGCAAATTTACGTGCTTTCATTTCTCTTTTCAATTCTAAGATAGTAAGATCCAATTCCATACAACCAAACACTACCCAAGATTTTTTACTTGAGGATTCATGAAATAATGCGTATTTGCCTATTTATCCATGAGAAAACTATGCCATTTTTTTGCTTATGCATTTCGCCTATTTATTGATCATGTAAATTTAACATCCTTATTCAAGTGTAAAACTTCACAGCACACCACAAGTAAAGGTGTCAAACCACATGGATAGGATTGTAATTATCAATTTCTTCTTATATTTTCTAGTGAGGAAATAAATTTTTTTTCTTTTTTATATATAGTTTCCTAGATTAAAATAGAAAATTAAATAAAAGTAAATTTGAATGGAGATGAGAATCGGGTTAGGACATGTGTTCATGTAAATCGATCCTCTCGTAATTTCAATTTTTTTTTATCTGAATCTATGTGTAAACAAGTAACTCTCGTACAAGTTAAATTAACTATGAAAAATAGATTGACCATTTAATCTGCATATGACCAATTTCAAGATTCAATTCCAACTTGAACTAATCTAGGGTGAATCAACCTCATACCATAACCCAACTCATTAAATCGTGGCAATTACAAGAAAATGATTGCACTACCATCGAATCTAAACCATAGATATTAAATCTGGTGTCTAAAAACAAGTATTCCACACCCTAACTTCTACAAGATAAATTGAATGAAGAATAACCTGTATAAATCAATTAAAGCAATATTCGATGCTATGCAATAATTGAAAGAAGCAGAATAAAAGGGTTGCAAAGAAGACATCAAAACACTACACATCCGTAACCCGAAGAAGGATATTAGCCGCTCATGTCGATCTTGAATATCTGTCTTGATTTGAGTCATTTGACCTCAGAAGTGTTGTTCTCCTATCTTCACAATTGTCTGCACTCTCTTTTGGTTGCTATGTAAATTTCAGAACCCTATGTAAGGAGGCTCAACAAGGTTTTTATACCCCCTCCTCCAAAATACAGCTATATTTGGCCCAATTAAACTTTCAGATCCGACGCCACACACTGCAGAAAGGGCCCACACGATGCGGGATGGTGCCAGTGAATCAGACAGAGATTTTGGCCGTTTCGTGCACAATGCGTGATTTGGCCAGGGGGCTTGGGTAGTGTTTTGGCAATGTTCCTACACTCTGAGCGTTTATTCCTGCACTGGGCGTGAGATGGACAAAATATGGCCACTTCCCATTTTTGAGCTCAAATTGTTCCATTATGCTTCAAATTTGATTTTTATCTGTTTCACTTGAAAAACACACTAGGAATATGATTAGCGCTTTATTGTTTGCTTAAGAGTCATGTTGAAGAAGTAATATCTGGCCCAAAATGTGCTTCGATCATTTATCCATGAGAAAACTATGCCACTATTTTGCTTATGCATTTGTGCCTATGAGAAAACTATGCCACTATTTTGGTTATGCATTGTTGTCTATTTATTCATGAGAAATTTATGACATTATCTGGCTTCTTGTTCATTAATAGGTAGAATGGTGTGGCGGTTCCGAAACTATGGAGGAAATTCTAATGAGGATTCAACATAGAGAAACCGCAGCTGTTAAGCGTGAACGAGCCATGGCATATGCCTTCTCTCATCAGGTATGGAACCTACAAATGGCTTTGCTATTTTCAACGATGCTTTTGTCCCTCCTAAATAGAGTCGGCTACATGAATCCTTTTGCGCCATATAGATTGTTCAACAGTCATCTCATCAGTTAACTTCAAACTAATCAGATTGTTCCTTATTGTCTCATCAAACATTTTCTTAGATCTACCTCTCCCCCTTGAAGCACCTTTTCCTTGAATTAAGTCACATTTTTTGCACCCGTGTGTCCTCATTTTTTCTATACATGTGTCTAACCCATTGTAAACGATTTTCTTTAACTTATCTTTAATGGATGTTATTCTAACATCGCCTTAGTAATCTCATTGCTAACTTTTTTCGTATTTGTTGTACCACTCATCCATCTTAACATCCTCATCTCTGTTACCCTTACTTTCTAAACGTGCCCTTGTTTAATGTGTAACATTCTGAACCATAGACAATCGCCTAACATTCTAATATATACGTTTTAATATTCGAAATAGGGAGAGAGTATTTATATATTTGTATATAGGCTAAATCACACTTTGCACCTCTAATATTTCAATGCAACATCGATGTGCCCCCGATTTTAAATTTTCCAATGTACCCTTGAAGTTTTATTTTCACCTCTAATAGATCCAATCGGCACATTCCAACCATGTTAATTGCATGAGTAACAATACATGCATTACAATTGACTAAAAATCTAGGGGGGGAA
Organism: Eucommia ulmoides; assembly: GCA_016647705.1. Taxonomy (NCBI): domain Eukaryota; kingdom Viridiplantae; phylum Streptophyta; class Magnoliopsida; order Garryales; family Eucommiaceae; genus Eucommia; species Eucommia ulmoides. The sequence continues at coordinate 6,781,859 of CM028328.1, forward strand.
ATCAACATGTGTATAATTCTTACAGCTACTTTGGCAATTAAGATGGTCATAACGTGTCAATTAGACCAATTAGGGGCAAAAATCAAACGTTAGGGGGTAAATTGCAAAAAGTGAAACACTAGGGGACATATTGAGATTGCACTCAAACTTAAGGGGTGAAAAATGTGATTGTTTCTTGAAAGGGATGAAGCTCCGTTTTTTATTTATTGAAAGAAAACGACTTGAAGATTATTGTAAAAGGCCCTCTTGGCCTTTGATCCTTGTAGACATATTTATACAGATGTTTTGCTTTTGTTCTTATTCTTGTTTTTAATAATTGATCAATATTTGGAGACCTTCATTCTGAATCCTAAGTACTGGTTTAGCGCTTGTTTGTAAAGTCCTAAACGCAGTTCGGGGATCTAAAATCAAATCACTAGGGCCCTGTTTGTTTAATGTTTCTGTTTTTGTTCTCAGAAAATTGGGAAGAGGAAACAAAAATATGAGAACAAAAACCACTTTTTGCTGAATAAGTTTCTGAGAGTGGTAAAAAATTGTTCCAAGATTTATGTTTCTATCGCTTTCTGGGAACAGAAAATAGAAATATGAGAACTTAAAACACTAAACAAACGCCTCCTAGACTTTCAAACGAAGATCTGGCTCCTTCCCAACATTGCATCAAAAGAATCGTAAGTACCCGTTTGGCGCTTTTGTTTGGAGAGTCCACAAATGTAGTTTTTGGAATCCAAAATTAATTGTTCTCGGCTTTCTGATATGCGGTTTCTAGGCCACGTTTGTTTACTATTTCTATTCCTAAATTTATGCGGTTTTGTTCCTAAAAAAATAGAAATTTTATATGAACAAAAACAGGTTTTTTTATACAGAAGTGTCGCACAAAAACAGAAATCTGGGAACAGAAAAACACTAAACAAACCACACCTTTGCTTCTATTGACTTGATTATATGAAATGCAGTGGAGGGCAAACACAAGTCAGTATTTCGGGCAGGCTTATTATGATCTTGGTAAAGAAAGCTGGGGATGGAGCTGGACCGAGCGTTGGATCGCTATTCGCCCGTGGGAAACCCGCGTCCAAGTCCAATGTATCATCCCAAACAAGGCCTTACCCAAACAGGGGAACAAGCCAAGTCCAAGCACAAAACAGTCACCCATCAAAATCCTTGTTTCAGAGAAACCCAATTTGCCAAATGGGAAGGTAAATTCAAAGGCAAGAAAACTATCCTACTGATAATTTTTTTTTTTAAAAATGATTGAATAAAAATAAAAGACTGAACCTTTCAATATGTTTCATTATTTTCTGTAAATTTTGAGTGTTTATTATGTTTTGTAATATATATATATATATATATATATATATATATATATATATATATATATATATATATATATATAGAGTGATGTAAAAGGGCAGCCAAATGCACAAAGGCCCGCGCCTTTACGGGGTTTGAGGAGGGTTAGATGTACACAGCCTTACCCCTGTATACAAAGAGGCTGTTTACAAAGTTTTAACCCGGGACCTCCAGATCACAATGGAACAACCTTATCATTTGTACCCAAGACTCACCCATATATTGAGTGATTGTGTGGGGTATAAAAGATGATATTGTATAGTTTTTTTTTTTTTTTTGCGTGTTCGTGCAGTGCGGCTAATAATTGAATATTCTGATTGAATTGGAATTTTTTGTAAATAAGTTTGGATTTTTCAGCTAAGGTAGTGTTTGGTTATACGGAATTGCAGTTTTGGAATTGGATTTTGTAGGGTGGTCTTGGGTCTCTCTCAATCCCAAAAATTAGCTCATGAGATGATATTTTCTCTCACACTTATAACCTAACCATTAGCTCATTTCACATCCGATGTAGGACAAATCTAATAATCACTTCCACACACATCGAGCCTTTGATTGGATAACTCTCAACCGGTTCCTCCTTTTGTGTCTATCGAGTCAAAGTTGTTGTATCATGAGTTCTTATACCAAACAAACTGTAGCTAAGTATTACTATATGTTTTTATTGCTCATCCACCACATGCATTATGCATACCAGCATCAATTCTGTCTTAATGTCTGAACAGAAACCAATTTTTTTTTTTTTTTTATTATGTTTTTCACTTCTGACAGAAATGATTGTTTCAGAATAGTGCATAGATTTTTATTGTGGCAGAGATAAGTTTGTTGCAGGGGAGGGGGACCATGTACCCTGTAGGACAGCAACCACACTGTAATTTGTCCAAATCCGGAAAAAAGAAAAAAAATTAAAACCTGAAAATATTTTTATTATGAGGACCAAATAGGAGTTTGAATGAAACTTGGAGGGCTGTTAGTGTAAAAAAGGAAAAGAACCGGGATATTGGTGAATCTTGGAGGTTTTTTTTTTTTTTTTTTTTCAAATCAGTCCTTCAATTTTGTGAAATGCCAAAAACAGGGGGCAGTAAAGTAGCATTTATGAATTAAGGACACTGGCATTTTTTAAGGCTTTAATTGAAACTCATGTTTTAGCTTTTAGGACTCTGTCCTATGGATAATGACCTGTCATGACCCAATGCTCCCAAAGATCCTAGCATTGAAAATGATGTTTGAGAATGATAAAAATATTTTTTTTATTAAATAAATTTATAAATATAATTTTAGTATTTTTTTTAAAAAAAAATTCCTTCAATTTTTCTCTTTTATTAGTTAGAAAATTATAAATTGATCTTTCTCATTTTTCTTTTTCTTCATTTTATTCCTTTAATTTTTCATCCAACCAGACTCACTCTAGAAAATAATAGTTATCTCATTTGGATAAATATTCAGTGTACTACAACACATGCTCTGACCTTTTACAAGGAATATGATTTTGATATTTCATGAACACAAACTAGGGTTTACTTTGGTCCCCTTTGGTTACTATGTTAGTTCCTTGATTCCTATTCTCACTCTTGGATTAATGTACAGAAACGTATTTAATAAACACGTTTTTGTTCTAAAATTTTGAAATTAGTTCGAGACTATTTCTTGAATTTCTTAAGAATTTGAGAAACATTTTTTTTTTATTCTTATTTACTTCCACGAATCTATTTCCACTGCCTCCTCCACCCATCACCACCACGCTAGCCACCATAAATTGAAAGAAAAAAAATTTACGATCAAATGTATTTTTTGTTTTTGTTCTCATAAATTAAAAGAAACAATTTCAGGACAATGGCTATTACCAAATATTTTTCTATTCTCAAAATACTCCACAACCAAAATAGAATTATCATCTCATCTTATTTTAGTTTATTGGAAGAAAAAACAAGAACACTAACCAAATGCCACCTTTAATTTTCACATTGGTTGGATGAAATTTTTCAAGATAACATTTGGAAAAACAAAATTGAAATATTGGAATTGGATTTCAAAACGAGTGTTAAAATTTTTATTTATTTTTTAAAATAAATAATTAAAAAAATTACATATGTTTATTTCTAATTCCAATTCTAATACCCAAATTACATATACCTCATAAATAGTATTTTGACTAATAGAAATTTAGAGTTGTATTCTAACCAACTAGCCAAATGAATTAACTATTAATATTTTAGTTTTAATTTTGACTAAACAATCATTTAGGTAATGTTACTTAGTTGGTTGGAGTAGATAATATTGATGTTAAATAAGTTAATTAATAGTTCAAAGTTGTCACCAATTTTTAGCTACCTTCTCCAACTTTCACATTTTACTGTCTAGTGACTCTTGAATCAAAGAAATAACCCGTTCGACAGAGTATTTGAAGACATCTAAGAGCTTCTCCAACAGCCTTTCTATTCCAGATTTTTAGTTAAAATAAAGAGAGATTAATTAAGAATTACGCACCAATATTACCGGAATCATTCCCTATTCTAGAGAGAGTATATTTGATTCTCTAAATATAGAGAACCATATTTGCTTTCTCATTTTTTCTCTATTTTTATTTGTCTCCATCTTTCCCCATTCATATAATATACTTTCAATATAATGAACAGATATAATACTAAAAAAATAATTTTTCGTTAAAATAATATATATAGCATTATTTTTTATCAATCAGGGTTCAATCATATTGAGAATTACTCCAAGAGTAAAAAATCTTAAATGCACCAAATTGATATAAAGGAGTGCGCGAGAGGTGATCAGTCAACATGAGCATAAATTGACAAGTACACAACTTACCTAATAAAAAAAAATTAACATTCTAAATCCCAAACTGTCCCTAATTTTAAACCAATATTATTAAAAATTGAGTAAACGTGGAAAACATCAGCCAAGTCTAACAGTAGAAACACACAGTAATCAAAACAGAGAAACGCTAACAAAGTTCATCTCACTCAAACATAAAATCAAATTTCAAAAACATAAACAACTGAAAAGGAAAATAGTGAATCGTGATCGAAGAACCTGTAAACACAATCAGAATTCCTCTCTCTACGATGGCAGCCATTGATGAAAGACTGATCAAACTCTCTCTCTCTCTCTCTCTCTCTCTTCCTTCTTGTAACTGCATGTTCTGTTTTGGCTCCAGCTGATGATAGATTATAGTCCTGCAAGTTGAATTTAATGGTGGAAATAGCAAAAATGTTTGAAATTGAGAGATTTTGAGAAATGGGTAGCTGAAATTATCACCTTTTGGGGAGAGAGATATTGAGATTTTGAGCTCCATCAATGGCGGGAATCAGAGGAAGCAGAGGACGGCTTGTCGGAGATGCCGTCGTGCTCCTCTTCATCACCCTGAATTCGTGCTGGGATGTGAAAGCCGGAGAATCCGCCTCCGCCGGCGAATCCGAAGCCGGAAATCGCGGACGGATGGAACTGTGGCGGCTGATGTTCGCCAGTGGAAATGGTCGTGGCTGGCGGGTCCATCCAAGCACGGAATGAAGGTGTGATACTGGACTGAAGGGGTCCCCTCTCAGAAAACATCTGGGTTTGGCCGAACAACGGCTGCAGAAACGGCGGCGCTGGCGGCGAGTTGAACACAAATCCCGGTGGTTCGCCTCCACTGGAGCCGGCGTCACCACCGGCTTCCCAAGATGCCATTCTCTGGAAGCGTCCAATCTCCGGCGAGTGGCTTTCCGACCATCCGGCGGAAGTGAACCCCATAGGAAGGTTCCCGGAGAAAAGGGCTTGTTCATTGTGAGCTGTAGCTGGTTGGTGTTGCGAGCTCTGGCTATGGTGGTGGTGGAGGAGAATCGGATCTTCAAACGACTGAAGCGAGAGCCTCAGATCTTGGCTCTCGCTACTGGTTATTGACAGGAAATCCGGCCGTGAAAAGCTATGAAAAGGAATCGCCGGCGAATTTGCCTCCGCAGAAGCACCCGTTGGGAAAAACGACTTGATAGTATCAGCAATCGAACCACTTTCCATAGACGGCGGCAGGAAGCTCCCGTTCTCACTCTCGTCCACCGCATCGCTGCCGTGGACACGAAACTGCTGCGGTGGAGGATTCTCATCATGCTGCCTTCGCTCTTGATCTCGTTCGGAATCCGCGTTGGCCGTCAAACCAGTAATTGGGTTCCACGCCGGTAGCTCTGCGAGCTCATCAATGGCGGGCTTGGCCTTCTTGATGAGCCAATCGACGGCTTTGCTCGGCCGGTCATATCCGAGTCGGTCCTGGACGTCGTAAAACTGAATCGCCGTGTGGGCAGAGAGCCGGACACGACGGTCCCTCGGACCCTTCGCCGTGCAGACCTTGCTGTGCCGGTCCTTTCGACCAGTGGACCGAACAATGTGGCCGCCCTGTACCTCCACTATCTCTCCGCCGGCTTTCCTCGCAGCCACCTGTCGCTGTTGGCGACCGCGATTCAGATTCCGAACATCCCCCATTTTCCCCGGCAATCTGGCATGTTCGGCGGCCTGCTCCGCCGTCGAAGAAGAAGGAAACCCAAACTGAAAACGCTGCTGAATCAGTTCATGGTGATTACTCTGTTTGTTTCCCGAGAAAATCTCTTTTTCCGGCAATTTCCCAAATGGGTTCTGCTCATTTTCCACCCTTTCTTCTCCATCTACATCTCTCCAAGCAGAAAACTGATTCAAAATTAGATTCTGAAGAAGATGATGATGATTAGGATCCAGACTCAGACCCCTGTTCTGATTCCCCTGTTCCAGCTTAAAATCGGCAACAAAAACATACAAATTATTAAAAAAACAAAAACAAAAATCTCTCAGTGGATTCTTTCTTCACCAATCTCCTCCTGTAATTCTTCCATCACCCCCTATAATCAAGAACAAATCAAGAACACTGACACGGCACACAATAGAACCCTAAAAATCAAAGCTCTCAATTCAAGTCCTAACCCATTTCTAAAAATGGGTAGGCTTTTTATGTGCTGTTGCTACCAATTTCAACAAAAAGCACACCAGAATCAAGAAGGGTTTAATAAATTTTGGTGAAATTGTTTCGTGCTAGGGAGAATTTGGAGGTTTGGCGTAGGGGGTAAGTACTAAAAGTGGAAAACTAGTTCGTTTGGCCAATAAAGAAATGGGTAATGTTTAGTTCAGAAATGGGGGACTTAAAAGATCTTTTTGGTCTTCACCACACTCTCTCCTCTGCTTTGCTGCCTTTTTCTTTCGGGGTAAATGACACTTTACCCCCTGTAATTTTGTTGAGTTGCACTTTACCTCTATAATATTTTGGTCACCATTTTGTGCTCTCGTGATTTTGCAAAAAATGCAACGGTTAATATTTTTGTTAAATTTGTCTGTCAACAACTTAAACAATCCAAAAAATAATTCTCTATTGACATTCATACTAATGAGGCCAAAAAATAATTCATCGAACACATTACTCTAAGATCTAAAATATTCAATCTCCCCTAATTTAGGTTACTCACACAGCTCAGTTCTTGCAAAACAATGCACCACGGGCGGGCCTGCTAGCATTACAACTCCGGTGTGAGAATAAGTCGAGAGCTCTCAGGAAAGTTTTGGCAAAGTATCAACTAGTAGAAGAAAACTTACCTAACTAGACTCTCTCTTGTCGTATTTGTAGTTGAGGGAGGACTTATTTGGCAAGTCCTCCTTAAAATCTAGCCCATTACCATAACCATCGCGTGACTGGTGAGACATAGGGTTAATGAGTCATTACTTGGGGGCGTTACAACTATTTAGTTAATAGCGAGTGGTTTGTTAATGCTCTTGGGATGGAAGCCACCGTCGTGTGTAGGGCTCTCGTCCGTGGTATGTGCAAGGCAAACATGTGACGATGATTTGTGCATGATCCGGATTTCTTCTCATCACATGCCCTTGATTTTTATAATAAATAATTTTGGGATTCTTGGTGAACAATTCACAAAATTAAAATTTTTATCCGTCCACTTGCTAAAGTAATTTTTTCAAAAGTCCAACGTCATTGCAGTACATGAAATTAACAATAATTTTTTTATGTAAAAAATTGCAATAACTTGTATATCGTGTAGTGACTTTGTACTTTTCACAAAATTATTGAACTTTTCAAAATATTATTATACCGAGCGAGTTGGGTGAATAGTGAATTACAAAATTTGATACCCGTGGCAAAAAACCCAATAATTTTTTAGTGAAATATAAGTTGTATTATATTTGCTAATTTAAAGAAAATTAAATAAAATATATAAATGAAAAGAGAAAAAACAAAACAAAAAAAAAAAAGGTAAATTTGTCTTTTCATTTATTTCTGTCAAGAATTTTTTTCTTTTTCGAAAACAAGGAATAAAGTGATAACAAAAATATTATAGGGATAAAGTATAATTTGATCAAACTATAAGGCGATAAAATGCTAATTTCTTTTTTCCTTTTACATTATAAACAATTACACCAAAGCCCCCGGCCAGACTGGTTCTTTGTCTCAACTTTTTAAGTTATAATCCAACCTCCTCTCTCTATATTGATCTTCGTTTCTAATTCTTTTTAGATTTTTTTAAATTACACTTTATACCCCTTTAGGATATTTGTGGTTTACAATAATTTCATAATTTGGTTACATGGAGTAAATATATGTTGTTAGGCGTTGAAATCAATTCAAAAATGGGTGAAAATAAAATTATTTTGCACTTACAACTCAAAATCAACACTAATATTTCAATCGATTTGTGTTCAAAAGTTGAAATTCGAGTTAATTGGACACAAAATTGAAACTTTTAGGGGAAAATTAAGAATACATGAAATTGAAGGGGTATGAAGTGTAATTTTGTGCTTACTTTGAACTTCCTAGTTGGAAGATAGAACCGTTGGTTATAGACTTGAAAGTTGAAATGCCACCGCCAACTAGGGATGGTCATGGGCTTGGGGGCCCGCCCGGCCCGCCAAGCCCGCCCACTATTTTTTAGGGTTTGGGTACGTGTTTTGAGCCCGTGGGCCGGGCTTGGACTAAAAAAATTGAGCCCGAGTAAAATTAGGGCCGGGCTTGGGCAAGGCCAATTTTTATAGGGCCGGCCCGGCCCGGCCCGAGGATTTAATTTAATATATATATATATATATATATATATATATATATATATATATATATATATATATAATTAAATATAGGCAAATACCAAATAGTCAAATACCCTAAGTCCCTAATGAACAGAACACTGATTCACTGAACCCGCCGCTCCTTCTCCGAATCTCCGCTGCTCGCAACCTTCTCCGCTGCTCGCAACCTCCCTCTCTCCCTCCCGTTTCATCCGCAACCTCCATTTCTCCCTCTCTGCTTGTGAATCGCTTCCGTTCGCGTTGAATCGCTTCAATTCGCCGTTGAATCTGTTCCGTTCGCCGTTCGCCATCGATTTCACTGAACCCACCGCTCCTCTGTCGCCTGAACCCTAAATAGCCTTCTGCTCCGCTGCTCGGCTGCTCGCAACCTCCCTCTCTCCCTCCTGTGACTGATTTCGGATATTGCGTTTGGGATATTGCGATGGCAGATTTGAAGATGATCGCCGATTGCATGATTTCGGCCGGTTATGGAAAGGAGTGTGTGAAGATTTACAAATTAGTTAGGAAATCTGTAATCGATGAGACGCTTTACTATCTCGGAGTTGAGAAATTGACTTCTTCACAGATTCAGAAGTTGGATTGGGATGTTCTGGAGAATAAAATGAATATCTGGTTGAAGGCGGTGAAGATCGCCGTCAAAACTCTCTTCTACGGCGAGCGAATCCTCTGTGATAATGTCTTCTCCGCCTCCGAGATCATCTCCGAGTCCTGCTTCGCGGAAATTTCAAGAGACGTTGCCGTTAGTCTCTTCGGATTTCCCGAACGCGCTGCGAAATGCAAGAAATCGCCTGAGAAAATGTTCCGTTTCCTTGATCTCTACGAGGCTGTTGCCGATCTCTGGCCAGAGATCGAGTCGATCTTCGCGTTCGAGTCGGTATCAGTCGTCCGATTGCACGCCATCACGTCACTCGTCAAGCTTGGAGAGGCCGTCCGGGCGATTCTCTTATAGGGCCGGGCCGGCCCGAGGGTTGGGCTAGGGCCCTAATTATTTTGATAGGGCCGGGCTTGGGAATAAAAACAAAGCCCGAACTTAGGGCCGGGCCGGGCTAGGGCCGGGCACTTTTTTGTAATACCTTACCTAAAGCCCGGCCCGAACCCGGCCCGGCCCGGCCCATGACCAACCCTACCGCCAACCCACCATGCTTGAAAATGACCCTTTTCAACTTTTATAGTTTGTCTAGTAATATATAATATAAATTTAATTATAATTATTAAATTGTCTTTGAAATAATATTTTTATTTTTATTTTTTTTAATTAATTATTAAATTAGGGGTATTAATACTTTGTACCCTTATATTTGATTAAAATTTTACTTTGGTTCTCATAGTTTAAATTTGAAGAAATAACATCTTAATTATAAGTTTCCTAATCATCCCAATAGAGTCTAGGTCATGTCTATTATAATTTTGAATAGAAAACAGTTACATGTCATGTTATTGACTGTTTTTTAAAAAGCATCAAGGCAATTCCGACTTCCTCTTTCCTTCCAGCTCAAATACTAAATATATATATATATATATGGGTAGTCTTGGATCTCTCTCAACCACAAAAGTTAGCTCCTGAGGTAAAACTTTCTTCCATATTTATAACCTAATCACCACTCTCTTACACATCCGATATGGGATAAACTCAACAATCTCCTTCTCAAACATCAGGTCTTTAGTCGATTAACCTCTACCAGTCTCTCCATTGGTGGCTATTAGGCTAGAGTTATTGTTTTAGGCTCTGATATTAGTATATGGTGGTCTTGGATCTCTCTTAACCCTAAAATCTAGTTCTTGATGTGAGATTTTTCCTCACACTTATAACATAACCATCAGCCTATTCCACATCCAATATAAGATAAACTCAAATATTTCTCCCTCACACATCGGGTCTTTGGTTGGCTAACCTTTAACCAGTCTCTCCCTTTGTGGTTATTAGGTCAGAATTGTTGTAACCTGCGATCAGATACCAGTGTATGGTGGTTTTTGTCATCTCTCAATACTCAAAAGCTAGCTTATGATGTGAAGTTTTCCTTACGCTTATAACTTGACAACCATTCTCTTATATATTCGATGTGAAATAAACTCAACAATTTTTCTCTTACATATCGAGCCTTTGGTTGGCTAACCTTCGAATAATCTCTTCCTTTATAACTATTGGGTCAAAGTTATTGTAACTTAGGCTCTAATACCCATGTAAGGTGGTCTTGAACCTCTCTCAACCCTAAAAGTTAGCTGATGAGGTAAGATATTTTCCCACACTTATAACCTGACCACTAATCCCTTCCACATTCGATATGAAATAAACCCAACAATCTTTGCTCACACATCGGATCTTTGGTCGTTTAACCCTCGACCAGACTCCCCCTTTGTGGCTATTAGAACAAAGGTATTATAATTTGGATTTTGATATCAATGTAGGGTGGTGTTGACCATCTCATAACCCAAAAAACTAACTCATGAAATGAGACTTTTCTTTACACTTACAACTTGATTACCAACTTCTTCTATATCCGATGTAGGATAAACTCAATAATATTTCTCGCACACATCAGGTCTATTGTTGGTTAACCCTCGACCAGTTTCTTCCTTTTAATATTTTCATATAAAAAAAAATGTTCCTAATTAATTTTCATAATTTCCTATACAACAATATTCTTGGAAATTGTCTCTAAATTTTAAAGATAAAATATATTAATAAGCGAAAAATAATAAATACTCATTTCATCTACTAATCCACGTGCTTATATATTTAATTGCATACATAGTCCCATCATATAATTGTGATTAGTACCTTGTTTTGTTTATTATATAGATTATTACATACACATAAATATGATGTTTAATTAGTACAATGATTGTAGGGCTTTGAAATTAAATAAATAAAGGAAAAACAAAAATGTGACCTTTTTTAAAAGTGAATTTTTGAAAGGGAAAATTATATTTTTTGTCCCTAAAGTACGGGTTGGGGGTCTACATGGACCCTCACGTTTACTAAATTGCACATTTGGTCTCTTATGTTTCATGTTTGTTTTGATCCCACAAAATTAGAAATAGTGATAATGACTTCGGATGAAAAATGGGTTATATTCAGCATATGGCTTTTCAATTAGGCTTTTTTATCATTTCATTACTCTAATAAATCTAAAATATTTTCTCCTAACTTTTCTAAGAATGATTTTAAAAAATGAGAGAGAGAGAAGACTGTATCGTAGTTAGAAAAAAATATTTTAGATTTAGTGTATTCATAGAATGGCAAAAATATCTTCATTAGAAAGACGTATACTGAGCACAATCCGTTTTTTGTCCAAAACCATTAACAACATCAATTTTACAAATGTAAAATTTGAGGAAGAAATCTAAATCTTTGTTAGAAAAAAAAACATTTTAGATTTAGTGGCGTGATAAAATATAAAAAAATATCGCCATCAAAAGGACGAGAAGAACCTATTTTTCACCTAAAATCATTAACAATATTAATTTTGCAAATGTGAAACTTGACGGATCAAATATGTAATTGAATAAATCTCAGGATCTACACAGACGTCCACCTTATATTTTAGGGACTAAAAATGTAATTTTCTCATTTTGAAAAGGAAGCTAATTACCCAAATGAGGTCAGTGCTTACAAAACACTATTCGTTTGCTTTCAATAAAAAATAAAAATCAAATATATTGTGGAGAGAGATTGAAACAGACAGTTGCAAGAATAAATCTTAACACAGGTAAGAGATTAGTTGGAGGTTGTCTGTGTCACGATGGGTAATGGGAGTCGGTTTGAAAAACTTTTAAGTGCTGTTTGGTAGTATTTCACTTTTTTCGGTTCTATTTCTAGAACAACTTTATGTAAAAACAATATATAGAAATATTTCTATTTTGTTCTTGAAATTTTATTTTTAAAAATATAAAAACTGGTAAAGAAATTCATAAGCGTTATTTCTTAATAGATAAGCTTGTCATTTGTCAATTGTAAAAATTGTTGTTGTCTGTTGTTTGCAAGTTATGTTCGGTGGTGGTGGGAGATTTTTTTAGAGCAACACCCCAATATTTCATGCATTTTCAATTTTAAGGAAAAAAAAAAAAACGTGAGAGATGTAAAATATATGGGCTATTACTAATACTTTGAGTTAAGTATTTTGAATCATATGAACTCGTTCTAAAATTACTTGATCGTATGGTGCGTTACAATTACAGAATCAAACCCAAACCTTAATATTTGGTGTATCTTGAGACATGAAAGCGCAATTTTAAGACCTCCAAATTATGCATCAAATGAGTTTGTATAGTATCCAAGAGGTGTTAATCCGGTTGGTAAGGGAAGGTACCCAATTTTCTTGTCAACCATGGTTCAATTCTCCTAGAGAACACTTCAAAAATTAACTCTTAAATTTAATTCTAAATATTGCACCAGGCCGATATGGGGTAGGAGTGTGCCCTTAAGATCATCAGGAAGGTGATTAGTCAATGTGTGAACTGATCCAGACACCTCTTACCACATAATTTAAAAAAAAAAAAATAGTTTATATAGTGGTTGATTCAAGTAATTTTGTTTGAAGAAATTATTTTTGCAAAAACGAAAGAAATCAATTATTATTATCCTAAAAATCATATAAACCCCCCCCCCTATATAAATTTCACTTAAATAGATAATTATTTTTATACTGGTCAAATCTGAATCCATCCGTTACTCAATTTTTTTCACATGGTACACATCTAAGATGGGAGATGATTAGTCAAAGTGTAAATTGATCTAGATACATCTTACTATATTTTTCTTTTCTTTTCTTTTTTTAAAAAAAAAAGTCTATATAGTGGTAGATTCAAGTAATTTTGTTTGAAGAATTATATTTTTGTCCACATGTTTTTCAAAAAAGAACAAAAGCAATTATTATTATCTTAAAAATCATATAAACCGCCCTAACGTATATAAATTTCAGTTAAATCGATAATTCTTTTTACATGAGTCAAAATTTGAATTTGACTGTCACTCAATTTTTATTTTTTTTTATTTCTTAAGTTATATGATATTTTGTATATGTCAAATTTAGAGCAAAATTCAACTACTATTTTATCGAATAAACCTTTCCCAGTGGACTTTCCAGAAGAATTTGAATCAGGCGAGTCAGCTTCCTCAATTGCAGTTGAAGAATCTGGTTCATTCGTTGAATAAGCAAACAAATCCGTTTTCTCAGAATCAGTGAAATTAGAAGAATTCATCATTTTATTAAGAAAAGTGGGCGTCATCGTCATTTGAAGCGTCTAATGGAGAGTTGACTCTCTAATCAGCGGAACGCGGCTTAAAACGATGATTTAAGGACATTTCGAACGTTTCTTGATTTGGAGACTTCGATTGAGATATCCCCGGCGGGTATGGAACCTTTGCCCTTGGCTTCTCCGCAAAGTTGGACCTGACTAAGCCTAATGAAATATCTACCTATTGAAATCTCGCTCGCTTGGAACAAAACTATTAAAGCTAACGGTCGCCACCTTGGAATCAATTCTCCGAACGGCAAGCTCGGTATTCGTAAATGGCGAGGAAAAAACAACATCATAATCAAAATCAAAATCAATTGTCTTTTTCAATAATCTTGAAAAACTGGTTTTGTTTCTTGTCTTCCTTGCATTGAAAGATTGCTTTGATTGGAATTACGAAATCATTCTCTCTATATTGCATCCCCACGCGGAATTCCTTGCCTTTTCTTTCAAAGTCTTATTATTACAAACCGTCTTTCCTTTGTTTTTTTGGACCACTTTTGAGGTCCCTATTTTCTTTTGGCTAAATTGCACTTTGCACCCCTTAGGCCCTGTTTGGTTACTGTTTCCATTCCCTGATATTTCTATTATCACTTCCAAAATTTACGATTCATGTACATTGATGTATTTGGTAAATACGTTTTTGTTCTCAATATTTTGGAAGTAATTCCTGAATTCCTGAAGAATCTGAGAAATAAAAAGTGTTGATTTTTATTCACTTCCATAAAACTATTCCCACTACCACTCTGCCGCCCACCACCTCCCCCGACCATTACCACCCGCTGACCACCACCACGACACCTGTCACCAAACATTTGAAAAAAAAAAACAAAAACAAATATTGCAACTAAACGCGTTTCTTATTTTTGTTCTCATAAATTAAAAGAAATGCTTTTAGGACGTCAATCGTTACCAAACATAATTATATTCCCATAATAATAAAAAACAATAACATAATTTTCATCCCAATTTATTGGAAGTAGAAACAGAAAAGAAAATACACTAACCAAATGTCACCTTAAAGTTTGGGTGTGGTCTCATTTTATCCTTGACATTTTAATTGTTACAATCTGCCTATTAAAATTTCTTTTTCATATCAATTTGGTTCAATTAACTCATATCGGTCATTTTTAAGAAAAAATAACGACACTAAAATGTTAAGGATGTTGAGTACATCGTAATTTTTTTTATTACATTAATTTCCTCTGATGCACAAGTCACTTGACTAACTTCAGCAATAAAATTGATTTGAATCAGACAATTGGACCAAATTGATGCAAAAGGTAAACTTTTAAGGGGCAAATGGGAACAATTAAAACATGAATAGGCTAATTGAGATTTCAGCTAAACATTAGGGGTGCGAAGTGAGATTTGGCCTTTTCTTGGCAATTTCTTTAGTCACATACAATTCAACAAGAGAGAAAAAAACAAATTCTATAATTAAATATTGTTGGTGAGGAATCAATTTAGAAGAAGCGCAATCAATTTCAAATAACAGAGACATGGGTGTATTTAAAACATAATTTTCTTATCACTTTTTTTTTTTTTTAATAATGAAAATCTCATTTCATTATTAGATAATATTTCTTATCAAATATTTTCTCAATCTGTTTATATTATAATAAATATTATCCGACATAGAAAATATACACCAATCTCGCCACGATCAACGAACACCATCGCCATTCCATAAAAATCACAACTATTGCTACCATTGCCTACCACCATTGTTGCCAAAAGAAACACACTCAACCACAAGAAAGTTCGCCAGTCATCGCCATTGTGACCACCTCCACCGTTGCCACATAATATTTATTTACAACCACAACAAAATTTGAAAAAATAAAACGATCAATGTAGAAAATTAAGGATCAAAACAATTGTGAAATTGCAGCAAAAATTCTGTATTAGAAAAAAAAAAAAAAAAAAAAAAAAAAAAAAAAAGCAAAATTTCAGAATAACCCGAAACCGCGACAAAAGTCTAATAAATTTAATTTTATTCAAATTAACACATCAATTGGATAGTTAAAACAAAAATTACATCATAAAAAATTTAAAAAGGCATCGACAAAAATTCAAATTTAGCGGAAAAAAAAACAAACAAGAAGTGGATGAAGGATACAGAAATTAAAATACCTAATTTTGTGCAGCGGATAATAAAATTTAAACCAATTCTATTTTTTTTTTCTAATTTCTAGTCCTGAACCAATTTGTAATAAATTAATAATAATAATAATAATAATAATAATAATAATAATAATAATAATAATAATAAAAGAATATAAGTAGATCTTATTCTAAAGAATTAGATTTATTATTTCAACCATGTGATTTAACCTCTTAGGCGATTGATCCAAAAATGTGATTCGACTTGTCTCTCCAAAGAGCGGCACGTCTTCGATTAGTGTTTATTAATTTTCTAAAAATATAATTCTAAAGCAATTAAATTAGGTTTCGGGGATTTATGTGATAGCAAAAATCGAAACCGATAGTGTTTAGGGAAAAAAAAAATAGGGGGTCAGCTAAATGGTGTTCTAGGACTGGACACTATGCCATATTGTGGCCTTTTATACTGTCTAAGGTTAAAATCCTAGACACCTCTTTTTTTTATATTATAACTTGGATCCCAAACTATTAAATTGTTTGGCTTTCTTATCTATTATTTTAAAAAGAGTATCAAGAGTTTTATTCTTTATTAGTATGTGATCTATGAAGGAACTGGATTTTAAAATTTAGAAATTTACCATAATAAAATATAAAAAATTTAAATATATTTAATAAGATAGGTTCCTTAAGGCAAGATATGTTTATATTAATGTAAAACAAAGCAAATAATAATAAATCACATTTAATCCTTATACTCTTCTAATGTTTTAGCCTCATAGCCGGTTGATCTTGAGGTGTGATTTAAGAAGGCACTTCCAAGATCGGATAGATTTGATCCCGAATCAAGAATTGCGATTGATTCTCCCAAGAGTAACAAAAATATTGTCTCTAACAATTTCCACACATGAAACTCCATAAAGATAGTGTTTACATAATATCTAAGAATCTAATTCTAATTCCAAAGATCTAAGGGTATATTTATTTTGATTTTAGGTGGTAATAAGTATCAAAATAGTAGAACACTCAAAGGAGGATGGTGATAGCCAAAAGTTGCCTTAGGGTGGCGGACTCAATGTGGATTCCCCTTATAAATATTGTCCAGCGTTCAAAACTTTGGATTCCATCTTTTTTTATTACACTTTGGCCCCAAAACGTCTAAAAAATCAGCATCACTATCCATTCTTTTTACGTGACTATCCAAACTTTAATTCTTTATTTGTATGTGACCCATTAGATTCATATCAAAAGTTAGATAATACAAATAATTAATTAATTAAAATTAGAACAACTTCATTTTTGCTATTGTGGAAAAATAATTTCTCCATGGCATCTCCTCTAACTGTGAGTAAAGTCTCCTCATATATTACAGTTATATCTAATTGATAGCAATGTCACTAAGAGAAGTCCCTCAGTTGTGATTTATGTACTATACAATGTTTATATCTTGTGTTCTTGAAAGATTCAACCAGATATGGATAAATTTTAAAAAAAAAAAAATCATAATTCAATCATATGCATTTTGATTGATAATTGATAAGGGATATTTTTTACCCGGGCTAGGCCGACCTTTCTCCCTTTTTGACAGTGCAAGTATTTTCCTTCCAAACACTAGGCCACCCTCAATGAGATTAAACTCACGTCCCCTGATCAGTTCCACAAAAAAACCTCGAATTCCAAACTAGTCAGTGCCTCACCACTTTTCATCGGGAGCACGATCGCCTCATTCATTGGGCCAGTTACACACTGTTCATTGGGCGTTTGTGGGCTCGACCGATGGGCCCCCCATCTTTTTCCTCTAATCATGGTATAATTGATAGGTATAATTTATTTATCTATTTCCAAACCGAAAATTGTTGGTTTTCGAGTATGTTTAGTACATTCTAATATATATGTGTTTTTGTATAAATCAGGTGTTTGAGGTGAAAACGCATGAAAACAGATCAATAATGATGAAATCGGATCAAGAACGGTGGAAAAACAAGCATGGAGGCAATATTCAAAACAAAAGTCCACCGCCTTGACGTCCAGACCATTGTCGAGGCGGTAAAAATGCAGAGAAGGGCCTAAGTTGCTATAAACTCACCATCGCAGGGGTGAGAACCACCGCCGCGGTGGTGAAACTGTAGAGAAGTCCCAGAATCCACTACCTCATCCACCACTGCGGCGAACACTGTGCCGACATGCCCACCGCTACGGCAGTCACCTCTGCATAGATTTAGGATATTTTTGGCTCCCTATTTCTTCTCTTCTCCTCTCCTCCGGCCATGGGAGCTCCATTAGACTTAGGATATTTTAGAGAGAGGTTTTAGAAGTGTTCAACCAATTCCGAAGGAAAAGAACACGTTGCGAAGAAGGAGAAGTGATCCCGAAGCTTTTTTAGCTGCAAATCTTCGGATTAGGCTAAGTTTCTTTCGTTTCTTCTTTATTTTGTTAACTTCGATAGTTAACTGAGCATGTTTAGCTCCATTTTCATTGTATAAACGGCTATTGCCATTGGCTAAACATGGGTTGTTTAGGGATTAATATAAAGTTATGAATTTGTTGTTTGTTTGAGTTTATGTTTCGTTAGCGGTTGTTCTTCGTTATTTTGATTGTATTTATCGTTCTTGTATTGTTTATATGCTTAGAATTATATATAGAGAATACGGAGTTTGACACTCGGGAGAGGTAACCCCGGATTCGGACTAGGTTAAACACAATGTAACAATCCAATAACCCGGGAGGGAGTTGAAAAGTGTGCAATCAATGACGTTGGGACAAGACTCACGTGACCTAGGGTCGTTAAGACGTTGAGGGGAATTTTTTTCGTTGACGTGAAGTCGCGTATTCCCTCGTCTTACACTCAGGAAATATGACGAGTGAGTTTGCGAACTGAGATTGTCAGATAAGTCGAATGCCGTTAACGTAAACTAAAACGAGATCAAACACGCATTTGTAAACGAAGTTAATCCCTAGGCAATCTTTTCCCTAAAACATCTCATAATAATATTAGTATAATTAATTTAATTAACTTAGTATTAGTATTTATTAATTATAAATTATATTTTTTATCGCCTATATAAAATTAGGTCATGATAAACACGGTACTCGATAAGAACAACAACCAATCCCTATGGCCACGATATCCCTACTTTTCCCATTTTTACTAAAATTTGACCCGTACACTTGCGGTGAAAGTAGCAGCGTATTTATGCGTTACCAAATTTTTGGCGTCGTTGCCAAAGATTGATTTTTAGATTATTATAGATATTGTAAGTAAATGACCCGATTTTACTTTAGGCATTTCTTTTGTGTATAATTTTTATTTTGTAGTTTTGTTTTTATTTCTCTTGCACGGTACTTGGAAATGTTAGATCGACTTGTATTGATGCAATTCTTTTAACAAGATTCTGAGTTGTTTTATAGTGCTTGGGATCGTTACAAGGAATTTCTATTTCGATTTTTGAACCATCGTTTCCCGAGGGAGTGTCAACTACTGAACTTTCCCGATGGGTTACTAGCCGCAATCAGAATGTGGGTGGAAGGAGAAAATGCTAGCACCTCTTTCTACCAACTAACCGCAACGAAGCCTATTGGTTGTTGAAAGACATGGCGGCCTTTGATTATCAAAGTTTCAATACTACAGTGTCATGGATTGATATTCCGGATCAAGATGAGGAGTCTTCCTTTGTCTTAGAAGAAATATTCGCTACCGTTATGGGAGAAACTCATAGACTCTTGAGAGAAATAAATGACCGGATCAACGAGCATGAGGATCGTCTTGATAATATCAAGACGGTCTGCGCCAACATCGATGCGACCGTAACGTCTTTGCAGACACAAATCGATCAGCTCATCTACTGGATTGAGGCCGAGTCAGACACGGTGGCCCTGGGAGGTACAAACGCCATATGCAATGAAAGCCACCATGAGAAGCCGGAAACGAGCGGGAGGAGCTTGGGAGAATTCATTGATGAAGCTAAAGAAGAGATAACCCAAGTGTAGAGCGGCGATAAAAATTCACATATTAATCGTTGTGAATTTTCACCGTTTGAATTCCAGCTCGTGACGCCGCAGTCGATCCAAGACGATCACATCTACGAGGATCCGATATGGCTCACGTTTGTCATTGTTAGCAATATCCTTCCATGCCCACCAAGTACATGAGCCGGTGAGGTGTGATATTGAAAGATCGAGCCATTTAGAGCTTAATCTCGCCAGTCTTGAGAGCGTACTGAACCAAGATCTATACATAGTGTTGTACGATACTTACTATGGGCGGAAGCCGTTCTTAGACGAGCACTTCGGCTTGTCAGGTTGACGATCTTAAAACGAACGCTTCTTGGGAGGCAACCCAAGGCAAAAATAAATTAGATCTGTCATAGCCGATTTGATTCGAAGGCAAGATTTTCTCGCCTCCCAAGTGTGTGTTCTAAACCCCCGTCTGTACTATCATGCTATATACTGTCATTAGGATCGCTGATAGGGTTGTTTTGGACATTACCTGTTTGAGTCGGGTGTAATGTGTATTGTGTTTTTAGTATGTTTTAGTTAGTATGTTTTATTGTTTCTATATGTGTATGTTTGTTGAGGTTAGTTATTTTCATGTGCTGAATTTTGAAGAAATAACATCTTAATTATAATTTTGTCGCTTGAGCCTTTTAAGCTTACCCTGATATATCATTATCCCTCGTTACCCTGTCGAAGCCTAATAGCCGTTTCAATTCTGAACACTTAACTAATACCATAGCCGATTAAACTTTGTCCAAACCTACATCGCTAAACCAAACGCACAATGTGAGTGAATCAAGCTAGCAGTTGCAAATCCTACTTGATGTGAGTGGTTAAGTTTTGGGCGAGCTATTAATTGGTTCGGCATTCGAGTACTCACTTGTCATTTTTCATTCATATTTCACACACACCTTAAATTGTACAAATCAAATAAGTTTGGGGGTGTATTTGTTAAAAAAAAACTATGTAAATATAGTTTATTTCCGTTTCTTTTTTACAAGTGAGTACGTCGATCTTTATAGATTGTTCAGGGTTGTTTCAAAATTATCTATGGGGGTTCAAATGTGAGTGCGCCAAGCGATATGCCTTGGGTAATGTTAAGTTAACAACGTTAACCCATTTTCTCTTCCAATTTACCCTTGGCCATTTTCTCAAAACCGAACCGAGACCTATTGATCTTTTTGAACCTTTGAGCCTACATTAGAGGAGAATAGATCCCGGGTCAGGCGTATGGATTCCCTATACCAAAGAGGTTTTAGTCATGAACTTTATTGAGAGATAATCCCATCTAATCAACGGGTAGTTGTATATTTGAGTTTAATCATACACACTTTGACAGGATCTAAAATGACACCTACTATTTTTTAACATTGAAATTCTAGAACACCACATAGTGTAATTTTTACTTGAACTTGATAGGATTGGCGGCCGATGAGGGAAAAATTATTTGGCCGATAGATGATAATCAGAACTTGCACATTTTTATTTAAGTGTTTTTAGTTATTATTTGGTAATTAGTTGTTATATTTTCTTATATTGTGTGGGTATTTTGCTCGAGAACTAGTAGAATTATGAGTTTAGGGGTATTTAATAGGTATAATTTACCTATCTATTTCTAAACTGAACATTGTTGGTTTTCGAGTATATTTAGTACGTTTTAATATGTTTTTATGTGTTTTTTTATAAATCAGATGTTTGAGGTAAAAACGCATGAAAACGGATCAATAACGATGAAATCGGATCAAGAATGGTGGAAGAATGGTGGGAAAACAAGCACGAAGACAATATTTAGAACAAAAGCCCACCGTCTCGGCGTTTAGACCACCGCCGAGGCAGTGAAAATACGAAGAAGGGCCTAAGTTTCTGTAAACTTATTGCCATAATGGTGAGAATCACCGTCGCAGTGGTGAAGCTACAGAGAAGTCCCAGAATCCACCGTCTCCTCCACTGCTGTGGCGAATACTGTGCTGACATGCCCACCGCTGCAGCGGTCACCTCTGCAGCGGTCACCTCTGCATAGATTTAGGATATTTTTGGCTCCCTATTTCTTCTCTTTTCATCTCCTCCAGCCATGGGAGCTCCATTAGACTTAGGATATTTTAGAGAGAGGTTTTGGGAGTGTTCAACCAATTCCGAAGGAGAAGAACACGTTGCGAAGAAAAAGAAGTAATCCCGAAGCATTTTTAGCGGCAAATCTTCGGACTAGTCTAAGTTTCTTTCGTTTCTTCTTTATTTTGTTAACTTCAGTAGTTAGCTGAGTATGTTTAACTCTATTTTTATTGTATAAACGGTTATGACCATTGGCTAAACATGGGTTTTTAGGGATTAATATAAATTTATGAATTCATTGTTTGTTTGAGTTTATGTTTCGTTAGTGGTTGTTCTTCATTATTTTAATTGTGTTTATCATTCTTCTATTGTTTATATGCTTAGAATGATATATAGAGAATATGGGATTTGACACTCGGGAAAGGTAACCCCGAATTCAGACTAGGTTAAACACAACGCGACGATCTAATAACCCAGGAGGGAGTTGGAAAGTGTGCAATCAATGAAGTTGGGGCAAGACTCACGTGATGGTTATTTTATAACGTTATGCGAATCAAGTAGATTTTTAAATGTGAAAAATAGTTTTTTTTATTATTCGACTATGTCATAGTTGTCTTCTTGTCAGGAGAGCATGTTCTGCGGGATGTGGATTATCTGTCAGTAGGGATGGTCATGGGCTTGGGGGCTCGGTAAGCCCGCCCAACCCGGCCCTATATTTTTAGGGCTTGAGTTTAAGCTTTAAGCCTATGGATAAGGTTTGGGCTTAAGCTTTGAGGCCCGACCAAATCTAGGGTCGGGCTTGGGCTAAGTCAAAAGTTTTAGGCTCAACTCGAGTTTATATATATATATGAGAGGGACAACAAAGTCAGTGGGGGTTGGTTTAATCAATGTTTCTCTCTCTCAATAATACATACATACATATATATATATATATATAAGTTGTCAGCCACTAAAGACCCCACCCTCTCACTCCTTTTTTTTTATTTCCTTCTCTTCTTATTTTTTTCATTTTTTTTTGCCCCTTTTCTACTCCTAATCACTATCCATTTTCTAGACCTTTCCAATCGCCTAACATGCACATGAGCAGTTTTCCACCTCCCAAGTCCCAACCCCACGTCTGCACATAAATCCAAAGCAACCCACCACCACCTAGTTGACTAGTTGAGTACTATTCACGCCCATCTCTATCTATAACAAAAAACCTAATTCATTGTACTCGAATATCTGTCGCTCCTACCTCCTGAGAGATCAAATCAAATCAATAAAAAAAGCGAAGGGAAAAAATGGATGATGATTTCCGTAGAATTCTAGAGAAAGAGAAGCGGCAAATCGTACAGATAATGGAGTTCGAATCGGAAGAATTGCAGGTAGAGAAAGTCGACCGTGAATCGTCCGACAAAGATGCCAAATAATTTTGAACTCTTTATCATCGGCTAACATGATTTCATGATGAGTTGCTTTTATTTTTCATTTTCTTTTGATGAAATCGTTTATACTTCTCGTATATGCTGCTCATCTGGAATTATTCATCGTTTTTCAAATCGTATTTGCATATAAGCAAGCCCTAGGTGTTTGTTTACGTTTTGTTTTCGAGTTAACAAATCGAGATTTGAATTTGAAGTGAATTATTAGAGCTCAGAGTGATAATTATGTTTTCATTGTTGTGATGATTATGTTATTGTTTATGTTTAATTTTTAATTAAAAAAAATTATAGGATCAGGCTGGCCCAAGGGTTGGGCTTAGGCCCTAATTATTTTGATAGGGCCAATCTTGGGAATGAAAATAAGGCCCGATCTTATGGTTGAGCCGGGTTAGAGCCTTGTATATTTTTGTAATATCCTAACTAAAGCCCGGCCCGCGCCCGGCCCATGACCAACCGTACCTGTCAAGCAAGACCTGTAGGGTGAATATATGTTGTTACCTGTCAGGCAAGACCTGCAGGGTGGATATATGTTATTACTTGTTAGGCAAGTCCTGCAGGGTGGATATTTGTTGTTACCTATCAGACAAATCCTACAGGATGAATATTTGTTGTTACCTGTCAGGCAAATTCTGCAGGGTGGATATATGTTGACCTGTTAGGAGTGCAAATACTGCAGGTGGCTGCCCCTACCATTAGGGATATTAAATGGCTCTAACACTGATAGTCACTTTAGATGGAATAGTCGTACAGGATACGGTACCGTCGTAACTCCCAATCATGAGGTGAAACGATCTTATAGCTACTTGAAAAATATGAGTACGGTATTTTATTATATGTCAAAAATATTTGGATTAGTTGATTTAAATACATCATCTTTGGATTTGTTGATTTAAATGCATTATCTTATTGCAATGATGACAGTGAAATTTTATTCCGACATAGTATGCGATTGTATTATATTATATTTTGAAAAGTGATATTTGATAATTATACTCGATCTATAAAATATTTTTATAGTATGAAAATAATACACCGATAAAATATTTGGTTTCACGTGCCGCAGTTAGAGATAGGTTTATTATTGGCACTAGGTAGAGTTAGGAGGTGGGGTCGTTTTGGAGAGTTGGCTAGAAAGGTTCAGTTTTCTTTTTGTGGTTTTGTTATAAATATTTGGGATATGTGTATTCCCAAATTTTGAAATGAGTAAATATATTTTTGAAAAATAATTTATAGAAGTATATGTATATATATGTATATTTGTTGATCAATCAGGTAACGTCAAGTTAACATCACGCCCGACCTTAGGCGACGGAAGCTCGAGGAGGGGTATGACAGTTTTTGGTATCAGAGCTTAGGTTATAGGTTCTGTGGACGTGCCAGATTGTCTAGTCAGTAGTAGACCATGAGATAGGGTGTTGATAGGTAAGTTTGGCACTTGAGTGATAGTTATTTTATTGGATTTAATAACACATTTGTGTCATGCACTGTCGTTTGCCTTGTTGGCTCTGTTGCTTCAGATCTTGACTATGGAGCGTGAAAATGAAAGTACTAAGAGTATTGGACCCTAGAAGAAGAGGAATAGGACGCAGGAAAGTTTGGATGCCATTGAGCGAATTTTACAGACTACTACGCAACTGATAGAGCAGCAAGCAAAAATGATAGAATGTCAGAAGGCCCAAACCAAAACAGCTACTTCTCAGGATGTACTCTTGAGGAGATTCAAGAAATTGGACCCCCCCGGCTTTTATGAGGACTACGGGTCCTGCTGATGCTGAAAATTGGTTGAGGAGCGTAGGGCACATATTTGAGGCAATGGGTATTAGTGATAATAGTCGAGTTTTTCTCGCCACCTTCCAGTTGAAAGAAGAAGCCGAACATTGGTAAGAGAAAATGAAGAAGTTAAATTCAGTTCCAAGTAAGGAGATTTCTTGGGATCGATTCGTTGTTGTGTTTAATGAAAAATATTTTCCTGAATCATATCGGTTCTAGATGAAGAAGGACTTCATATTACTGAAATAGGGGAAGATGATCATTCTGCAGTATGAAATTAAATTCGATGCTCTGTTCAGATTTGCTCCTGATTTGGTGAAAACGGAAGAAGCAAGATGTAGAATATTCCAAAAAAGACTCGAGTCACCTAATCCATCCTGCATGACTTGTCTGACAAGTAATAACAAATATCCACCCTGCAGGACTTACTTAACAGATAACAACATATATCCACCATGCAGGTCTTGCCTGATAGGTAATTCACATCTCGCAGAACATGCTCTCCTAATGAGAAGACAACTATAACATAGTCGGATAATAAAAAAATTCACTTTCCACATTTAAAAATCTACTTGATTCGCATAACGTTATAAAATAATTCATTTTAATAAACCCCTTTTTTCACATTTTAGTACGAAAATATAATTTGAAAATTTACGTAGAAAACAGTACACTCACCTCAATTTTTGCGCTACTACAAACACTGTTGCCGAAATACTATGCGGGCGGCGTTGCCTGCGAACCTAACAACCAAAAGCCTAAACTAAGAATTTATTTAAAATAAATTTACTATGCAATGCGTGGCCCTAAAACACACCATTTCTCATTCCCAAATTTTTTATTATCCGAAATTATTAAACGTCTAGTTTTCGTAAATTAATATTAACTGTACAGAAATTATTATAGCAACGATTACGAAAATTCTCTTGTTATTAGTTTAATTTACAGAAAAATATTAATTGACTATTAAAAAATTTATTAGTCAACGAAATATTAAAAATTATCATTTTAGTAAAATTTACAATTTTTATCTTAAATTGTATTCTTCGAAAATTAAATATATCTGTAGATACAAATATACACGCTACATTTTTCGAACCTACTATATTAATCGAACCTTTGTATATATATTTTTAGCATATAAATATACATGTATATATGTCCGTATAAATAGTCACATGAATTAAATGTGCTATATATTTTATTTTAATATTATATATATACACATACATACGTATACGTATACATATGTGTGTGTGTATATATATATATAAGAAAGATGAAGATTATTGTTCAATGTTCTGCCGAAACACACATACCTATATAATAATATAGTATTTATATATGCATATGTATAAGTTCACCGCCTTAGTCACTTTTACCATAAATAGATTATTATTATTTTTTTAACAATGTTTTGGTGGCTTTACTTGCAAATGACACTCACATCATTTTTTTCAAATTTTTTTTTTTTTGGTTTGTTTGTTTGTTTAACCTTATCCAATTCAAAGTCTTAAGACTTCCTTCCTCTTTAATTGTTTTTATAACAAATTACACTAATACCATTACCATAATTTAAAAATTACTATTTGAATCTAACAAATAAAACTTCGTATTTTAAAATAGCAATTTTGTCCCTAAAATTTTTAAAGTCAAAATAATATTAACATGTTAACCCTCAATATTCTTAAAATTAATTATTATTATTATTATTATTATTTTTTATATCATAATGACCCATACAAATTTTAAGTGAAATTTAATGATATAATCAACCCAATTATTTTTTAAATATTCTAAAATGCAACTAAAAAGTATGCATGAGCCGGAACTAGGCTTTAAAATCCTTCTCCCCTAAAACAAATTTCGTCCTGAAATTTTAGTTACCTTGAACGAATAAATGCGGATATTTACTCTTTAGCTCATCTTCTCGCTCCCACGTCATTTCCTCCACCGAATGACTGCGCCATAGCACTTTCATCAATGGAATCGTTTTTGTCTGCAACACTTGATCTTTATGGTTCAGAATCTGGACTAGCTTCTCAACATATGTCAAGTCCTCTTTCAACTCGATTGGTTGAGAAGTCAACACATGCAAAGAATCTGACACATATTTTCTAAGCATCGACATGTGAAAAATGTCTTGTAATCTAGACAATTCTGGTGATAGGGCTAGTTGATAAGCCACCGTGCCAACCCATTATAGAATCTCGTATGGCTCGATATACCTCGAACTTAACTTTCCATCCCAAATCTCATTATGCCCTCTACGGTGATATACGCAAAAACACATAATCACCCACTTCAAATTCCAACTCTTGCCTACGCTTGTCAGCATAACTCTTTTGCCGACTCTAAGCAGTCTTCAGTCTTTCCTGAATTACTTTCACTTTGTCCACTGTCATCTGGGCTATATCCGGCATCAATAATTTTCATTCTCCTATTTCAGTCCAACAGACTGGAGTTCTGTATCTCATGCCATACAACGCTTCATATGGTGCCATCTCGATTAGCGAATGGTAGTTGTTATTATAGGCAAACTCCATCAACGTCAAATGATCAACCCAGTTACTAGAAAATTCTAGAACACAACTCCTCAACATATCTTCCAACGCCTGAATCGTACACTCTGATTGGCTGTCAGTCTGAGGATGAAAAGTTGTACTAAATTTCAACTTAGTACCCAGAGCAGCTTGGAGATTCGGCCAGAATTTTGAAGTAAATCTCATATCTCTGTCCTATACTATGGAAACCGGCGTACCATGCAATCGAACAATCTCATCAATATACAATTTTGCATACTTATCCAATGAAGTACGTTATTTTTACGACCAGAAAATTAGCAAACTTGGTAAACCTATCAACAATCATCGAGATGGAATTATATCCATTTTGAGTACGGGACAATCCCAAAACAAAATCTATCGTGATATGTTTTCATTTCCACTATAGAATAGGTAGAGGCTGCAATAACCCACCTGGATGTTGGTGCTCAATCTTGACTTGCTAACAAACAAGACACCTGACAACAAATTCGATAATTTATCATTTCATTCCAATCCATCAATAATGTTCTCACAAATCCCGATACATCTTGGTACTACCTTGATGCATTGCATATGCTGAGTTGTACGCTTTCTCCATAATATCTTTCTTCAGATCGGTATTATTAGGTACACACAGTCTATTCTCAAACATTAAGATTTCATCATTATCCTTTACACGATAGTCGGCTCTGTGACCATTCTTCACTTCGTCCCTGATCTTCTCCAATTGGGCATCCGACTTTTGTCTTCTATAATACGATCAATCAATGTCGGTCTCAAAGTCAAAGTCGCAAGCAGTATTACTGTCTGACCCACCACCAATTGGACTCGCAGAGATCTCAGCTTGATATAGATTAGTGTGAACAACTCGAAGATATGCAATTGAATCTGTCAATTTTTTACTCAGCGCATTTGCTACAACATTGACCTTTCCAAGGTAATAATGGATAGTGCAATCATAATCCTTGATAAACTCTATCTAATGTCTTTGTCTCAGATTTAGTTCTTTCTGAGTAAACAAATATTTCAAACTCTGATGGTCAGTGTATATCTCGTATTTCTCGCCATACAGATAATGTCTCCAGAGTTTCAGGGCAAACACAATCATCGCCAACTCCAAATCATGCGTCGGATAGTTACGTTCATGATTCTTTAATTACCGGGAGGCATATGCAATGACGTAACCATGTTGCATCAGTACACATCCTAGCCTCTAGTGTGAAGCATCACTGTAGATTTCAAAGCCACAGCCTTCTGTCGGAAGAGAAAGTATTGGCACGAATATCAGTCTACTTTTTAGCTCCTGGAATCTCTACTCACATTTGTCAGTAAAGTCAAATTTAGATTCCTCGTGGGTCAATCGAGTCAACGGGGCAGCTATAACAAAAAATTCTTGCACAAACTGACAATAATAACCTGCCAATCCCCAGAAGCTTCAAACCTCGGTCACACTTTTCTACCTTTCCTATTGAACCACGGCTTCGACTTTCTTTGGGTTAACTTGAATACCATCTCGTAAGATAACATGCCCGAAGAATACAACTCTATCCAACAAAAACTCACATTTACTGAATTTTGCATACAACTGTTTCTCTCGCAAAGTCTGCAACACAATTTTAAAATGATTTGCATGTTCTTCTTTATTTTGGGAATAGATCAATATATCATCAATAAACACGATAATAAACTGATCTAGATAAGGTTGGAATATCTGATTCATCAAATCTATAAAAGCAACAAGGGCATTCGTCAACCCAAATGGCATAAATAGAAATTCATAATGCCCATACCTTGTACGGAACACTGTTTTCGACACATCACTATCTTTGACTTTCAACTCATGATATCCCGATCGAAGATCTATTTTGAAAAATACCCTGACCTTCTGCAATTGATCAAACAAATCATCAATTCTAGGTAATAGATATTTATTACGAATTGTCACCTTATTCAACTGCCTGTAATCAATACACATCCACAGGGTACCATCTTTCTTCTTTACAAATAACACTGGGGCTCCCCACAGAGAAACACTAGGTCTGATAAACCAGCGATCTAACAGATCCTGCAACTAAATTTTTAGTTTCTTTAGCTCGGTAGGCGCCATGCGATATGGTGGAATTGATATAGGAGAAGTTTTTGGAAGTAACTCAATAGTTAATTGAATTTCCCTATCCACTAGCAACCATGACAATTATTCTAGAAAGACATAGGGAAAATCCCTGATTACTGAGATATCTGTCACCTGTACCTCACCAAGTCTGCTAATTTTCTGGCCGTAAAAATGACATACTCCTTGAATAAGTATGCAAAATTGTATATTGACGAGATTGTTTGATTGCATGGTACGCCGGTTTCCATAGTATTGGATAGAGATCTGACATTTACGTCGAAATTTTGGCCGAGTCTCCAAGCTGCTCTGGGTACTAAGTTGAAATTTAGTACAATATTTTATCCTCAGACTGACAGCCAATCAGAGCGTACGATTCAGAATTTGGAAGATATATTGAGGGGTTGTGTTCTAGAATTTCCTAGTAATTGGGATGATCATTTGACTTTGATGGAGTTTGCCTATAATAACAGCTACCATTCGGCAATCGAGATGGCACCATATAAAGCGTTGTATAGCATAAGATGCAAAACTCCATTCTGTTGGACTGATGTGGGAGAACGAAAATTATTGATGCCGGATATAGCACAGATGACGACAGACAAGGTGAAATCGATTCAGGAAAGACTAAAGACTGCTTAGAATCAACAAAAGAGTCATGTTGTTAAGCGTAGGCGAGAGTTGAAATTTGAAGTGGACGATTATGTGTTTTTGCGTATATCCCCGTGGAATGGCATAATGAGATTTGGAAAAAAGAAAAGAAAAGCTAAGTTCAAGGTATATCGGGCCATACGAGATTCTAGAATGGATTAGCACGACGGCTTATCGACTAGCCCTACCACCAAAATTGTCTAGATTATACAACGTTTTCTACGTGTCGATGTTTAGAAAATATGTGTCAAATTTTTCGTATATGTTGACTTCTCAACCAATAGAGTTGAAAGAGGACTTGACATACATTGAGGAGTCAATCCAAATTCTGAATCATAAAGATCAAGTGTTGTGGACGAAAACGATTCCATTGGTGAGAGTACTATGGCACAGTCATTCGGTGGAGGAAGCGACGTGGGAGCAAGAAGATGAGATAAGGAGTAAATATCTGCACTTATTCGTTCAAAATAACTAAAATTTCGGAATGAAATTTCTTTTAGAGGGGAAGGATCGGAAAACCTAGTTCTTACACATGCTTACTTTTTAGTTGCATTTTAGAATATTTAGAAAATAATTGGGTTGATTATGTTATTAAATTTCACTTAAAATTTGTATGGGTCATTATGATGTTAAAATAATAATAAAAATTTGTATGGGTCATTATGATGTTATAATAATAATAATAATAATAATAATAATAATAATTAATTTTAAGAATATTGGGGGTTAACATGTTAATATTATTTTGACTTTAAAAATTTTGCGGACAAAATTGCTATTTTAAAATATGAAGTTTTATTTGTTAGATTCAAATAGTAATTTTTAAACTATGGTAATGGTGTTAGTGTAATTTGTTATAAAAAAAAAATTAAAGAAAAAGGAAGTTTTAAGACTTTGAATTGAATAAGGTTAAACAAACAATAGAAAAAAAAAAATGAAAGCGGGAAAAGGATGGGCGTGTCATTTGCAAGTAAAGCCACCAAAACATTGTTAAAAAAAAAGTCTATTTATGGTGAAAGTGACTAAGGCGGTGAACTTATACATATGCATATATAAATACTATATCATTATATAGGTATGTGTGTTTCGGCAGTTTAAAAAAAAAAAGAAAAAAAAAACAAAGAGAAAAAAAACAGAAAAGGAAAAAGCTCTCAGCTGGCAGAACATTGAACAATAATCTTCATCTTTCTTATATATATACACACACATGTATATGTATACATATGTCTGTGTATATATATAATATTAAAATAAAATATAGGCCACATTTAATTCATGTGACTATTTATACGGACATATATACATGTATATTTATATATAAAAAATATATATACGAAGGTTCGATTAATATAGTGGGTTCGGGAAATGTAGCGGGTATATTTGTATCTACAGATATATTAAATTTTCGAAGAATAGAATTTAAGATAAAAATTGCAAATTTTACTAAAACAATAATTTTTAGTATTTCGTTGACTAATGAAAAATTTAACAATCGATTAATATTTTTTTGCAAATTAAACTATTAACAAGAGAATTTTCGTAATCGTTGCTATAATAATTTTTGTACAGTTAATATTAACTTACGAAAATTAGACATTTAATAATTTTGGAAAATAAAAAAATTGGGAATGAGAAATGGTGTATTTTAGGGCCACGCATTGCAATGTAGATTTATTTTAAATAAATTCTTAGTTTAGGCCTTTGGTTGTTAGGTTCCCAGGCGACGCCGCCCACATGGTATTTCGGCGATAGTGTTTGTAGTAGCGCAAAAATCGAGGTAAGTGTACTATCTTCTATGTAAATTGTCAAATTATATTTTCGTACTAATATATGAAAAAAATGAGTTTATTAAAATGAATTATTTTATAATGTTATGCGGATCAAGTAGATTTTTAAATGTGGAAAGTGATTTTTTTTATTATCCAACTATGCCATAGTTGTCTTCTCGTTAGGAAGGCATGTTCTACGAGATGTGGATTACCTGTCAGGCAAGATCTGCAGGGCGGATATATATTGTTACATGTCAGGCAAGACTAGGAGGGTGAATATATATTGTTACCTGTCAGAGAAATCCTGCAGGATGGATATTTGTTATTACCTGTCAGGTAAGTCCTGCAAGGTGGATATATGTTGACTTGTCAGAAGTGCAAATCTTGCAGATGGTTGCCCCTACCATTGGGGATATTAAATGGCTTTGGCACTAATAGTCACTTTAGATGACATAGTTGTATAAGATACGATACCGTCGTAACTATCGATCGTGAGGTGAAACGATCTTATAGCTAGTAGGAAAATATGAGTATGGTATTTTATTATATGTCGAAATGTTTGGATTGGTTGATTTAAATACATCATATTTGAATTGGTTGATTTAAATACATTATCTTATTACAATGATGACAGTGAAATTTTATTCCGACATGATATGCGATTATATTATATTATATTTTGAAAAGTGATATTTGATAATTATACTCAATCCGTAAAATGTTTTTATAGTATGAAAATAATACACCGATAAAATATTTGGTTTCAGGTGCCGCAACTAGAGATAGGTCTACTATTGACACTAGGTAGAGTCAGGAGGTGCGGTTGTTTTGAAAGGTTGACTAGAAAGGTTCAATTTTCTTTTTGTGGTTTTGTTATAAATATTTGGGACATGTATATTCCTAAATTTTGAAATGAGTAAATATATTTTTGAAAAATAATTTATAGAAGTGTATGTATATATATGTATATTTGTTGATCAATCAGGTAATGTCAAGTCAATATCATGCCCGACCTCAAGCGACGGGGGCCCAGGGAGGGGTATGACATTCGGAGATTTATGTGATAGTGAAAATTGAAACTGATAGTGTTTAGGAAAAAAAAAATAGGGGGTCAACCAAATGGTGTTCTAAGACTGGACACTATGCCATGTTGTGGTCTTTTATACTGTCTAAGGTTAAAATCCTAGACAACTCTTTCTTTTATATTATAACTTGGATCCCAAACTATTAAATTGTTTGGCATTCTAATCCATTATTTTAAAAAGAGTATCAAGAGTTTTATTCTTTATTTGTATGTGAGATCTATAAAGGAACTGGATTTTAAAATTTCAAGATTTACCGTAACAGAATATAATTTTTTTAAATATATTTAATAAGATAGGTTCCTTAAGGCAAGATATGTTTATATTAACGTAAAACAAAACAAATAATAACTAATAATAAATCACATTTAATCCTTATACTCTTCTAATGCTTTAACATCAAAGCCGGTTGGTCTTGAGGTATGATTTAAGATGGCACTTCCAAAATTGGATAAATTTGATCCCGAATCAAGAATTGCAATTGATTCTCCCAAAAGTAACAAAAATATCTTGCCTCTAATAATATCCACACATGAAACTTCATAAAGATAGTGTTTACATAATATCAATGAATCTAATTCTAATTCCAAATATCTAAGGGTAGCTTTATTTTGATTTTAGGTGGTAATAAGTAAGGATGGTCATGGGCCTGGGGGCCCACCCAGCCCGAACGGCCCGACCTTATTTTTTTAGAGCTTGAGCTTAGGGTTTGAGCCCATGGGCTGGGCCTGGGCCTATGTATTAGGGCCCGATCAAAATTAGAGCCGGACTTGGGTAAATTCCAAAAATTTTAGGCCCGGTCTGGCCCGAAGGATATTTAAAATACAATACAACCCTAATATTTGGAATATTGGTTTTCTTTAAAAATTCTAATTTTAATATTTCTTGTTGGTTTGATTTGTTTGGAATATTGGTTTGCCTTTAGAAATTATAATTTTAATATTTCATGTTGGTCTGGTGTTGAATCTTTTGTATTTATTTTTGAAATTTAAAAAAAAAAAAATAGGGTCGGGCTTTGGGTTTAGATTTTTCTTATAGGGCCAGACTTGGACATAGAATTAAGGCCCGATCACCAGGTCGGGCCGGGCTAGGGCCCAACATTTTTTTGTATTACACTAGTCTAAGCCCGGCCCGACCCATGACCATCTCTAGTAATAAGTATCGAAATAGTAAAACACTCAAAGGAAGATGGTGATGGCCAAAAGTTGCTTTAGGGTGGCGGACACAATGTGGATTCCTCTTATAAATATTGTCCAGGGTTTAAAACTCTGGATTCCATCTTTTTTAATTACACTTTGGCCCCCCAACGCCTAAAAAATCAGCATTACTATCCATTCCTTTACTTGACTATCCAAATTTTAATTCTCTATTTGTGTGTGACCCATTAGATTCATATAAAAAGTTAGATAATACAAATAATTAATTAATTAAAATTAGAACAACTTCAATTTTGCTCTTGTAGAAAAATAATTTCTCCATTGCATCTCCTTCAACTGTGAGTAAAGTCTACCCATATATTACAACTATATCTAATTGATAACAATGTCACCAAGAGAAGTCCCTCAGTTGTGATTTATGTACTATACGATGTTTATATCTTGTGTTCTTGAAAGATTCAATCGGATATGGATAAATTTTAAAAAAAAAAATCTTAGTTCAATCATATGCATATTGATTGATAATTGATAAGGGATATTTTCGACCCGGGCTTGGCCAACCTTTCTTCCTTTTTGACCAAGCAAGTATTTTCCTTCCAAACACTAGGCCACCCTCAATGGGATTAAACTCATGACACCTGATCAGTTCCACAGAAAAACCCTCGAACTCCAAACTGATCGATGCCTCACCACTTTTCATCGGGAGCACGATCGCCTCATTCATTGGGCCAGTTACACACTATTCATTGGGCCTACAAGGCCCATCGCCTATTGAACATATGGGCTTTGTTTATTGGGACTTGTTGGCCCGACCCATGGGCCCTCCATCTTTTTTCTCTAATCATGGTATAATCAAGTCGGATTAGGTCTTAACTTGTTTTGGTTAAAGTCTAATCCTCCTACTTAACCTGTTTTGGGACTCTTCCAAATCTAACCTGCATTGTTATAAATACGATACTACCTCAAAGGTCCAGGTAACACATTTAGTACACTCGTGATTGACTTTACCTACTCGGACTAGCTAACTTGTTCTTACACTCAAGAGACTTGTTGGGGATCACCCCAACAAGTCTTTTTGTAGGTTCTTGGTAGACGGGTGACGCGTTGGAAGGGACCCTGCTTTTTGAATCCAGCTCAAAAACAATTTGTACAACCATCGGTGCTTGTCTATCTGTGGGTAAGTTTTATGTACCAACAGATTGGCGTCGTTTGTGAGAACAGTACAAGAAGCTCTTTTGGCTCTCCTAAATTAAGTGGCATGATTACTTATTCCTGGAAGATCCTCTAACCAACCTCTAATCGCTGAGCAAACCAAATACCATTGTTGGCCTAAGAACCTATCGAGCAACCTTTCCTGATAGGGAATGAACAGAGTATCATTTAGCCCATCGGGCCCTAGGAATCGGGGGTGTCTCAGGTTAGGTTGACTTCCCCGGATAGACTTTTGGGGAAGGAGAGGCCTCGATGATTGATAGTCTGGAAAGACAGATCAATGAAATCCACACAAGTATGCGAGAGCTCTTTTGGCGCCTACTCGTTTCTCTAACGTGACAAGAATCAGTCGAGCATGCATTAACTAAATACGATCACCAACCTCCGTGCTGGCACACAAACTAGACTAATTGGTAGTATCCTAGGTATGGAAGGGTTTGAATTGAGTCCATATCTAAGTCCCCAACCCCCCAATTGCACCTAACCGAAAAGGCGCCATCCAGAAGGCAGCCCGATGCCTCGATTGGGAGTGTTAGGTCATAGCTACAGTAGAGAGTTGATATGATGTTGCCGCTAAATCCACTAGGACGATATTCTAAATTGTTCCTAGTCGATATTGGATTATTGAAAAGGGTCTTCAACAATCTAAGTTAGCTTGATCCGATATTCTCTTTGAAAATAGTGAGTCTCAATCCATTAGTCTGAGACACTAGAATATCTGCAAGGGGACTTACAAAGAGTATTAAAAGACTGAACGTAATCATCTTTGATATCCTAAATGATAATTTTTCTTAAGTAAAAATAGAATATCTAAGGTTTGATCGTGTTTTGTGAACTTTTATACTTGAGGTACTGTATTTTATATGTATGGGTTGTTATACTTTGATAATACTAAGTATTGTTCTCTAATTATAACCCTTCAAAGGTATTCATTAGGAATAATGAGATATACATGTGAATATACAAGTATGCAAAAAGAAATCTATCACTCTTGACGTGATCCCTATGATTCGATTTAATATAATTCACCTAAACCTATGACCAGAGCAACGTGATGATTAGGATAAAATTCCAATAAAGTATCACAAGGAATTGTATTATCAATTAAATACATATGATTGGATTAGTGGTTTTTGAGTTCACCATATCATGTTGGTCATTTTGGGTAAATGGATAGAGAAATCATAGAATAAGCATATTATACCTGAGAGGGTTCTCTTAGTTAAATTCGTGTAAGTGGACATGGTTGTACTATGTGGATAAATGTGACTTAATATTGAAAAAAATACCTTCAGGGGAAAATCGTTTTCTTCTAGAAAGGGCAATTTTTATTGATCAACTGATGAGTAAAATAAATAATTAATTAATTATTTTTACCATCCAGCTTTTGGTATGAACTTAATGGGTCATACACAATAGAAAATTGATATTAAATAATCATTGAAAAAATAATAGATAGTAATGCTGAACTTAAGAAGTTTAAGGGCCAAAGTATAATTAAGAAAAAGAATTGGTCCAGGGTTGTTAACCCTGGACAATATTTTTAAGGACAGGAGACCATCAGAAAAGGTATATTTAATTATAAGAGTTTTAATATTACTCACCTGCATATTTGTTATAATGTTAGTATAGATAGATTTGGCTTAAGGAAATGGATATTAAATTATGATTTAATTTTGTGTTTATATTTCGCTATGTAAATCTGTAAGTTTTAATATCTGACTCCTTCATGAATATCAAGGATGATCTTGTTCATGTTCTTACTACAACTTAACAAGTCCCTTTATAGTTGTTTTAGTGTCCCACACTAATGGTTCTAAGATTCACCACTCTCAAAGAGAAAACACCTCATAAGCTAGTCTAACCAATTGTTAAGTTCTAATTTAACAATTATATATGACTAAAAATACTTAGGTTATTAGTTACAAAAATGTATACAATCTCATTCCTTTAAATCATCATTAATAGTTAAGACATTAATAGTGTAATATAATATACTAAAATATAGTACCAAAAATACCTTTTTATTACTAAATACTTGAGATTGTAATTTCACAGAAAAAACACTAAAATGTATAAAATGAATTGACTATAGGATTTATATCCAACAATCTCTCTCTCGCATTATAGTCAATATGTACAGTATCTGACGTCCATTTTATATGGATATCAATCTAACTGTTGTATGGTTAATGCCTTAGGAAGTGGATCTGGATCATTGTCTGCGGTGTCTACTCTCTTAATATTAATATCATCTCTTCTCGTGATTTCTCAAATCAAATGGAAGTGTCACTCTATGTATTTGGATGCCTGATAAGATTTGGGTTTTTTGGTTTGAACTATAGCCCCATTATTGTCATAATACAAAAGTATCGATTACCTTATGGTAGGAACAACGTTAAGTTCAAAGATGAACTTCTTAATCCAGACACTCTCCTTAGTTGCATCTTACACGACGATATACTCGATCTCAGTAGTGGAATCTGCAGTTGTAATTTTCTTACAACTTCTCTAACTAAAAGCTAAGGTTGTTCATGGGCTTGGAGGCAAGCCCAGCCTGCCCAGCCCATTGTCGAATTTTTAGGGCTTCGGTTTAAGGTTTCCCATGAGTTGGGTCAGGGCCTTATAACCTTTAGGCTCAGTTATTTTGAAGATCGGACCATGGTCTACCATTTTATTTTTAGAGTCGACTTGGCCTAGCATAATCGATTAATATGATAAAATTAATTATATATAGTATATATTATATTAAATAGATAAAAGAGAAAAGTTATATAATATTTACAGATATATATATATATATATATATATATATAAATCTTAATTTTAAAAGTAACAATTATTTTCGATTTAATAAAGTATTTTTAAATGACAAAAAGTAAAAAACATGAATTTAAGTATTTTTTTAAAAATGTAAAATATTTGTTTTTCCTTTTTTAATTTTTTTTGTTTAATAAATAGAGGCAGATCAACAAATTATATATGACCTCTCCTCCCATTTTTTTGTAAACATCATCTATGAACTTTTTAAAATTAAGAGATTTAATAAGAATAATACTTTATTTTTTTATTTCTTTTCTAGGAAAATTATTTTATTTTAAAAAATATATTTTTTTTAATTTATTTTAAAAGTACTTAAAAAATTACCAAGGTTCTAATTTAATATATACTAACGTATATCCTGTACCATAAAGCACGATTTTAAAAAATAACCCTAATATGAAATAATCATATTTTTTTAAAAATTGTGGCGTTAGACACAGGTTATGTGCTATTAAAAAATAGAAAAAAAAATAGAAAAACATAATTTATGCACGTTTACTCGAGAAGTAAAAAAATAAAATTTCAAAAAATATTGTCTAATTGAAAAAATAAAAAAATACGCAGGAGAAGTACTTGAAACTATTTTTACTGATCTTTGTTGTTCTCAATGCCAATCCAAACACCAAAAAGGGTGATACTATCCTTATTGATCACTTGAAAAAAAAAAAACACCAAAAAAATAAATAGACAATTTTAGAAAGAAAAAAAAAAAGAACTAAATCGATTAAAGCACAAAATTGAAGTAATTCATAATTCAAAGAACGTAATATCTAAAACAGATGTAGTAAAAAA
The DNA here is from genome assembly GCA_016647705.1 of Eucommia ulmoides. Lineage (NCBI taxonomy): Eukaryota > Viridiplantae > Streptophyta > Magnoliopsida > Garryales > Eucommiaceae > Eucommia > Eucommia ulmoides. Next base: position 6,821,020 of record CM028328.1, read on the forward strand.
ACTTAATATCAATCACATTGAAAAAATCGAATCAAGCAAATTATACATAGAAAAGAAGAATCACAATTCAATAACTTAATATTTATTTAAAAATAAATAAATTCACCTACTTTAAAATAACCAAAAAAAAAACTAAATTCACCTACTTTAAAATAAACAAAAAAAAAAAACTCCATGTCATTATCACAAAATATCATAGTCAAGTCAATTAATAGTTATTAAAATACAAACAACTCAACTCCAAAATATAACAATAGTTTAAACATTTAATTCAATTTAATACACACAATTCTACCAATTTAAAGATAATAATAAGTGTTTATTATATAAAAGGATGGGATTCGAAAAAATTCAAAAGTCAATAGAAAAAAATTCTCAGTGATAAATTGGCATCATCTGATTTAAATTTTTCATCATTTTCGATTGTATTGGCATTTAGTTTGAAATTGAAATTATTCGTGCATTTATCGTGTAAAAAAAATAAATTTGCATTATTTGTGCATTTACTATGCATTTATATTAACTTCAATTGAACTAGATTCTTATAAAAGAAGGTTTAAAAAAATTAAATCTTGCATTAAATACAAGAGAATCAAATTTTTTATCCCTATATTTAATTAAATTCAATTAAAATTATTAAGTTTTTATGTGAATCCCTTTTAATTTTTATAAATCTTGTATCAAATTATGAAAAATAAAAAAAAATTACTCACATATTTTAATAAAAATCAATTAATTTTTTTATATTAAATCCTCTTGCAAATTATGAAAAATAAAAACAATTTACTCACATATTTTAATAAAAATCAATTATTTTTTTTATATTAAATCCTCTTGATTTTTATAAATCTCGTGTTATTCTTTTTTAAGAATTTTTATCAAAATATAGGGGTAAAAGATTTCATTAAAAATATAGGGATAAAAAATTTCATTGTCCATAATTATGAGATGTATTAGTGCAAAAACAGTTTTGGGACAGAAATAGGTTTTTGGGTTAATAACACTTTTTCCCCTGTGATTTTTTTTTTTTTTTTGCATTTACCCCCTATAGTCTTAAACTAAATTGCAACGGTTACGTTTTTTGTTAAATCTAACGATCAATGGACATAAGTCAACTGAAATCCATTAAATAGTGTGAAATGACATTTATATCCTTAAAGTATTATTGTAAGAAAAGTTTTTATATATTCAAAAACTTAAGGGGCTAATGTATATTTTGTTTATTTCATCTTCTTCCTTCTTGGCTTGGAATAGTGGCTCCTCCGATGAACTCTCTCCAGCGACGCTTCTCCGGCGAAATTTCTGTCTCTCACCCACACACTCTAAAATGACTAACTCTACAATCTCCCTCTCACTCCCACCCGATCGCTCTCTCACCCTTGCTTTCATCAATCTTCATTGCCATCCCCACCCCATCTCAATCTTCCTCGTCATGCCACAGTTATAGTCGCATCGCCATCGCGTCGCGTCTTCCTTCATTGCCGAAAGTAAGAGTTCTTCCCTCTCTCTCTTTCTAACTCTCTTCTCTTCTTTTTGCTCTCTTCTTGCAGTTGACCACCATCATCGATCCATCGCTGCCATGACAACATCGCCCATCACCGTCGAGTTCAAATCTGGCCAAATTCGCGTCGCGGTCTTCCTCCATCGCCATTGACGTCTTCCTTGCCACTCCGTCGCCATCACCTTTGGCTGATTGTAAGAGTTCAAAGAAGCTCTCGAACCACGGCAACGAAGAAAATCTCTAACGGCAATCGGTACCTATCGATTCAACGATCGGTGGCCGTCCATTGGTGAGATTCGCACTCAGGTCTACCGATCTTTGCTCGGGTCTGCAAATCCGAGAAAATATCGATTTTTTTACTACATATATATATATATATATATATATATATATATATATATATATATATATGCGTGGTGGTGGTGGTGGTTTAGCGTAGTTGTGTTGGTGTGGCGTGGATGTTTGGAGTGGCCAACGTGGTGGATAGTGGTCGACATGGGGGTGCGGCACGGATGTTTGGAGTGGCGTGGTAGATGGTGGCTGGCATGGGGTGCGGTGTGGATATTTGGAGTGGTCGGCGTGGTAGATGGTGGCCGGCATGTTTGTTTGGTTGGGTTGGGGGTGGCCGGGGCGGTGGATGGTGGCTGATGTGGGGGTGGTTGGTACCCAAACGAGAGAGAAAAGAGAGATAATGAATAGGATCTTAAAATACACCTTGACCTATTAAGTTTTACAAAATTTACAAATAGATCCCATTCAATTAATTAGAACAAAATGACAAAATCACCCTTAATTTCAAAGTGAACTAACACAATTACCCTTAACTTTAATAGTTGCAGTTTAGTCTAAGACCACAAGGGGGTAAGTGTCAAAAAAAATTGGGAAAACTCTTTAAACGTCCCAAGAATAGAAATCACCACTTTGTAGAGTCTCATCTTCCTTTACAAAAAAAGGACTCTACAAAGTGGTGATTTATACTCTTGGGACTTCCCAAAAAGATTCCCAAAAAAATATAGGGGATAAATGCAAATCGACCAAACCATATGGAGATAAAATGCTATTAACTCTAGTTTTTTTATAGTTGCAAAAAGAGAAAAGGATGTGGAAAATTATTAACATACCCCAAATTAATGAAATCCGTCCAATTTTCGTAACAAAATTCAGTTGGATCAAATTGAAAATAAATTACAATATAAGAGACCTATGTGTCACCTCTAAATTTTTATGGTCCATTTAAAAACCCACTAAAACTCAAAGGAGGGAAATTGACAAAAATATCCCTATAGTAATGACATTTCGTCCAATTTTGTTAACGAAATTTATAATTGGACCAAATTAAAACAAAAATAAAACTTGACGGGTTAAATTTACAATTTTATAAACCTCAATCACATAAATTCTCACCCCAAACTTTAGGGACCAAAAGTATAATTTTTCTTATATGTATATATTGATTGTTATCTTTAATTTTTATATTTTTCTATGATTAATATCCAATAATTAAATAAATTTAAATATTTTTTATCAACAAATTTAACTAAAATTAAAGAGTAAACATATTTTTCATCAATATTAAATTTTAATTCAATATTTTTCGTAAATAGTCCTCAAAATGTAGAGGCAAAATATATATATATATATATATATATATCATCCCCATTTCATTACATCGATAATAGATTTTAGAAAAAAAAATTCAAAACTCCCAAGACATAAAATCATGGGGTGTTAGCTTTTGTAGATTTATGAAAGATATTATTTAAAAAAAAAAAAAAAAACATAAAAGGACCATGATTTTCATTTAAAGAACGCAAACTAACGTTTTAGAAAATGGGCTTCTAAAGCCCAATTTTCTAACAGCCCACCGAAAAGCAATATCTTGAAGTTCTTATTCAAACAATAATTATAGTATTCAAGACCGGCCGATAGAAATCCGATGTCTTAAGCGAAATTTAAAAAGATAGTTAATATATTGGTTGAATCAAATTTTATTTTTTATTTTTAATTTGACGTCATATTAATAAGAATATTTAAAATATATATATATATATATAATGGTCAATTTTAAATGTCTCCCAAAATATAGGGGTCACCACTTTAGATAGCGTTTACTGTTTCTATTTTCATTCCAGCAGTGGGATGGGATGAGAATTTTATTTCTTTCTTGAGAGTAAAATCGTGTTTGGTAACGATAATTTTTTATTTTTTTTTGTTTTGGCCAGGCGGCAGCGGTGGCGGCGACGGACAGTGACCGGCGGATGGGTGACTGTGGCGGACGGCCGGCAGCAGACGGTGGCCAACAAGCTGCACCGGAAGTTGTCAGGTGGCCGGCGGTGGCCAGCCGATTAGCGGCCGGTGATGCCGGAGGTGACAGGCGACGGTCGCCGGAGACGGCCGCCGGCGACGGTCGCCGGAGACGGCCGCCGGCGACGGACGGTGGTCGGCCGGCGGATGAACAGTAATTGGGAATGGAATGGGAATTATGAGAAACAACTTTTTTTTATTTCTCATTTCTTAAAAAAAAAATGAGCACAATTCTCAAATGAGAATGGAATGAGAACGAGAACAAAAATTACCAAACGTTATTCCCAAATAAAATTCTCAAAAATCTGGGAATAAAATGAGAATTTTTGAAATGGAAACAGTTACCAAACGGGGCCTATGCTTTTAATGTTCAAAAACTATATTTTTTTGTTTTTTAGTTTCTTAGAGTATCTCAGCACTACGATCAGCGAAAATTAATTCCTTAAAGTACTATCAGACGTAAAAAATGGGGACCTCTCCCAACAGAACACTTTTCATACACAATCGCTCGACGATTGAACCCGGGATGATTATTTAAAGAGCTAAAGTCCCTTTCATTTGGACCAACTCATGTTGGTATTCAAAAACTTGTTGAGTAGTGCTTTTAATGTTCAAAAATTTAAAATATTATTTTTTAATAACACAATTCAAATACTCCATCGCATCATCTACATTTAATATTATTTTTGTTATTTTATAAATTTAATTTTTAATTTTTTTACATATTTATTTTTTATTTCTTTATAAATTCACTAAACCAAACGTTCACCCAACAGACATAATTACTCTCTCTCATTTTTAACATTATATTTTTAATCAATCATATTATTTTTTGCTTTCTAACTTTTAATACATCAATAATAAATATTTTTAATAATTATAAACCAAATTACTTAATTATTTTTTATTTTTTTTTAAAATTATTTTAAAAAATAAAACCAAACATCATCCAATTTAAATAGTAAATTTGTGCTTGTTCATAAAAAAAAAATGAAAAAAGAGTTCAATCTAAATTTTGGGAGTTATGAATGCGCTTGAATGTCAACTTAATTTTACTATAAAATCATCTGAAATACACTAATTAGGAAAAATTATCTGGTGGATCCAAATTAAGTATGATACTACTAATTAATCTCAACTGTTTTAAAATGAATCAAATAATCCCAGAGTATAATTTTTTTGAATCGTCTAGTCCCAAATTAAAAAATGTCAGATTTTCCTTAACAAATTTGCCCTTCCAAATTCTACGGGATTGAGATTTTTCATATTTAATCGTTATAACGGTTTCCACAACAAAATCATTTTATTAAAATCAAAATAATTTTTATTGTACATATTTTTGTCACGCTCTAATTATATATTTAGATTCGTTTGAATAAGATATTCAAAATTTATATTCACTATTTTTTTTCATTAGTTTTCATGTTTATGTTATATTCAACATGGTACTTTCAGAATTTTCAGGTGGCGTTTGGTTAGTGTTCCCACTTTTTTAAACCCAACTGGGATGGGTTAGGTTGGGTTGAGTTGAGAATTTTGGGAACAGAATTGCGTTTGGTAACGACAATTTTTATTTTGTGCTGAAAACAGAATCGTGTTTGGTAACGATTTTATCCTAAAACTAATTTATTTTTATTTTTTTTGAGATTTTGTTTTTGTGTTTGGCGGCCCCGGACGGTGGCGGTGCCAGAAGGTGGCCAGACGGCCGGACGCCGGTGGTGGCAGGACAGTGGCCAACGACGGTCGCCGGAGTTGTCGGCGGCAGGCGGCGGCGGACGGTGACCAGCGGCGGGTGGTCGTTGAACGGTGGCCAGAGTTGAGAAGGTTGGATTGAATTTTTTGGGCACAAAAAAAAAACAAGTTTTTTTTTATTTCTCATTTCCTTAACATTTTGAGAATCAATTCCTATCTTTTGGGTTGGGTTGGGTTGAGTTTTATATTTACCAAACGCGTTCCCAAAAATCAAACTCATAATTTTTTGGTTCGGTTGAGTTGTGTTTGGTTGGGAACATTAACCAAACGGGGCCTCAGTTTTCACATTTTGTTACATTCAACACGAACTTATATATTATTACATGTGAGTGTTATATGTAACCTCCAAATCACCTTTATCAGTAAATCACGTCACATTCAACACATTCATATAATTTGTGTTATTGTCAAAATTAATTGTTATTATCATTTTCTATTACACTAGATGCTCTATTCAACACTCACAGTGCACACAAATTATAGTGATATTTTTTATAACATTAACATCAGAGTTAATGTTATATATAATAGTCACATGCATCCTAATCCACAATTTCAAAAAAAAAAATTAATATTTCATTTTGAAGATCATGATTTATAAATCATTGTGGTATAAAAAAATTATTGAACAACAATCACAATTAAGAGAAATTATAAGTGTTGTTTTCATTTTCATTGGTAGTTTATTACTCTATTTATTTCGTGTTTTTAGGGTGACGATGCATATATAGAAGGTAATGATTCATTAATAGGGGTAAAGTGGTAACCACCCCTATTAGTATTAAGTATAAGTAAATACCACTTTTTATTAAGGTAATTATATAAATTTAATAGACTTTTTTTTTTTTTTTTTTTAATCCTCTATAAAATATAATTGTAAATTATTCACCTCGAATTCCAACCAATAAATGCCCTCATATTTGATGGTAATGCCATGGTGTAATTTCAAAATCGTTAATTCTCTCTCTTTTAAAGATCATCCAGTGTCACTCCTGTGTTTACTTTCACAACTGGCGGGTCATTGAGGAAATAATGTTTGACCAATTTTAAAGTCAACATTTATTTTTAATTTTTTTGGCTCAAAGACAATCAATATAAATATCTAAATAAAAAAAGATGAAATGTAGGTAAAAAATGTATAATTTTCATGAATTTAATTTATTGTAAACGTTCAAAAAATGAGTTTTTTTGTGGGTATTTATTTCTATAATTGGTAGGTTATTAAGGAATGGCATTTGGATAATCTTTAGTGAATGTTTAATTTTAAATTTTTTAATTAATCAATAATCATATGGATATCAAATAAGAGAATGAAATCTACGTTAAACTTGTGCAATTTATATAAATTAATCTCTTGTTGACATTCACAAAATGAGTTATTTTTCTTGGCCTTTATTTTCGTATTTTGTGGGTCATTAATGACAGTTGACTATTATTTATAGATGCTGGCATCAATTATGATGAAGGTAAAATCTGGTCACCTCCACGTGTCTACCACCTAGATCAAAACAGCCACGTCACCGACGCCACGACATCAAACGGCCTCATAAGGCCGATGAATAGACAACCCGTGTAAGACCCCGACCTAGCATGTACGTCAGTTTAGTCGCATTTTAGAGTAATTGGAAAATTCGGGTGAAAAATTGGTTAATTAAAATTTTCAAATTTAAAAAATTAAAATAAAAAATAAAAAATTAGTGGTCAAATTAAAAATTCAGAAAACCTTTAAAAGTTTAAATTGATTACGAAAAGGAATTTCAGAAAATAGGAGGAGGAATGAGCAAATTAACCCAGGATATTATATATATATATATATATATATATATATATATATATATATATAGGGGTTTTTGCATGAGAGGATCACAACGTTCAAGGAAAGAAAGATCTAGAGAAAATTTAGAAAGAGAGAGAACTGGAGGAAGAGGAGCTGCCGAAGGTTCGTGATCATCGGTGAAGATAAGTTTTTTTAGCGTAAGGGTGTGTTCCAAGGGTTGATCGTGGTCTTGTTAGTGGTATATGTATGTGTGCCGCTCGTTTGTTTCATCTGGAGGCAGGGGTGTGTGAAAAGGGTGTGCGTACTCTGTTTTCTCTTGCTTTGGGGGTGTAAATATGTTGTGCTGTGGCGTATTTGATTAGGTTTGAGGGGGGGGGGGGGGGGGGTGTCGTTAGTAGAACGAGTTGTTGTATTGGTGTGTTTGATCGTTGAAGTGGGGTGGTAAAAGAGCTATCGGAAATAGGGAAGAAAAAAAGAGAGAGAAACGGTTGGTCTGGTTGTGAGGGGAAGCAGAACGAAGAAGATGACTGTTCGTCTAGGCGGTGAAAAACTTCGCATAGGCGAAGAAGCAGCAGAACGCAAGTAGAAATAAACTGAGGTGTGTTCATTGAGGCAGTGAAAATGACAGCCTAGGCAGAGAAGGGTCAGTAAGCAAAGCAGAAGAAAAGGCACATGTTCGCCTAGGCGGTGGAAAATCTTGCCGAGGCAGAGGAGCGTCAGTAGGCCAAACAGAGGAAAGAGGAAGTGGGTTCACCGCGGCGGTGGACCCTTCGCCAAGGCGGTGGGTATTGGAGCAGAAACTAAATTTTTTAAGGAATAAAGAATCGACAACCGTTTTGGAGCGAGTAACTTTTCTCTTTAAACTTTATGATTTGTTAAATTAAATTACTAGCCTTAAAATATCAAAATAGGTATAATAATTATCGAGATTGTTCACATGGATAAAGTTTATATAACAAACTTTAACGGGGCAATATTAGTCTAATAGAATCAATTCATAATAAAATGTGGGGAATAGGAAATTACGAAACCTAGGGCCTGCATTGCATGATTAGGTTATTTTACCTAAAATATTAATTAGGCCTTGTCACTAATAGGTTCGCAGGCATCTGAGGAACGGTAGAGTATAGTCGGTAAAGGCTTTTGGGGAGCGGATCACCAGGTGAGTGTACTGTCTTCTTGTAAATCTATTTTCATATATATATGATGGGAAAATGTGTTTACTTGAAAGTGGATGAATTTTCTAACCTACATAGATCAAGCGGTATTTTGGGTGTCTTTGAAATTATAGATGTTATTGTTTTTCTAAAGGGGTGGAAGTCGAGTGTGGGCAGAGTTGTTGTTGTTGAGGTAGAGGTGAGTTGTTGTTATTGAGGTGAGGTGGAGATTGGTATTGGATATTCACCTGCTTGGCATAGTCCAGCAGATCGATGTTTCGGTCACCCGCTTAGCATAGTCCAGCGGAGCATTGTTCACCTGCTTGGCATAGTCCAGTGGAGCGTTGTTCACCTGCTTGGCATAGTCCAGCAGAGAGTTGTTATGTCTTGCTAGGAAGGCATATCCTACGGGTGGTACGGTACTGTTGCAACTCCCGATCATGAGGTTAAAACGATCACATGACTAGCCGGGTGTAGTGCGGTGTGATATGATGTGGTATAGTGCGGTGTAATGTGGTGTGGTGTGTTATGATGTGGTGTAATATGATATTTGTTGTATGGGGTGAATGAGTTAATAAACTTGCAATTATATATACTTTATTTTATTCTGGATTGGTATATCCATTTGCATTGATATATTTATTATTTCGGTTGTGTTATACTATATGGTTGTTGTGACGTTCGGGTTGATTTTTACTGCTTAGTTGAGATGTCATAAACCTATATATATTGTTTTCTGTGGTGACAGGAAAAATGGGGTTTTCTTTGTGATATGTGATATTTATATGTTTTATACTTGATCCCTCTAAAATATTTTTTTATTAAGAAGACAGTACATTCGCAGGTGCGACAGCTAGGAGTCGGTTCTCTACTGGCACTAAATAGAGTCCGGCAATGTGGTATTGAGAGAGTATTTGGGGGAGGTGCTGGTTGAGGTGAACCTATGAGAGGCTCATGGTTGTCTTATTTTTGTTGTTATTATAATTTTGTAGGGACGGGTGTGTCCCCAAATAGATACTGTATGGAAATAATATGGTCTGTTCTTGGTAGGTGTGTAATTATGTATGTACTTGTCGTTTCCTAGTTGGTTTGGTGTGCAGGTGATGTTATGTTGACGTCATGCCGGCCCAAAGGGATGAGTGTCCGTGGTGGGTTGTAATAACCCGGATGGCTTCTCAGGTCAGCAGCAACAAAGAACTTCACCAGTCACCAAGTTAGAATCTTCTCTAATATCATCGAAGAAGGGCAGGTCAGTTCGTCCAGCTTGACCTGAACCTCGGTGCTCAGGCCGGCCTGACACTCTTAACAGGCTTGGCCCATAGGCTTCCCCATCAACAAATAAAGGGCCCAAGACCCAAGCCCATAGCTTTAATCCATTGTGCTCCCCATGCGCCTGACCGATTAGTTGATAATCGAGCTTAAGGCCTGGGATGCTAATCGCCTCCTCGCCTATAAATAGAAGGTTTCATCAACACATTTTCATAGGCCAAAATACGCAGAAAGGTTAAGGTAATAACTTTATCTCTCCAAGTGACATGTTTTCTTTTCCCCCAAGCTCTTACTCTCACGCAGAAGGGGACATGTCGAGAGAACCCCGTCTCGTCATATGTGCAGATGACATATCGAAGATCAGGTCGAACAACGCTTGTCCAGCTCGGATTGAAGACTCCAGCAAGGACGAAGATAAACTCCAGATGAGTTGTAGCTCTCCATGCAAAGGATAATCGGACCATATTGTTGGTTGGTCTAATTTTTGACACCAACAGTTTGGCACCGTCTGTGGGAAGCACACAAATAGCCTCTCCAAGTCATCAGCCACCTGTTTTGCTAAGGTTTGATGAACACAAAGTATGGACATTTTTTGCGATCCAGGAACAAGAACACCGCGGTGAATAGCAACCCCATTAAAGACATGTCTCGAGCTCCCAGATAGGAAACTAAAGCTATTACCCGCCATCCAGTTGAAGAATAAAATATCAATATTGAAGGACAAGTCGGTCCCTCAGTCCCTATAACGACTCAGTTTTCCAAGATCGTCACTAAGTTTCTCCTAAGGAGAAATAGAGCCAAAAGACAAATTATTCCACCATTACGCTTCCTCTGCGCTACTCTAATAAATTTAATAATAATATATCTTTCCAACACAAAATTTAATGATTGTATAAAATCAACTATTTCTTAACAAAACTACAAAATTCAACCTTTCGATATTAACACCTACCCTGACTGTCTCAAAAGCAACACCATCCCCTGACTCTATCTAGCGCCAGTAGTGGACCTATCTCTAGTTGAGATACCTGAGACCAAATATTTTATCGGGTGTACTGTCTTCATAATATAAAAATAATTTATGGATCAAGCATAATTATCAAATATCATTTTTCAAAATATACTATAATATAACCGCACACCAAGCCGAAATTAAATTTCACTGCTACCATCACAATAAAATTATGCATTTAAATTAATTAGTCAAATAATTTGATATATAATAAAATACCACACACATATTTTTCTACTAACCATAGGATTATTTCACCTTATGATTGGGAATTATGACGGTACTGTAACATGTACTATTGTGTCATCTATGGTGACTATCAGTACTAGGGCCATTTAATATCTCCAATGGTAGAAACAACCACCATGCAGGACTTGTCTGACAAGTAACAACATATATCCACCCTGCAGGACTTGTCTGGTAGGTAACAACATATATCCACCCTACAAGACTTGCCTAGCAGGTAACAATATATATTCACATCTCGCAGAACATGCCCTCTTGACGAGAAGACAACTATGACATAGTCGGATAATAAAAATCATTTTCCACCTTTAAAAACTTACTCAATTCACATAAGTTATAAAACCGTCTATTTTAATAAATATTTTCTTTTCATAATTTATACAAAAATATAATTTGTCAATTTACATAGAAGACAGTACATTCGCCTCGATTTTTGCACTACCAAATATGCTACTGTCGCATTGCAGACGTGGTCGGTGTTGCCTGTGAACCTAACAACAAAAGGACCTAAACTAAGAATTTATTTAAATAAACTTAATATGTGATGCGTGACCTTAAAATGCAATATTTCTCATTCTCAAATTTTCTTGATTATACGAAATTATTAAATGCCTAATTTCTTAAGTTAATATTAATTGTACAAAAATTATTATAACAACGATTACAATAATTTAATCTGCAGAAAAATATTAATTGACTGTTAAAAAATTTATTAGTCAACGAAATATTAAAAATTATTGTTTTAGTAAAATTTTCAATTTTTATCTTAAATTGTATTCTTCGTAAATTAAATATATATATATATATATATATAATAAAACAGGACGATTTTTTGGCTGACTAGGACAAATTTATGACTAGGACAAACAAAATGCTGACGAGAACAAACAAATGTTGACTAGGACAAACATAAAAAAAATCAATTTTGATAAAAGGTTGACTCAATTTTTCTTAATTAATTTAATTACATAATTAAATAATTACACAATTCTTTAATTAGATATAGCAATTAGTGAGAATATAAAAGCAGATTAATTAGTGAGAATTGATTAATTAATATAAAAAAAGAATGGTTTATTGAGTTATAAAAAAAGAAACATACATTTTTTATATATTTCTTAATTTTTTAAATATTGAGAAAAAAAACAAAACAACCTATTAATTTATATCATATTTAATTTATTCCTTAATTAAATAATATTCCTTAATTATTTAATTAAATGTTTCTAATTAAAATTTGCATCGTTGTCTGTCTCGGTTGTCAGCATCATTCTTCGATTTCAACTGTTTCTTCGATTGCTTATTACTTCGATTTTTTTTTTTTGATTTATTTCTTATTCAATTTTAGAATCTCCAATTGATGCTTGGACGGTGACCCTGGAGTTGAAGCAGTGTCATTTCTTAATTAACATACCCTTTTTTAAGTATGTTTAACTAACATCAACCTTAAGTTTTGAATCCCCAGACAATTTTTTTTTTCTTTTTGTTACAATACTTTTGTTTACATTCCTAGAAAATTGGGAATACAAACTAAAATATGGGACAGAAACACTACGGTGGTATTTGTTTAGTGTTTTTGTTCTTCAATTTTTATTTTTGTTCCTCCAAAAACCACTTAGGTAGCATTTGTTTTAATACGAATTGGAGTTTCCAAATTGCAATTAAAAATGAACGCATGTAAAAATCTGAAACGTAACCGAATTCTTCCATTTTGCCTCCAGATTATCAGTACTAAATTTTTTTCCCTTTTGTACAGATGATGAACAATATCAATCTCGGGGTGGAAGTGGCAAGGGCCCACGGGATGGTGGCGAAATATGATCAGGGCTCATCTCTTGCCCTCTTCACCAATGTCACCAACTCCAAGTACTCTCTCTCTCTCTCTCTCTCTCCAAATTTGCATTATTGGTGTATCAATATGTGTGCTAATGTATATTGTTTGTTTGATTTTAATGAATGCTCAATTTGTAAGATGGATTCATACTGCTTTGTTACCATTATCATCATTTAAGTATTGTGTTTTGTGGTAATGCTTAATTGGGCCATTAAGGCAAATTCTCTACTTACCTGATGTCTCTAGGCGATTGATAAAGTACAGCCTCGAACTGGACCAATTTTACATCAAGTATAGTCCCAGAACAGCAATAAAGGGACAGGTCCTAGTTGATTTCATAGCCGAGCTAATCTTCCCAAACGAAGAGTCCGCCGCTGACCAGGAAATCACTGAAAAGACCCCTCCATCAACCAGCCAGGCCAGTGAAGCACGAGCTAAACTTACCAACCTGGGTCCTGATTCATGACAACTCTTTATGGATGGATCCTCCAACCAGAACGATTTAGGGGCCAGGATGGTTCTTGTCACCCCTGAGAAAGAAGAAATTAAGTACGCCCTCAGGCTCGGATTCCGTGCTACAAATAATGAAGCAGAATACGAAGCTCTCTTGGTCGGGCTGAGATTAGCCTGGGAATTCAACGTGAAGACTCTTCATGTCTTGAGCGACTCCTAGCTTGTGGTCAATCAAGTTAACGGTGAATACCTAACTAAAGACCCGAGCATGATAGCCTATCTGGAGAGGGTGAAGACCCTAGTAAAAATATTCGAGAAAGTACTAGTCAAGCAGATACCCTGAGAAGAAAACAGTCATGCCGATACATTGGCTAACCTAGCCTCGGCAGTGGAATATACACTTAGGAGAGCAGTTCCCGTGGAATACCTCGCCGAGCCTAGCACCACCTCCTCGGATGAGGTCGTCGCTATTTGTGCTGTCAACTTCGATCTGACCTGAATTGATCCGATCATGAGCTATCTCACCAACGGAATGCTGCCTACGGACTGGGCTGAGGCAAGGAAAATACGATATAGAGTTGTACGTTATGCCCTCATCGTCGGTGTTCTATATCGCAAGTCCTTCTCGGGTCCATACTCCAAATGCCTCCGACCTAAGGAGGCCGACTATGTTATGAGGGAAGTTCATGAAGGCATTTACGGAAACCACTTGGGGGTAAGTCGTTAGCCCGGAAACTGCTCATGCACGGATACTATTCGCCTAAGATGCTTGAAGATATAGGGGAATTCGTGAAGAAATATGATAAGTGCCAGCGGTTTGCTGTGCACCTTCACGCCCGGTCGATCGAGATGGTGCCGATGACTAGCCCATGGCCCTTCGCCTAGTGGGGTATCGACTTCCTCAGGCCTGTTCTCTCAAGGTACCGACCAAAGAAAATTATTAGTCGTCGTCATCGACTACTTCACAAAATGGGTCAAAATTGAGCCCTTAGCCAAAATCACTAAAGAAAATATCCGAGACTTTGTCTGGAAGAGTATGATCTACTGGTTTGGCATCCCCAAAGCCATTGTCTCGGACAACGGAAATTAGTTCGACAACGACTTATTCACCGAGCTCTACTCTGGGCTGGGAATCAGCACACACTTCTCCTCCCCTGGTCACCCCCAAGCTAACGGTCAGGTCAAAGTCACCAACTGGACGATTTTGCAAAATCTAAAGACAAGGTTGGATAAATCTAAGGGGTTATGGGTGGAAGACTTGTACCTCGTACTGTGGGCCTACCACACGACAGCCCGGACTCCCACCAGTGAGATACCTTTTGCTATGACCTTCGGATCAGAGACCGTCATCCTGGTTGAGATTGGTCTGCCTTTGCCCCGTGCTGCAGCTATCTTTAACTGAGCTAAAAACAAAATTGGTATGGCATTGTGTCTTGATCTGCTTGAAGAAACAAGGGAGAGAGCTCAGATTTATTAGGCAGCATATCAACAAAGAGTAGCGCACTATTATAATTGTCGGGTCTGACTTCGATCCTTTGACATTGGAGACCTCATCCTAATGAAGGTTACCCTGGCCACTAAGGACCAAAGCATCGGAAAAGCTTGCTCCGAGTTGGGAAGGACCTTACCGGGTCACTCGAGTAGCCTGGCCCTGCACCTACAACTTGGAAATCAAAGAAAGGCTACCCCTAAGGCACCCCTGGAATACCGAACACCTGAAGCGTTATTATACAAAAGAAGATCCATCTCCTTAGATTTGTCAAAGATTTTTTACTTTGATCTCAAAAATCTTGTAATAGAAAAATTCAAATCAATAAAAAGGGTATTCGGTTAAAAAAATTCTCCACAAGTGCGAAAGCAGAGATGAGCAATCCTCCGTGCCAACCTGGCCAGAGATTAGCTGCCCTCCAGCCACTTCTCCATGCAAAGACAAAGACTAGCTATCAATCATCGAATGTGAAGACAAGCAGCCCTCCGTGCCGACCTAACTGAAGATGAGCTGCCTTCCAATCGTTTCTCCATGTAAAGGCGGAGATGAGCAAGCCCCCTGTCTTACATAGACCAGCATGAGTAGCCCTCCAGCCGAATCTCCAATACATACTGGCATAAGACTAGCTGTCATGTCAAAGACCTATCAGTTAGCATTTTCTCCCTCACAGCTGAGTTAAGCTCAGGCGACCTAAAAGGACAGTGCTCCTGTTAGGGGGAATTGAGATAAGCTAAAAAGACTCAGAAACGAGCCTGACTATGGAAAACTCGGCTATGACTGGAATGTGAATCCACCGAGGTGTCGAAATCTGTAGATCGGGATGACTCACCTCAGGTCGGACCTTCTCCAATAAGACGACCACAAGAGCATGGCAAAACTGAGCTCCTATGGTCACCTGGGGAATATGATGATCGATAGAGGGCAAATGACTTGGAGACCGATCTAGTCTTAGCCCAAAAATTTTGCAAACCAACACAGATCAGATATGGCGGCGAAAAGAACCAAGAAATATTTTGGATTCAAAAACACGACCGTTGGGTATCCCTAGCCTTGTGGTAGTGTAACCCTAGCTCGGCTGCCAAGTAGAGAGCCTAAAAAGGCAAAAGTGTTAAAAAAGATAAAACATGAAAATGTTCCAAGTCTAAAAATCTCACCAAGCTCAGAACCCACCTACAACAGATTCCAATAGAGGTCGAGAAGATAGCCAGCATGTCCAGGATGCTGCAGTCATTTTGAAGGCTAGTGGTGATGGCGAAAGGCCTCACCGGCTCTAGTTGGCCCTCTTCACGGCTTCTCTTTTGTTGTTCGGCCGCCACCCCGGACGTATCGGCTTTCCGCTTGTCTTTGTCTCTTCTCTCCACGGGACCCGACTTAGTCGCGTCAACAGGCACCGTCACCGGCCTGGCTATAGCTGGGGTTGTAGGTCTCTTGGGTGCTGTAGCTGCCCTAACTGTCGTCGCTAACCTGGCAAGAGCCGCCTGAGGTGCTGCCCAGGAAGAAGGGTTGATGGGTGCCAACCTAGCTGGTGCAGCCTGAAATGTCACCTCATCTTCAACTTGCTGGAAGGCCTCCTCTCCTGACTTCTTCGTGACCTTCTGCGCCACCAGCCTCACTAGCATTTCGATGTCCATGACTGCAAAGAGACAATACCAGTCACGAGAAGAAAAAAAAATCAAGTATAGAGTATAAAGAATTCGACAAGCTGGGGTGGATTGACTTACTGTTATCGGAATCTCTCTTCAAGACTAGGGGTAGCAAGGAATGATCACTCCAAGAGTAAAGGTCGTATAGACACGATGTGAGAAGAGCCCCGACGTAAAAGAATGGCGTGTTGATGATTCGATCTCTTTGCTTGAGAATCTCTAGGCCCAACTTGTACTTCTTTGGGGCTAAAAAAGCAAAAAAAGAACCAAGTTAGAAAAACAGATCAGGACGAGAAACCTAATTGACACCGGGCTGAGAAGCTTACCCATAGTCTCCCAATGCATCTCGACCAGGTGCTCCCACTCATCCGTCGCCAGGGCAACCTCCTATCCGGTCCTTCCAAGTAAGAAGAAACTTAACTTCCAATCTTTGATGGAGTCGGCATAGCTGGTAAAGAACTTCTACTGGGCTGCGATATAGTACTAGCCCTTTCTACCGGGCATGGACTTCACCAAGAAGACGGCATAGAATAACTAGAGAGTTGGTGTGATGTCCTCGGCAAGACAGATCACATAAAAGGCCACAACCATCCACATGCTGTTAGGCGCGAGCTTAACAAGCATAGCCTGAGATCCCAACAGACCATTCTTACCCAAGAATGGATAGAGAATCACAAATTGCCTTATAGTTGCTGATCGTACACCGTGATAAACCCCTCTGGAGGGGCGCACGCACCGTCCTACTCCCCAGGAACACGCACCTATGGTGCCGGGGAATGCGTATTTGGATTGGAGGTCCTATACTTTCTTTTTCGACAGGTTGGTTTCCACCCACCAGACCAGGATGTCCTATGGAACCTCATAAATTAACCGACCAGAGGCCAGGCCGGCCCTTGGGGTTTGACCTGACGTAGATGGTTGGGCTTCTACCTCTGGAAAGGACAAGTCCTCGATGTCAAGCTCCACGGTTGGACCCGTGTCAAGCTCAACACTGGGGCCCCCAGACGAGCCCACTTTACTCTTCACCTTCATCTGACAAGGCCCGTTGGTTATGCCATGAGACTGAAAAATCCCTGCTACGGTCCAACGACCACCTCAGGTGCAGAAATCAACTCCGGTTCATCGACCTCAATCGCAAACAAGTTGAGCTTGATCTGCTCAACTTAGGGTCCAGCCACAATCTCTTTAGATTCAGACGGGTTGTACCCCGGCGAATAAGACTCAGACATTGAAGACTTGAAGAAAAAAAAAAAAGAGTACCGTGCTCTAAGGTCGGGTGGAGCTATCGTGAAATACTCTAGTGCGGAGAAATGCGAAGAAATAAAGTACCTATTTATAAAAGGCCCGAGAAGTTGAACCGTCACATTAATCGAACGGCGCACAGAATGTCGATCCACGAGCTGTTAGGCCACGTGTCACATATCCAGTCAAGGTGACAGTCAAGTTTCTTGCGAAAGCCTCGAAGCATTTGCCCGAGCTGATTTTAGCTACCAGGCTGACCTATGGTTCCAAACTGTATTGCCTCAGCCAGGACCTCCATTCCCCAGTAGGCCATGATCAAAACCCTCAGCGTCTCATGATTCCATCTCCATGCTAAGGCTTTGGGGGTAACTAATGAGGGTAAAATTCGGCCACCTCTACATGTCTGCCACCTGGATCAAAATAGTCACGTCACCAACATCACGACATCAAACGGCCTTATGAGCCAATAAATAGACAACCCAGATGGCTCCTCAGGTTGGCAGCAACGAAAGACTTCACTAGTCGTCGAGTTAAAATCTTCTCTAATATCATTGAAAAGGGCAAGTCTGTTCGTCCAGCTAGACTTTCACCTCGGTTCCCGGGCCGGCCTGACACTCTTAACAGGCTTGGCCCATGGGCTTCTCCATCAACAAACAAAGGGCCCAAGGCCCAGGCCCATAGCTTTAATCCGTCATGTTGCCCACGCGCCTGACTGATTAGCAGATAACCGAGTTTAAGGCCCTAATTTTTTGGGATGCTAATCACCTCCTCGCCTATAAATAGAAGGCTTCACCAACACGTTTCCATATGCAAAAGTACGCAGAAAGATTGAGGTAATAACTTTATCTCTCCAAGCGACCTGCTTTCTTTCTTTCCAAGCTCTTACTCTCACGCCGGGAACACTCCAGCCATCCTATGTGCACGTGACAAATCGAAGATCAGTTTAGACAACACCTATCTAACTCAGATTGAAGACTCCAACAAGAACGAAAATCAACTCCAAATTACACATAGATAAAAACAGTTTTATGAAACTTAAGAACTATTTAGTGTTGGTGATAATTATTGAAATTTTAAAATAAATACTTAATTAATCATGGAATAAAACTAATGATAGTTAACCAATAGCAATGCAAACATTAGCTAAGCAATTATGGGCAGTAAAATTAAAATATGAAAATTCTGTGAAAGATTTTAAAGTGTATATACAACAAAAAACGTAACGTGAATGTTTACATAACAGAAACAGAGGCAATAACAGAAAAGAAAATTAAACGTTTACGTAATAGAAACAGAAGAAGTAGTAGAGACAAAATTCGTGAATGTTTACATAACAGAAACAACAAATTAAACTTTAAATAAAAACTTGCACGGATATTCAAACAATGAGTAATAACGAAGTAGATATAGGCTAGAGTTTGACTCTATGCCGTTGAAGTAGATTCGCGTTCCTACACTAGTGCTAATGATTGAATGGACGTATACCTCTCATGGTACAATGATTTTCAAGTTTTTAGTACAAGTACTTGAAACCAAAAATTTTGGCGAACTAAACTTGTGCTTGAACTCTCACAAAATTCTATATATTTTGTGCTTTGGTGGTAATATGAAGTGATAATATTGTGAATCAGACCAATGAGAATAAATGTGAAGTCTCATATTTATAAAAGACAAAAAAACACAATTGAATTGATGCAACTTTCGAAAAGCATCTGTTCGCGTGAACATTCACGCGAACAGTCACCAATGAACTTTCATGTATGTTCATTGGTGCCAATTCAAAATTAACTATTAAGCAGTTAAATTAATTATTTAACTGTCACTTAATTAAAATTTAAACTGTCTTGGCGAGTCAAGATCCGACCTGACTTCGATCCAACCCAAACCCGATCCAAATTTGGATCAAATTGACCTGACCAAAACCCGACCCAATTCAAGTTAAATGTTTTTTGCTTAGTGGTTTACCTTTATTTCTAACTTATAATTTGATATAAGCGTAAGCTTTTTCTCTAGTAGGATAACGTACAACTTATAACTTGATATAATTCTCAAGTTTTTCCTTCACAATCGATGTAAGATTCTTTATTCATTCTAGTTTTTAATCAATCTCAATTGAGTTATTTTGAGAATTAAAATCTCATTCATATTTTTAACATATAAATATATTACGCCGATCCTCAAATGACGAGAAACTCAACAAAATACTAAGTCAATTAATTTAATAAATGAGTCTCACTTTAATTAATCAATTAAAGTAGGCCAAAGTTCTAACATCTAGTAACCATTCTTTGAGCATTAAAATTTTTTATATATTAATTAATATATTTGTTAAATAGAATTTACTATTTTTTAAGATAAAAAATAATTAAATTATTAGTCCCACAAATAGAAGGGTTCCCTATTAAAATGAGTACTTTTGCTTTACAATGCAAGCACAAGCACTTACTCAAGTCAAATCATCTGAAAGTGCTATATGTTCGAACACATTTAGTAGCACTTGCAATAAAAAAAAATTGTGGTACACTAAACTTTATGAATATCAAATTGTTTGATTTTAGACTACATTTTTTTACTATTATTATTATTTTGTTTCTTCACATAGGCAGGGTAAGGTCGGTTCTAATAGATTAGAGTAACAAAGTAAAATTTAAAAATAGGGCCTTTTAATATTTATTTTTTTAAAATGATTATAATTTTTTATAAAATTAAAATATCAAAAGAAAAAATTAATTAATATAGTGCTTGAACTAAAATTGTGATTTTTTTATTTGACATAATAAATTAAAAATAAAATATGTACTTTGAAATAAAAATGTAACAATCAATTTGAAGGGATCCCTAAAATTTGGGATTTAAAGCGACCGCTTTGGTAGTTTTGAGCAAGGGCCGGCTTTGCACAACTGCAGATCCAAAAACTTGTTGGGGGTTATTTATTTTTATTTTTTAAATATATTTACTAGATATTTATATAAATTAACAGAAACTTATGTAAAATTTTAATAGTTCTAATTATTTTTTTTTTCTAAAAATATAGAATAAAAAAATTATCTACATTGTAAAATGAGGTTAGCCTCAGCCATCCTCAAGTTTTAAAATACTAATTTTTTATCCTTATAACTTTTTATATTTATCTAAAATTATTATAAAAAGTTATTCTATAATATAAATAAATATGATTTTTTAATTTAACTATTTAAATTAAATTTATGAAACACTACGAAAATCGAAAATTCTAATTTTAAATTATTGTAACAAGTCAAACCGACAAATTTATCTGCGTTTTCGTAATTCAAGTCTTCATATGACTTAAAACTTTTAATAATTTTTTAAGGGTGACAACACGTATAAAATGTGCAAATTCATTAATAGGGACAGCTTAGTCCATGAAATGGCAAGAGAATTGATCGGTTAAATAAAACAGTTAGCTTTGATTGATACTTTCAGCACCCATTTATGATTAGGTGATACTTGTCCCTATTTTAATTTAGCCATTTAAATTAAATTTAAAAATCCACTAAAAAAAATTAAATATTTTAAATTTAAATCACCATAAAAAGTCAAACCGATAAATTTATCTGTATTTTTTAATTCAAGTCAGCATATGACTAAAAAATGTTGTCTGTTTTTTTTTTTTTTTTTTAATTATTATTTTATACAAATATAATCTTCAAATTTTATTAACTTATCCAAATACTTGATTAAATGGATAGTGACTCCCAAAAACCACATCTCATGGCCGTCCATTGCTTCATGAATGTGCTTTTTCTTCCACTTCACCTTCACACTTCTTAAAGGAGTTTCAAAATGTTTATCCACAATTTATATGCACAATGTGCAACCAATTTCATAAGTCAAACTCCTATGACCACTAAAAATAAATTAAAAAAATTAAGTAGATAAGACACTTTACAATTTACAATTTTTGGGATAGCATGGTCAACTGGATTTTGTTGTCCAATTTCATCCACTCCAAGATTGTCCTATTTTCGCAATTGTTTTTTATTATATGTTCGGTCCAATTCACACTTATCTCAACTAATTATTTTTCCCGACAATCTTAAACGCGTATTCTTTCACATTGGCCTGAAGTATTTAGTATTAAATTCAAAATTTTATTCTTAGAATGCTTCCTAAGATAATCAAATCTTGATTGATAAAGAAATATAACATCTCTCCTTATCAACCGGATTAACATTTTTTTTTCATTTGAAAGTTATGTAGGTGGTGCTTGTTTAGTGTTTGTGTTTATTTTTCTTTTCTTAGAAAATTTTGATGAAAAATATAATTTTGGAAATAATTATATTTTCTATTCTAAAATTTTGAAAACATAACAAAAATATTTTTTTCATTATACCCAATATTTTGATAATAGAACTAGAAATTTGAGGAATTAGTTACATAATAAATGGTTTTTAAAAAAAATACTCAAAAACAGGCATTTTTCAATTTTTTTTCACTACACAACTTACCCAGGATTACCAACCCTAGGTATAAAAAATATGAATTTCCTATACCCTGGGTTCACAACCCCAAGTATACAATGACTTTATTTATTTATTTATTTTAAAGTCACCGTATACCCGTGGTTGTGAACCCCAAGTATAAGAAATTCGTGTTTTTTTGTACCCGGAATTGATAATCCCGTGACCAACCAGGGGTTTTAATACCCGGGGTTACCAACCCCGGGTAACCTGTGTTGTGTAAAAATGTTGAGAAGGGTCCGTTTTCAAAAAAAATAAATTAAAAACCATTTATTACGTCTAGACACTAAACAAAGATGACCTGAATAGCTATTTGATTGATAGTTTTAACAAATTGAATCTTAATTCTTGTGTTATTAGAAAGTTGAGACAAATTTATTTTTGGAGTGTTTGGCTTTTTCTTCAAATAAAACTTTACCAGCTTATTCTTGAAAATAACTAAACAAATCAATTTAAAACAACAATCGGAAACTATCTAATGAAATCTAAACCACCGATTTTAGATCAGCATTTTTTGATTTGTTGAATTTTACATATGTTTGTTGTTGTTTTAATGTGACATCTAGTAATATTTGCGTCACATTAGATTACAACCAAGCACCACCTACTTTTGAAACGGTGGTACGATAGAATGTGATGAAAAGCGTTTTATGAAATTATCAATCCAATCCAACATGCTTAAAAAATATATATGATTTTTTGTTGTTGAATTCAACAAAGAAAATTTAACGAACTTGATATGAACATGTTGGTGTTGAATTCAATATTTGTCTATATCTACTTCAAAAAATAGTCATATGGACTTGTGTTGTTAAATTCAACAAACGAATTTCTACAAAACCAATACAAACATTTGTTGTTAAATTCAATATTTCACTGAAACCAGCTCACAAAAATAGAGATATTGGTATCGTTTTAAAGCAGACAATTAATATTATATAATTATTTCATGTAAACTATCTTTCAAAAATATTTATGTGTAGCTTTAGTGAAATTGAAATTAAATTTTTAATTAAAAAAAAAAAATAGAATGGAACTACTAAACACAATTATCATTTAAAATAGAATGTCTCTAAAATGCGTTAACCAACCGCATAGTTCACTATATTTCTAGTTTGCATTTCATGTAGTTCTTAAGAAGTTTTTATTCAAATGTTTGAAAATGCCAATTAAAAAGAGGTAGGGTCAAAAAAGTAAATGGTTTGTCTTTTTAGGTCTACCTAACAATGTTCCTTTTATTTTTTACCTACACACCATGTGTATAGTATATGTTAGGTAGATTTTGGCAGCAATTATCTTACAGTAGAAGGTGAATTGGAAGTAATTATTGAGAGAGAGAATATTGACCGAGTTTTGGCAGCAATTATCTTACAGTAGAAGGCCAATTGGAAGTAATTATTGAGAGAGAGAATGTTGACCGAGTTTTGGCAGCAATTCTCCCATTGCAAGAGCGTCAACAATTTTCCTATGAGAATCAAACATATGACCTTGGTTCTGATATAATTTGTAGGATATCAGGTACTACAACTAATCTTAAAACTAACTGGTGTTAGAAAATGTGCATACCCTAACTTTATAGTGTATTCAGCAACAGACACAAGCGTCCACGATACTCACCCCCGAGCCTCTTGCAATGGGAGAATTGCTGCCAAAACTCGGTCAACAATCTCACTCTCAATAATTGCTCCCAATTGACCTCCTACTGTAAGATAATTGTTGCCAAAATCTACCTAACATATACTATACACATGGTAAGTCATTGTCCTATGGCAGGAGGCACCTGAGTGGGTCCAGTCACAATCGAATGTTATGGGCACTTGTGTATGTTGTTACATGTACTATAAAGTTAGAGTATGCACTTTTTCTAGCACCAATTAGTTTTAGGATGGGTGATAGTACTAGGTGTAGAATGTTTTTTATTTTTTGTTTTTATTTATTTAGTTAGTTAAAAAATTGGAATATGGAAGAAACATAAACAAAAAGAGCATGGGATCAAATAGAAACTAGTGGATCTATAGGAAAGACACTAGGGTTGCCTTTTAATCACCCGTTTTAATATATTCTAGTAAAAATTAATTTTAGGTAATTTAAAAAGTATAAATTAAGTTATAATTAATTAATTAATTATCTCGAATTATTTAATCTGCAAAATAATTAAGATCTCTAAATATATAATCAAAAATTACAAAAATGTCTCTTTAATTTAATGATTAAGATTTACTCTACATTTCACTGACAAAAAATAATTTGATGAGTTCACAATTTCCTAATTTATAATATAGATTTATTTTTAATTTTTGATTTTATATAAAAATAGGTCAAATTATATTGATGCTCTAATCTTAAAAACTTATTACATTGTTTTGAAATAACAACATAAACAAAAAATAAAATAAAATAAAATAACAAAATTAGTATATTGCTAGGGTTTCCAAAATTAACTTGAGATGACTGAGCTGTCAAAGTGGAATTTTTTTTTAACGGCAAGGTGTGTGTCCAAATCAATTTATGTGGATCTCGATTAATCACATTTTCGGACGATTTTAAGGAGCGCACTTCTTTATATCAGCTTGGTTCATTTAGGATTAAAAAAATGTTTTCCAGAGAAATCGAATTCTTAATGGGTGGTGCCAAAGTGGATTAAAGTTCCAATTGCTAGCTCAAAGTGGAGAATTTGGAAGTTTGAAATGAGTAGGATTCAATAGAAGAGGAAAAGCAAAATGGCGATATATATGAATTAAACATAGAAACGACCTTTGAGAACCTCCTAGGACCCTTCTTAATATTTATTGAAATTAATTGTGTATGATGTAATTTATTGACTTGTGTATATCATATTTACAAAAATTTACCCTAAAGTTTGACCATTATTTTACTTTGATCCTTGTAGTTGCAATTTAAGCACAAAACGCCCTCAAATTTCGTAATCTTCCCACTTCATTCAATATCAATAATTCTATTTTTTTTTAATCATAAGCAGTCAATTGTCATGCATCCAACTAATTTTTAAAAGATACGGGCATTTTCCACTTATATCTTTCTCCCTTACAAATTTTCTAAAAAAAAACTAAATATGTGTACATATGTGCGTGCACGTGTATTAAGTTGTGTGTATAGTTTTGAGTATTTGGGTAGAAA
Source organism: Eucommia ulmoides (assembly GCA_016647705.1). Classification (NCBI taxonomy): domain Eukaryota; kingdom Viridiplantae; phylum Streptophyta; class Magnoliopsida; order Garryales; family Eucommiaceae; genus Eucommia; species Eucommia ulmoides. Next base: position 6,846,318 of record CM028328.1, read on the forward strand.
GACGAATGGGTGGAAAGGACAATAATTGAATTGCCCATAAAATCTGTTAAAAAGAGGCAAGTGTCATGACAGATGACTATTTTTGTCCAAAATTACAGACTTGGACTGATGTGAGATAATGAAAAAAATTTAAGATGTTATATATGTTCAAATTGAAACTAGGAGAATCAAAGTGGGAGTTTAATCTAACTTCAAGGGTATATGAAGAGAAATAAATTATGTATTATTGTATGACTATATATTTTGTATGACTATTTTACCCCTACTATTTCTATATTTATTTGGAGTGTTTCTTGGTTTTTTTTCTTTCATGAACCGAAAAGGCGGCACAAAAGGCCGCATATTTGAAAGTAACTAGGAGAAAACAAATAAATAAAATACATTTGTTCTAGTGGAATGTTTTGGTTACAAATTGTCTTATTCAAGCACATTCCCAAAGGAGGTCTATATAAAGTCCCTAAAACCCATTCTCTACATCTCCCAAATTGTAACACTCTGAGAGAGAAAGAGAGAGATGGCATTTTTGAAGCTTTGGTTTTGCATTGTTCTTCTCTTGCTTTGTTTTTCGAGCTCGGAAACTCGTGTCCTTAACTCGGTTTTGAGTCATAAAAAACGGACACTAATGAAGAATGCAGGTGAAATACTGCAAGCGATGATGAGTAAACAAGCTGCAGCAAAAAATACAAGTTATAAGCCTTATCGAGTTAGTCCTGGAGGACCTGATCCGAAACATCACTAAATATAAAAACGTGTTTTTTTTTTTTTTTTTTTGGAAATACTATTGGCACTCCATGAATATCTTTTTTCACCATATGTTACTTTTCTTCTCTAATTTAACTCACTTGAATAGGAAAGGTTTCATGAGAATTGGTTGAGCTCACTTGAATAGGAAGGGTTTAGATTATTATAAATTTATTTACATTAATCTCCCCAAAATTTTCCACTCTTTTGAAATTGAGCTACAAGTGAAATCTTGAAGACTCCCAAAGAACAAAGAGAAGGACATTGTTGTACTTAGTTACTATTTTTGTTTCTTTGAGTTGAGTGCATGCTTTGGTGAGAATTGGCTGAGATTAAGATGTAACTTGTTATTATTAATGGTGATTAATAAAATTCATGTACTTTTTGTTTAATTTAAACTTCTCTTTTGGACAAAAGGGCATCTTAGAAGGACCACAGAAATTCTTGGCATTTGCAAAAGTACTTTTGGGTTTCAAACATTTATATATATATATATATAATTCTTTTCTTTTTCCAACTCAATTTATGGTGCACCATTAAGAATAAACTTTGTTAACACAACGAGCTTAAACCCGAGACACCTTCGGTCACTTTAATAAATACCAAGAACATCACCTGTCATTTTTATAATACTTGATCTTTTCAATTTCGTTATCCATTACACTTTTCATGAGATTTTGTTGACAAAGATACACCCGCAACATATATTTTATAATGTTTATTTCATATTTTCTAAATTTTAATTTTTATTATCTACGCTCTCTCCCCACGTCTTGTTTTTTGTTTGTTCTTTTTTTATTATTTTTTACTCTTAATCTATATTTTTCATTTCTTTTTTTGGTTCTGTTTGTTCTTTTTTTATTATTTTTTACTCTCAATCTATATTTTTCATTTCTTTTTTTGGTTTGTTTTTGGTATGGTGTTTGCAGAAATTTTTTATTAAAAAAATAAAAAGTAAAAATCTAAAAACAAAATGCAAAAATAGAAAATCAACAAAAAAAATAATAATAAAAAACAAAAAACAAAAAAAAAATATTTTGTTTTTAAATTTAAAGTTTTATTTTATTTTTTGGTTTTCTAATTTTGACTTTTGATTTTATTTTTAATTTGTACAAAAATAGAGAAATAAAAATAAAACAAATAAAATAAAAAAAATATTCGAAAAAAATAAAAGTAGAAATATATATATATATATATATATATATGATATTTTTGTCAAAATGTTGTAAGACGTATTTTTGGTATTATAAAAACAATAAAAGATAAAGTTGATATTTGTCGAAATGATAGATAGTGTTTAATATTCACGAATATAGTTTCTTTGTGGTTTTTCCCCATAAACTACCGTTCAATAAATAAATGGTGGATACTGGATATATAATTCATTCGGCTCTTTAGAAACAATTCACAAAGAATTTCATTTTTTCTCTTCTTTTTTTTCCCCTTTTTTTTTTTTGTTTGATTTTTCATTTAAATTGGTGCCAATAAATAACACTGAGTTATCCAATATTTGATTGAATCCAAAAGTTAAATAAATGACAAATTGTTGTCAATTCTCTTAAATTTTTATAAATGACCAAATCTTATGGTCGAAAATGAATTTCTCGTAATTTTTTTGTTTCAATTGATTTTCTTGAAATTAATTCTTTGAAAATACAATTGACTGCTAAAATTTTGAAAAACGCTTTCCAAATGGGTTTAATTAAATCCAAAATCAAATTCTTTGTAAATTTCAATCTTGACTCCTAAAATTTCCAATTTGAAAATTCACAAAAATTTTATTTATGTTTGAATTGAATGAGAACCCGATACGATGACAAAACAAAATACGGTGTCTACATATACTCGTTTAGAATTTATTTAAGAGTAAAAGACCTAAATGAAGTTCTATTGATTTTAGCCAGGAGTTTCGCTGAATTTAAAAAAAAAACTACTGCCTCACAGATGAGACTCCAGAGACACCAGTGAATAGAAGTATATGCATGTCTTGAGGGAGTAGTCAAGGAAGACAAAGTCAAGTTACGAGGTTTTTTCTGTCCTGGCCAAATAGTCGACACATTGGTTGCCTTCCCGGAAGGCGTGCTAAATGGTGCCTTTCACAATCACGAGGAGAGTTTTACAATCTTCTACGAGGGCCTTGTGAGGGAGCTCGAAAGGGCAGGATTCATTGATGAGGGCAAAGGCGAAGTCCATCTCAATGATGGCACCTTAGCTGGATTTTATTCAAAGGATCTTCAAGGTTCATCTAATTGTGTGCATGGAGGGGGATGTGAAATGGAGATAAACTTTAAGACAAAAAAAAGAAATAAATTAAAATAATTATGGACAATTTTGCCTCACTTCTTCTCCAACATCTCGATTCACAGAGGCTTGATTTTGTCCCCTAAAAAAGAAACTAACGAAAATAACGGTTGAAAAAAAGTTGTGAATTATTTAATAAATAATAATTAAAAAAAAAAACACACACACAAGGAATGTTTGATACACATTTATGTAAAAAGAAAAAGAGGAAAAAAATTATTAAATTACTAAAATTGATATTTATTATATTTATTTATTTCTAATACCAGCTAAAGTAAAAAAAAAAAAAATACTTCTTCCATGATAAATATAATGTTTTTCAAATAAAAAAATCTTACATTTTGAAAATAAAAATATTATTAAATAAAAAAATAAAATATCTTACATCTTACAAATAAAAAAATTAAAATATTAGTGATAGAGCTAAATTGGTCCAGTATTGGTATTAGATAGAGTTTAGGCGTGATTTGATTTTAGAGATTCTTTTTAAATCTATTGTCTATATATTTTGATTTTTTGTTATTTTGTAGTAATTGTTTTATATCTCGATTCATAGAGATTTAAATTTGTCCCCTAAAAAAGAAACTAATGAAAATACCTGTTGAAAAAATTGTGAATTATTTGATAAATTTATTAAAAAAAAAATAATTGAAAAAAAACACGCAATAAATGTTTGATACATATTTATGTAAAAAGAGTAAAAAAAAAACTATTAAATTACTAAAATTGATATTTATTATATTTATTTATTTATTTCTAATACCAGCCAAAGTAAAAAAAAAAAAAAAAAAAAATTACTTCTTCCATGATAAATATAATGTTTTTCAAATAAAAAAATCTTACATTTTGAAAATAAAAATATTATTAAATTAAAAAATAAAATATCTTACATCTTACAAATAAAAAATTAAAATATTACTAATAGAGCTAAATATTGATCGAGTACTCGTATTAGATAGAGTTTAAGCGTAATTTGATTTTAGAGATTCTTTTTAAATTTATTGTCTGTTGCCTAGAGATTTTTATTTTTATTTTTTGTGATTTTGTAATAATTGTTAGTTTGTTTTGTTTGACCAGATGTTTGCTTGATATAATCGTGATGTTATTCTGACGTAGCGTATGGTTTGTGTAGAAAATATAAGTTTATCTTTTACATATTAGGCGGGTGATATCGGATTGACTCCGGGGTGGTGTGTGACATGCACCTCGTCATTGACTTTTAAGTTTTAAATAAATTAAATCATTTTTTTTGTCATATACACAAATTAAAACATTGAATGTTTAATGGGCATAATGAAATATATCAATAATATAGGGATGTTAAATGTAAATATAACCAAAAGTTTGGCATTTGAAGAGTTAACAAACAACCGCGTCTATAGAGCGTGGAAAGCATCGACGAATCAGAAGAGATGCTCTGCAGCGCGTGAAGAGATGAAAGTAGAGAGAGAGAGAAGAGAGAGAGACACGGAGCTTCGATTCCATCAGTAAGTGTGTGTGTGCGTGCGTGTGTTTGGTGGATTTTCTCTCTGCGATTTTTGAAACCCTAATATTGATTTTGTATTTTTCTTTAGCTACAGATCGGTAGCCTTCACGCTCCCTAAAACCCTAGCTCTGTACAGATCTGAATCTTCAAAGGTTTAGGGTTTTTTCATTTTTTCTGTTTTTCGTTTTATGAGTTTCAATTTCTGAGTCGTCGAGCCGAATTGATTGTTTCGATCGACGAAGAAAAGGGTTTTATTCGGAAAATTAGGGCTTTAGTGAAGCTGTTAGATTACATGTATGGCGTCGGGGACATTGGGTGAGATTAAGCATCGTTGGGGCGAGGGTAATCCCAAAGTTTACACCAGAAAGTTTCAGAGAGGCCTCAAAAGTACCGGCGCGAACGACAACAATCTCAGTAACGACGCCAGCGGCGGCGCCGCTACCAATAACAACGCCCGCGACGATGCGGACGCCGCCGTTGTGAACGTAGCCAGAGGCAACGACAAAAGTGATGGCGAGAACGAGAAGGAGAAGGATAACGTCAGCAACGTCGCGCAACAGTCGTCGCAAACCCTAGCGACGGAAGAGGCGAATTCGTCTCCGCGGCAAGAGACTCCATCGAGGGTCGATGCGCCGGCGTCGGTTGATTCTTCAAGCCTCAATCGGCCGGTCCAATCGAGTTTGCCGAACGGGAAAGAGCAATTGACGGGTGGAAATGGTTCGGTAAAGCCCGTGATTACGAGAATCGATGATAGGGTGAAGATCAATTTGGGGGCTGGTAGGTCAAAGAACGAGCTCGACGAGCTTAGGCAGAAACTATTGACCGAGCTTGATCAGGTACGAACCATGCATGACAAACTCAAAGCCAAGGAAGCTCAGCTCACTAACTATTCCGCCCCTGCTGCCCCTGTTGTCCCCACCGGAGGCGGCGGCAGATACAGTCAATCTCTGTATTCCACCAGTGACGTGAGAGAGCGAAGCAGAGAGTTGGTGAGAGTGAATTCTGATGTGGGTTCTGTCCGTCATCACAAACCAAGGCTTTTCCGGCAGCTAACTGTTGCAGTGATGAACAACAATCATGGAGTTTCCGAAATCATCGAGAAAGAGAAGAGAACGCCAAAGGCTAATCAGTTCTACCGAAATTCAGAGTTTCTTCTCGGGAAAGACCGATTACCTCCAGAGAGCAACAAGAAATCAAAGACAAACGGTGGAAAGAAACACAAGGCACATGGATTTGGTTCCGACAAGAACAGCAAGCAAATGTTCAGAAGCTGCAGCAATTTGCTTCAGAGGCTGATGGGTCATAAGCATGGCTGGGTGTTCAACGAGCCTGTTGATGCTAAAGCTCTCGGGCTTCGCGATTATCATGATATCATCAAATACCCCATGGATTTCGGAACAATCAAGTCAAGGCTAGCTCAAAATTGGTACAAATCGCCCAGAGAATTCGCTGAAGATGTGAGACTAACCTTTCGTAATGCGATGACTTATAATCCCAAAGGGCAGGATGTTCATGTCATGGCAGAGCAATTGTCTGAGATCTTCGAAGATAGATGGGCAGTGATAGAAACTGAGTATAATTCAGATTGGAGGTATGAAATGTATCAAATGAGGACTTTAGAGAGATCGGAATCCATGACGACACCTGTTGGTCCCAAGCATAAACCCTCGCGTTTTGTTCCTGCTAGTACTGGTAGTATTAGAACACCAGCTCCAAAGAAACCTAAAGCGAATGATCCGGATAAAAGGGATATGACATATGAGGAGAAGCAAAGGCTTAGCACAAATCTTCAAGGGTTACCTCCTGAAAAGCTTGATGCTATTGTTCAGATCATAAAGAAGAGGAATTCGACGGTTTCTCAACACGACGATGAGATAGAAGTGGATATAGATAGCGTTGATGCAGAAACGCTCTGGGAACTTGATAGATTCGTGACCAATCACAAGAAAAGCTTGAGCAAGATTAAGAGAAAAGCTGAACTTGCTAAAGCAAGAGCTGAAGCTGCCCATGCAATTCCATCTAATGCGGTATAACTTTTGTATCAGTAATTTTCTAAATGATCGAGTTCTCTACTTTTTGCATTGATAATTCGGTTGTAATTGTGATTTTGCAGGTCTCAGCCCCAGCTACCATGGAGGTGTCTAAACAACCTAAAATAGGTGATTTTTTTTTTTAAAAAAAGATCTTATTACGAAGTCCTTTGTAGTCTGTCCAATGTTTTTTTAATAACATTTTTTGTCCCTTTTTAGGCCATTTTATTTTTTTGTCCTAGATGATATTAACTATATGGATTTAACATCGAGTTGATATTAACTAAAGAATCAAACAACTAGTAAATATTAACTAAATGATTGAAAAATAAATAATAAAAAAGAGGGATACATTTTTTTACCAGGACATTTGTTGACTTTAATTTATGATAATAATTTAATCAAACACACCAATTTACTCATTTTTATTTTTTGAAATACAGATGAGAGGAATGCTGCTACTGCCTTTCCTGATCCAAGAGAAAAGCAGGGGGATAATGCAAGTAGTAGTTCTAGTAGTTCAAGCGGTTCTAGCAGCGACTCTGATTCCTCTTCAAGTGGTGAATTACATTCTCCTATTTACCATCGATCATAGATGATTTTTTTTGGGTTGTGGTGATTTTACTGTTTTTCAGTTTGACAGTAATGCATTTTCTAATTTCTTTACACTCTACTTGCAGATTCAGACAGTGATAGTTCCTCTGCTGAAGGGTCAGATGCAGGGCATTCACCTAGGACATAAAATTGATTTGGCTAAGGTAGAAATAATTCTTTTAGCAAACACATTTAAATATATGTTTTGTTCTTATTGAGTTAGGGAGCGTTTGGTAACGGTTTTTTAGGCCCCGTCTGGTTACTGTTTCCGTTCCCTGATGTCTGTTCCTGCTGACAACATTTTGGGAGTGATTCCTGAATTCCTTAAGAATCTGAGGAACAAAACAATGTTGATTCCTATTCACTCCAGCAAAACTATTCCCGCCGCCACCCCGGCCACCACCACCCGCTGGCCGCCATACATTTAAAGAAAAAAAAAAAGAACAAATGTTGCAACCAAGCGTGTTTCTTGTTTCTGTTCTCATAAATATAAAGAAAATAATTTCTGGAAAATGGTCATTACCGAACATGTTTCTATTTTTGGAACGGAAACAAAATTCCCATCCCAGTTCATTGGAGTTAGAAACAAAAAGCAGAAACACTAACCAAACGCCACCTTAATTACTTTCTTGCTTAAATTCTTAATTTTTAGTGTAGCTTTTGTCTACTTGTAAAATTGAAAAATGTAAAAATATGATTTGAAGTAGTCAATTAGGACATCTCTACTTCAATTCTCTGTACCATTTATGTAATTTCTTTGGATGAATAATGTTATATAGGGATAATATGAAGATACTATATTGTCAAACATGCTTTTGAATTTTCGCTTCGAAGTAAAAGTACTTTTCTGTGTCTAATTACTTTTGCTGATTACAAAAAGTTTTTGAAGTGTTACCAAATGGGACCCAAGTTTTTTTCTTTTTCGGAACTCTGTAATGTTTCTCTCTGTACCTTGAGAGGTTGCACTAGCATCTCTCATTCTCTCCCTTGGATTTTGTCGCGGTATATCATCTTCTATGGTTTCCTATGTCTGTTTTACTTTTCACAAAAGCATGATTAGTTGCATATATATATATATATATATATAGTGTGTGTGTATGTGATTTTGATATCTAATCTGCAGACGGGGGTTAAGCTCATTTCTTGAAACTGCTCTTCGGTTACCTATGGTTTGTAGTGTGTGTTTCTTAAAGAAATTTGGAATTGTAGATTTGAAAGCCTGTCTCATTACTTGTTTTTGAGCGATTGATTATGGCTATGTTTGGTTTACTTTCCAAAAACTGTTTTCAGTTTTCCAGAACACAAAATACAAGGATGACTCTTTTAATTACGCAACTCAAAACACTTTTTGATAACAATTTTTACAATACTATATTATATTTTTATTATTTTATAATTTTTTTTATATCTTTATGTTTTATTTCTCTACAAATTTTCTCTATCACACATTTTCAAGAACTATTCTCAAAATTTTTGAAAACTAAGCCAAGCAGTATGGGTTTTTGGTTGATATAAGAGAAATATTTATGTGCATCTTGAGAATATTAGATTTTTTTTTTTTGTAGAAATGCTTTTGTTAATCCATTAAAAAGTATTCAAAAATACCTACTTCCATCCCTATTTGCAGCTTATGGTTCACAGAAGAATTGTGGTCAGAATGATTAAGTGGCTGAAATTGAAGAGTGGAATGCGAAATTCTACTTATAGAAGCTGTGAGATGCATCTGATTGGCAAAGCCATTTGATGATTTAAGGTATATATGTGTATATATATTTATAACTTTTTTAATACTAAACCTAGCAACTTCTCACAATTGCCAATTTGTTTTCAAATATTTCGAAAACTGGTTCCGAAAAATAAGGTGGCTTTTGGTTAGTGTTTTTGCTTTTATGTTTCTACTTTCAGTAAACTAGGATGGGAATTCTTTTTCTTTTCTGGAGTATTCCGGGAATAGAAATAGAAACATGTTGGGTAACGACCATTGTCCTGAAATTGTTTCTTTTAATTTATGAGAACAGAAACAAGAAACACGTTTGGTTGCAACGTTTGTTCTTTTTTTTTCCCTTTAAATCTATGGTGGTTGGCGGCGGCGGCAGCGGCTGGTAGGGTGATAGTGGGAATAGTTTTATGGGGGGTGAATAGGAATCAACATTTTTTTGTTTTTCAAATTCTTAAGGTATTTAGGAATAACTCCTAAAATTTTAGGAACATAAACATGTTTACTAAACGTCCTTCTGTATATTAATCTCAAAATTGTGAGAATAGACGCGTGTTTGCCAAATGCGTTTATGTACATTAATCTCAAAATTTTGGGAACGGACCAAACGGGGCCATAAGGTTTGAAGTGTAAGATTATGTTAATTTTATTTTATGATCGGACTTGAAAATATTTGAAAATTCGGAATATAATATGCTTCTGTCTTGGATGAAAAATTAAATTGGGAACTTATTTCCTGAATTATTTTCATGAAATTAGTTTGCAAAGAATGCCGAATGCATGGACGAACTGTTTGGAGCTTGCCGCTTGCCCGGAGGTTACCATAAAATGGAAGTTGCTGGGGGGCGGCTTTCCTTCCATGCAATAAACTATGGGCTCCGATTTCAGTTCTTGAAAAACTTGTGGGTGGTAGGTGTAATTTATGGTTTTTTTTTTTTTTTTCTCTGCTAACATTATGTAGGGCAAGTAGTTCTGGAACTGTGGTAGGGAAGAAGATGAAGAATGTATTATTAGCCTTTTTTGGTGTATGGCAGTGATTTGTACAGTGTCTTGCCTCAAGCACTTGTGTTATAATCGTGGTTAAGAACTCTTTTTTTTTTTTTTTTTCTTTTTTTTAAGATAGTGTTTGGTAGAATAAAATTGAAGACTTGGAATTGAAAATGAATGCTTGTCAATTTTTGAGTACTGTTACTTTGGTTATGCTGAAATGGAATGATAATATAATTGGAATTAATATGGTAATGAAATAGAATAATTGTTATGATTGATGATATAAAGGATTATATGTGGTATTGAAATGACATTAAAGGTAAAATAATAATTTAATTAAAGTTTCATATGATATCATTGTTAATTTAATTAAATTTATTTAAATTTAAATATATGGTTAGTATTTAGTCTTGTTTTTTGGCCAATGAATTATTAAAATTTAATCCATATAATTGGGATTAATTATTATCAAATTTATGTTGGTATTAATTAATATGATGTTTTGTAAGATTAGAGAATTCTTAGTAATGGAAATAAAATTTAATTTCATGTACCTAATATAAGAATGAAATGACTATTCTCATTATTATTTCAATTCTATTTTGAATCTTGCATACACCAAACACTTCCTTAATAAATAAGAATCAATTAAACCTTAAATGACATGGATTTTATTAGGAAAAATCGGTGAAAAATTCTTTTTTCAAAGTCTAATTGGTGTGAAGTCCATTTATGTTATTAGGTTTTGATTTAGTCTTTTAAGTTAGATTTTACTTGTATTTTAGTCCTGCATTGCAGGAATTGCAGGAATATTGTAGAGATTGTAGGGAGCCATTAGTGAGTACATTCGGATTTTATAGTGAATTCTATTCATGTAATTAATGTTAGTTACAATTTCATAATTGTTACTTTTCACACATATTTAAGTATTTTTTGTTACATATACTTTAGTTACATGATATAATTACATATATATGTGTAATATTTTGTGACGTAACTGAAAAAATATCAATCTTTTTAGTTACATATAAAAAATATGTAACTAAAAAAATTACATATTATTGGAACATGTAACTGAAAAATTCAACTTTTTAGTTACATATATAACTAAAAAGTTATATATTATTGGAACATGTAATTAAAAAATATCAAAAAAATTATTTGCATATCAGAAAGATATAACTAAAAAGTTACATATAATTAATAATTTATAACTAATTATATGTATTTTGTATAATTTTATGACATGTAATAAATTTTTTACACACAAATTTGTTATATGTAAAAAAAAAATAAAAGGTTATTCGTAACTAATATAGCAATATTGCACACAAAATATTTACATATAATTAGCGTATAATTATCACGTGTGCAAGACTTCTTTCTTTTTAAAACATATGGGACTAAATTAAAAAAATTTACCTCCTCTAGAACTTTTGACCAATCAGAACTTAAATAAAGGACCTCCCACTCATTGTCCTATTTTATTATTGTAAAATAATAGGTGTTTTTTTTTTTATTAATTTTTTTATGCATTGTTTTTCAACTCTTTTACTCTATGTTTTATGCATCCTTCTTCTTAGGAATTTATGTATACTAATATTAGAAAGATTAAAAATAATTCAAATAACTTTCTCTAAATCTTCGAAGTCTTTCAAAGGCTTAAGTTTCAAAGGTTTTTAGTGTTTCTATATAGATATAGATTAAGATTTTAATATTTTTATTATTCTCTTTATATTTTATCACTTTATTCAGTAGTACTCCTGATTAATTATAATTTCTATTAAATTTTTTAATCGAAATTCTATAAATTTTTTGAACTTTCAATTTAATTATTTCAGCACAAATATATTAAACAATTTCTAATTATAATTTTTTTTAAAAAGATTAAATTAATTAATTATTATTTAAGTTCGAATTAACTGGCTATAGTTAACGCTTTTGCTATATCATTTAAATTTTGCAATAATAAGTAAAATTTATACATATATATATATATGCACGCGCGCACGTCCTGGCACTCCATTGTGAAAAAGTAATTATTTCCTAGAATATTTCTTAAAAAATCAAATAAAAATTACTAAAATATATAGTTTTTGTCTCCCTCGTTGCTCTAGTACTGGATATGTCAACACCCAATAATGAAAGTTTGGTAAGGGGACTCTGTGTGTGTGTGTGTGGTGGGGGGGGGGGGGGGATGAAACGAAGACCCGAGCAAACCTTCCTAATCTCAAACAAAGTGGGAGATACATGTGTTCATTTCAATTATTACACATTCTTGATCTTTGGCACTGCAAATGAATAGCTTCTTGCAGGAACTGCGGCTACAACTCCGGTAAACTATTATTAGGGCAACAATCTCCGCCAAAGTAGAAGTGTAGAGGTATCTATTATACACAATTTCTCACAATTGAAAAATGAATTGCAAAACCGCGATAACTTAGCGAGGCAAGACGTTAACGATTTTAGCTTTGGCTGGCAAATTTAATACCCTTATCGATAGATGATTTCAGCTCCGGTTTGAGGGCTTCCAACCCTTCTTTTTCGTAGTCGGTAAGTGAGCCCAACCCCAGAACTTCCTCCACCCCATTCTTTCCAATCCTCACCTGCATCAATCAATTAATCACTTCCAGATTCAGAAATGCGATTCATAGAGAACTGAAAATGATTCTTTGTATTTTATACATTCACAGAAATGAACACTCGTAAAAATCTAACAATATAGATGGCGTTTGGTTAGTGTTTCTGTTTTTCTGTTTCTACTTCCAATAAACTAGGATGAAAGAGCGGTTTTTGTTCTGGAGTATATCGGAAATAAAAAACATGTTGGGTAATGACCATTGTCCTAAAATTGTTTCTTTTAATTTATGAAAACAGAAACAAGAAACACTCTTGGTTGCAACATTTGTACTTTTTTTTTTCTTTACATGTATGGTGGCCAGCGGGATGGTGGTGGCCGAGGTGGTGGTGGTGGCCGGGTGAGATGGTAGTGGGAATAGATTTGTGGAAGTGAATTGGAATCAACAATTTTTTTATTTCTTAGATTCTTAAGAAATTCAGAAATTACTCCCAAAATTTAAGGAATAGAAAGGCGTTTCTATACATTAATCCCAAAAATTTCGGAATAGGAACAGGAATCAGGGCACTAAAACAGTAACCAAACGGATGCTTTCATTTCGAATTCCAATTCCATGGAACCAAACACTACCTAACTACTTTTTTACTTATTATATTTTTAAATTTAGTGGAATATAGAAATATAACCTAATATTAACAATAAATTTATATTTACTAAAAAAAACAAGGATTATTTTCAAGATATATATGGACTTTTTCTATGCAAAACTACCTATTGTCCATGCTAAGATTCAATGATCAAACCGAATTCACAACTCCTAACTCTTCCTGCCCAAAGTATATATAAGCTAAATCCCCTATTATTCACCAAAAGTCCAGATTAGTAAACTGTAGGCAGGCATCATGCGTCTCTAATCTTATAATGGAGAAAAATTAAGGGATGCCACGTATATTTACATATGAGAAAAATTAACCCCCACCCCACTCCAAAAAACAAAAAACAAATCAATGATCGGTGATCAGGTGGAGGAGTGTTGGTGGGGTTAAGGCAAAGTGATCGATATAGATAGCAAATATCAGACAGTAGAAGAGTGGCTTCAGACGTGAATATTATATGATCCCACAAAAATATACAATACATATATGCAGTGTTTTGAAAGGCACTCCCCTAACTTGTCTAGGGCTTGCCCAGAGGTGGGGCGGTCCAAAAACGCCTCACTCAGCCTTTAAGGTGTACATTGCTTTTTCATTTTGGAGTTCATTGAGTATTAAAATGATCACTTTTTTAGCTTTTGCCTATCGAACTTGGGTTTCAGAAGAACGTTTTCAAGTTCATTTTATTGTTCACACATTTCACATATTTTAGGATTTAACGATTTTCAGAGTATTTTAACCCAACTATATAATTCCATTCATTTTGGTTAATACACTACTCTAGTCAACAATAATGTCGTATTCCAAATATTTTTTTCCTATTTTTATGATTGCATTTATATATCTTTAAAAAAATCGTGGGGCCATGCCCCCACACCTTTTAAAATACTGATTATCTGAAATCAGCTAGCCAATAAACAATTATAAGCTTTACCAATTACCAACGAGGCCATAACTATTGACATAAATAAGATATAATTATGTGTGCGCACGGGTTAGTTGAATAAGTTACCTTAGACGCAAAGAAAGGTAGTTCAGTGATGCTTGACTGCACATACGAACATTCTACAACATCTGGAACCCCATTGAGTCCCTTTAAGCAAGCGTCAGCAAATATGGCTCCAGCATAGCTACAGGAACAGGGGGCATATTTTAGGTAATGCTCAGTTATTTAAGGAAGCAATCTGATAAAAGTAATACTCAAGTAGTCATATTTTAATTTCACTTGGGTAGCATTTGGTTTCACATAATTAGAGCCTATGATTTGGAATTATAAACGAACACATGAACTACAAATTTACATGCACTCCATTTCCAATTCTCCAATCCTTCAATTTCGTGCAACCAAACGCTACCTTAGCATATCCACAGGTTATTAGTATTGACAGGTTCAAGACATGTCATATATATATATATATATATATATATGTCCAAGCTTCGTATTGTTGACATATGTAATTCAATAGGGAAAGAAGAACACTTACGCCATTGAAAGTGTAGCTGAACCCTTTCCAGCCTTTGCTTCCACAACTTCCGTCCCACCATCTTGAGTTCGTTTGGTTAGAGCTTTAATCTCTTCATCTGACAAATTTGCTTGTGGTGTGGCCTAATCATACAAGTGACAGATAAATCAACAAAGAAATATATATACAATTGGAAATACATTTTCGCAACTGTATGCAAATACATATAAATCGATATAGCATAAGTGAGGCAGTACCTGTGAAAACAATGGGAGAATGGTTATGCCAGCATGACCGCCAACCACAGGCACATTAACCTCTGCAAGACATTGAAAGAAACTAGTCAAGAAATTACACAAATAATCAATTTTGAATTAAGGAACTGTTTGTTTAAAAATTGTTTTCATGCAAAAAAGGTACATTTTAAAAGTAAAATTTGTTTTGCACTTCAAAATATTTTTTGAAAATCAGAAAAGTAAAAACATGATTTTATGAGTTTGATCAACTAGGACATCTCTAACAAATGAAATTCTTTTGTATAAAAAGAAGTCATAGAGGAATAAAAAATATATATTCTATCTACACTCTATGGTATCAAACATACTTTGGATTTTTTTTTGCTTATTTTTTTGTCATTATAAAAAGTATTTTTAAAAAAGGTTACCAACGGTGCCTAAAAGACCGAAACGAAAGCTGCCACTTCATGAACGGGGTTTCAATATGCATGTGGAAAATGAAGCGAACCTGCTACATTGACATTCGCCTTTCCAGCATAGAAAGTCTTAGCCCTAACTACATCAAGTGTGGTCACGCCAAATAGTTTCTTTTCATCATATGTCCCAGCTTTCTTGAATACCTCAGCAGCAATTGGGACCGTGGAGTTCACAGGATTGCTTATCATGGTAACAAGTGCCTGATTTTGATGGAATTCCCATTCCAATAAATCAAAAGAGCTAGCCCAAAATATAAATAGAACAAGAAAAAGAAACATAAAAGAGAGCTAGTGACTTTGATGAACTGAGTGTTGAAGACAGATACATACATTGGGGCAATACTTCGCGATCGCAGTACATAAAGATTTAACAATGCCGGCATTGATGTTGAAGAGATCATCACGGGTCATGCCCGGCTTCCTCGGCACACCAGCTGGAATGATGACAACATCGGATCCCTCTAGAGCCTGTCCAAGCTGATCCTCGCCCATATACCCAGCCACCTATAACAACAATCCAACACAAATGGTCACATAAACAAAAATGGGAATCGAAAAATTACTATTGGTTTCGAGAGAATTATCTAATATCATCAAGCTAATGCCCAAAACTAAGAAATCCATTCATTCCTGAACTACATGATAACCCAATAAAGGAGCAGTCAATGAAATTGGATTAAAAAAGATAATTTATGAACTTGTACAAATAAATTCAAAGCCCTAAGAATCAGATTTAACGAGAAATTAAGCATAATCAAACAACTGAATAAAGATCATAAATTCCTACCAATGAGCAACACTAGCTCAGAAATTTGAACCATGTGCTTCCAAAAGATAGAAGGAGAAAATACAGACCTCGGATCTGGTGTTTACATGGCCGACGTCAGCCGCGACACCGGGAGTACCGGCGATATCGTAGAGAGCGAGTCTGGAAACCAAAGGATTCAGCTTCATCAACAGTGCCAGTGGCTGTCCGATCCCTCCGGCGGCACCCAAAACGGCCACCTTCCGCTCCGGAGCTGATTCAGACGAGTAGCCACGGCGGACCGAATAAGCGGACCGCGATAGCGAAGACGAGGCCGAAGTACTTCTCCTGAGAAGCGATCTCAACATGGCTGTCTTCATTTCCAGATCAGATAGAAAAGCGCCGGGAATGAGTAATCGGATTGGCGATGGATCGTATATGGTCGATCGGAGGAAGATGAAGGAAGTGAACGTATGGACAAAGTGTTTTTGTATTGGGGATTTTCAGTGACGGTGGTTTGGTTGGATGAAAAATAGATGAGAAAAAAAAATAGAAAAAATCAAATAAAAACTTATTTAATAAAGATGAAAAAAAAAAAACATGAAAAATGCACAATTTTTGAATAATTTTTTTTTCTTGCAAATAAGGGAGGAAAATGAAAGGAAGTGATTAAAAATAAATAAAATTATAATTATACCCTTTATAACAAATTTATTTACTTATTTTTAATTTTTTTTTATTATTTATGTCTTTTTTAGCGCGCTCTCTCCTTATTTAACCTGTTTTTGAAAAAGATTATTTTTTAAACTCTTTTGAAAATATTGTTAAAGAAAAGTCCTTTTCAAAATTTTTTAAAAAAATAGACAACTATACCCCTTATATATATATATATATATATATAAGAAACCCTAACTTTCTAAATTACATTTCATTCCCATCAACCACCTCTCTCAATCTCCCTCTTGAGTCTAGATTCCACAGCCAATAATCGTCCAACCGTCACCGCTGAACGACCACCGATGTAAGACTCTCCCTCTCTAAAAACCCTAGGTTCTTCGTTACCTTCTTCGTCGCTCGATGCCTTCTTCGCCATCATCGACTCCCTCTCTGATGATGACTACGACGCCGGTCGTACTCTCTCTCTCTCTCTTCTCAGATTTCGTTGATCGATGGGCAACGATAGTAGTGGTTGCAACGGGTCTAGACAAAAGCCGCAATGGCAACATCAAACGTGGCTGGAAGCAAAAATGGTCAGCGACGAACTGGATTTGGATAAGAGCATCGCCACAAAAGTATCCGAATCTAGCCAAATTGAGTTCGACGTTCGTCTCGCAAACTCAAATTTGAAGTTTTCGAACTGATTTTTCAGATTTGAGATAATCGTCACTATGATGAATGTTCGCAACGAAACTCTTGTTTGATCGGTTTGTGTTTGTGAATATTCGATTCATGGTTTTTTTTTTTTGTGAATATTCATGTGCTTAAGTTTTGTTTTTTGTTGAATGTTTTTTTTTTTTTTTGTGTGTGTGTTGCAGCTGTTCATTATTGAATGTTCATTGTTTGTGAATATTCATGTGGTTATGTTTTTTTTTTTTGTTGAATGTTCTTCATGTGATTAGGTTTTGTTTGATCGGTTTGTGTTTATGAATGTTCATTGTTGTTTTTTCTGTTTGAATATTCATATCAATGTATTTTGGTGAATGTTCATATCGTTGCATTTTGGTATTTCGGTGAATTTATATATTCTATATATTTTGGTGAAAGTATGAACATTCACAGCAATACAATTAGTATAAATATGAATTAAATATTTAAAAAAATAATAAAAATAAAAATGTAAATGTTCATTTTTTTAGTATATTTTATAGAATGGTATTTATGCAGTGACATGGTTTGTAAATAAAATAGACATAAATAAAATAGAAATAGAAGACAATTTTCAGGGACTAAAATCTAAAAAGGCTACGGGGATTAAAAACTTAATGTAGGCATTTAGATGATTATTTTCTCAATACACTATCTTATGAGAACTAAATAATAAAATTCCCTTATTTTTATAATATAAAAGGTGAAATAGTAAATTACATTAAAGTAAATTATTCTTCCTCTTTTCATTTTTCTTTCATAACCAAATAATACAAAGGGAAAATAAAAATTATCCTCTCATTTTCTTTTTCTTTTTCTTTCCATCATTCTAACCAAACATACCCTCTTTTCATTTTTCCTCCCTAAAACAACCCGATTATTTTGATAATATAAAAAATATCCCTGTTATTTTGTATATTGAAATTTTTTATGAACAATTTACGAAATTAAAATTTTATTTCATATAATTCACATATTATTATTAATTTTTTTACAAGTCTAAAGTTATTATAATAGGTATAAATTATTGTAATTTTTCTATATAAAAAATTACAGTAACTTGTATGTTGTGTAATGACTTTTGGGTTTTTAACAATAATTTTTTACTTTTTAAAAATTTATTGTTACGTGTAAATTGTATGGGTTAAAATTTTAATTTCGTAAACTATTCACCAAAAAATCCAATTTTTTTTTTTTTTATCTTTTCAGTGTTAAAATTTGTTACATTTTTTAGTTTCTTTTTGTTTTATTATTTATTTCTGGTAAATTAAAAGTCAAAAAATAAAATTTTTGAAAATAAAATGCAAAAAATATATAAAAAAAAAAACAAACGAAAAATAGGATTTGATAAATAAATAAATAAAAATAAAAATAAAAAAATATTGCAAATGTATTTTTGTCAACAAAATGTTATAAAGAGTATTTAAGATATTATAAAAATTATAAGAGATAATCTTGGTACTTGTCGAAATGTCATGGAGTGTCTTAGTTATAAACTCCCTTAAAATTTGATATAGGTGTTTACATCGCCCTTAGTTTATAAAGTTGCACATTTATTTCACTGAGTGTAAGTAACTTTGAGAACCCCAAAAGTGGCACATTTGGTTCCAACTCCACTTCAATTCGGTTCAATCAAAAATTATATTGAAAAAAATAAATAATAGACAGTTTAAAATATTCAGCGTTACTCTTTTTATAGTCGTATGCTAATTTTAACCGAAATAGTTTTTATGAAATAAAAGACAATCCAACGCTACAAAATTCCCGCTATGCGCAAGGTCCGAGAAAAGATAAAACCATATTACCACCACTACAGAACTTCCAATACAGAAAGATAAAAGGAATACAAAGCGCTTTAAAGGAGAAAAGAGAGAGGCTTCACAAAGAGAGGCATTATAAGAAGAATACAAACAGTTCTATTATAAAAGAAAAAAGAGACCATTACAAAATAAATGTTATTTGAGTTTCTTAAAACTTTGCCACGACTTTCACTTAATATTCTGCCCAATTATCTGTTGAAACAAAACCCATACAACAAAACAGGTTTCAACGCAGAAGCAGAAACAGAAACAGAACAAAGCAGTCCAAATCAAAATCATTTTTAGACATAAACCCTAATATTACCCATCGCCAAACATACTCTCTTATCTACACCCAGCTCACTGATAATAATTCTGCGTTCCCGGATTGTTCTGGTTCTGCTCCTCATTACCCATGTTAGGCTTCGGCCCCTGCCCGGATTGGTAAGCTGGCCCACCCCAATTGTTCGGGGGCGGCTGTTGCATATCCCTTCCAGGTATGTTCTGACTCTGATGAGAGTAATTGTTCTGATACCCGTTGCTGAAATTGTTCGGCCCGCTCCTATACTGGTTGTTTGGCGGTGGCGGCCCTCCGGCATAAGGTGGTGGTGGAGGTGGCCCTCCGGCATATGGTGGTGGGGGCGGCGGTGGGGGCCCTCCGGTATACGATGGTGGCGGTGGGGGCCCTCCGGTATACGATGGTGGCGGCGGCGGCCCTCCGGTATACGATGGTGGCCCTCCAGCATATGATGGTGGTGGCGGTGGTCCTCTCATTTGGTTGGATGGCCCACTACCAGCGGCATAGCCAGCTGGTCCGGCAGCATATTGTGGTGGTGGTCCACCAGGGCCACCTCCCATGGGTGGCGGAGATTGTGGTGGCAGGCCACCAGGACCACCACCCATGGGTGGTGGAGGGGGTGGCGGCCCATAGTTCTGCTGCCTGGTGTTCTCTCTTCTTCTTTCGAAATTTCTTGATCGGTCATTATTACGGGGTCTGTCATTACGTCTGTTTCTCTCGTTTGCGCGAGCATTGTTCCTGACCCATTCCTCGTGGTATTTGGGATCATATGGTACTGCTTGCCCATTAATAAATGGCTCCCCTGCCAAAAATAAAAAACACAAACACACATATATATATATATATATGAATAATCTTAAGTACTGTTTGGTAGCGCGGTATTGAATCATCAAAATTGGAATTGAAAATGCACACATTTAAATTTTTGGGTTTCTACATGAGTTCGTTTTCGATTCCAATTCTAAGCCTCCAATTCACTGCGTATTTGATTTGGGATTTGTAAATTTTAAACATCTCTTCCAAAATCAAATAGCTTCTTCAAATACCTCTTTGATTTCGGGATTTTAAAATGCGTTCTTTTCTATTCCAATTTCGAGCATCCAATTCCTTGCAAACAAACAATAACTAAACGATGAACTAAATATTATTTTTGTACCTCCATAATCTTTGTTCTTAACATCCAAGTAAGAATCGGGCAGCACCCAACGCACTCCAGGCAATTCTACACAATAAAAAAACACACGAGTGCCGATAAAAACGATATTCCAAATGGTATAAGAATGAATATGAAGAGCAAAGTGATTATTACCTTTAAGCTTGTAAGAAAGTTCCTCGGAAACAAGGGCTCCAAACGCAAAGTAATGTCTTGTTGACACGGAATATATTTTCATTCTCGCTTCCTCTTCACTACACCAAAAGTAAAAAATACACAAAATACCAATTCAATAAACACTACTATGCAGGGATACATGTTCATAAACTCATGAATACCAATAGAATTATTTAAAATGTATCTCGAGTAAGGTGGAGTTCGATAACGCTTTTTTTAAGTTCATTTTTGCTTTATACTATAACGTTGCGCTTGGTACGCTAGAATGAAATGAAATGAAATAGAATGACAATAAGATTGGAATTAGTATGATAATGGAATGGAATAGTCATTACCATTCCTATGTATAATGACGAAAATGATTACATGTGATATTGGAATAACATCAAAGGATAAAATAGTAATTTAATGGAATTTTCAAACAGTATAATAGTTAATTAAATTAAATTTCATTTCAATTCAAATATTTGTTTAGTATTTCGTCTCGTTTTTTGGCTGATTATTAATTAAAACCTAATCCCATATAATTGGGATTAACTAATACCAAATTTATCTTGGAATTGGTTAATCCCATGCTTTGTGGGATTAGGGAATCCTTGGTAATGGGAATGGGATTAAATTTCATGTACCAAACATAAGAATTCCCATGACCAATCCAATCCCATCTCAAATCCCACATACCAAACGCCACCTAAGAGATAGATGAATACTGATGGGCTAAGACCTCTTCATCCATTTTTTTTATTTAATTATCTATTAACATTTTGTGAATTAAGAGATCATTTATAGATGTAATTCTAAAATAGGATATCTACATTATCAAACACGTTGTTGCTTTTTTGCTTCACTTTTTTGTCAAAATAATTTTTTTCCGATTTCAAAAAGCACTTCAAAAACAGCATTACCAAACAGTGTGCCAAAAAAATTAAGCTAGACAAAGATAAACAGCTCAAAAGTATAAGATAACTTTCACGAAAGGAACCACAAATGTATTGATGTGGTTACTATACATCTAATAACATGGTTACAAAAACTAATTGCAGAGAAAAATAACTTTGCTTTCAAAGAACAAGGGGGACAAATATTTTATTAACCTAAGGTTTCATCTATAAATATAATTCCAATAAATCAGTTACCCCTGTTCTTCACCTAAATATATAGGTGGCGTTGAATTTACAGCAATATAGTATTGAAGACAATATGATTTATAAACACTTGATTGTACCATAAAAAAAACCCAACCTAACTATAGTTACAGAAGCTGATTCTTGATTGCTTAAAGCACTATATAAATCCTAATTGGTTATACAACTCAAATAAACTTGTTACTGTAACACAATTTAAATTTAGTAATAAACTGCGACAGCCCTATTGGACCTGAAAGAGCGGACAAATCCCATTTTTTCCCTGAAAGTATACGAGAAACATGAAGGGCAGAAACAAGATTGGTTTGGGAGGAACAACTATAGGGTGGAAAAATATAAAACCACATAGTCAGATGTTACCAAGTAATGTTTCTAAGGATAAGTAGCATCATTGTTAAGATCACTCGTACAAACAATCAAATCATCATTGACCAATTGATATTATATTATGTTGTGAAACTATAATTCAAAACCCTTGGAATATACAATACCCTATTCGCCGTAGTAGCAGTAGAAGACCAGCAATTCTAAAAGCTGCCCATCTTTTTTAACGGGTCATCACAAATTTTAGGCTCATTTGTAAAAGTCTATGAGGAAAACAATGAAAATCTATTTTAGTGGAATGGGAGGAAAAACGAGCACTAGAGAATAGCCAAAATAAATTTTAGGATCTATGGAAAATAGTATCGAGTTTCAAATAATTTGGAGTAAGACCATATACAAGTAAAGATACCAACGACAATCGCTTGTATAAATAGGTACAGTGCTATTTTTATTTTCTTTCTCAAATTAAAATTTATCATCTGCTCTGGCTAAATGATAAATATTGAAAACAACGATTTGCAGAGCTGATAATACTATTCGTCAGGTCTATCCAATTAGCGAAAGAATCAATTAGCAAATCAAAACTAGATACAGATAAAGAAAGATAATAGCATAAGACATGAACAAACACAAGTTATATGGCGGAAAAGGAAAATTAACATTTTATATTAACCTTCCAACCACCGTAGCAAGTGTTTTGATGTAGCTATCAATAATCTCATCTCTGGTAGGCTCCCCCTCCGGTTTCTCCACTACAACAAGCCAGTGCTCGAAATCGCATCCATCGAGGAGGATCGTCTCTTTCGGCGGTCGACTCGACCAGTTCGGGTTCGGATCGTTAAGAGACGACGACGTCTGACGAGTCGCGAACCCTCGAATGGAGGTATCCGCGAGATAACGGCTGCGGAGGTTGGCGGCAACGGCGACCAAAGGGCGGACGCGGAGGAGAGAGAAAGAAGAAAGCGAGATAGAAGACGAAGGCGTAGAGTGAGAAAGAGAAGCGTATGAGCGAGAAAGAAAAGTATTGAGGGTGTTCCTGGTGGTGGTGAGGAGAGATCGAGCCATGAAATGAGTCGCCATTTCTGCTTATCCCCGCAAAACCCTAGAGAGAGGGGAGAAGATAAACTGAGCTCAAAATCAAGGGTTCAGGGTTTATATAGCGGATAAAAAATGAAAAAAGATAAAATGAGAAAAACTTCACTATGAGGCCCCAAAGTTATTAGTTAGTTTCAAATGAATCCCTACAATTTTAATTTCTTCGAAAATGCCAATCATCTTTTTAACATTTTTGCTCCAATATGATCAATTAGACCATTTGTTTAATGTTTTTGCTCTCAAAAAATTACTTGTTTAGGAACAAAAACATGTTTGGTAATGTCGTTTCTGTTTTTATTATTCTTATTTTATAAGTATAATTTTTAATATTGTAAGGAAAAAAATAGTTTCAGCACTCGAGTCACAAAACATTACCAAACAATCTTGCATTTGTGGGCACACTTGTCATTTTCAAAATTATTCAAATTTCTCAATTCGAACTTTGTTAGACGCTTAGACACAAAACACATTCCTTTTTTTTCTTTTTCTTTTTTCCGCAAGTTTCAAGAATAAACTTCATCCCTCTGTCATTGTTAGGGCTTCTCTCCTCACTTTACATGGTCAGATATCCCTCACTCTTTTTCTCTCTTGTGCGTGAGCATCTATTCTTGCTCCTTACGATAATCATTGTTGTTTCAATATGAAGTGATCTATTCAAAATAAAATTGTCGGTTCAATCAACTAGTTGAGACTCAGAAGTTTTTTGGGTGGAGTTCCATCTCACAACTCCTCTCTAGTGCAACTTCAAATTCAACGAGGGGTAAGTATCGATGTTGTTGCAACCGGCACCTGTTTCAACCGAATCCAGTGTAAGACTCTCATACTAAAAATTGTATAATACGATAGAAAATAAAAAGCTATGTAGTGGAAAATACATTATATTCATAGCAACTAACCAAAGATAATTACAAAGGATATTAGAAATTATCATATTACAAATCATCTCATAGGATTTATTGCGAACTATAACTGTCCAAAAGAAAGAAAAAAAATACAGATATGTTGATTCATATATATGACCACCAACTAATTTGTTTCTTTTGCCCCGCGCTTGAATTGTGAACGTTCTATGACAAAAATTGAGGAATTCAGAGAACAAGTTTCAAAAAATTCCAAAAGTGCAAAAAGCTTCCTTGAGACACTTAACAACGGATTTTGAGAATTGTTTCGTGAGGATCTAGCTTCGGTGGAGGTGATGAGGACAATAGTGGCGGTAAAGACAAAGGTAGAAAACTACGGTGGCATAAAATATATTTTCTCCTGTGACGGTGGTAGCGAGAGATGGCAGATATGGACTTAGATGTGGGAGGATCTTTACTAGATTTACTTGGATCTAAGTAAGAAGAAATAGACGAAACGAAGGCAAATTGAACCTGGTGGCAGTAAAAAAAACAGTGATGGTGATGGTGATGGCAAAGAAAGAGGAATAAGTGAATGAGGTGGATGTGATCGAAGCGCGACAACAGAAACAAATGTTGTAGTGGCTATAGTGACGGTGACAAGTAGGCACGGCAGGGACAATAACGAGTAGACATGTGGGTCCATGCGTTGTACCTTACATTTAATTTCTTTTGAAAAAATTCTCTTATAATTATCTCGCATAACTAAAGTTAATATTACCAAAACCTATTGAAATAATTAAAAAATAATCTCAATGTCACATTGAATGTCAATGCAATTAAGAATATAGAAAATTTAAATCAAATGATACGAATTTACTATTGAGAAAAAAAAATTGTTCTTGCCTTTTGGATTTCTTTGAATCTCATCTTGATGTATAATAAACAATAATTATTGTACTTAAATTGTTAGAGTTGTAAGTCTTAAACTAGATAAAATATTTAAACTATCTTTAGTGTAATTATTGCTATATTTTGGAGTTGAGTTCTTTGTATTGAAACAATTATCAATTGATTTCGACTGTGACATTTTGTGATGACGTTCTTCTAAATAAATAGTTCTTGTTTTGTAGTTTTAAATTTGGTTTATTTTATTTTATATTTTAAAATAGATAATAAACAATTGTTTTATTTATTTATTTTTTAGTTCATTTTTCTATGTATAATTTGAATGATTCAAATTTATTTTTATTTATCATATTTGATATTAAGTCATTTTGCTATATATGTTTTTTGAAGTTAAAATTTCTTTGAATTTTAAATTATTTTAATTTTATGCTTTATTTAATTCAGTTCATTTTTTTTATTTTTTTGTGTTTAATTTTTTTACAAGTGATAAAAAAGGATTGTAATTATTTTTATTTTTTTGGATATTGACAATCACAACAAAAAAAAAAAAAAAACCAAAGAAAAGATTTTGTTGGATTTCTCATATTATATTCTTCTATTTTTTTCAGTTAAATTATAATTTTTTGAAATTTTATTTTTCCTTCTCGAATATATGTACATGAATTATGATTTTTTTTATTAATATTATTTTTATAGCATATAACTTATATATATGCCACAATTAAAATAAAATAAAATAATTTTATATTAGAGTTATTTTTTAAAGATACAGCTTAGATACTATATATATACATTTCAAGTATCCAGAGTGCAATAATTCTTAAATAGAATAATTTGGACAACAAAAGAGACTAATAGCTACATATTACAATGAAAATGTTTCATTTACATATTACATAAATAAAAAATAGAGGAAAGTGTTCCCAAATAACAGATTATATTGTTTCAGATTCCAAGGAGGGTAAAAGGTCCCTTTCTTGTAGTGTTTCTGTTCCCATATTTCTGTTTCCGTTCTCGACTTTTTGGGAACAAAAAATTGATATGGGAACGATAAAAATCTAGATTTTTTTCTCTTTTTTGCTCTAATCCTTGCTTTCTTCAACAAAATATTTCTAGATTTTGATTTTTGTTCCAAGTTTTCAGGGAACAGAAACACAAAAACAAAACAAATGCTGCGTATAACTCTATGAAGATTGTTCACAATTATTTGTTACCATTGTTCTAATGTTCTGTAAATTATTCTCTCTTGTTCTTTCCAAGCTGTTCATGAATTTCTCTCTTCTCCTTTCAAAATTCGATCTGTCGCGTTTTGGGATCGGGGCTTCATCTCCGGGCCATTTTGTTACGTCTACTCGAGAATTGTTCTTCACCCATTCCTCGTGGTACTTCGGATCATACGGTACCGCTTGCCCGTTAATAAATGGCTCCCCTACCAAAAAAAAAAAGATAAAAAAGACTGATTATGAACGCTTGAGGGGGACTAATTTTTTTCTCGAGGGTCAAAGGGGGCTTATACAAAATTTTAAGAGTGTTAATAGATTTTTTCTAAAAACATAGGGGTAATGTTGAAATTGGAGAAACATGCAATATGAAATCCAGATTGAATGATAGGTAAATAGAGAAATTTACAAATTAATTTATCAAAAATAAGATAGTAATTTAGACAACCAAACACGCCCTTGAATTTTGATTCAGTTCCATCAAAATTTTGATCCCCACTATTGTTTTTTACCAAAAATGTCGTCGGCGTTTTTATTCACATATTTTTGCCTTTTTTTTTCCCCACAAAAAACTCGAAATGCAAATGAAAACAAATATTCGGGAACAAATTTGTTGTCTAGTAAAAAATAAGAGTTGTTTTTTGCACCCATATTTATTTATGTTCTTTGTTGAATCCCACATCACTTGTCTTAGTTTATCCTGAGTAAATATAAAGCCTAGGGCAATCTCCTCAGAAGGCCTCTTCTAAGAGTGAGTTGGCCCATTAAGTTCCTACATGATATCAAAGTCAGGCCTTTTATTTGATTTGATGTTGGACGTGTTTAATCCCAAATCAATCTTGGGCCCCCGATATCCGTTAGTAGTGGTTTGTCAAAGTCCACCCTGCGTGTGAGAAGGTGTGTTGAATTCCACATTGATGTTGGGGCTCCCGATATCCGTTTGCAATGGTTTGTCAAAGTTCATTCTACACATAAAGTGGCATGTTGAGCTATATATAGAGCCTAGGATAATCCTCTTCTTAAAAAGGCATCTTTTGAGAGTGAGTTAAGCCTATTGGGTTTTCTAAATTCTTGTTCTCAAGTCTTCCCGGCAATGAAAACAATAAACACTAAGGCAGCGTTTGGGAGCAAGGAATCGAAGCCATGGAATTGGAATTTGAAATTCGAAATAAATGCATATTAGTTTTTAGATTTTTACATGAGCTCATTTCTGATTGCAACCAAACACGGAATTGGAATCGGTAATAAATGAATTCAAAAACTTGAAAATATCCATGCATCCATTCAAATCCTGTTGATGCAGAAATTAATAAAGAACGAGTTTACCGAATTAGCTTGGGTTGAGTCGTGGACTAGGTCGCTATCTTTAAGACGTTTCGCGGCTCTGCTCAAGAAGTGTGCAAGCAGTATATTAGCCCCGTCGTCCCCAGGATAAAACAGCCCAGAAATCTCCTCTGTTTAGGACGTTCTTTGCACTGTAGAAGTCCCGAAAACCATACACCCCCCCCCACACTGTTCGTAAAATGAACAAACTGCTCGGAAAACAAAATCGAATCGAAGAACAGTACCGGAACAGAACAGAACAGTTTCGGAACAGTGAAGAACGAAATTGTTTGCTTCGGAACAGAACAGAACAGTTCTGGAAAAAAAAAAAAACCGAAACTGTTTGCTTCGGAACAGAACTGTTCTGAAATAAAAAAAAATAAAAGCTATTTCGGAACAGTTCTAAAGAAGAAGAGAAGATGAAGCAATTTCTGATTTTCGCACTCGCCAAAGCTAATGAAGAACGTTGGCATAAATAGACGAAAGAGAAACGATTCAGATATCAAACGGTTAGAAAATCGTGGGATCAGAAAACTGTTTTTTTTCCAAGTCAAAACCGATTCTGACTTTTAAATAAAATATAATTATTTAAATAAATTTTATATAAGTGCCACCTCATCACACGCGCGACTCGACATGGCCGGACGGATGGCGGCAGTGGCGCGCATGTGTGTCAGACTAGTAGGGATGTAACTCCTCTCCCCTCCACAAAATGTGGGTACCCCTTGGGGCACACCCCAAGTGTCTCACATACTCCTAGATATACTCCTCATTACCTCTTCTCCCAACCAATGTGGGATAGAAGGAATTGAGGGAAAACCATTTAACACTTTTATAACAAAAAAACATTTTCAAAATTCATTTGCTCCAACAAATCCTTACAACCAAACACTACCTAAACAAAGGCAAATTAAACCAAAAATTAATGTTTGTACCTCCATAATCTTTGTTCCTAACATCCAAGTAAGAATCAGGCACTACCCAACGAACTCCCGGCAAATCTACAAGATAAAAAATCAAATTCATAAATGGAGAGAAATTAAATTTTAAACCTTCGAATTGGTATAAGATTTTATGAGGAGCAAATCGATTACCAGCAAGCTTCCAAGAAAGTTCCTGCGAAACAAGAGCTCCAAATGCATAGTAGTATCTTGTTGATATAGAATAGATTTTCATTCTCGCTTCCTCCTCACTACAAAGGAATTGAATGAAGAACAGCAAAATTAACACAGGAATAATGGCGGAAATGAAGAAAAGAACACAAAAATAAACAGTTCAATCCTAACCTTCCAACGACCGTAGCTAGAGTTTTGATGTATCTATTGATGATCTCATCTCTGCTAGGATTTCCTTGAGGTTTCTCCATCACCACAAGATGATGCTCGAAATCGCATCCCTCGAGGAACACTGTCTCATTCGGCGGCGGTCCGGACCAGCCGGAGTACCGATCGTTGAGAGACGACGGTGTCTCCTCAGTCGCGAAGCCTCGGGCGGTGGTCTTCGGAAGAGTACGGTAGCAGAGATTGGCAGCAGCAGCGGCGGGGATGCGACGGTTGAGGCGAAGGAGAAAGAAAGAGGAGGGCGAGGAGGTGGAAGACGGAGGTGTAGCGAGAGGAAGAGAAGCGTATGAGCGAGAGAGGAGAGTATATAGGGTTTTGCGTATGGAGCGTGTCGCCATTTTTGGCTTTATGCCTGCGAAACCCCCAGGGGAAATGGTGGGTTTAAGGGTTTATATATGAGATTAATTTCACATTTTTTTTTCGCAATTGGGCGGCAAAAGGATGAAAAATAAATAAAAAAAATAAAAAATAAATAAATATAAAAAATATTAAAAAAAAATAAAAAAAAAATTAAAAAAAAATAAAAAATATATATATATATATATAATTATAATAACGTCGTCGTCTTGTGGAGCAACGGCGAAGGGAGAGAGAACGAAGTGAGCGGTGGACGGCGGTAGAACGAATATCAAATGACTAAATGAATAGGGTTAGGGAAATGTGAATATATATATTAGATACTAAATTATAATATTTGATAATTTGGGGTGTAAAAATAATTTATTAAATTAACGGGTAACCTATTAGATCTCAGGTTATCGTGTAACCTGAATACATGAAATTCTTATCGTGTAATCTATTGGGTTATCAGGTTGACTTGATAACCTGTACTATTTTTTATCGTGTTATCGAGTCTAACATGATAACGACTCGATACCTGATAAGCAAAACTCAGAGTTGGTAATTTTGTGTCGGTCTCGTATCATATCATCGTGTAAATACCTATTTTGTCAACCTAGTATTTACATAAAAAAAAAAAAATATGATTGTGATGGATAAGTGTTGAATTGTGTTTTGAAACGAGCAACAAGAAATCCCTCATCTTTCATATTTGATTAAAATAAGTCCTCGGACTTCAATTTGTATCAATTAAGCCATTCAACATTTCAAAAAGTGTCAATCCATTTTCTTCTGTTAATCCTTTTCACTGTTCCATGTAAAAAAAAAATTGAGTCATGCTCAATTAAGTTCGTAGATATCTTTCAAAACATTGAGGGGCTCAATTCACACAAATTAAAAATATATAATTGATTTGAAGTAAATTTAGAAAATAACACACATTTCTATCATAAAAAAAAAAATAAAAAATAAAATAAAATAGTCCTGACATACTTTACCGTCAAACCGAAAAAAAAAAAAAAAAGCCTATTGACTATTAGCACCTCGGAACAGTCCCTTGGCCTGCGTTTGGTTAACGTTTTTGTTTCTGCTTCAATGTCTCTCTTTTAATTTGTAGTAGATAATTGCAGCGAGCACCAGCTTAATCAGAGGTATTAGCACTTGCTTAAGGACCCGTTTGGCGTGCACAATTTAGCGACTCCAAAATCAATTGATTTCTGCATTTCTGAAACACGGTTTGAGCCCTTCAAACGGTCCACCAAACAGGTACTAAGAATCTCCAGTTTGAGGTATTCTCTATTCAAAATTTTCAGCTACGACTTGCACTGTAAGAGCAAATACAAATAATCATTAGATTCAAATATTAAACAAAAACATTTCTTAATTTTATATTGGTATTTAGGCCGTGTTTGGCCCTCAACGAAAACACATTTAAGGTCAGAGCAGCCTTGAGTTGCCCGTCTCTGTCTAATTTTTTATGCAGCCACCGGTTCTTTCTGTCATGCAAACGCAGCACCAAACAAGGCCTTATTCAAAATCCCAACAAATATATATATATCTTTCATGTCCACTGAATTTTTCAAAGCATGTTAAAGGCTCCCTTCTACCTATATCCTTTACTTACGTATAAATAATCCGAAGGCCTTTGTTTAATATTTATGTTCTCAAAAAAAATGGCAACAAAAACATGTTTACATTAATTTAACATGGGAATAAAAAGAAATATGATTTTGTTCTGCTCCCGGATTTTTAGAAAATAATTTCAGGGACAAAACATAATTGTTCCTGGATTTTTTTATTCTTGTTCAAATTTTCTGGAACAAACAGAAAATGTATATGTGGGAAAGATATAGTTTTGTTCTACTTCTGCATTTCAAAAAAACGGAACATGAAAAAATTGTTCCTAGGTTTCGTCTTTGAGCCAAGTTTTATGGGAACAAAAACGATAAAAAAAATGCCATATAAGATCAGATTTGTTTAGTGTTTCTGCTCCCAAATTCTTGGCCTCGTTCCCAAAATTTTGAAATTTAAGAATAGAAGATCCCAAATATTCCCAAAATTGTTTGTGAGAGTAATCTTCAAAATCTTGGAACTTTGAGAACTATTTTTTTTTTTTATTTCTTCTAAAGAATATATTTTCAATCTATTATCACTTAAATGGAGAAAGTCGGTATTTTTTAAATTCTTAATGATTTTCCCCTTCAAACCTTGTTAGCCTCAAATATAGACAAACACTAACTTTTTTTCCTTCATTTTTTGCATTTTATTCATCAACTTCGGTCCAAAGAAACGCAATAAAATACTTTACTATAATTATTTATTTTAGTTGTACTTAATCTTATAGATGTGTTTTCACTTTGCTATAATTCATGAAAATTGATTGCTTAAAAGAAATATGTAAGTTTATCCTTTACATTTATAATAAAATTAAAAAAATGAGAACTAAGCAAACACTTATCCATAATATCGAGTTATTACTTAAAGAGCCAAAAAAAGACAATATCCCTGTTTGTAAGGAAAGAAC
Source organism: Eucommia ulmoides (assembly GCA_016647705.1). NCBI lineage: Eukaryota > Viridiplantae > Streptophyta > Magnoliopsida > Garryales > Eucommiaceae > Eucommia > Eucommia ulmoides. Next base: position 6,878,178 of record CM028328.1, read on the forward strand.
TGTGTTTGGATGCGAAGGCTATGAACTTAAAAATGGAGAGCAATTTGAAGAAATGGAGTAGAAATAGAACGAAGTTAAGGTTAAAAAAGACACCACCTAAGGAACCCATCTCGTGGACTCAAAGAATCATTCTTGCATATTCGACGATCGCAACATACAAGATGATAACGCATTAAAATAACAGAACTGTTCCTAGATTTTTGTTCCACTTCAAAGTTCTATGAGAACAAAATTAAAAATACTAAACACACATCACCCAAAGAACTCATATCTTGGACTCAAAGAATGGATCTAGCACAATCAACTAATTTGATACTAAAAATAATTTTTTAAAAATTAAAATTTTAAATAAAAAGATTCTTATTATATAGTCCTTAATTTTTATTTTTAAAAAATTTATTCATATTTATAGAGCAACTTATTTGTCAGTCTTTTCCAATTTCCTTACCAATATTTTAGTTAACATTATCTATGATATCAAATATAAATTTCACATGTAGTTAACTCGATAAGTTAACTCAATAGATTAAATGTAGGTGGTATTAACTCGAGGAGTAAAAATTTATTCGAAAAGAAAAAAAAAAGGATAAAAATTGTGACTTATTTCAAAGACAATCTACTATTTTTTCCTAAAATAAACAAACAACGAAAATCAAAATAAAGAATGAGAGGAAGTATGACTTACTTGAATCATGGCTCAATTACTCCGATCAAGTATCGAGGTGAAAGTCATTGTTGCAACTGACGTACTTTCAGACGAAGAGTCCGACATTGTAGAAGACGTATTATTTTTTTGCCGTCTTAGACGCATAGCTTCAGAAATAAGACCCGGGCATGATATATTTTCCTCATCAATGTTGATTTCACCCTCTAGCATCTTCACCACAGTAGACATGGAAGGCCGGTCCTTTGGCTTGTCTTGAGTGCATGAAAGGCTGATCTTTATAAATCTGCAGGCCTCTTCGACGTTGAATTCCCCTCTCAATGTCGTGTCAACAAGCTGAACAAGTTCTGCTTTTTCGTACATTTCCCATGCCTGCAAATAAATCCAAGATTGCTGTGTAAAACGGTTTCCTATTTCGACTTTGACTTTCTTCTTTAACATTCATTAAGAAGTATTTTTTTATGACATTATCAATGAAGAGGGTTAGTCCAGTTGGTAAGGGGAGGTGCCTTCTTTCCTTGTCAACCAGGATTCAACTCTTTTGGAGAAAATTTCGATAATTAAATATTTAATTTAATCTTGAAAGCACCAAGCCGATATGAGAGAGTGTACCCTTAAGATCGTTCGGACAGATGATTAGTTAAGGTACACGTACACCTTAACATAAAACCCAAAAAAATAATAAATAAAAAATCAATAAACAGAAACAGAATGCAATTCGATTGAAGTTGAATCACAATTAGAGCGTGTTTGGGTTAGTTTCTGGATATCGAAATTAAAGTCATCAACTTCTTTATTCCCACAAAATTCAAAACCTAATTTCAGAAAATAACGCTCACAATTCTCGATCAATCACATGATTCACATCACCTTTTTTTTGTGTTATATTTTCAATTATTTTTAATTAAATGTTCTGGTTTTAGATCTTTTCTTTAACAAACAAAACAAGTTCTTAAATATTTCGAAAACTGTTCCTAGGAAGTGTTTCCAAAACCAAAAAAAAAAAAAGAAAAATTTTCAAGAATTATTTTTTGAGTTGTAATTTGTAAACCAAACGGGCCCATAACTTGGAATGTTGCCCATTTGTCCACTTATTAACTTCACCGGGGATGCAAGCCTAAATATTTTTGACTTCTTAATCTTAATCAGCGCCTTAAGATTTTAACAAATCTGTTGAATCCCACATCGCTTGTGATACTTGATCCTAAGCTATATATAAGTCTAGGGGTAAATCTCCTCTTTCAAAGCATCTTTTGAGAGTGAGTTAGGCCCATTGGGTTTTCTACGTAGTATCAGAGTCAGGTTTTTGTCTGAAGTTAGGCGTGTTGAATACCACATCAATGATGGGCCTCCTGAATACCACATCAATGAAAGGGGAGGATTACACCCCGGGCTTATATATAGCTTAGGATCAGGTAGTGGTAGCACAAGCAATGTGGGATTCAACACGTCCCCTCACACGCAGGATGGACTTTGACAAATCACTACGAATGGATATCGGGGGGGCCCAACGTCAATGTGGGATTCAACAAAATCATCCAGCAAATGATTTGATCCACCGCTTGATATTTCATTGTTTGAATATCTGAAAAATTATCCATTAACCTGGAGACTTCAAAGTGAAATATGAAGACCCCAATATGAAAAAATATCCATTGGACTGGAGACTTCAAAGTGAAATTTGAAGACCCCCAATATAAAGTGATTTTGAATTTCTAAACCTCGGTTTGGAATCTAGCAAATGTCCTTCAAACAAGTACCAAAAATTCAATCATAAAGTTTCTAATAAGGGAAGAAAATCACGTCAGTAAGAATTTCATACCATCTCAAGAAGATATTTCTCTTCTGTGGGTAAACGCTTGTTGGTGTTGCATCTTCCACAAACAATTTCCAACAGGAGAATACCAAAGCTGTATATATCTGCTTTCCTCGTCAACTGCCCATGCATTGCATACTCGGGGGCTAAATAGCCTCTGAAGGGATCAAATATTTACAGAACATCAGTAATATAATCATGTCAAAAAAAAAAAACACGACAATTCAGTTCAGAAAATCAATATAATAAAATAGCACAATTTTTAAAAATGTATTTTCGTTAAGGATAGGGAATGATTTGAGGGGAATGGATGGATGACATAAGGATCACTATATTATTGCAATTCACTAACCAATATAAAATTAAAGGCGGCAAGTAAAAAACAAGTTTGACAATGTATTATTCCTTTTTTTCCCTTTCCATTTTTTGCCTACAAAAACGCGTTGTTTTGACTAATAATGGGACAATTTTGAGGTACCATTGTTCAACTTAGGTAATGCACCCGTAATTGAAGCAAAGTATTCGTTCAAAGTTCAGGACCGCCACAATTCCTTGTGAAAGGTGAACTAGATGCCATATGGGGTCTATTATAAACACGGAAAAGACTGAAACAAACAATATTTGTTCAACAATAATGTTACACTCCCAATGTCCAGGAAAAAAAATGATGTGCCAACATTTTGAATGAAATGGGTGCAACTCAGTGTTAGGAATTGTGTCTCAAATGCCAAATTGATTTGCGATTATTTCTAATTTGATTAGGTTTGTTTTAGAGAGTAGTGTCTGATTTGGTAATGTACTTCTTGTCAAACAATATTTAGGTTTTGAGGCTCTATAATTAGAAACTTTGGTTATTGGTAGAGACTATTGGGAGTCGGAAGATATGTGGCCATTTTGAAGAAGACTAGTGAAAGTTGAGCTTTGAGAATGAGAATCACGAGGGAATTAAGGCAACAGAAGAGCAATTAAAACTAAATATCATTATATTAGATGAAAAAATAAGGCTAGATATTGCTCTAGGAGGCAGAAACTTCCGAAACCACAAGAAAGATAAATCTCGAAGTCATATTAATATCAAAAGGTGAAGTGATGACCAAGAGGAAAATTACCAAAAAAGAAAAATCTTAAATTAAAACACAGAAACAGATACTTAACATGCCTAAGAATGTTTTAGAATTCACAGAACACGATTCTAATAAGTAATAACTATTCTAAAAGTAATTGCAAAGGTAAAACTTTTCATAAACAACAAAATTGAGCAATCAAAGGCCAAAATGAATGAATTTGACCGAATTTTGCCTTCCACCAAGGCATAGCGGTGAATTTTGGCCATTTTGACATTTCTAATCATGAATGCGCATAGTCAATTGGATATATTTAGGGCACCATGATTTCTACTAGCAGCGCTGAACCTTATCCTTCTAGCGATCTAATGTTTCCATGAAGCCTTCACCCCCATGTTCTATACCAGGAGAGCAACGCTCCAACACTAATTGCCCGTTATCACCTCTACCACCTATAAACTTATTCTATGACCAATACTGAAAAAATCTTCCTCGTCCATAAAAGTAGACATGTACATGTCGAACCACATAAATATGTGTCATTGCATGTGTGTGATTATTATTCTTGTGGATTAATTGTGTTGTTAATATCTCATCGCAAAGCACCATTTCCCTACCGATGTCCACTCATCACTAATATCATGGGACCATTAAACAGATTTCACATCAGCTTGGGAATAACTTTTGCACACTTTGTTTGCGAGTGTAAACAAAATCATAGAATAATAATTATGTTACCAAATAATAATTATGTTACCAAATACAATAGAATGAGAAATAAAAAACTCACAATGTTCCCGCAACACGTGTGCTAATATGAGTCATATTCGGAGGGAAAAGCTTGGCTAGACCAAAATCTGAAATCTTGGGAGTAAGGTCCTTGTCGAGAAGAATATTGCTAGCCTTGATGTCTCTATGAACAATATGAGGTTGGATTTCCTCATGAAGATAAGCCAGCCCCTTCGCAATCCCTATGCAAATTTTAGTACGTGTTTTCCAACCGAACTGATTGTTACTATACCTACCACCTGTATATTAAGTTAGGTGGAAAAAAATTATTCATGAATCGATAATTTAATTACAATTTTCACAATTGAAAACTGATGTGTTAATTACCTAGAAGAGTTTGAGCAATGCTATTGTGTTCGAGATAGCCATATACCAATATTCTATGGTCTTGTTCCACACAACAGCCGTATAACTTAACCAAATTCTCGTGTTCTACATCTGATATCATCCTTATTTCAGTAAGGAACTCCCTTATACCCTGCCTAGACTCAGAAGAAAGCACCTTAATAGCAGCCAATGTGCCATCTTTGAGTCTCCCCTGAAAAATAAAGAAAATATATGATTAATCTGAAAAGTAACGTTCAAATTTCAAACAAGGCATATTCCGCAAGAGGTTGGAATTGTGTAGGGCAATCAGCTATTACCTTGTATACTGAACCAAAACCACCTTCCCCAATTTTATTAGAACGACTGAAGTCTTGAGTAGCAATTAGCAATTCTTTGTAACTGTACAGTATAACATTCTCAACACTCGAGACCTCTGTATAATAATTAGTATATAATAATGTTAGCATACAAATTATACAAAGCAATGGTGTAGATAGAATTAGGCATGTATATATGTGAATGAATATAAATGCTGCAGATAGCTGCTAGGAAGTCATATAGAATGCTTTCGGATAATTATTATAATACGATTTTTATTTATCAAGGGAATCATAAAATTTCCGTAAGAGTGTAGAAAAAATATTTATAAATTCCTTTCTCAGATAACTCACTGAAATGCACTCTTAAAGACTTTGAAATTTTATAAATCCCTTATTCAAATACCTCGGCCCAAACATTCCTCCATCATGCAGAAGACATCTATAATGATTCTAAGGACTACACTTCATCCTAGTGGTTGTGCTTGAATTTTGTTCGCGGGGGGGGGGGGGTGGGGTTAGATAATTACATTGCATTAGAATTATTTCATTACTTAATTTGTCTTAGCGTGCGTTTGGTTGGGTGGAAAAAGGATGGATAAGAAATGAAAACGAAAATTGGATGGAAAATGAACAAAAAAATTGTTTGGTATAGATGAAAAATGGGAAGGAAAAGAAAATAGGAAGGAAAATGCACAATTTTCAAAGTATTTTTTTTCAACACAACTTTGGGAGGAAAATGAGAGAGAATGAGTAAAATTACAATTATACCTTTGATAATCGAATGTTTAATTTATTTTTGTAATATATGAGAGTAAAATAGTAAATTACATTAAAGTGAATTATTTTCTCTCCTTCATTTTTCTTTCCTAACCAAACACCACTAAGGAAAATGATTTTCCTTTCATAATAGATAAAAATATTATCCTCTCATTTTTCTTTTCCTTTCTCTTTTCTATGCATCCAACCAAACGTACCCTTAGGGTTACATCCTAATCTTGGAAACAACCTTCCAATATGCAAGGGTAAGGTTGTATATTGACCCTCCCCAAAACCACAGTGGCAGGAACCTTCGTGCACTGCGTTGCCTTTTAGTGTTACATCCTAATCCATTAGGGTGTACACCTTGATCTTTGACCCGTGTCATGAGTAACTTTTTTAAAAAATCAAGCATATTTGTGAAAAATGATAACAACACAAAGATAACAATGTCTAGATAAAAGAGGGAGTGAAAAAAAATCACCAAATACCTTCTTCAATGTTTGTTTCTCGTTTACGCGGGGAAGCTACTTCTTTCACACAGCAGACACTAAAACATGTCATTGTACCAATCAGTTTCAGCTAAGTAGTATGTCATACAAAATCAAATATGTTCCACGTTAAATGCCAATTTCTGTCACAAAAGAGAGAGAGAGAGAGAGTTAAGGAAACAAGCATTTTCAAGGAAAAAATCGGGAAATAAAACGAGCACAACAAATGAAATTCTCTCTGATACAAGACATTCGTGTTTCCAGCACGGGAAATTAGCCCATCGTGTTAAAGGTAGACAGAACTTTTAGCACTTCTCCTTGGGTGATTTTTACTTTTTGTCATTTTTGTACACTTGTATTCATGATTGGGCTCAAGCACTCTAAGTATCTACAGAAAAGTACTGAAGTTATATCTATCTATATGTGTGTGTATATATGCTATGGAAGTTTAGAAAAGGATGTTGTTCCATATTATTACAAAAAAAAATTATTTATTAATTTATTTATTTATTTTTTTTGGCCTCCTTTGGACTTTGAGGAAACCTAAACTTTATATGATTGGGAATATCCAATCTATTAATTGATCAAGTTCCTAATCTAAAATGCATCGAACACCTATAAAGATCTGAAAAGAAAAATAATCGTCAGCAACAAATTAAATAGTAAAGAACTATTTATTGACTCCTATTAATACAGCTCATGCTAGTCTTCTACCACATATAAACATCAATAATGGAAATTTGATGAACAGTAGCATGAATCAGCAACAGGGACATGTAATGTTAAAGTCAACTTTATAGTTCTGTAATTTAAATCATTGGTTGATCAAGCATACAAACGTGATACTATAATCAGAAATCATGAATTCATGAAATTCAGAAGCCAGCCGTTAATTTCGGAACAAAAAGATCACAGTTAACGAAATCATACACATAAATCTACATAAATGAAGTGTGATTTGAATGGCAAACGAGAAAATTGAAGAACGGTACGTAAGAGAAACTCCTCCTCACCTTCGGTGCTATGGCGATGGAGGGAATGTGTGAAACTCCACGAGAGATATCGAGAGAAGTTTCGGAGAGAGAGAGAGAGGCAGCAGAGGAAAGAAGACTCGGTTTAAAGTCAACTTTATAGTTCCGTAATTCAAATCATTGGTTGATCAAGCATACAAAGGAAATACTATAATCAGAATTCATGAATATCAGAAGCCAGACGTTAATTTCGGAACAAAAAAATCACCTGAACATCACAATTAACGAAATCATACGCATAAATCTACATAAATGAAGTGTGATTTGAATGCCAGACGAGAAAATTGAAGAACCGTACGTAAGAGGAACTCCTCACCTTCGGTGCTATGGCGATGGAGAGAATGTGTTAAAATCCACAAGAGAAAACGAGAGAAGTTTCGGGGAGAGAGAGAGGCGGCAGAGGAAAGAAGACTCCGTTTGAGAGAGAGAGAGAGAGAGATGCATGGCCCCATGGAGATGCATAATAGGATTGGTTGCGGAATTTTGCTGGGTCAGACAGAGGGTACGAATACGGATATGAACGTAAATGTAAAACGGAGAAATGTCAAAAGCCTCCCCCTCTGATATTTCCTCTATTTTGATTTTTGAGATAACTTGGGAAAAGAGGGAAAACAAAAGATGTGAGCGAAGGCAAATGTGAATTTTTTTGAAATAATGTAGTCAACATATGACTCATCTGTTAAGAGTTCTTTTTTATTTATTTAATGATTAATTAAACTAAAAGGCAGTCCGGTGTCACAAAATTCCTGCTATGCGCGAGATCTGGAAAAAGGTCGGATCACTTAAGTCAAAACCAGGACCTGTTAATTAATTTAACTGGCTTAAAGGTTCAATATATTCTTTTTGAATTAGAGATTAACATACTATACTGATATATCAAAAATCACTAATTTTTAAATGAAATGTTAATCATGAAAGTAATCACTTTAGATTAGTTGAGAACATGAATAAAATGCAATTATATATAGGTGGTGGAAGAAATACTTGAGCAATAAAGAGTGCTCAAAGTTTGAAATAAAGGGCATTTTCCTTTGGTTAATGCAACAATGGTCGCACTGCTGCCATCTGAGTTGTGCTCTGTCTCGGCTCGGGTCTAGGTTTGGGCCAACAAAATATTTATCTTTTTATACAAAAATTATTTAAATAAATTTTAAGTCATCTGAATATTTGTGATGCCAAACTAGTGTGTGTCAGTTGAACCAAACCAGTGTCCACACATGTTTGGAACCAGTGCCATGATCGAACTAGTACATTGGATTCAAAAAATGACGCTCTAATTAACCACACGTGCATCCGCTCCACCGCCAACCGAGTCGTGCTCATTCTGGGTTTTGGGTTTGGGTTTGGGCCCAACAAAAATATTATCTCTTTATACAAAAATATTTAAATAAATTTTAAATTATTTCTAAATTCCTGTGTCGACGAACTAGTGTATGACAGCCGAACCAAACCAGTATTCGCACACGTTTGGAACTAGTACTTATCCCCGAATTGGTGCATCCAATTCACAAAATGGTGTTTTTTATTAACCACACGTGCGCCCACACCATCGTCATCTATGTCATGCTCATTTTAGGTTCAAGTCTAATTTTGGGCCCGTCAAAATATTATTATTTTTATATAAAATTACTTAAATAAATTTTAAATCATTTATGAATACCTGCAGCACCGAAACAATATGTGACAGTCGAACCGAACCAGTGTTTGCACCTGTTTCGAAACAATGATAAGCCTACAATGGTGCATCTGATTCACGAAATGGTTCTCTCTATTATTGGCATGCCCGTGATGCTGCCATCTGAGTCGTGCTTGTTTCGAGTTCTGGTTTGGGTTTGAGCCCAATAAAATATTATCTTTTTATACAAAATTACTTAAATAAATTGAATTATTTTCGAATACCTACTTATCGTATCAGTGTGTGTCAACCAATATGACCAATGTCTACACTTGTTAGCACTAGTGCTATGTCTGAACTGGTGCATCTGATACATGAAATAATGGTTGATTTGCGAAATGGTTCGTTTTATTCTTTTTTTAAGCAGTGCATCTCTTCCAATGGTGTCTCCTAGACTTTTATAAACAAGAGTCACGTTTTTATTTTGTCGTGTTAAATAGTTTTTTGGATATTTTATGACTCAATTATTTGTGGGACCCAATTATAATTTGGGATAAATGAATATACTGATGTGTTATCCTTGGTGAGAAGATGAATGTGGTATATTTATTTGTGTAAAATCATATAATAGGTGAATTAAAATTGTACATTAAATTACCTACTTGAAGATATTGATTGACGTGTTGTATGGATTATCCCACATCGGCAACTGAAGAAGATGAAAAGTTGTTTATTAAGACTCGAGTTACCTCTTGTAGGTAAGCTCTTTAGGGCATTGAAATGATATGGACATAAAGTACGTTAAAGGTTATAAAATAAATAAAGTCACACCCGACCGACCGACCGGCCCAGTCGGACCGGGCTCGAGCTCAGGTCTAAGTCTTAGGCCTTGTAGATTTTCAGGAATGCTCAGTATGTTTTGTACAAAAATCGAAAAAAATAAATCAATTCTAAACACAGCCTAAAAGAGAAACTGCAGTCTTCAGGTTACTATTTTGCTCCCTATATTATATGGAAAAACTTTCTCTTATAACTATCAAATGCTTGAGAGCCTTAATGGGTTAGATCGAGTCAATGATCCGACTCGAAAGATATAACTCGACGTATGGTCTGAGCTGAGCGTATCAAGCCCATTTAAAAAAAGATTGTAGTGGTCCAGTACACAAGTAAAATAGGCCTCGCAAGCAAGCCCAATAATAGGTAATTAAAACCCATGATGACAAGGCTAAGAGCAAGTCAGCCCATAACCTCCACATCCCATGCATGAGGAACGTTACAACCGACTGACTGTAACAACCCATATTTGATAGGAGCAATGCTACATAGATCTTCCCCTAATTTAATGGAGAAGATCGTGGTCATATCCCATGCCATTAGGAGAAAATCACGAAATGGGCGATCTTACCAATGAAACGACAGTGATCTACTAAGTCTTGATAAAGGGAAGATATCATCATTTTATGTTTACGACTGTTTCAAGTGCTTAAGCCTTCTTTATAAACAAATTAACTTATTTTCACGCCGAAAGTTTTCTTGCTGACACCACACTGGTGTCCCCCTTAAGAATTAATCGGTTTTGCAGGTTGAAATAAGAAGTTGAGAAGGTTTTTGGCACATGAGAAGCTAATTGCACGTGCTGAGAATTTTTGGCAACATCACTATAAAATGACATGCATTCTCAGCATAATAGGAATCCATAGGCTTGCATATCATCCCAACATAAAGTTTTCTTCCTTTTTGTAGTTCTTGTTTTGAGAGTTCTTGAGGGAGTTCAACATATTTTCAATTCGTTTGGCTTTAAGTTTCTAGTGCTGGTACCAGTAGTAGCTTGATCGTTGTATCCTAGACGGCAGACGCTCATTCAAACCGTAAGCACCTAGGGGGGACAAAATATGCTTTAAGGATAAATTGTCAATCGTTTGTCTCGATCCTTTCCTCTAGTATTTTTGTTTCTGTTTGTTTTATTATTATACAACAAGTATTATTCTTTCTGTTTTTCCAGTTTGTTAATATAATTTTCTTGTATTATGTTATCTGGAATATTTCTGTAACAAAAACCTTAGAACTGTTTTTATTTTTTAATTAATAATTAATTGTTTAATTATTTAATTAATTTTTGGACTATATTTTACCAACTTTTTTTGTTCATTAATTTATTGTCATTAGAGCTTATTGCATATAGACAAAGTATAATTGTTTAAGTCTCGAGAGTTCAAGCATCTGGCTTTTTGTCAAAATTTTTAGATTTCGAGTGTTAATGTCAGGAACTTGAAATCATTGTACTCTTGGAGGTAAACGCCCGATCAATCCTTATCTTTCACTACTAGAACACAATACTTCCCAAATCGAAGTAGACCAGTTTATGTCATCAATTAAATTTTAATTTTACCCTTCTTATTTAAGAATTATTTATAAAATTACTTAATTGACCCATCATTCTTCCATTTTTATTTATTTATTTATTCTCTCTCCCTAACCTAGATGATCCCTTAGCACCGCCATTCATCCTCCACTTGTAACCCACTACCATAACTGCCACCGCGATCTCTGCAAACCACCACCATCACCGATGACCTTCCCATCACCGTCGCCACCACTTCCAACCCACCTAAAGAGACCCCCACCACCATCACCCTCACTTGAAACAGAATGCCACTACCTCTTGACAATTAGTTGCCCCATTTCCCTTCAGTAGACATAGTCTCTCTGTCACTCACGCATGCGCGCGCGCGCGCACATATATACGTGTATATTAGAGTGAGATAATATATGCGAAATAAATAGAGAAAAATAGAAAAATGGGCTATGGCAATGGTATGGTTGTGGGTAGTGGGTTGGGTTGGAGATTGATACAAATTTCACCAAGGATCAGTGAGACCTAAAACCAACTTAGGGTTTCTTCGTAAAGGATCGAATTAAATTCAGATTTATAACGAAATAAGAAATACAAAAATTGAAAGATAGATTATTTCTACCCAATGTTTATGAAAGAAACGCGAACCAAAGGTATGGAGTAACCATCTTGATTTAATGATTATAAGTGAATCACGAATCGAAAGTATAGAGTTTGAATACTACAAAAAATTCTTAATAAGTTCGAGAAAAGTTCTCTGAAGAACTTAAGAGAAAACTTTCACAATTATATTAATAAAAAGTAATGTGTTTTTCCCATGGGATATAAGTCTCTTAAATAGGTAAAAGAAAAAACCCTAGTTAGTGAATAGTGCTCGTAAACAGTGGCGATGAACAGTAGGCAACCACAATATAACATAAAAGAAAACCCTACTCTTAATCTAAAAAGGAAATGACTAATTCCTAATCTAAAAAGGAAAAGATTATTTGGCAATCAAGCTTTACAAATCAGCCTAAAAGAATTAAAAGACTTCAAATAATAAAATAAATAATATAAAATTCATGGGTCTCATCCTAGACCCGTTCAGGTTCACACTTTAAGTCCATTCGCTTGCCTTGATGAGGTGGGCTAGATCTTGATTGTCCAATGGACCTAATTTGGGCTTGACCATTGTAGACTCGACCAAATCTCTTGAATAAGTCCATTAAGTACTTCTTTAAATCTTTTAGCCCTTACCCTTGTTATTGGGCCAACTGGAACATACAACGGATCTCTTGGTGCAACAGATATATTCCCATCATTCTCTCCCTCTTGAAAAGAATTTGTCCTCAAATCTTCACCCACACCAAACGGAGATAAGTCAGTCACATTAAAAGTAGCACTTATATTAAACTCACCTGGAAGGTCCAACTTGTAGGCATTATCATTGATCCGTTATATCACTTGAAAATGGTCATCCCTCATTGGAAGTAACTTAGAACGCTTTTGTTGGGAAAACTGCTCCTTCCTCATATGTAACTAGACCCAATCACCAGGTTCAAATACAACTTTCTTGCGCCCCTTTTTAGCTTGGTTGACATATTGCTCAGTTCTCCTCTCAATATTTTGTCGGGTCTTTTCATAGATCTGTTTAATAAAATCAGTCTTCTTCTTCTCATCTAAGTTGACACACTTATTCATAGGTAAAAAAGTTAAATCCAAAAGAATCAATGGATTAAAACCATACACAATTTCAAACGGTGAAAACTTAGTTGCAGAATGCACACTCCTATTATATGCAAATTCTACATGCGGCAAACAATCGTCCCATGTTTTCAAATTCTTTTGTATTATAGCACGTAATAAGGTAGATAAAGTCCTATTAACTACTTCTTAGATATGCCAAAATGCCCCCATTAACCCCCCCCAATGAGCTTCTTTAATAAGCAAGTCACGCAATGAACATTTAGGCACACATAATTTATTTTCCCTAAACAAAAATCCATTATGCCTAAAGAACTTACCAAATGCCACTTTCACACATGCATTGAATACATTACCAAAATCAGAATCATCAACATACAACTCCTTAATGTATTCAAAACCAAGCAATTTGACATCTAAGGTAGAAAGTGAAACGTACCTTCGAGATAATGCATTCACCACAACATTATTCTTACCTTGCTTGTACTTGATCACATAAGGAAAATTTTGATAAACTCCACCCACTTGGCATGTCGCTTGTTCAGCTTTGGTTGACCCTTCAAATACTTCAAAGATTCATGATCCGTGTGAATTACAAATTCTTTTGGCCAAAGATAATGTTGCCAAATCTCCAATGCCCTAATCAACGCATACATTTCTTTGTCATATGTAGGGTAATTCAAGGCTGCACCACTTAGTTTTTCACTAAAGTAAGCAAACAAACGCCCTTCCTGCATGGGAACAGCTCCAATACCTATTCTTGAAGCATCACATTCAATCTCAAAAGTTTTTGTGAAATTAGGTAAAACAAGTAAAGGTGTATTAGTCAGTTTTTCCTTAATCAAATTAAATGCATTTTCTTGCTCATCACCCCACTTAAAACCCACATTATTTTTGACAACTTCAGTTAAAGGTGCGGTTAGGATATTAAAATCTTTCACAAATCTCCGATAGAAACTAGCCAACCCATAAAAATTTCTCACCTGTCCCACACTTGTAGGTTTCGGCTAATCTTTGATTGCCTTAACTTTTTCTTCATCCACCTCAATTCCCTTAGCACTAACAACAAAACCAAGAAACACAAGTTTATCCGTGCAAAAGGTATACTTTTTGAGGTTAGTAAACAACTTTTTTTTTCTCAAAACATCTAAAACAAGTTTTAAATGTTCAACATGCTCATCTAAATTTTTGCTATAAATTAGAATGTCATCAAAGTATACAACTACACATTTCCCAATAAAAACACGCAAAACATGTTCATTAATCTCATGAACGTACTAGGTGCATTGGTTAACCCAAAAGGCATAACCAACCACTCATATAAATCATATTTTATTTTAAATGCGATTTTTTACTCATCACCTCCCCTCATCCTAATCTAATGATATCCACTTTTACGATTAATTTTAGTAAACACACAAGAATCATGTAATTCATCAAGCATATATTCTAATCTAGGAATGGGATGTCGATCTTTACCGTGATATTGTTGATGGTGCGATAATCCACGCACATTTTTCACGTACCATCTTTCTTAGGTACAAGCAATACGGGAACCGCACAAGGACTCATGCTTTCACGTACATATCCTTTCTCCATAAGCTCACTAACCTGCCTTTGAAGCTCATTTGTTTCCTCGAGATTGCTTCTATATGTGGGTCTATTTGGAATGGATGCTCCGGGTACAAAATCAATTTGATGCTCGATTCTCCTTATTGGTGGCAAACCATTGGGTACCTCTTCGAGAAACACATTATCAAAATCCTGTAAAAGAGAAATAACAACACTAGGAAGTGGAGAGTTAAGATCGTTAGTGGTAAAATAAATCTCTTTGTACAAAAGTACAATCAAAGATTGGTTTGCAAATAAAACTTTTTTTTATCTCACTATCTCTCGCATAAAAACTTACTTGTTTCCTCTCTTCTTTTTCCTCACATTCTAAATTTTTCTCTCTCTCACTCTTTTTTTTCTTGTCACTTTCTCTTTTTAACCTCACTTGATCATCATATACTTGCTTTGGCGTTAAGGGTACAAGAGTAATTAACTTTTTGTTAAGTACAAAGGAGTATCTATTGGTATAACCATCATGAGTTACTTGACGATCAAATTGTCATGGTCTTCCCAAAAGAATATGCCCTGCGTGCATTGGCACCACATCACACAAGATCTCGTCATTGTACCTTCCAATTGAGAATGATATGAGCACCTGTTTATTCACTTTAGTTTCTCCACAATCATTCAACCATTGTAACTTGTATGGTCTAGGATGTTTTAAAGTTGAAAATTTCAATTTCTCCACCAAACTAGTGCTAGCAACATTTGTACAACTCTCCCCATCAATAATCATACTACATACATTATCATTGACATGGCATTTAGTATGAAATATATCCTCTCTTTGTATCGTCTCATCTTCTTTGACTTGTGCACTAAGAGATCTTCTTGCAACCAGGAGCTCTCCATCAACCGGGTACTCAACATCACGTGCATCCTCCAAAGGTGGCATCAAATCATTATCCGTCTCATCTTCGGTCTCAATACCTCTATCATCCCTCATAATTATCACTCTCATATTTGGAAATTGAGATGCAATATGACATGTTCTCATATACTTAAAGTATTTAATTTTTCTATTTCTAGAAGATTGAGAATTGGTTTTACCTTAGTTCAGTGCACCTCCAACTTTGTGAATTTTGGAAGGTTCGGCCTTGGTCTGTAAATTAGGCTTCTCATCCCTCTTACTCCAATTCGGTTTCCAAGAAAAAGAAGAACCCGATTGCTATCCAACTCGTGTAGAACACTTTCGCTTTAATTGTTGCTCCACTTTGATGGCCATGTGCACCATGTCATTCAACGCAACATAATGCTGCAACTCTACCACATTTGAAATGTCACGATTTAGCCCGATTAGAAACCTAGCCATAATTGTTTCTCGATCATCTTCCACATTGGCTCGAATCATGGTTATCTCCATCTTTTTTTAGTAGTCTTCCACATACTTCGAACCTTGTGTAAGACTTTACAATTTCTAGAACAAGTCTCTATAGTAGTGACTTGGAATGAATCGCCTCTTCATAGTAGCTTTCATCTCTTCCCATGTTGCGATAGGTTTTTCACCATTTTTCCTCTTACTTAAGGTAAGTTGATCCCACCATACAATAGCATAATCAGAGAATTCTATGACAACCAACTCTTCACCTTCTTTAACTCGGAATAGTTGTGACAAACAAACACCAACTCCATTCTCTTCTCTCAATCCAAATAAGCTTCAAGATTATTTTTGCCTTGAAAAGATGGAATATTCACCTTGATGCCTCCCAAGTTGTTATCAATTCTCCCCCCCCATATCTATCTCATCTACTGCCATATCTACTCCCAAATCTGCCCAAGCTCGCATTAGAGATACGATCCTCTTCATCTAGGTCATGCCCATCATCATCTTCATACTCATACCGAGGTAGATTCATCTCTCGTCGTTGTACATTAGGAGCTTTAGGTGGTTGCCGTGAACTCGAATCAACTTTGTCTAGTCGTTCATGCACTTCATCAAATCTCAAGTTCAATTGTTCAAACTTTCGCTCTAAGGCTTTATAGAAAACTTTGATATCCATGACGTTCATTATTTCCGGTGTTTCATTAGATGAGCATTTGTTTGTTTCTTGAGACATGTTTAATAATTTGTAAAATAAAGTTAGCAAACCTCACAAACACTCCCTCACATGTTTTCCTCAAAATTGATGGCACTTGCGCTCGTGTTTCACTCAAATTTGGCTTTTACCCTCTTATGAGCTCACATTTTCTTGTATTTTTCTACTCTTTAGTTCACTCTTTTAGTTATTTATTGAACTTAATCAAACTCAATCAGAAATTTCTCGTAACAGTTCAAACTCAACAAATCAATTTCACTAAGAATGAAATTTAGGATAAAAGTAAAGTGAACAAGAAGAGCACGAAGGATAAGTTTGCGGAATAGAACAAAAAGAAATAAATTTCAAATTTTGGAGCTGTTGAATTTTTATTTTTTTTAATTCTGTTTATTTTTTTGTTTCTATTTTATTTTTATTTTTATTTTTTTATTGCAGCAACTTTAAATCTAGATGAAGATGAACAGTACCAAGGAAAAAGAAATAAAAATTTGATCAGCTTTGATTATATATTTTGGCCAAGAAAAGTTAAAGTAGGAATGAATAAATAACGATAAACGAAAAAAGAAAAGGATAAATGAAACCTGATTTAAACTTTGCTCTGATTACCAAATGATGCGAATCTCACCAAGGATTAGTGAGACTCGAAACCAACTAAGGGTTTCTTCGCAAATGATCGAACTAAATTCAGATTTGTAACGAAATAAGAAATACATAAATTGAAAGATAGATTACCTTAACCCAAAGTTTATGAATGAAACGCAAACTAAAGGTATAGAGTAACCACCTTGATCCAATGATTATAAGTAAATCACGAATCGAAGGTATAGAGTTTGAACGCCACAAGAAATTCTTGATAAGTTCGAAAAAAATTCTCTGAAAAATTTAAGAGAAAACTCTCACAATTATATTAATCAAAAGTAATGTATTTTTTTCATGAGATACAAGTCTCTTAAATAGATAAAAGAAAAATCCCTAGCTAGTGAATAGTGCTCGCAAACAGTGGCGGTGAACAGTAAGCGGCCACAATATAATATAAAAGAAAACCCTACTCCTAGAGGAATAAGGAATCCTAGAGAAATAAAGAAATCTTACTCCTAATCTAAAAAGGAAATGACTAATTCCTAATCTAAAAAGGAAAAGATTACTTGACAATTAAGCCTTACAAATTAGCTTAAAAGAATTAAAAGACTTAAAATAATAAAATAAATAATATAAAATTTGTGGGTCTCATCTTAGACCTGTTCAGAATCACGCTTTAAGCCCATTCGCTTACCTTGATGAGGTGGTCTAGGTCTTGATTGTCCAATAGGCCTAATTTGGGCTTGACCATTATAGACTCGGCCTAAATCTCTTGAATAAGCCCATTAAGTGATTTTTTGAATCTTTTAGCCCTTACCCTTGTTATTGGGTCAATTGGATTGTTTGATGGACCTAATTTGGGCTTGACCATTGTAGACTCGACCCAAATCTCTTGAATAAACTCATTAAGTATTTCTTTGAATCTTTTAACCCTTGCCCTTGTTATTGGACCAACTGGAACAAGCAATGGATCTCTTGGTGCAACTTTTATATTCTCATCATAGTAGTGGCGGTGATGGTGGTAGATTAGAGCGACGGTGGCGACTTGGTTAGAGATGGTGGCAGCGATGAAAATGGTGGGTATGAGAGATGGTGGAAGGTTGAAGGTGGTGGCTGTTGATCCCAGGATTTTGGTGGATAACTAAGTATTGATATTTTTTGTGGAACTAACTTTTTATTGAGTGTTTCAGTTTAAAGAGTTACAATCAAGATAATATCATGAAGTAATTATGAAAGATGTAGAGACGAACATTAAGAGATTGAAGATTCTGAAGAATTTAGGTGAAAACAACTCAAATTATTTTTACTCTTAATATATCCCGATTAGGATCACACACAACACAAATTAAATGATTTATATTTATGTGTGTTTATATTAAGGTCCTGATTTCGTTCAAATATTTGCTCCAATGTGAAATTGAAAAACAATAAAATTGACCTAAGCAAGATTAGTGTTTAAAATTGATTTATTAGTGTCAATTGAACCGAGAAAAAAAATAAGTTAACGGGATTAAAACGATAAAATTTGGAGTTAAAATTAGTTGAAAATAAGAGGTTCTAGTAGTGATCAATCAATTTATTAACTTTGGGCTGGAAAGATGAAACTCTCTGAATTGATTGGTCAACTGACCATGTAAGAGTCGGTTAACCGACCATGGCGTATTTTGGATGAGAAAACTCTCTAAATCTGTCGGTCAACCTACTGGGCTTGTGCACCTGTTCGTATTTTGGCCATAACTTTCTCGTCCGAAGTCTGATTAAGGTGATTCAAAATGATCTAGAAAATTTAGAAAGATAAATACAACTTTCATGTTTTGAGTGTTTCCAAAATTAGATTGAATCATGGTCAAAATGGGGCTTGACATTTCTGCACCTGTAATCACAATCAGTCAACCGACCACATGGATCGGTTATCTGATTGTTTCGGTTGAGATCTCGAAAAACTTGGACTTTTTGTAAAAAACTAGCCGTTTTTTATGGTTACAAGGGAGATATTTGGGGGATTTGAAATTATGGAAGATATGGTCCATGTATTTTGAAAAGATATTGATTTGATTCATATATTAAATGGTTTTCTCAATTTAGTTCATTAAATACTTCCTATTCGATTTGAAATTGAAAAATAATTTGAGGACTTGATTAAAAGTTTAAAAGCTATACTTGAGTGAAATACATTATAATTGAATAGTTATCTTATATGGGGTCTATAAGTGCTATTTAAAGTCTTATCTTATGAAAACTAGCGTTGGAGGGTGACGCGCCCCGTTTTTTCGAAAAGGAAAAGAATAATAAATAATAATTAATTATAAGGAGAGGGGATTTTTAAAACACCGGTTTTCTCAAAAAATATATTTAGGCCGTTTTAAAAATAAGAAGTCGCCACCTAACATTGGGTTTAAATGGTGTGTTAGGTCACCGAATCTTTAGAAAACTATTTAAAAGGTCTAAGTAAAAAATTTGACTCCAAAAACACGGTCAAACCAAAGATTCATTTAAAGGCTCGGGGGTCGGTTACACTCGGGGAATGTGTTAGGCACCCCAAGATACTCGTTCGAAAAGGTACCTTATGTCCAATTAAATCCAATTAGTTTAATCTGAGTGTTTTATTTTATTTTGAAATCATTCCCTTTGTATGAAATCTTTTTGGTATTTTTCACAAATAAGGTGAGACAAGTTTTTTTATTTTTGGGAATGTTCCCCAGGTATATTTTCTTATCGAATATTAAGGATTCGATAAGGATGATCCTCGGGGGGGTTTATGTATGTTTCTGAGAAATTTCTTTAATTTAAATAGGCAAACTAAAATAGATCAATGAGATTTGAAAATATGAATGCAATGCTAACATCTAAATGAGTTTTATTTTTTATGCAAAAATGACTAAAAACACTAAATTATTTAATTTAAATATGTTGATACAAACTGATATGAATACAGAAATTGAATATGGGACATTATGTGAATTAACGTGATTATGCGTGATAATAATTTAATTAAGAAATATAAGTGATGCACATGTCATGATTAGATGTGAAAAAGTACAGTGGATTCGTAAAATTAAAAAAAAAAAAAAAAAAAAAAAAAAAAAAAAAAAAAAAACTATGTATGAAAATGTGAGTGACGAAAGTGTCCTAAACATGTCATTTAAATGAAACGAGAAATAAACATGCTAAGTGGATGTAAAGAAAATCTACTTTGAGTTTGCCTGATTAATTTAAAGAAATCTCGTTTTGAAATTCCCTCAAATTCTATGGATAAGAGAATCTAAAGAGGTTCGCAGAAATAATTTAATTGAAATTAATCTTTTCGATACTTTAAAAGAAATCTCACGAAAAATTTATCGAGGAAAAAGATTTCCTAAACCATTCGTTTCTAAATTCCACTTGAGTCGTGGAATGGAAACGAGATCACGAAAAACTCTCCCACGATTTATTGAATCGTCGGATTCACTTTAAGGTTCGTAAGGATTAATTTCTACAAATAAAAGATTATTTTTATTTTTTTTTAATTTTTTTTAGGGATTTGATAATAAGAATAAAAATAAATAAAGAAAATACAGAAAAATAAACAATGAAAACATCATCTACCTAACGATTGAGGGTTAGGTTTAAGCACGAAAAACTCACTCCGACGTTTTCATCGGATCATCGGGCGACTTTATTTTTTGTGTTTATGAATTTGTAAACAAAACAAAATAAATAAAATAAATACTGAAAACGTCATTCACCTAACGATCGTAGGTTAAGTTTAAGCACGAGAAACCCACCTCGACATTTTCATCGGATCATCAGACAACAATACATAAATAAATAAATAAAACTTGCAGAAATTTAAAGTGCGAAAAGAATAAAACAAACTGAAAGAAGAATTAAAAATTAGAAAAATATACCTATTCTAGGCCAAGAATCTCGATACCTGTATTTTCCTCTCTCGCAGACGGCTTCCCGAAAGGATTTTGAGAATCACTCTTCTAAAGAGGATAACTCCTCTCAATTTTTGAATCTCCCCAAAGAGTGTTTTTCTCTGAATTTTTTTGTGTCTAAACTGTGAGGAGGAAGGTCCTATTTATAATAAGGATGAGGAGTGAAAAATCCTAGAAATTTTAAGAAACCCTAGTCCCAATTCGACGAGGAAAAGGAAACAAAACCTAAAAGGAAAGGGAAAAGGAAACTTAATCCCATTTTGACAAGGAAATCTTTTTTTTTTCATTTTTTTTTTCAGTTTTTTTTTTCTTACTTTCTTTTCTTTTTTTCATTTTTTCTTTTCTTTTTTCTCTATTTTATTTATTTATTTATTTTTATTTATTTTAAAATAAAAATAAAATAAAGCATAAAAAATTTGCGGGATGATCAAAATGCCGTATCTATAGAGGGCTTGTTTCAAATTAGTTTAAATAGACTTGCAAAAATTGATCATGATACATCAAGAACTATCAGTTCCTTAGCTATTCTAAGAGTTATCATTCTACTGAGATTTATTCAAGAGATATATTGTATTGCGTTCTTGATCTAAAGCGCTGATTGTTGAATTGGCATCATCGATTTGAGCTATCTAGCGATTCTATTTACATTCTTCGGTGTTATTTCGGTGAGATATTTTCAAAGTATTATTTCTTATTGTGATTTGATATTATTATATTTGCTTAGTTGATAAGATCGTTGTAAAATTGGTTTTGAATTTTAAAAAGCATAAAAAACTTTTTAAAACGATTTTTGTGATTATCTGATTACGTGTTTAATTTTGTATTACCCACATTTTTTATAATCAAATATTGAATTTCTCACTTAATTTCTATCACTAGTAAGTATCGGGACATTAATTGAGTTTAATTGATTTAAGGTGGTAGAAGTTCTGAGTGGGAAGAAACTTATTGATTCTTGTAATTGGTGAGTTTGTGCGAATTAAATACTGTCGAGAGTATCTAGTCAGGTGTGGCTTAGGTTTCGATATCTTTCGGTACATAGATTGAGGTTTAATCTTTATCTAAGGTATAAAAATGTTAAATTACTCTTTTCTTTTGAAAAGAGATAGGCGTGATTCTTCCTGAAATTAATTGTTTGTGATTTTTAACGACTTCATCTTTATCGGTGAAAAAGATACTTGGAGTGTTTTTTGTAAGGTTTGATTCTTAGCCTAAGTATAAAAGAATTAGGTTGATATTTAGCCTGTTAAAAAGATAG
The DNA here is from genome assembly GCA_016647705.1 of Eucommia ulmoides. Classification (NCBI taxonomy): domain Eukaryota; kingdom Viridiplantae; phylum Streptophyta; class Magnoliopsida; order Garryales; family Eucommiaceae; genus Eucommia; species Eucommia ulmoides. The sequence goes on from CM028328.1 coordinate 6,900,491, forward strand.
AGATTCTTCCTTAGCCTGCGAAAAGAAAATTGTAAAAGTTGATTCCGAGCCTGTAAAAGAAGTATTGTGTAAAGGTTTGGTTCCTACCTGTTAAATGAATCTTGAGTTTAATGGATGCGAATTTTTGTGGAACTCGGAGGACTGAATTAGCCAAGATTAACTTGACGAACCAAGATATATCGTGGTATTATGCTTTGTTGATTTTCTTTACTTTATTTCTTATTATTTGGGTATGCACCTAGATTAAATACACTTATCTGCTGCATTATAAAGATAAATAATTAATTTAGGATAAATTGATTATTTGAGTTATTAAGTGTTAAAAGATAATAAATTTGTTTAAATTTTTATATCTACCCAATTCACCCTCCTCTTGGGTAGCTCACTAGGACAACAATGGTGGTTTGCAAGTTGGTTGGAGAGAGAGAGATAGAGAGAAGAATAAAAAAAATATGAAAATATATAGATAAGATAGTAATTGCATTAATTTTTTTTTTTTTGGTGAAAGATAAGATAAACAAGTAGTCGACCGTTTTTTTTTTTTTTTTTTTTTTTCCAAGGGATCTTCATGGTATTTGATAAAAAATATGAAAATTTTGTGGTCAGCATTTCAAATACAGAGGGCTTCACAGTGACAACTTACCGTACTTAATACTATATTTTAATACAATTAAATTATTTTGTTTACTATCATATAATTGTATAAGTAATTGGAATACACAATGAAATTTTTGTGGTCAACGTTTCAAATACAGAGGGGTGTACGGTGACAACTTACCATATTTAATATTATTTTTTAATGCAATTAATTATTTTGTTTACTATCATATAATCGTGTATGTAATTGGAATACACAATGAAATTTTTGTGATCAGCGTTTCAAATACAAAGGGGTGTATAGCGACAACTTGCCATGTTTAATATTATTTTTTAATAAAATAAAATTATTTTGTTAACTATCATATAATCATATAAGTAATTGGAATACACAATAATAAGCGTAATATTTTTTCGCTTATATCCTAATCATATTCAATGTTTACACTCAAATTATTAATTTTAAGGTTAATTGTCTTTCACCACTTCATACTTTCGCCATATTTCATTTTGTCTTTTCTATTTGAAATTTTATATTTTATTCTGTTGGTATATAAAATTGGTATACACCTCGAGTATGATTTAGTCAGGTGATAGGTGTCCTCTTACTGAGGTGGAGTTGACAGTTGAAAATTCTTCAAGTGGGCTCTACTGGGTCCTGAGAGGAGTGACTTACTGTGTCCAGAGTTATGTTCCTTAGGGAGTGGTGCCTGTAGAAGGCTCAAACCGGGATTTATCCTAGTGAAGTCTCTCTAGAGTGAGAATAAGAGTTTAGAGAGGAAAGATACATAAATGCATCAAGTAAGTAAGTGAATTTAATGCATGCGCATAATCAAGCATACCTCGAGCTTGCATAAATCCTGGTATATATAGGCATAAAAAATTATTAGTCGGGCCTAAACGCGATTAATTAGGTGTAACCATGTATTTAACCGATAACCTAGAGCGTTTAAGAGATAATCATTGGGCTTGGGTTTTTGGGCCCATTTGACGAAACCCGTGAGCTTTTGTCAGGCCTGTGGTAGTGAGCTGATGGAGGAGAGTGGAGATTCATAGAGTCCTAGAGAAGAAATGAGATGGAATGGGGAGCCGGTCGAGGTGAACGACTGAGTCCCTGAAATTGGTTGTTTAGGGCATAACGCAGAGCTCAGGGCTGCACGTCCCTACGGGGTACCTTGCTCTTTCCTGGGTGCAAATGAGTAACCAGGGAGGAGCCGTGGTCGGCGTATGTTCCAGCGTGGCACTACTGATTTCAGATCGCGTCCATGTCACTATGAGGATGAACACGTGACTGGGTTTTAGGTGCTGACTCAATGGTGTCCGAAAATGCCCTCTTCATATCCCATTTTACTTGTGATAAATTTAAAGACTATTTTTTTTGTATTTAACTGAAAATATGCTAAATTAACATAAATTGGGTGAAATAACTTTTGTTAACCTTTTATTTAATTTTGCCTTTGTTAAAAAAAAAAAAAAAAAAAATAGAAGTAAAGAGAGAAAAAGAGTTAGAGTGAGAAAATATTAGTTTTTTTTTCATTTATTACCTCTAAGTATTAAATTTAAATTAAAAATAAAGAAAATTAATTTCGTTTATATATTTTTAAAAAATCAAATATAAGTTTTTTCCTTTAGTGGGGTTGATGTACAAGTTTTTAAAGTAGAGGGACTAAAAGGAAACAAAGCCAAAGTATAAGGGAACGAAAAAAGGGTTTTTTTTGGTACAAATGTTCCGAGAGGGGAGTTTGAACGCCAAAAAATTCTTACTAGAGAAACACACTAAATAATCGCTAAGTTACAAGTCTTGGATTGTAAACTTGATTAATGGCATGAACAAGAGGCATATAAATATTATTAAAAAAAGAAAATTTTGACAATTTATTATAAAAAAGCACAAATACCTAGAGTTTAATTTTTCAGCATAAAAAAAATTCTAAACACTATTTAAAAAATCTATCAAGCGCCAAGGTCCAATTGAGTTTTTATTGAATCCGCTTTTGATAATATAAAACAAACAGCACTGAAATAACTTATAAAATTAGACATGTCATAATAACTAACAGTCAGTTAGTTAAATTGCATATTTGATTCTTCAAGTTTTCTTTAAGAGACACGATTTATGCTTGGAAAATAGGGAGAGAAAATTAAACTCTAGGGATTATATTGTAATAATTAAAACAATAGGAAGCAAATTACAAATTCACTCAAACTTTAGGGGTGAAAAGCGCGATTTAGGCAAATATAATTTTTTTTTTTCACCGGAGCAGCTCTGAACTCCAAAGTAAAGGTTAGAAAGAACCTGCAAGAAAAATGAACGTTAAAATATATAAACATGGAGGTAGAGAGAGAAGGAGAGGGTGTGTAGTGAGAGAAAGAGAGTGAGCTAGTTTAGCTCTTGTCATGTCTGCCACCTGTTCTGCTCTGGAGCGCCATTTGGGTTTTTCATGTCTGCTTTCGATGGCGTGGTGAATCCGGAGCTGCCCTTCTACTATCAGAGTCCAGCCAAAACGCACCGAGCTCTCTCCAGCCATATAACCCTAATCAAATGCGGAAAATGCGGTGAGAAGGTGAGATTTATGAGAATTTTGAGTTGTGCTGCGGAATTTTTTGGAAGGCAGTTCTTACGCTTTTGATTTTGATGGTTTCGGTGTTTTTTTTCTTTGGATATGTTATGCGGAATGTGGGAATTTAAGGTTCCTGCGGGTTTGATTTGCTTCATTTCGAGCTTCAATGGAGTTCGGAGATGAAAATATAGATTGTAAGTAGGGTTTCGGCTTTCTCGATTCTTGGGTTCCATTTGTTTTTCAGATTAGACGTTTGAAATTTCATCTCTCTCTCTTTCTCTCTCTCTCTCTCAACTTCAGCAATGCACAAAGAAGCATATAGAATTTGTGAGTGTTGAAACCCACGTTGATGTTGGGCCCTTCCCTGATATCAGTTTGCAGTGGTTTGTCAAAGGTCCACCCTGCATGTGAGGGGATGTATTGCATCCCAGCTTGTGTTACCTGATCCTGAGCTATATATAAAGCCTAGGGCAATCCTCATCTTACAAGTCGTCTTTTGAGGGTGAGTTAGGCCCATTGGGTTCCTACACTCTTGGAGCTATCCTTGTATAGATTCAACTTTGATGGGAATTTAATTTCCATCCATTTCCAATCTCTCTATCTCTCGTTGATGTTGCATCTATCAGTATATCAACATTTGGACTGGAGGTTTGATAAATCTATATTTAGATTACTCTCTTGTATATGATGTTAAAAATCATAGAGTTCTATAGAATTATAGGGATACTTCATTTATTTCGGATACTGTCTCTATATTATTAACGATATAATTTGTAAGGGCGGTTTTCATGCTTGCCTTTTAATGTGCTGATCATGAAGATAAATATCTTATTGAATGAAAGGACTTAAGTTCATAATTCGTTCTTATTTCTTGTTCTTCTTTTGTTGTTTGGGAATAGAATGAAGATTTGGAGAAAACATATGATGAAAGTGATACAATCTAGATCTCTCTCTCTCTCTCCCCCCCCCCCCCCCCCCCCCCCCCCCCTGCTTGCGTGGCGGAGAAAATGGGAAAATGAATGGAAAGACTAGAAGTTCAATGACCTACTTACATATATATTAATTGAACTTTTGGATAAAATACGTTTTCAGGTAGAAAAATGAACTTGATGGTACAACTCATGCCTAAATTGTTAACGCTTTACTATATTTGGTTGTGTAAACGATTGAAGTTGCATTTACTTTCCTTGTAGGGTAAGAAACTTCTTAATTCTAGATTCTAGATATAGTTGAAGGATTTTTTAATGGCAGCTCTTAAAAAGCGCTTGATCAAAGAAGTGCTTATCAAGTTTAAAGCGAATTTCTAGTAAATTTTCAATGTATTCCTATTAGGGTTCAGTGCTTCATATAAATGGTTTCATGTGCATATTTTCATATGTGAGGTTACGTAACATGCATGATGGACGTCTACATAACGACAATACGATGTTTGATTTATATATAGTTTGGTCACTTGACTGTGATTTAGGGAACCTTCTCGGTTGCTTCAAGACAATTTTTTTTGAGATATATCCAAGTGAACATTTTCTACTGCTTTAAATCTATGGAAATACTACACCAGTGCACGTGTTTCCATTTGTACACGTAAAGAGGATTTAGTAAGGAGAAACTTTCCTGATTTGTTGTATGGATTTGCCTAATTTTTGTCGTGACTCGTACCTGTATCCTACATTTTAGGTGTTTGTCAAGAACCCCCTCATTTTTCAAAAAATAGCACTTAAAACCCTTGATTTTTTTTTTTTCATAAAAAAAATCAATTAAGACCCAAATATCATAAAGGCCCCTATTATAGAAAATTCTCTTAAATAAATAAATATATAGCCCTTCCCCCCCCCCCAAAAAAAAATAATAAAATTAAAATAAATAATAAATTTAATAAAAAATAAATGATAAAAAATAAAAAAATAAATAATTTTCCAAATCAGCCGCGGAAGATTCCCCATAATTAGTTTTGGAAAGTATTGCACTTATCCTGTTGGACTTCTTTTTAGGGTCTTATTTTATCTTTCGGTTGCAGACTTTGCAACAAACTGACAACTGCCCAAAAAATTTGCTATGACTTTTATTTTTTTCATTTGTATTTTCCCTGCGGAATTACAAGTAGACTCTTTTCCAGTTCAATATGTTCTGAAAATTTTGGATCTCCTTTCTTTGCCAGGTTAACTTGGGCTGCAATAATTGGATAACTATGCTATTCAACAAAGAAATAGAGGGCTTGCTAGATGATGGATTTGAGGGGTCAACTGAAGAACACCGTATTTTTACAGAGGTGTTCTTAGGTAATGATAGTGGTATAACTAGCAAGAGAGGTCTTAATAGTGGAGTTATTAAATTTGAGTCAGACTGTGGATGTTCTACAATGACAAGTCATACTGGACCAGCATACTTCTCTGAAGGATTTTCTTTGTCTGTGAAGAGAGATGATGATGATGTCAATGTTAAAAGAATGAAATTATCGAGCAATAACGTTCCCAATGGCAAATCAAATATGGTTATGTTTCAAAATTCACTGTCTTCGTTGAATGAAGTTGTTTCCAACGATCAAAATCTACGATGTTCTTTAGTTGAATCATCCACTCAAGGTATTATATCCAGTAGCTATTTGCTAAAGCGACACGTAGAAACAGATGGAATTGACGACAGCGATGTTTCGAGTTGTAGTAGACCATCTAGCTTGGATGGGAGTAAAATGAACGAAGTTATTGGAACAGAAATCATTGTTGCCCCTTTTTCCGAAGAGAGCTATGAATCCAAGCTTTTGGTTGTTGACCCATCAGTGACTGCAGCAAACATGGCTGGATCGCTTCGATTTTCCAAGCCAAAATGGAAGGAAACCAGTTTTGTGAAGCTTGAAATAGATGAATTATCATTGACTGAAGAATCCTTAAAGGATCCCCGTTCTGTTCTACGCTACCATATAAATCACCTACTTAGATCAGCTGGATGGGATATCGGGAGGCGTAAAAGATCAAACAAATTTCACGGGCTTGGCGAATTTGTTTATAGGTCACCTCAGGGAAGGCCAATTCGTGAATTTCGGAGAGCTTGGGATTTGTGTGGTCAGAGTTTATTCGTTGATGCAAACAGCCTTGTGCAGGTAACAGATGGTAAGCAGTGGACTGATTTGAGTCAATTCTGGTCTGAATTGTGGGATACAGTTGGAGAGATTGAGGAATTGTTGAAGAAATCGGTGACAATGGTTGCACTGGCTCATTGTTGGTGCCTTCTTGATCCTTTTGCACATGTGGTGTTCATTGACAAGACGGTTGCAACATTGAAATCAGGAAGAGAAGTCAGAACTAGGAAATGTTTAGCTGTTGATTCATCTTCAGAACATGATACTGCTCTTAGTTCCCTATGTGATGTTCCTATTCATCCTGGAAACACAATCCTCATGCTTGAAGCGCCCCGAACAGTTTCCCCTCATCAAGATAGCAATAGGAAAATGTCTTTGGAACTCATTAGAGATGTATATGTTTCTTCTTCTGAGGAGGAAGAGGATGAAAAATCAAAGAAGGCAGATAAGAAATCAAAGAATATAAATGAAATGAAGGCAAACCTATTGCACCAAAACAGAGGGATTGGTCTTTCTACTTGTCATGAGGATGGGCTCCATGATTTAGATGAAAAAAAAATCGAAATAGAATCAAGAAGTAGCAAGAAAAAGGTTTTTAAAACAAAGAAGTTGTGTTATGATGGTAGTAGTTCTAAAAAGTTTGTTCAGGTTACTTGCGATGGGGTCCCTGTTGATATAAGGAGTGATAATAAATTGATAGAACTCGAAAAGGGGCTTGAAAATGGAGAAAAGAGGTCAATTTCATGCCAAATCGAGGATGATGATCTGTTGATCTCAGCGGTGTTGAAAGGCAAAAGCTTCAGATCAAATACCAGACAGAAACGAGTTTCTGGCCATTCAAAAGCTCGGAGAAAGCACAAGAGCCAAAAGGGCGGTTGCAGGTTACTTCCACGGAGCCTGAATAAGGGTGGAAAACATTTAATGGAAGGAAAATGGTCTGCCTATGCTGCAAGAACTGTACTGTCTTGGTTAATTCACTCTGGTGTTATTTCTCTTAATGAAGTGATCCAGTACAGGAACCTCAAGGATGATTCCCTTGTGAAAGATGGGTTGATAACTAAAGACGGGATTTTATGCAGGTGTTGTGGAAAGGTGCTTTCTATTTCGGAGTTTAAGATTCATTCTGGGTATAGGTCAAATCGTCCCTGTTTGAATCTTTTCTTGGAATCTGGTAAGCCGTTCACCTTATGCCAGCTTGAGGCTTGGTCAGCTGAATATAAAGCAAGGAAAAGTGTCAATCCAACTGTAAAATATGAAGAATCGGATCAAAATGATGATAGTTGTGGCCTCTGTGGGGATGGTGGTGAGTTGATATGCTGTGATAACTGTCCTTCGACTTTTCACCAGGAATGCTTGTATACAGAGGTTTGTGTATGCTTATTTAAGAGAACTTGTGTTTTAAGGTTTATCTTTTCTTTGCTTTTTAAAAATTTCAGCCATTTTCCCCGTCTTCCTATAAAAACTAACGTTCTTTTTTGCCATGGACACAAAATTTCAAGTCCCAATATTCACTCAACCCACTTGTTGCAGAAACTTTTTGTGAAGTCCAAAGTCACTGCATTACATGAAAATCATTGCAATTTTTTACATAGGAAATTTGCATGGATTTTTATGTAGTGCAGTAATTTTGGATTTCTTAAAAAATTACAGTAGCGTGAAGACTATATGCATAAATTTTAAGTTCGGACTCACTGAGAACCCCTTAATATTGTGGATGAGGCACTTAAATATTGTCTACTGATATGTAGTAGCTATAGTAATTTTATCTTTTTTGTACTCGTTTTATCTGTGACAGAAAACATAATAGGCTAAATGTAACTGTAGATTTAGATTCATTTCATTAGTCTATTTAAGCTGTAGCAGACCAAATCTAATAACCAAATATAAATTGTAGTTAATATCATATAATTTAACAAGTATGGTTTAAGCCCATAGATTTCTCGAAACCAGCTGTTCCTAAAATGCCCACATATGAAAACCTAGTGTTTGAAAACCTATATAGACGACTGTTTATCTCCTGCAGAGATAAAAGCCAACCTCCCCCCAACGTTAAGACTATAATGAAGTAAAGATGTATCTATTGTTATACCTACCCATATCTTCTATATTGAAAATTTGTTGAAATATTTACCTTATTGTATTATTATTATTTAGTATTTAGGTCATGTTGAGCAATATGTAGCTACTTTTATTCCGTTTAGTAGCCCGTTTATTTAGAGGTTGATTTCCTTCTTTATTTACCTTAATGTTGGGCTATATAGTTAGGGGACTGTAGTCTCGATTTAATATAAAAAAAATATTCTTTTGCCTATATTCTTTTGGTATTAGAGCCACACAGAGAGAGAGAGAAAGCCTAGCCACCACCACAACTCTCAAACCCTAGCCAAAATTGTTGCTTTCGCACCCTAGCCCCCACCGTCCTCACGCACGAACCATCGCCGCTAGCAGCCCTGTCTACGACCTACTCTTTGTTCCGCGGCACCAGCTTGCAGCTCCATTCTCTGTTCCGCGACACCAGCATGCGGCCGCACCTTGTGTCCTGTGGCACCAGCATGCGGTCCCACCCCTTGTCCCGCACCATTGGCCTGTGGCCCCACCCCATCTCGTGGCACCAGCTTGTGGCCCCATTCCTGTCCCGTGGCACCGGCCTACGGCTCTACCCCTTGTCAGCGGCACCAACCTGAGGCCCCACCACCTGTCCTGTGGACCCAGCCAACTCGTGGTACCCCCTATCCTACTGTACCAACTCGTGACCTTTCTCCTTGTCCCGCAGCAATATCGGCTCCTCCTAGCGGCATTATCGTGTTGCTCATGCCCTCTTCGTCGTCTTGGATGTACTAGAAAACGACAAATTTTCTATCTTCGTCGTCTAGGTAACCGAGTGTCCAGTTACTTTTGTCGCGCCATGTTTATTTATTTTGGTAGCTAGCGTTCTTTAGTTTTTTTGTCATACCATTCGTCTTCATGGCTACCGGAAAGGAAAAAGATATCCAGTTAGCCCTTATTTCTCTCTCGGATCTTTCTCGTGAACCAAATGCACCAGCTCACGTGTCACGAGTATGTTACTGAACGGACAAAAGTTCCATGCATGGTCTTGCTCGTTTCGCCTCTATCTTGATGGAAAACGCAAGATCGGTTGAATTTTGGTAAGTAAGGTGCAGTTGGCCAAAACTGATCCCAGTTTCTCTCAATGGGACGTAGACAACAGTGTCATCTTGGGATGGATGTTTAACTAAATGGAGGACAAGATCTATAAATATTTTTATGTATCATGAGATAGTCTGTGTGGGTTGTGATTTGCCCTATAGAATTCTTGAATATTGGAGTTCTAATGTGAAATCTCTTATGCCTACCTGGCAAACTTGGGGGTTTCTTTGTCATTGATTACTTTGGGTATCTTCAGACTATATTGGAAGGGGTGGCACAGTATGAACCGTTGATTGACTTTCTAAATGACGTTGACAGGTTTAAGACCTGAGTCGGAGAATCTTTGAACTCAAATTTTAAATACATTGCTAGAGCCCTCTATACAATGCATTTGCAAATTGCAACCGTGGACGGTGATGAACGACGATGACTTCCACTAGTATCGAAGCCCGCTCCTCCAGTCCCAAAGCAACCTTCGTTGCTCCCTTTGGTTCACGCCCAGTGGATGCCCGTTTGTAGTATCAACATTGTTGAAAGACCGATGACCATTGTTTTGGACTCCACCTTGAATTGAAGCAACAATACTCTCGGAATCGTGGAGATAGACGAGGAAAATGTGCTCCTCTTATTGGCTTTGTGGCTGCAATAACTCTTTACTCCTGTTCCACGAAAGCCAACCTCAGCCACACCAGATTAAAGTCAACTTCAAGTACAGATTGCCCAACTACAACTGCACTTGGGTTTGAGATCATCTTTTGGTTCCACATCGGTTCTTGCTATAGGAGTCCCTACCGCTCTTCATGGTAAGTCAAGACAACCAACTTAGACTTTGGATTCCAATGCCAATAACCACATGATTGGCGGCTATCCACTTTTACTTCTTCTGTCACTTCCATTGACTAGTTTGTCCGCATCACCCATAGAACCTCCATTCCCATCAAGTGTCTGGGAGATGCCTGCTTATCCTCTGATATCACTCATTGTTCTGTTTACTATGTCCCTAACTTTGCCTATAATCTATTATCTAGTAGTTGTCTTGCTCAAAATCTTAATTGTGTTGTTGTTTTCTTATTCGGCCAATGCTTTTTGCAGGACTTGGCTTCGAGAAAGATTTTTGGCAAGGGATATGAGCACAATGGATTCTACTACTTCGGGGATCTACCTTTGTTATTAGTTCTTTCGTCTAGTATGCAAGCTTCCATTTTACGAGCCTTTAACATCTCTATTTGTTCTCGTAAAACTTTAGATTTATGGCAATGTCCATTTAGAACATGCAAATGTTCAATATTTATGTTGGTTATTTCCGTCTCAAATAAAGCTTACAAGAATTTTAATTTTAAATGTGTGGTGTATGAATTGTCAAAACATACTCGCACTTCATAAATTCATAGTATGCACTATGCCTCTAGTGCCTTTGACCTTGTTCATTTTGATGTATGGCCCCCCTCTTTAGTCAGGACCATCCCTCAAAACCGGTACTACGTCACATTCATAGATGATTATAGCCATTGCATCTTCGGTATACCTGATGAAAAGAAAGTATGCAGTCTCCACCGACTTTACCCAGTTTCTTCAGATAATAAAAACTCAGCACAACACCGTTGTTCGCAATATCAGGTTTGATAATGGTTGAGAATACTTGACTAATGAATTTCGGCCTGAACTTAACTTACTTGACCTTATACACCTAAACAAAATGGTATGGCGCAACGAAAGAACCATTACATTATGTTTGCACTTCAACATCTCTTACGTGGCATGAGTGCCTAAATATTTTTGGCATGGCCGTCTTTACTGTTGCATACCTCATAAATCAAACCCCTAGCCGTCTTCTACAAGGCAAAGCATCTCTTCAGTCAGATTACTCTTTTCCCTATGAGTGCCTAAATATTTTTGGCATGGCCATCTTTACTGTTACATACCTCATAAATCAAACCCCTAGTCGTCTTCCACAAGGCAAAACACCCCTAGACATTTTCTAGTCAGATACTACTCTTTTCCCTATCGTACCGTGAATTTTTAGGTGTACCTGTTTTGTCCAAAATCGTAGTCCTACTCGTGCCAAACTAAATAAGGCTATCCAATGTGTTTTAAGGTACTCTTCTATGTCCAAAGGATATAGGTGCTATGATCTTGTTGCTCATCACTTCTGCCACTCTATGGATGTCACATTCCTAGAGACTGTCCCCTTCTTTTTCAAGCACTTATCCCTCCTTGACCAAGTCGACGGAGGAATTCTCTATGGTGGATCCTTCCACGGAGGACCCTTTTTTGCTTTTGCGCCCAGTCCCTGTACTTGACATATCGCCAACCACTACACCTTTTTCTACTGAGTCCTTGCCTCTTGCCTCTCCCACCTCTCTTTCTGCCAATTATGATTCTACTCCCATCATCCACGTGTTTTAGTTCCCGTGTCAGTATCTTCACCGAACTTAGGTAAGATTCCTATCTCCGATAGTATCTGATCCTATCGTTGTCCACTTTACCATTATCTTTTCTTGTAGTACTAATCATCCTATTGATAAGTATGCCTTTTCAGGGCTCTCGGATCAATACAAATCTTTTCTTGGTCAGGTTGATTCAGTCTCTTCCTCGATCAGTTCATGAGGATCTCCAGATACCGAAGTAGGTGGCCACTATGGAAGCGGAAAGGGATGCTCTTCAGCATAATCGTACTTAGACTTGGTTGATCTACGTGTTAGTGAGCAGTCAGTCGGCTGTAAGTGGGTGTTCAGTGTGAAATATTTGGTAGATGACTCTAATGACAGATATAAGGTCTGACTTGTTGCTAAAGGGTTCACTCAGATACCGGGCAAGGATTTCGATGCAACATTTGCCCTTGTGGAGAAGGTTATGACAATTCGCCTTCTCGTCTCCTTGGTTGTTCTCAATTCTTGGCCTCTTCATCAACTGGATATCAAGAATGCATTCCTCAATGGTGATCTGTTTGAAATCATCTAAGTAGATCTTCCACTAGTTTTTCGGGCTCAAGGGGAGTATTTAGGGAAAGTGCGTCGCCTTCGAAAGCTCCTCTATGGACTTAAGCAATCCCCATGGGCTTGGTTCATTCATTTCACGAATGTGACCTTTATCATGGGATTTACCTGATGTCACTCAGATCATACATATTTTATCCGTCGTCATCCTCAAGGTTAGTAAATCATTATCTCAGTGGATATAAATGATATTTTCATTATTGGACATAACGTGCAAGGTATTGTTCGAGTAAAAATTGATCTCGGGAAAATCTTCGACATTAAGGATTTGGGTTCTCTTCAATACTTTCTTGGGATTGGGGTTGTTCGGTCTCCCAAGGGTGTGTCTCTATCTCAGCGAACATACGCTATTGATTTACTTTAGGATACAGGTATACTTGGATACAAACATGCCTCTACTTCTATGGATCCAAACGTTAATTTCACAACAGAATCAGGGAAACCATTATCAAAGCCATCAGTATATTAGATAGGTACGATTCTGTCTACAAAAGAAAACAGTTTATTTCGGCCCCGTTTGGTAACCCATCCCATCCCAGAAATTCCCATTCCATTCCCAGATTTTTGGGAATTCTGTTTGGGAATAGCGTTTGGTAATTTTTGTTTTTGTTTCCATTTCATTCCCATTTGAGAATTGTGCCCACTTTTTTCTTAAGAAATGAGAAACAAAAAAAAGTTGTTTCTCATTATTCCCAAAACCCATTTGTCACTATTCACCTACCGGCCGACCACCGTCCGCCGCCGCCGGCCACCGTTCGTTGCCGCCGGCCACCATCCGCCGCCGCCGCCGCCGGTCATCTCCGGCGACCGTCGTCGGTTACCGTTCGGCCGGAAATTTTTCGGCCACTTCCGGCAGTCGCCGGCGACGGCGCCATTGTCTTTCGGCCGGCGTCGCCGGCGCCACCGCCGTCCGGTCATCGCCGGCGGGGGGCACCGCCGTCTCCGGTGCCGGAGAACCGCCAGCCGGCCGGTGACAGCGCCACCGCCGTCAGGCCAAAATAGAAAAGAAAAAAAAAAAAAAAAGATTTTAGGATAAAATCGTTACCAAACACAATTCTCTTCTCAAAACAAAAAAAAAATTATCGTTACCAAACGCGATTCTACTCCCAAAAAGAAAACAAAATTCCCATCCCATCCCATCCCATTCCCATCCCACTGCTGAAATAGAAACAGAAACGGTTACCAAACGCCACCTTCGGTTTTCAGTTTTTTGGTTCGGTTACACTGAATCCAACTAATTATTTTATTTTATTTTTCCGGCTCTAGACCTAAACTAAACAGGCGAAGCGCCAAATGATAAGGGCGACGTCGTTTAGAAAAAGCCTATTAGAACATTTTTTTAAAGACGCATTTCTTGTAAAAATAAAGAGGCCTAAAATTATTGGTCCAACCCAAAAACTGAAACTCAACCGAACCATTTTAGTTCTGTTCGGTTCGATTTTCCAAAAATTTTACATCGAACTGAACATTTTTTAATGAATTTTTGTTCGGTTTGGTTTAGTATTGGTGTCATAACCGAACCGAACCAAAATGTTTACACCTCTAAATATAAGAGGCTTGTGAGCTATCTTATCTACTTGACTAATGGTAGGGGCAAATTTCTGTGCACGCCTACGTACGCTCGCAAGTATACGAGGTCTAAAGTTTTAGTATAGTGTGATCGTTAAGATCGGGTTATCGTATCCACAGGGATTGTTGTCGTTACTATCGAATACCGCGTTTGTCGTGACCTAATTTTATCTAGGCGAAAAACAAATGTATTTAATTAATTAAACTAATACTAATATATCCTAAATTAACTACACTATAATGTTAATATGTTTTAGGGTGAAGAATTGTATAGGGATTAACGTGTTTACAAATACGTGTTTGATTCCGATTTACTCGTGTTTACATTGTTCGACCTATTTGACAACCTCGGTACGTAAACTCTGCCGCCACCTCTTCCGAGTGTAAGACGGGGGAATACATGATTTCGAGTCAATGGAGAAGTCCCCCTCAACGTCTTAACGACCCTAGGTCACGTGAGTCTCGCCCAGCGTCATTGATTGCACACAATCCAACTCCCTCCCGGGTTATTGGATCGTCGCGTTGTATTTACCCTATCGACAATCTCCGTTCTAGAACTCCCTCGCCACCTCTTCTGAGTGTAAGACGAGGGATATAACGCGACTTCGAGTCAACGAAGAGGTCCCCCTCAACGTCTTAACGACCCTAGGTAGCGTGTGTCTTGCCCCACGTCATCGATTGTCCACGATTCAAACCCCGACCGGGTTATAGAATCGTGGCGTTTGTTTACCTTAATCCGAATCCGGGGTTTTGTCAAAACCCCGTATTCTCCATTTATCAATCCAAGCATAATAAACAAACAATACGATAAATACAATCAAACTATGAAGAACAATCACAAACGAAACACCGAAATCATCCAAACAACGTATTTATAAATATAGTGTTAATCCCTACTACAATCCATATTTAACTCGGGACCATAGCCGCATATACAAGAAAATAACGAGCTAAACATGCTCACATACTCCTAAGATAAAGAAATAAGGAAAAACGATCGAAGAACTTAGCCTCGTCTGAAGATAAACCGCTAAGAACGCTCCACGATCGATTCGCCGTCTTCTCCACTTCGGGATGCAAGCTCCACCACTAAAATCCCTAACCCTAGGCTTAACTATAGCCTAAA
Organism: Eucommia ulmoides; assembly: GCA_016647705.1. Lineage (NCBI taxonomy): Eukaryota > Viridiplantae > Streptophyta > Magnoliopsida > Garryales > Eucommiaceae > Eucommia > Eucommia ulmoides. The sequence goes on from CM028328.1 coordinate 6,915,563, forward strand.
GGGCTAAAAAATGCAAGAGAGGGAAGAGAGATCCCGGCCAAGGGGGAGGAGAGGGGATATTTATAGCAAAAATATCCTAAAAATATCTAAAAATATCTCAAGACTGTGCAGGGCAAATCCGCCTAGGCGGTGGAAATTGCGCTTAGGCGGAGTTAGGTCGATTAAGTCTGATCGCCTGGGCGGTGAAGTAGGCGGTGGACTGGAGAACATTCTGTTGGATTTTCGCCTAGGCGGTAGAAATTCCGCCTAGGCGACCGGCTGTCAGTAGCCCTTCTTCGTCCTCTGCTGGATTTCCGCCTAAACGGTAGAATTTTCGCTCCGGCGGTCGTCCGTCAGTAATATTTTGCTCTTCTCTGCATTTTCACCGCTTAAGCGGTGGTCTGGACGCTTAAGCGGTGGGCCTGTTTCGTCTTTTAGCTTCCGAGCGTGTTTATCCACCGTAACTTCGAACCGCTTTGGTTCGATCTCATCATTTTAGCTCCAGTTTCCTATATTTTTGACCCACACACCTGAGTTATACAAAAAGTATAAATACTAATTAAAACATAATAAAAATAACTATAAACATATTAAAAAACTAACAAATTCAGATTGGAAATAGATAGGTTTTTCACACCTATCAACTAACACGAGGCTGGATCTTATGTATGCCGTGAGTGTTGTAAGTCAGTTTGTGTATTCACCTTGCACTTCTCATCTGGATGCAGTCTATCACATCCTCGGGTACCTCAACACTGGTCCCGGCCTTAGTCTCTTCTATGTGGCAGGTGTGCACGAAGACTCTTCTGCTTTACATATGCCTATTATGCAGGGTCAAGGACTGATAGTCATTCTAACTCAAGACAATGCACATTCCGTGCTAGTCATCTCATCATGTTGAAAAGTAAGAAACAAACAGTCGTCTCCCTGTCCTGCACCATAGTTGAGTATCGTGCTATGGCACATGGAACATACAAACTTCTTTGGCTTCATTCCTTTCTGATTGAGTCTGTATTTCTCATGATAGACTCATCTACGCTATTATGTGATAGTAAATCTGCCATCATGCTATCCTCTGATTCAGTCCTTTATGAGAGAACGAAGCATATTGAAGTTGATATTTATTTTATTTGAGAGAAAGTTCACTCTACAGTTGTTTCACCCTGCTTTATTTCATCCTCCACATGCTGCCGATATGTTTACCAATATGTGGCCTATCTCTTCTTCAGTCAACCCTTGTGAAGGTGGGATTCCGAAACATCTTTGCTGCAACTTGAGGGGGAGTGTTAAAATATTTAGTTTAGTGTGTTATTTATTGTTTTGTATTTAGGTCATCCTGACCAATATGGGAGCTACTTTTATTCCGTTTATTTGCCCATTATTAGGGGTGATTTCCTTTCTTATATAGGCTAATGTTAGACTATATAATCATGGGAATATATAGCCTCAATGTAATATGCAAAAAATATTCTTTCATCTATATTCTTTTGAAATTAACTGGATCGATGATGAGTGGAGAAAATAATGGCATAAGCCAGTCATTTAACAATAATGGTTCAAGCCGAGAAATCGCTTAAAAACAGTTGACGTGTAATGCCAGCAAATTGATCCCCAGTTTAGACCTATATATGCCTCTTTGCTTTTTCCGGAAAAGACAATTGAATTTTCCACAGCAGAATCACATCCTTGGTTCTCTACTCGAAGAAAAAATTGTTCTAAAATGCTTCTGCAATTTGAAATTCAAATAAGTGATTATAAGGTTCCGCTTTTAATTAGACTTCAATCTCTCAAGTTATTATAGTATTTTCGTTGCTAGTTCCAACCTTTACTTTCGGATATTATAAGACCTCAACAAGATCAAGATAGAACTGCTGATGGGTCACCTCTCTCTGTGGCCTGCGGGCATTCATTGTCCCTGGAAATAATTTCACTGTGATAATAATAAATTGACTTGATTTGGTCTCTGTTTTAGGAGCTTCCTGCAGGAAGTTGGTACTGCCAGCACTGCACTTGTCGGATCTGTGGGGATTTGGTTAATGAGCTAGAGGCTTCAAACTCTACTGGTGCATTGAAATGTGCACAATGCGAGCAGAAATGTGAGTTCTCTTTAATTCGTATCGTATTACGTCTTCAGACTTAAATATGTAATTGTAGAAATCATGCCTAACTCACTCTCAAAAGATGTTTTGAAAGAGGAGGATCATCCTTAGACTTATATATAGCTCAAGATCAGGTAACACAAGTGTAGATGATATCGTGTTGGATCCCGCATTGCTTGTGTTACCTGATCCAAAGCTATATATAAATCCGAGGGCAATCCTCTTCTTACAAGGCGTCTTTTGAGGGTGACTTAGGCCCGTTGGGTACCATTGGTTATAATGTAGACATTCTTGGTTCTAAAGGGGGAAAAAAATCACAAGTCATGAATGTGTTGACAAGCCCCTCTCTCTCTCTCTCTCTGGTTCTGCAATTGATCCCACACCTCCATTGTTCATGTTCTTTTGGTGCCATGAAATACAATATCTCAAGGTTATTATGATTCGTGTAAACAGATCATGAAGCGTGCCGGAGGGGAGAAGTTATAAATGAAGGAGGGCCTTCTGATACCTGGTTTTGTGGTCAGAGCTGTCAGGAGGTAAACTTCGATTTGCTTTTATTGCTTCATATATTAAAAGGAGATAATGAAGGTGTGCTTTGGGTACAAATGGAGCCTTCGTGCACTAGACACGGCCCTTTTTTTTTTATTATTATTAAAATGAGAGGTTTTTTTTTTTTCGTCTCGAAGAAATTAATAATTTCTAACAATAGTCAACCTTTTGGTAGACTTAATAGAAGTACTTTTGAAAAAAAAAAACCTTGATTTTAAGCACTTTTTTGAAAAGCAAAAACTAGAGATCGATTGACTAGGACCTATCCACATTTTTTTTTTCAGTCATCGATGATTTTTTATTTTATTTTAATTAAGAGATCAGGGATAATACTAAGATATTATTGTATACATGTGTCAAATTAATTTTATTTTAAAAAGTACTTAAAAAGAGTTATCATCAAACAGTGTCTAACACCGGTCTCTATGCAGATTTACTTAGGTCTTCGTTCTCGCATTGGATTCATGAATACAGTCTCCGACGGCTTATCCTGGACTCTGGTAAGGTGCATTCATGGTGACCAGAAAGTCCATTCTGCTCATCGTCTCGTTGCTTTGAAAGCAGAATGCAACTCAAAATTGGCCGTTGCTCTCACAATCATGGAAGAGTGCTTTCTCCCCATGCTGGATAATCGGTCGGGCATAGACATGATACCCCATTTGGTATACAACTGGGGGTGAGTTTTCTCTGTTTTAACTACTGAATTGTTTCTCTATTCATATTACTTGTTTCCTACTTTATGAGGGTTCCCCTGGTTTGTAGTTGAAGTATGTATTCTTTTTTTTTTTTCCCAAATAAAAAAAATCACTTTTACACACATTATTTTAAATAAAATTACTTTTTGAATTTTTTTCTCTCATTTATCTTTCACACCACGCATATTTTCAATCAAATCATATCACTCTTTTCTCTCTCACATTTTTTTAGAACTTCCAATTAGTCGCATTATGTCATTTCTACATTTTTATTTTTATTTTTAGCACATTATCAATAAATTTTTTGTTTCCGAAAAGTCACTTTAGCTAAACCTGACATGTTTTCATAAATATTGAAAACTATTTTCAAAATTTTTGAGAACTTTTTTACAATTTGTAAACCAAACAGACCCTTATGCCTCTTTTGGTTACTGTTTCTGTTCCCGCACTCAAAATTTCGGGATTAATGTACAGAAATACGTTTGGTAAAAAGATTTATGTGCCCAAAATTTTTGGAGTAATTTGGGATTATTTATTGAATTCCTTAAGAATCTAAGAAACAAAAAAATATTGATTTCTATCTACTCCCACAAAACTATTTCGACTACCACCCACCGGCTGTCACCCCCCACCCCGCCCCGCCCCACCCGCCACCATACATGTAAAGAAAAAAAAAGAACAAACTGTGCAACTTAACGTGTTTCTTGTTTCTGTTCTCATAAAGTAAAAGAAACAATTTCAAGACAATGGTCGTTACCAAACATGTTTCTATTTTCGGAATACGCCATTACGGAAATAGAATTCCCATCCCATTCCATCCCATTTATTGGAAGTAGAAACAGAAAAACAGAAACGTGACCTCAGTTTCCCATTTCCCACTTGGATTCAATTCCTAGTTTTGGCTAGTCATTATGATTTTCCAAGCATGATTAAAATTCCTAGTCTAGGGTAGTCTCTCTCTCTCTCTCAAATCTTAGGTTTCTGCAGATCGGAGCTTCCACGTCTAAACTATCATGGTTTCTACAATGTAGTGTTGGAGAAAGATGATGTGTTGATGTCTGTAGCATCAGTCAGGTACTTCTTGACTTTGAGGGCCCTTTTATTCTCTATTCAAGTGGAAAAATGTTTCTTTCTCCCAGCATATTTGGAGTTTGGATTAAGAAAGAAAAAACAATTATCTTTATGCAGAATCCATGGAGTAACAGTCGCCGAGATGCCTCTTATTGCAACTTGCAGCAAGTATCGCCGCCGTGGAATGTGCCGCCTTCTCATGAATTCTATTGAAGAGGTAAATATGGTTGCTGCTTGTTTCACATTTGTGTTCCCAGAAAATCTGGACCAGAAACAAAAATCTGTGAACAATTTCATTATGTTCCCCCCCAAAAAAAAGATTTCTAGAAAACTCGGAAACATTAGGAAAGCCTTTTTTTGGGTTCCCAATTTCTCTTTGAAATAAAAATATGAGAACAGAAACACTAAACAAAGACAATTGGAAATTTTCATCTACCCTTTGCCACTTTTTATGATCAAGTTTATTAGAAGAATGTGATTTCCATTGTTTGGTATTTTCAGGGCTAAATTGCACTTTCCAATACCCAAGTATGGGGAGCATTCTCACATTGCCGTCTGATGTTTTAATTATTCCTGTTTGCCCCTTCAAGTTTACTTTTTGTGTCAATTTGGTCCAGTTGCCCGATTTTTTATTTTTTATTTTTTTCCGTGAAAGTTAAAGTTTTACAATAAAGAAATAGTTATGTTGCACTCTTCATCCTTGAAGGTTTGGTGTTATTGTACTTTGCCCCTGCTTTGGCAAAATATTGATGGGAATAAGTGCAATTTGACCAAATGGATACGAAAAATAAATTCCAAAAGGTAAATCGCAAAAACGAAAACATCAAAGGGCGCAAAAACGAAAACATCAAAGGGCAAGGGCAAAGTTAGACCGCACCCAAACTTCAGCGGTGTGAATTGCAATTTAGCCAATTTTCAAGAGGAAAAAAGACAAGAAATCCACGATATGTTTTTTTTTTTGACAATTTTTATACTTTTTCAATTTTTTTGTTGGATATAGACTTTGAAATCATTCAAGGTGGAGAAGCTCGTGATTTCTGCAATTCCCGATTTAGTAGAGACATGGACGATTGGTTTTGGCTTCCAACGGTTGGAAGATAATGAGAGACAAAGCCTGAGTAAGATCAATCTCATGGTGTTTCCCGGAACAGTATGGCTCAAGAAGCCTTTACTGTAGAGAATAGTCAATCATCGGTTCAGTAATCAGGTTAGCTTATACTCATTTGTTCAGTGTGTCTGTCTGTTTTCATAAAGAGAAAAAGAAAGAACTGTTTCTATACTGTTCCCAAACTTTTTGAACAAATTTCTGTGAACAGAACAGGAAAGAATTGTTCCCAGAAGTTCTATTTCTGTAATGGTGTTTCTATTCCCAGAAATTTTGGAACAAAAAAATCTGTTTCAGTTCTGCTCTCAAGATTTTGAAATAAATTTCTGAGAACAAAACGCAAGTGTTCCCAGATTTTTGTTTGTGTTCCATGTTTTATGGTAACAGAAACAGAAATGTGGCAACAGAAACAATAAACAAATTACAAACCCACTTTAGATTTTTTCTATATCAGCCTTCCAAAAGAGTTTCTGGGTGTGAACAGGGTCAAGATAATGAATATATGCCTGTACTCAAGAACCGGTTTATGCAAAGAAAAACCGGCTTATTTCCCCCGGAAAATGTATATGATCAAGATGAAGAATACCCATTTGTTTGCAAAATCAACTGGTGAGAAAATAAAATAATAAGGCCCTGTTTGTTTAGTGTTTCTGTTTTTCGAATTTCTGTTATTGTTCCCAGAAAAAAAAATTAGGAAAAGAAACGGAAAAATATGTTTTGTTCTCAGATTTCTGGGAGCAGAAACACCAAACAAACCCACCTAAAATTTTGAGACCGAGGAGAAGATGGATTGATCAGGGCAGATCAACGGTGGAGATTGAGATTGAGCCAAGAAGAATTGTACAGAACTTTTAAGAATTGTTGTCATTGTACTTTCTGACAAGTCAAATTGATTTTGGAGTTTCTAGTAGAGGTTTAGGCTGTATTTTAGTGTTTCTGATCCCAGTTTTTCGTTTCTGTGAATAATTCTGTTTCTGTTCCTAGAAATCTGTTCTGAAAATCAAGAGGAAGAATAAAAACATAGTTTTTTTTTGGGTTTCATAAAGTAGATAATCTCTTGACCACTCTCGGCTCACTATAGAAACGGGATTTTTGACACTTTGTACCCCTAAAGTTTACAATCATCTCACTTTGGTTTCCTTTATTTTCAATTTAAACACATAACACCCCTGATTTATCTAAACATTCTGATTCAGTCTAAGTCGTTAAACCCATTATAACGTTTGTATATAACGGTCATGTGCCGTGCACCTAACTATTATTTTAGGCGTTTAATTAACATTTTTGGCCTCTTGCTTTTCTCGCTCCACATACAAATATTAAAGCAATTTTCCCCATTATTCTTAGGCGCGTAGGAGAACGGAAGAAAGAACTCATAAAACTTATTTAAAACAGTCAAGTTTGATGGACGTAATGGTTTAACATCCAAAATTATAACATGGATAATGATTTACATTAAAATAGGATGATTGTGAAATTTCAGGATGTTTCAATTAAAACCACAGGAACCAAGGTCAGATAGTTGTCAAACTTCAAGGGTGCAAAGTGTAAAAAATCCAAAGAAATGTGTTGAGTTGTATAAAAAGATAAGTAATGAACATTTTTTTGAAAAAAAAAAACTATTTAACAATCAATTTATTTGTTTTGCTAAATTTTTGTTTTTCAAAAAGCAAAAATAATTTCTTTTTGTTTGTTTAATTTTTTAGAGTACGAGAGATGGATACAGATCCATAGACTAAGATCTCTTTACTGGTTTTTTCCAATTATTCATGAACATTTTTGGAAATAAGAGATCATTAATAGAGATATAAAACACTAAGATATTATTTGTACACCATCAAACACAGATATTATTTTAAGGAAAAATATTTTTTCAACATTTTTTAATTTTATTTTAAGAAGTACTTTAAGAGAAATCAAATGGTGCCTAAGGTGACCTTTGATTAACGTTTTTGGTTTTTTATTTCTACTCCCCGAAAAATGGAGTGAGAAATATATTTTCGCTCTCAATAATTTTAAGAACAAAAATGTATTTGGCGACAATAGTTCTTAAATTGTTTAATATTTTCTAGAACAAAAACAAAGAAGCACACTTGATTATAACATTAGTTTTCATATATATTGTATATTTTTAATTTTATTTTAAATATAAAGGATGGATTTATTTATTTCTTTTGCTCAATTAATTTTCGTATAGTAAAATAAAAATACATCTATAAAATAATTGCAGTAAAGCATTTTAGTGTATTTCTCTTGGTATACATCGATGAATAAAAAAAAAAAAAAAATTATCCATATTTGAGGACAACAAGATTTGAAGGAAGAACCTCATTTAGTTTTTAACAATATCGACCTTATCCCCGAAAGTAAATCAGAAAAAATTAAAATATATTTTTTCTTTAAAATCCCAAGATTTTTGTTATTGATTTTAAATTTTTGGGAATAGATATATGTTAACCAAACATGTTTCTCTTCTTAAACTTAAAAAATTTTGGGAATTGGAAATAAGATTTTGGGAGCAAAACCACTAAACAAACGGGCCTAAGATACATTTGATTTTTTTTTTTTCAAGTTTTTTTCATTCTTAAAGGTAAAAAAAAAAAAAAAAATTAATTTCAAAAGTGGGGTTTCTTTCGCAATTAAAAAATACTTAAAAAAACATGTATTTTGTTTTTTTTGGGAATTCGATTTTTATATTATAAGATAGCGATGGAGATTTATGCACTAGGATACCTCCACAATTTATTTTCAATCAAATATATATATATATATATATATATATATATATATATATATATATATATATATATATATATATATTTTTTTTTTTTTTTTTTCTTCAGATTAAGAGATCAAATTTATGGGGACAATAGTAAGATATTATCTTTAAGGTATCAAACACACTTTTTTTTCCCCCTTTTTTTTACGTAATTTTTTTTGTCAAATTATTATTTTTTATTTTAAAAAATACTTAAAAAAAAAGAGTTACAAAACGATACTTAAAATTTGCGTCATTTCATCATTTCACTAAATCTAAGAGATTTTTCTCTAAAAACGATTTGACTTTATCACTCTCATTTTTTTTACGAATCCTTGTTAATGAAATACAAAATGATGACATATTGCCATTGGAAGGCCACGCGCTAAGTATAAATCTATTTTTTATCCAAAAAAAATATTAACAATATTTTTAATTTTGCAAGATTAACCAAATATAAAACCTGGAGAATTAAATATATGATTTGACAAATTTCATATTCTACGAATACTTTAGGGATCAAAAATATAATTTTCCTATAAATAAATAACTAAAAGTTAAAAGGGCATAAATTAATAAAAGTGAATGCAAACCAGACAATATGTTTATAATACCCAAAAATATTTGAGATTTGGTGGGTCTCCAATGATTGGAATAAAAGATTAAATTTTAGGGTTAATTACACGTCACACCCTAAAATTTGATCAAATTGTACTTATCCTTGATATTTTTATCATCATTATTTATCCCTTATAATTCAGATTAAAGTGCAATGGTTATATTTTTTTGTTAAAGTTAACAATCAAACTTTAAAAAGTCAAAACTAATAAATTATTTAGTATTAATTGATATTTATACCCTGGATCAGATCGAATCGAATTAAATAATATTTTTTCTCTTTTATTTATCCCCCCGGGTTTGGTCGAGTCGGATATAAGGGTGAATTTGTCACTTTACATAATTCTACTAAATATTTAACCTTTATACTTAAGTCTGAACCACCTAAGGGAGTGACAACAAAAATATTACAGGGATGTACAACGTAATTCAGTCAAACTACATGAGACAAAGTGTAATTGACCCTAATTTTTTTTTTTTTTATTATTTATTTATTTTTTATTTAAAGGAATATAGGCTTGGAATGGTGTAGTTGAAGTGAAGTTTCTTATACTCCATAATTAGAAAATAATAATTAATAATATATTTGGGACACTTTGAAATCAAATGATTCACACAAAATAATGAGAGTAGTGTATACCAATCAAAGGATGTAATCCACACAAATTTTGTGGGCGGCTCTTTATCTTTAATAATTCTTTCTTTTAATTTAAAAATATTTTTCATTTTTTTTTTATTTTTATTAATTTCATTATTGGTCCTGATATTTTGATTTCGTCCGTCATTTATTTTTTTATTCAATTTATAAATACTTCTCGAAGAAATTGAACACATATTAAATAGTACGTATAGTTAGGAGTCACTTGACACTCTCCATAAAAATTTAAAAATTATTTATGATAGTTATAAAAATTAAAATAATTTTGTATTTGTCCTCTAGAAAATATTATAAAATTTCAGTAATACCTATTTATTTTGTTAAAATTTTTAATAGTAGTTATATAATTTTGCATAAAGCTGAATAATGCATGGAAATTTGACATCTTTAATTATATTGACATACATGTGTTAGTGCATCCAAATTTAGATCATACAATTTTGACATCTCTATTTAATTATAGTGACACATTTTAAAAAAAAAAACCATTTAAAAGAAAATTGAAAAAAAAAATATATATACATGCTCAAGAAATAGCAGGTTAGTATTTATTTATTTTTGGTTTTACGATAGAGTGTGTCCGGACTAATTTTCGTGCACCTCGATTAATCAATTCTCCGGACGATCTTCATGACTTCTTTTCCATTTTTTTTTTCTCTTTTATCTTTCATTCTTTCTCTTGAACAAGTAATATTTTTTTACTTCCTTCCGGAAAATCATCTCCCCCCTTCTCTCTATCTTTGAATTGACCCTATTTTATATATATATATACACACACACTATTGCATAATCCGTGTCTGAAAGCGTGGTTAGACTATTTTTATAATAAGTATTTTATTTTTTAATTTGATATTTTTCGTGTGCCAAAGAGAATTTTTTGAAAATAAATAATTGGATGAGACAGGGTACAGCTAAATAGTATAATAATTCTGCCATAAATATTATAAGAGAGTAGATAGCGAGAAAGCAAAAATATTTTCTCTATCAAATTTAAAAAAGCAAAACAAAAATAGCAATACTAAATTATAGGGCTAATAAATCAACAATGAACCCACATTAGGAACCGGAAGAATATGCAAACTCATTTGTATCAATATAACATTTAATTCAAATTCACACCAAATCGAACCAAATGCACAATTGGAAAAATAAAATAAAATAAAATAGGCATTCGAGTATGGTGAAAACATTATAATCATGTACGAAGTTGTTTTGCGGACCATGGAGCTGGAGTTGGTGTAAAACTGATGAACAAAACGGGCTGCCACTGAAGAACCTGATAGTACTGTTGCACACAGTATGAACCAACTTGGAAACAGAAAACACCGATCGAAACCAAAAATGTAATATATATATATATATATAAACTTGAACCAAATAATACTACAACATCGATGACTCAAAATTAACAAAATCCACCAAAATTACACAAACAAATTGAAGAAGGTGAGCCTTCTGAATTTCTACGATGGCTTGTCGCAAACAATTGCCTTGTAGTTTTTGGAATCGAAACCACCGTTTGTCGCAACAAAGGCAATAATTTGTGTCGGCAACGACTTGGGTCTCGGTGCAACGGTGAGCCAACTATGGGCTTCCAACCGCCGACCATAGATTTTGGATCTTAGTTTTGGGAAAAGAAACAAAAATTTGAGAAAATTGTTACCTAATATTCGACCTTATATCCATTCATTGGACCAATGTAATACAAACCGAGCTCCTCAAAGAGAGAAAACCCTTAGCACTAAACATGCCTCATTTCGGCATATAACGTACCTGCACCATCACTGGGAGCAATTGTCATGGCTGTGGTAGTGCTAATTTTTCGAGACCACGGATGTTGAAGGAGGTCGGCGTGGCCATTGTCGTGATTGTGAGGCCTCATGAAGCCGAGAAAAGAAGAGAGACAAAAATCAAAATGAGAGAATCGTGATCGTAAGGCATATGCAATTTGGGATTGAGAAAATTGTGACAGTCTACGACAGTTGACAGCTAAACTTATTTTAGAATAGCATACGAATTCCTGAAATAATTAAAGAATACCCTAATTTTAAAATTAGACGATTAAAACAAAAATTGAAAATGAATGCCACTTAATGGAAAACAAAAATTTAAACAAATTTATTAGAAACGGAGAACGTACTTGACAACAATAAAGCGAGAGTCGGAGGGATAAAATTGACATTCTAAACTATAATGCAATGAATTTAAGCAATTTAAACATACACTTAAAATAAAAACAAATCTAAAATTTGAAATATAATAAAAAGCAAGAATACACTTATTTATTTTTATCAAAGAAACTTAAACGTAATAGGAATTCACAGGCAAAATTAGAAAATAAATCTTTACCTTCATTGTTAGAATGACAAGGACGATGAACAATGAATCCAAAACCTAACAAATATAAACAAAATTAGAAAGTAGAAATAGAAATTTGAAAATATATAAAACAAATATATTGTTTATTGAGATTTATTCATATGTCCCAATTTAACATTGGGTCCCACAAATAATTGGATAATCAAATATCCAAATTTTTTTTTTTATAAAACGTAGGCATATGAATCCCTAAGATCTCAGCCAATCATTATTAATGTCTGCGAGATTTGTTGGATTGAGGGGATATGCCCGTTAAATTAGATATACGATCCATTCGGTAAACGTTCTCGAGCAATGATCAAAGCCGCAGTTGGGGACATGGATTGGGATGTCTTTAGTTATCCCGAGAATAAGCCATCTATCATCAACCCGAGCTCGATTCTCGAGTGACCCAACGTCATGGTTGGTGCTAATGGTGACCTTGCTAATTGGTCATGGGTCTCAGGCTAAATCTTTGAGTTTCCATTGGTCGTGTTCGAACTCACGTGTTTTGCACATGTTCTTATTATGAACTTCTGAAAATGTCTCTAGTGTTATAAGTATTGTATCTGAATTTGCAATTTCGGTGGTGATTAGCTATTGTTTAGTGTAAAACCATCTTGAAAATGTTAACTTTAACTTTTCTAAAACTTTTGAAGTGGACTCGACTGATTGAGATTGGAACACTTGCTTTTAAAAGAACATGAAAGATCAAAATTATTCCTTTTATTTACTTTTCGTAATTAAATACCAAAAAATCCTTGATCATATAGTATATATGACTAATAAATTTTCATAAAATCTTTTGTAGTTTGATTTTTTTGAAAAATGTTTCAAGAATTTAATCCGGAATGTATTAGGTCAGTATAAATAAAATAATTAACCGAGATTTGCGTAAATTTGTCCAAACACACATTCCCGTATAACAAATAAAAAATAAAAACCTTTTTGGGGGCTTTTCAGACCACAACATTTCCTTGTGGACAAAATTTTGGAGAAATCTATGATCAGGATAAATGCATCACCCCTTCCCATCTTACAAATGCTAAAATGTGATCAACATGGTGGTTCTGACTTCTGACTTCTCAGCCATGATTGTTCGGTTTGGCTAATGGAGGACTATACATCCTTTAAAATATTTTTATTTACTCTTTTCACCCCCAAACTCTCACTTATACCAAATTAGTCCTCAATGTGTTCAATTTTCCCAATAGTAAACCTCAAAAATAAAATATGGTCAAAAATAGAAAAAACCACAATGATGTTGCTTCAATTTTTAGAATTTGTACTTTAAAGATAGGGTTCTATGGTCGGTCCGTGTCCCTTGGATGCCGCAAGCGTCCTTAGAGTAAATCTCGTATATAGTTCATACGGGGTGGAGATTATAGAATCGGTCTATAGATTTTCCTTCCTTTTGCCGCATTTCTCTCAAAGGATTGACAAGTAAGATACAAAGACTTACTACACAAATAAGACTATTTATCTGAGAGAGGCCCACGGAAAATTTTAAGAAAACGTCAACGACTGCTAGTTTATTTGTCAAAAAGAAATAAAATAGCTGGACCCAGAGGATGATCAACCACACTGGCCGGGACTGAGATATGGCCCAGACTCCTACATGATATGTGATGTACATGTAGTTGAAAAGTTAAGGAATAAGATTATAAATATCCAGAATGTAAGGGGTAAAAAGCGTAATTATTTTATTCCTAATGATATCGTTGTAAACCTCGAGACATTCTTGAGTTGCTGCTCATTTTCTTTTAATCTCACTCACATGGCAAGTCAGACGTTTGGAACTTTAAAAAAAATCCTCAATGTTGTTAATTAATTATAATTTAGAATTATTTACTTATTTTTTTTTAACTAAACCACTTAACTTTGGGTGCAAATCTGTGGGCGGGTGAGAATATTATCAAGTTGGTTTGTACTTTATTCTTAGGTTTTTGTTCAACTGTCTAAAAACTTTAATTTTTTGTCCGTGTTATTTAAAATTATTGTACTACATGGAAGTTATTATATCTTGGACATCTCTTAACCCTAAAAGCAAGCTTATGAGGTGATATTTTTCCTCATACTTATAACCTGACTACTAGTCCCTTATATATCCGATGTGCAATAAATCCAATAATCTCTCCTCATACATCGGGCTTTTGGTTGGCTAATCCTCGACTAGTCTTTCCCTTTGTGTCTGTTGGACGAGAATTGTTGTAATCTGAATTCTAATATCAGTGTAAGATGATCTTAGACCTCTTTCAATCCCAAAAATTAGTTCATGAAGTGAAGTTTTCTCTCACACTTATAATATGACCACCAATCCCTTCTACCGATGTGGGATAAGTCCAACACTTTTATGACATACAATGACTTTGAATTTTTCAAAAAATTATTGTACTGAGTGAGTTGGATAAATAATGAGTTGCAAAATTTGAGGTTAATGGCAAAAAACCCTTTATTTTTCTGTAATAATTTTTAAAATATTTGTTTCAACCTAATTTTTACTGTCATTTTTTCCTCCCTTTTTTGTCTTACCAAACCAAAAAAAAAAGTTTTTTTTTTTTAGTTAATTATTGAAAATATATATTTTAAATTTACTAAACATATAATTAATTAATTTTAAACCTAATAGGGTGTTTTGCCATAGACTGATTGAGAATGTGTTACAAGACAGAAAATATTTATGTCTGAGAATTGATGTGAAAAGAGGGAACAAATTTTGTATAGAGTAGCTATGGCTATATTTAACAAATAATGAATATCTTTAACAGTTATAATGTCCTGTTAATCCATAAAAATAATTCAAAAAATTAACAGTTTATTCTGAAACAAGTTATAATATATATATATATATATATTATTTTCTAGAATAAGTTTTTAATTTTCTAGTTAATATTAATTAAATTACATTAATCAAGTTAATATTAACTAATTAGATATACACAATTTATATATATATTTTTTTGTTTTACGGTAAGGTGTTGTCCGGTTCAGCTTACATGCACCTTGACTAATTATCTCCCGAGGTGATCTTAAGGGCGCACTCCCCCACATCGGCTTGGTACATTCAGAATTAAATTCAAGATTTAATTCCTAAAGTGCTCTTTAAGAGAGTCAAACCCTGGTTGACAAAAAAATGGGACACCTCTCTTTGCCAACTGTAACAACTCTTAGGTAGCTATACACAATTAACAATTATACGTAAAAAAAAAGAATTAAAAAAAAAATTATAAGTAAAATAAAGGAACGGTTGGTGAGAGGTCTTAATAATGATATCAAATTAATAAAAAAATGTAAAGTAAATAACTATTTTAGCTTTAGTTTCATCTATTAGAATTTATAAAAATATTAATATTCCAATAAGGGTTGTATCACCAACTGCTACCCTGTCACAGTCGATCGCCAGACTCGTGCCGTTGGATTCTAACCACCGTTTGTCACCGAAACTCCAGTCACTGGTCGTTGAAATTATTTTTAGTTACACTCAACTATTTCTTAATATACATTTTCGTTACAATTTTCAAATCACATTCAACTAATTTTTCAGTTGCCGGTCACCAAAAAATTACGCAAATATAACACAAAATATAACTAAAAATTACACTAAAAAAATGTAACTAAAAAATACATTAAAAATAGTTACATATGACTGAAAAAAACACAAAAAAAAGTTACATGTAATAAAAAAAAATAGTTATATGTAACTAAAAAAATCCTGGGGCTAGAGTCTTGAGGTCTGATGGCGAACAATGATAGGTGGCAACGGAGGGTGGCGCCAGTGTTAAACATTTCAAATTTTAATTGGAAACATTTTATTAGAGATATAAGAAAGCATTAACCATAGGAGTAAAACACAAGTCAAAATATAATTAGGTTGTGTTTGGGTAAGGAATTTGGATGAGGGATTTGATTTGTTCAAAAGATTTCAGAATTCTTTTTTAACAAATCTCTTATTTGGTTATGTATTAGGAGGAATCCATAAAATCCTTTTATCTTAACAAAATAGACTAAAAAATGTCATTTCTAAATTCTCTTGAGAGACGTGTCATTTACAATTCCATCCAAAGAGGGATTTCTTGCTCAAACCACTCTATATTTCGCTTCTGACTCTAGACCGTCGTGCTAGTCTCTATCTTCGCTGCCGTCTTCGTCTATCTTCGTCGCCGTCTTCGTCCTTCTTCTTAGTCGTCGTCGTCCATCGTCTTCTTATTTTTGTCGCTGCTATGTCCACGCCGTCGTCTGTCATCTTTTTCTTCTTCAACCTGCTTTGTCTACCTTCATCTTCATCTTTCGTCATAGTCGTCGTTCATCTACTACACTCTACCCTCGTCATCATCCACTGCACTTCATCGTCGTTGTCGATTGTCTATTTGTGCTCTCTACTGCTGTCGTCCATTTGCTGCGCTCCACCACCGATCGTCTATCATCGTCACCATCTTTGAAACCCTTTTCTCCAAGACCTCTTGTTTCAATCCACCGTTCTTCACGATTATCATCACATAATCGACGATTATTGAGCACATATATGACGAATTTGGTTGATTTGAATCTTATTTTTTGCCCTAATTTTTTTTTCATGTTTGCAATTCGCTCAATGTTCACCTAATTCAAACTTTTGTTGAATGATTTTGAGAACGAATCTACATCTGTTCAGGCAAATATGTCACAACCCACCCCGGTTTTCCCAACATTTGTGGCCCGGTGTGACAATAATACAACTCATCCGAACAAACGTCTAACACTAATTAAAATATCTTACACAAAAAGAGAATATTATTTACTATAGTCAACAAAATACATATACCCCCTTCCATTGGGACTCTCTTGATCTTACAACAACAGCACTAGTTCTTTATTTTTTTAATTTTTTTTTACTAACCAACATATACAACCAGAAGCAAAAAGAATCACTATCGACATACTCCCCGCTACGACTCTTCAGGAATCGACCTACTGCCAGTAGAGGACAAACGTTTCTCTACAGCACCTGCGAGTGTACTGTCTTCTTAGTAATTTTAAAACATATTTTTGAAATAATAATACATTCTCAATACCTTTTTAAAATGGATCGAGCGTAATTATATGAATACCATAATACAAACATCTCTTCTTAAAATAAGCAGGAAAATAAATAAACAATTATATAATTATATATCTCACTAATCTATTCAGTGTAAAACCATATCAATCATTATATGCAATAAATCACCAATCTTAGTAAAAATACCACATTTCAAGTTTACTTATCACCACCCACATACACACCGACTAAACCATAGTGATCGTTTTAACCTCACGATCGGGAGTTGCAACGGTACCGTAACCATCCGTAGGATATGCCTTCCTAGCAGACCTAACTGCGCAGATCACCGCCTACCGGACGTCTCCGGAGGCCAATAATATAAGTCACCAATTATATCAATCACCATAACAAATATCCATCTGCTGGACCACCCTTCGGACAGGACATAAACTATGGCATAGTCTAACCAATAACACAAATCAAGCAACCACACCATCGTCAATTTAGTTACCGTCAATTTCCAACAAAATTATTTATAATATCCTTCTTTTTAAAACCCTAACAATTCCACGGAAATTTATTTTTACCAACTCACACAAAACCTGCTCGATCCACCATATTTATAAAATCATGCAGTTTAATAAACATTTAGATTGACATATAGAAAAATAATTTTGTAAGAAGACAGTACACTCACCTCAAAATTTGTACTTGCAAGCCCCCCAAGAATATGTTTCTGCTCCTTACCGCCTAAGCGGGAATACACCGCCTAGGCGAACAGGCGATTTCTTACTCTCTGTTATTTTACCGCCTAAGCGATCTTCCACCACCTAAGCGATCACGCGATTCTGGCTCTCTGTTGTTTTACCGCCTAAGCGATCTACCACCGCCTAAGCGATCACGAAATTTCTGGCTCTCTGTTGTTTTACTGCCTAAGCGATCACGAAATTTCTGGCTCTCTGTTGTTTTACCGCCTAAGAGATATTCCACCACCTAAGCGATCCTGGCTTCGTCCCTGACAGAACAAAACAGAACAGACCAGTCTTTTACCCCCTTCTTGTCACCAGTTCCGACCCTTAAATTCTTCACTTCTCCTCCACGATCAACCATCCCAAGTTTACACTGATATAACCAACCTCATTCCCTTTACTCTAACTAAAACACCTACTAAAATAACACCCCAAACCAACGGTTGTAACTCTAAACAACAAAAACAGAGTACAAACTTTCACCCACACATACTTGCTTCCATATGACCCCAGAACATGTCACACTTGCATACCCCTACAACCTAAACGACTCTCAATCCTGGGAAAACACCATGAACCCGCACCAGTGATCTCTGGCAGCTTCTCCAATGGCTTCTTCTTCCTCTTCGCTTCTCTCTCTCTCTCTCTTGGTTATCTCTGCCAGAATGATGGGAATCATTTCTCACCACGTTTATATATATATATATATATATATATATATATATATTAGTGGAGCCAACACATGGCACGTTGCCCTCCTCCTCTCTTTCTCCCATTCCATTCCGGCGTAGTTCACTGCACAAACACACATGCACATATTTATATATATTATAAATGTATGTTTAAAATATCTAAATCAAAATACTCTCCCCCCCTCCCCCCCAAACTTCTCTTTTTTCTCATTTCATCATTTTTTTTTTTTAAAACAGGGTCTTACAACTCTTCCCTCCTATAAGAAATTTCGCCCCGAAATTTTTGTACCTAATCGAAAAATGTGGGTACTTGTTCCGCATCTCATCTTCTCGCTCCCAAGTTGCTTTTTCCACTGCGTGACTACGCCACAAAACCTTGACTAACGGAATCGTTTTCGTTCTTAACACTTGATCCCTACGACCTAGAATTTGAACTGATTCTTCAATATACGTCAAATTTTCTTTCAATTCAATCGGTTGTGAAGTCAACACATGAGAAGGGTCGGGTACATACTTTCGAAGTATTGATACGTGGAAAACATTATGTAGTCGAGACAATTCCGAAGGTAATGCAAGCCTATACGCTGTGGCGCCAACCCGATCCAAAATTTGATATGGTCCGATGTATTTTGAGCTCAACTTTCCATTCTTTCCAAACCTTAATACACCTTTCCAAGGAGAGACACACAAAAATACATGCTCTCCCACCTCGAACTCCAACTCCCGCCGGCGATTGTCTACGTAACTCTTTTGTCGACTCTGAGATATTTTCAATTTTTCCCGTATCATCTTCACTTTATCTGTGGTCAACAGGGCTATATCTGTCATCAACAATTTCTGTTCACCCACTTCAGTCCAACAAACTGGAGTTCTACATCTCCTACCATATAATGCTTCATATGGGGCCATCTCAATTGCCAAGTGGTAGCTGTTATTATAGGCAAATTCCATCAATGGCAAAAGATCGTCCCAACTACCAGGAGCTTCCAATACACACCCTCTCAGCATATCCTCCAACGTCTGAATTGTACGCTCTGATTGACCATCAGTCTGAGGGTGGAAAGCGGTGCTAAAATTCAGCCTGGTACCCAAAGCGGTCTGAAGACTTGGCCAAAATCTTGAAGTAAATCTCGGATCTCTATCGGATACTATAGAAATCGGAGCGCCATGTAACCTTACGATTTCATTGATATACAATTGAGCATATTTCTCAAGTGAAAATGTCTTCTTTACGGCCAGAAAATGAGCAGACTTAGTAAGTCTGTCAACAATCACCCAAATAGAATTATGACCTTTTTGAGTGCGGGGTAACCTGAAACAAAATTCATCGTAATATGCTCCCATTTCCACTCGGGAATAGGTAAAGGTTGTAGCAACCCACTTGGACGCTGATGTTCAATCTTTACTTGCTGACAAATTAAGCACCCGGCAACGAATTCTGCTATTTCTCGCTTCATTTCGGTTCACCAATAATGCTCGCGCAGGTCTCAGTACATTTTGGTACTACCCGGATGCATTGCATATGCGGAGCTATGTGCCTCTTCCAAGATATCATTTTTCAAGTTGATATCATTTAGCACGCATAGCTAAGTGTCAAACATTAACGCCTCATCCCTATCCCTAATCTGATAATCTGTTCTGAATTCGTCTTTTACTTCATTTCGTATTCTTCATAATTGATCATCCAACTTCTGAGCTTCGATAATACGATCTATCAATGTCGGCCTCAAAGTCAATGTCGCAAACAGCGCTACGGTCTGCCCAACCTCTAGTTTAACTCGCATCGATCTCAGCTCGCCATACAGATTAGTACGAACTATCCGAAGATATGCGATTGAACCCGCTGATTTCCGACTCAATGCGTCTGCTACAACATTAGCTTTTCCTGGGTGATAGTGGATGGCGCAATCATAATCTTTAATCAACTCTATCCAACGCCTTTGCCTCAAATTTAGCTTTTTCTGAGTAAACAAGTATTTTAAACTCTGATAATACATCTCACAGGTTTCGCCATACAAATAGTGCCTCCAAATCTTTAAGGCAAACACAATTACCGCCAATTCCAAATCATGTGTCGGATAATTACGCTCATGATTCTTCAATTACCGAGATGCATAGGCAATTACATGACCATGTTGCATCAGTACACATCCTAGCCTTTGGTGGGACGCATCACTATAAATCACAAAATCACCCCCTTCAGTCGGGAGGGACAGTACTGGTGCCAATATCAATCTATTCTTTAGCTCCTGAAAACTTTGTTCGTATTTATCGGTCCATTCAAACTTAGATTCTTTACGGGTTAATCGAGTCAATGGGGCGGCTATCGCAGAAAAACCTTGCACGAACCGTCGATAATAACCCGCCAAACCTAAGAAGCTCCGCACTTCCGTCACATTCCTTGGTCTTTCCCACTAAACAACAGCTTCAACTTTCTTTGGATCTACCTGAATACCGTCTCCCGAAATGACATGTCCCAAAAATATCACATGATCTAACCAAAATTCGCATTTGCTAAATTTCGCATATAGTCTCTTTTCCCGTAACGTCTGTAACACAATACGAAGATGCTCTGAATGCTTTTCTCGGCTTGGGGAATAGATCAAAATATCGTCTATGAATACGATAATAAATTGATCCAAATAAGGTTGAAAAATTCGATTCATCAAGTCCATAAAAGCAGCAGGGGCATTTGTCAGACCGAAGGGCATAACCAGAAATTCATAGTGTCCATATCTAGTACGGAATGTTGTTTTTGCTACGTCACTATCTCTAACCTTTAATTAGTGATACCCCGACCGAAGATCTATCTTAAAGAAGACTCTAGCCTCTCGAAACTGGTCAAACAGATTATCGATCCTAGGTAACGGATATTTATTTCGAACCGTCACTTTATTCAATTGCCGATAGTCGATGCACATCCTTATCGTGCCATCCTTCTTTTTTACAAACAGCACTGGGGCACCCCATGGGGAAATACTGGGCCTGATAAACCCACGCTTTAACAAATCTTGCAGTTACACCTTCAATTCCTTCAACTCACTAGGCGCCATATGATAAGGTGGAATTGATATAGGAACCGTTCCTAGAAGTAGCTCAATCGTAAACTCCATTTCCCTATCTATTGGTAGCCCTGGCAATTCATCCGGAAACACATCGTGAAAATCTTTAACCACAGGAATGTCTACCATCGTGACTTCTCTCTGATTAGTATCAATCAAGTGTGCCAGATAGCCCTGACATCCCTTCTGCAACAATTTCCTAGCTTCAAGGGCTGAAATTAAACTAACAGGTGTAACGATTCTATTTCCCGTGAAAACGAACTCTGGCTCGCCTGAGATTTGGAATCTCATTTTCTTCTTAAAACAATCCATAATGGCATGATATTTAGATAATACGTCCATACCCAAAATTACATCGAAATCAGAAATACGCAGGGGTAATAAATTTGCCACCAGCTCCCTATCACTGATCCGAAGCGGACAATCTTTGAACACACTATCTATCTAGACCGACTCACCCACCGGAGTGGAAATAACAATATGATAGGATAAAGGCATAGGAAACTTGCCTATTTGCATCATAAATGTTGATGAGACAAAAGAATGTGTAGAACCAGGATCAATGAGTATACGAGCATTACTAGCGTATAATGCAATGATACCTGTGACAACATCGGGTGTAGCCTGAGCCTCCTGTCGAGTGGTAGCAAAAACACGACCTCGTGTCGGAGGTCTTCCAGCCGGTCCTCGCCCGTGCCCTGGGACAGTGCTAGAACCAGCACTACCCACGCCACTCGTAAACGATACAGATGTGGAAACAAATTTCGAACAATTTGCTGCTATGTGACGCTTCTCCTTACAACGAAAACACACTGGAACCGCCCTAGTACAGTCTCTGGAAAAATGATCCGGTGCCCCACACCAATAACATCTATCTCCTCCGGTTCGATTCAGCGACTGACTTCTCCCCTGCCTCTGCGGACCTACACTAGACTCAGATGTATTCTTCTGTCGCCCGGAATATAAGTACCGGGGACCACGACCCCTGACAGACTGACCAAAGGATGATGTCCGAACAACTGGCGGTCAAGATACCGTTCCACATGAAACACCTCTCGAAAAACCACGGGGTGACTCGAATCGGCTCTTTTTGGACTGCTCACGACTCTCCATAGCTTCCTGAACATCTCGCTCCACTAGTTTCGCCGTATTCACTATTTCTGCATAATTTCTTATTTGTTGGCTCGTCAAACTAGTACGAATTTCTAGGTTAAGCCCCTTTTGAAAACGTCGGCACCTTGCCTCTTCAGTTCCTACCAAGTCCGGAGCAAAACAAGACAAAGCATCAAATCAAACTTCATATTGTTGCACCGCCATTTCTCCCTACTTCAACGTTATGAATTCCTCTTCCATCTGATATTGATACGACTCGGGAAAGTACCTTTTATTAAATTCAACAACAAAACGATCCCAAGAGATCTCCTCACCAGCACCAGAAATCAACCTTTTCATTTCCTCCCACCAGTGCTCCGCTTCTTCTCTTAACTGGAAAGTGGCAAGGGAAACTCAACTCTCATCGACAATCCCCATCGCCTCAAACACATGGCCTACACCTCTAAGCCAATTTTTCGCATCAGCTGGTTCTGCTGTCCCGGTAAAGACCGGAGGGTCCAATTCTTTGAATCTCTTCAAACGCAATGCCTGAGGTGTGGCAATCTCACTCTGAGCCCTTTGGTTTTCCATTATTCTTGCTTGTTGTTCAGTCAATTGGGCAGCAGCCTGCAGAATCCTTTCAATAGCATCTAAACTCCCTTGAAGCCTATCTCCTTGCCCTTGAGGTTCTACTTGTCCCGGGGGTTCGAGCTGCCCCTGAGATCTTACACTCCCAGAGTTTTCATCATCTTGCTCCATACCTATTATTAACCATAAAATGCAACTCAACCACTAACTAAACCAACTGAAAATAATTGCCGGTATTAAACATACGTAAATTTACTATTATCCGACTAATAAGATCACTCCCAAACACTTTACCTAATTGTCCCCTACTGACTAGATGACTGGCACGTGCTCCTATCTCATGATCTTCTACTGACACCACCACTGGCAAGTCTACAGAACCTATAACCTAGGCTCTAATACCAAAATTGTCACAACCCACCCCGGTTTTCCCAACATTTGTGGGCCGGTGTGACAACAATACAACTCATCCGAACAAACGTCTAACACTAATTAAAATATCTTACACAAAAAGATAATATTATTTACTATAATTAACAAAATACATATATTCCATTTCATTGGGACTCTCTTGATCTTACAACAACAACACTAGTTCTTTATTTTTATTTTTTATTTTTTTACTAACCAACATATACAACCAGAAGCAAAAAGAATCACTATCGACATACTCCCCGCTACGGCCCTTCAGGAATCGACCTACTGCCAGTAGGGGACAAACGTTTCTCTACAGCACCTGCGAATGTACTACCTTCTTAGTAATTTTAAAACATATTTTCGAAATAATAATACATTCTCAATACCTTTTTAAAAGGGATCGAGCGTAATTATACGAATACCATAATACAAACATCTCTTCTTAAAATAAGCAGTGAAAATAAATAAACAATTATATAATTATATATCTCACCAATCCATTCAGTGTAAAACCATATCAATCATTATATGCAATAAATCACCAATCTTAGTAAAAACACCCCATTTCAAGTTTACCTATCATCACCCACATACACACCGACTAAACCATAGTGATCGTTTTAACCTCACGATCGGGAGTTGCAACGTTACCGTAACCATCCGTAGGATATGCCTTCCTAGCGGACCTAACTGCGCAGATCACCGCCTACCGGACGTCTCCGGAGGCCAATAATATAAGTCACCAATTATATCAATCACCATAACAAATATTCATCTGTCGGACCACCCTCCGGACAGACCATAATATGAATCACCACCTGCCGGACCACCCTCCGGACATGACATAAACTATGGCATAGTCTAACCAATAACACAAATCAAGCAACCACACCATCGTCAATTCAGTTACCGTCAATTTCCAACAAAATTATTTATAATATCCTTCTTTTTAAAACCCTAACAATTCCACAAAAAATTATTTTTACCAACTCACACAAAACCTGCTCGATCCACCATATTTACAAAATCATGCAGTTTAATAAACATTTAGATCGACATATAGAAAAATAATTTTGTAAGAAGACAGTACACTCACCTCAAAATTTGTACTTGCAAGCCCCCCTAGAATATGCTTCTACTCACCACCGCCTAAGCGGGAATACACCGCCTAGGCGAACATGCGATTTCTTACTCTCTGTTGTTTTACCGCCTAAGCGATCTTTCACCGCCTAAGCGATCACGCGATTCTGGCTCTCTGTTGTTTTACCACCTAAGCGATCTACCACCGTCTAAGCGATCACGAAATTTTCGGCTCTTTGTTGTTTTACCGCCTAAGCGATCTTCCACCGCCTAAGCGATCACGAAATTTCTGGCTCTCTATTGTTTTACCGCCTAAGCAATATTCCACCGCCTAAGCGATCCTGGCTTCGTCCCTGACAGAACAGAACAGACCAGTCTTTTACCCCATTCTTGTCACCAGCTCCAGCCCTTAAATTCTTCACTTCTCCTCCACGATCAACCATCCCAAGTTTACACTGATATAACCAACCTCATTCCTTTCACTCTAACTAAAACACCCACCAAAATAACACCTCAAACCAACGGTTGTAACTCTAAACAGCAAAAACAGAGCACAGACCTTCACCCACACATACCTGCTTCCATATGACCCCAGAACTTGTCACACTTGCATACTCCTACAGCCCAAACAACTCTCAACCCTGGGAAAACACCCTGAACCCGCACCAGTGATCTCCGGCAGCTTCTCCGATGGCTTCTTCTTCCTCTTGACTTTCTCTCTCTCTCTCTCTCTCTATCTTTTTCTTGGTTATCTCTGCCAGAATGATGGGAACCATTTCTCACCACGTTTATACATACATACATATATATATATATATATATATATATATATATATATATATATATATATATATATATATATATATATATATATAGATTAGTGGAGCCAACACATGGCACGTTGCCCTCCTCCTCTCTCTCTCCCATTTCCTTCCGGCGTGGTTCACTGCACAAACACACATGCACATATTTATATATATTATAAATGTATGTTTAAAATATCTAAATCAAAATACTCTTTCCTCCTCCCCCCCCCCCCAAAAAAAAAAAACTTTTCATTTTTCTTATTTTATCATTTTTTTTTAAAAAAAAAACAGGGTCTTACAAAATATGTCTCTTTTCAGACCAGATCTGACTTTAACAGAGATAGGCGACGCAAGGATGGCGTGAAGTTGGACGACGGCGAGAGAGAGAGAGGAGATGATGGTGACGATGGCCAGGGAGAGAGAAGAGATGATGGTGACGACGACAAGAGAGAGAGAGAGGAGGTTAGGAAGAAAATACACAGTAGTCCCTAAAATTCAATGGATTTCTAAATTTCATTTATAAATACTTTACCTATCTAAATAATAGAATTACAAAATTATACGATTAAATTCTTCAGATGAAATAGTTATTCAAACAAAAAATTTGTAAATGATGGAATTTCAAAATCTAAGATTTTGAAATCCCATCGTTTACAAATTCCTTAAATTTGTCAAATCTTTTATCTAAACGCAACCTTAAAGAATTTATACTAAAATTAAAATTAAAATAGAATAAATTATGAATTCTAACTCTCTATTGGGATTATTCATCAATTATCTATAAAAACAAAACTAAAAGATATATAATAATAGGGCATTCGGTGGCAAGTCCCTTAGTTTTCCCTTAATTTTTAAAAAGTCATAGAGGCGGAAGCAACTTTTATTTTAGTCCCGCTTATTAAAAAAAGACAGAAGATTAGTAAACACGCCTGCACTTGCGCAATTACATGTAACTAATTTGTGTATAATTTTTTTTTAGATGTAACAAATATTACTGTATTTGGTAATATGTAACTAATTTGTGTGTAAAAAATTGTTAGATGTAACAAATATTACGCAAAATATATTTAATTTGTAACATGTAACTAAATTTACACAAATACATGTAATTAATATTAAATAAATTTATGTGTGTAATATTTGTTAAATGTCACAAATATTATACAAATGCATGTAATTTGTAATGTGTAACTAACATTATACAAGTACATGTAATTAAAATTATACAGATATATGTAATATACGTTAATTATTAAGTTGTAACTAATATTAATTACATATGACTAATATTCATTATAATACCGATTTACTTACTAAAGTTCTCTCTACAATCCCTGCAATACTTGCACATACGGAACTAAAACTCAAGCAAAACCTAACTCAATGGATTAAATCAAAACTTATATCTTAAATGAGATTTTTTTAAATTACGTTTGTTAAATAACAAAATAATGGTCAATTATTCCAATAATATATGATTTAATCTTGGTGTCCAAAAAGTTCTCTCTCTCATAGAAACCTATATGGATAAGTTTTATTTTAAAATTATTTTTAAGTTAAAAAATGATTCTTGAATTGCAAAGCCAACATATCTTTTATATTTTTATATGGTTGTCTTCACTAAAAGATGTCACAAGGAAAATAGAAAATTGGACAAACTTCATATTATGAACATTTATTTGTCTATTAATAATCATAGGATGCTTCATTTGAAAACGACGGCTCACCCCAAACTTAATCTATCAATGTAATTCAACGGTTGAATAGCACTTGACATATAAAGTTTACATTCAATTGTATTTTATATCTTTTTTTCTTTTTTAATTACACTAATATTTATATTAAATTTTTTTAATTAAGATAAAATTGTTAGAATAATTGAGAAATGTAACATTAGGTATCCAAGAAGTGTTAATTCGGTTGGGAAGATGATGTATCATCTTTCTTGTCACCCAATGTTTGACTCTCCTAGAGAACATTTCAAGAATTAAATCTTGAATTTGATGCTGAATGCATCAAGCCGGTGTGAGGGAATGTGCCGTTAAGATTGTCCGAGAAGGTGATTACTCGAGATGCGCGTAAGGTGACTCAGACACACCTTGCCGGAAAACCCAAATAATAATATTAGGCGATGATATGAGACAGTTGTATCATGTGTGAAACCTAAAAGATATTGAAATGTGCAAAGATGCTTATATATAGGTAGACTTGGGGTTTGAAGTACTGTGTTCCAAGTAACTTAGGGTCAAAACCCATGTATAAATATATTAACATATTCCCTCTTAAATTCAAAGTGATAAAGTCAATGTTAATTTGTGTTTGAAAAGTAAAATGTAAAAATGTCTCCAAAGATAAATCTCGGTGAAAATATCTATATTTTGATCAACAGAGCTGACTAAGTGAGGGAAACAATATTTTAAAGAATGTTATGACAGATGAAGTAGCTATCAGTTTTTATGTATTCGGTGTGCTTGTGGAAAACGTCGTTGACGATTTGGATGATACTGCCATTGCCACAATAAATAGTGATGCATTGGAAAAGAAAACTCTACTATCATTAATTAACCATCAAAGTCAAAGTAATTCCTGCGTGCTATCAGCAAGAACACAATACTCTGTTTCTGTGTAGATCGAGAGACAATCTTTGGACATCTTAGGCACAATTTATAAACTTGAGGAGTCGAATACTACAATATATTGAAATTCTGGGTGCAAATTGAAAATGAGTGTGAACTTTTGGGGTGAAAATATAATTTATTGTAATTAAATTATTAAAGGCATGCATTAAATAAGTTTGTCTGGTTCTACTTAGCCATCAAATATTATAACACAAATGATGAGTGATATAACTTGTTGACAGGGTCATATGTCTTCTCGTGTGTTTTTTATTTTTTGTTTGGGTATTTGTTATTTTTTTTATTTTATCTAAAATTATAAATCTATGCTACGTGAAAAATATAGATTATCCTTTTTTTATTTAAAAAATAGATTTTTTTTTTTTAAAAAAAAATCACTAACGCCTCTAAATTATATTTATTCGCATCCACCCCACCATTGCCACCACCTCCCTCCCCGCTAGTTCTTCTTCTTCCACCTCTTTTTTCTTTTTCTATCTCTTTCTCTCACGCACATCTTTCTTCTTCTATCTCTCTCCCACACACGATCACTCATATCCACTGTTGAGATGAATAGATATAATTTTAAAAAAATAAAAAAATTACAAAGTATTTTTTTTTTTTAAAAAAAAGAAAGGAGTGTTAGTGATTTTTGTAAAAAAAAAAAAATTAAATAAGAGAAAAATATTTATATATTTTTTATATAAAAAAAATGAATAGAAAAGGATGAGCAGAATTTTTAAATAATAAGAAAGGTTTGTAATTTTAAATAAAATAAATAGGAGGTAAGTGATAATTTTTTTAATGTGCATCACCAACGGTATCCTAAAGAAAATAATAATAATAATAATAATAAACAAATTTAAAACATTTTTGTATTTTAAAATATTAAATATTAAATTTGGAATTTAAATATTTAATTTCTATATCCAATAAATTTTCTTATTATCAAGCTAGAAATGAATAAATTTAAAAAATATATATATATATTTTACGGTAAGATATTGTCCGGCCAGTTTGCGTACATCTCGACTAATCATCTTTTTCGGCGATCTTAAGAGCGCACTTCATCACATTAGGCTGATATATTCAAGATTAAATTTAAGATTTAATTTCTAGAGTGTTCTTAAGAAAATCGAACTACTAAGGAAACTAGAATAACGGTTAATTTAAAATAATTAATAGAATAATGAGAGTTTGAGACTATTAAAAAAAATTAAAATTCAAGTGTGAGCACAAAAATGAACACCGACCATCCTCGTGAGTTTTGACTATTTCTTCCCGCTACATTGAAAAAATAAAAAGATTAAAAAATAGATTTTTTTTTTTCCTTGAGAGCCGTTAATTTTGGGTTCTTTTTCTTCTTCTAAATTTTATTACCACTTTTTTCAACCCATTCATCATACATTTTGTCACTTTGTAACCAACCAAAAAATAATTAAGCTACTAATTAAAAATTAAAAACAACATGATTACTTATTGAAGAATCATTAATTAGTTTTCCTTGTCGATGAAGCCAAATTATGATTTGACATTCATTTTACAAATTCAATTCTTTGAATAGTATTTTTCAACAATTTTAATTTTTTTATTTACCCACGAGTGTTCTTCTATCTTCACAGGATGAAAGACTAACTTATTCCGGTGTGTGACTGTACCTCCCAACAAGTATTTTTTCGCAAACTCAAACTCCTGACCTTACAGAGACTTCTCAACTGCTTTAACTCAAATGTGTCTTATCACTTAAATTATATTTTCTTGGTTTTAACAAAATAAGTATTAATCAATTAAATAACCAAAAACCATTTTTTAATTTTATTTCTTTATGAAAGAAATCAAAATTAAAATAAAGATTTTTTTATGTTTTCAAATATTATTTTTAGACCCAAACGAACATATTATATATATTTCTGGTGGATATTACGTTTCAAATTTATCAAAAATTAAATGAATATTCCATCTAACTTGAGAAACTCTACTCAATTTAGAAATTATGAACCTTTTCGAACAATTTTTTTTTTTTTTTTTTTTTTAACTATGAACAATTTTAACATGGTATGTTTGAAATAACATAAATTTATTTTGGACATGAATTGATCATAAATGATGTTTGATGGAGTTTGACTAATGAGAAAGAGAAAAAGAAAATCGTCCCACTGTCAAACTCTCACAGTAATTGTATCTCTCGTGGGTCCAAACAAATTTTGTACCCTAACGGATAAAACACGCAATTATTGAATTTTTTTATTTCTATAAAAACACAACATGTGAACCAGAATAATTTTTTTCTTATCGGCGAATGTTTTCTTACCCACATAGGATGAAATACTAATTCGTCCTAGGACGTGTAGTTGTTTAAATATATATTTATTATGACAAGTAGTTTTTAAAAAAATTAAATATGGTCAAATTGCATTTTGACTAGGTAAGAGTGATGGGGTTGAAAGATGATTGCAATTAAATAATCAATAATTAAATAAATATACCGATGTATCTGAAGTGATAAGACCCGTTTGAATTAAAACAGTTAAGAGATCTCTACAAGATTAGGAGTTCGAACTTGTGAAAAAATATTTCTTGCGAGAGACAATCATATATTTCGAACGAGATTAGTTTCACATTTTGTGTGGATGTGAGAACACTCGTGAATATATCAAAAAAATAATAATTATTAAATAAATGTCATTTTCTTGGCTTTTCCCAAATTCTCCCTAACATTAACCTAAAAAGTGTGAATTATGAATTTTGTGCTCTTTGACTATAAGGCCAACCTTGCCCTCACATTCGTGGCAAAAGAACAAAACAACATCCATCACCATTTTCCATGTGAAAAGACCATTTTAACTATTGAACATAATTTATATATATATATATATATATTTTAATCAATCAATTTTAATTGGAGCATTCTTAATTTTATCCGGTTGTCCTAAATATTTTTGGTCTAAAATTATTTTACCAAACTGTCACGTTTCAAAAAATAAAATAAAATAATATAGTTCGGTAAAAACTTCCCTTATACGAATAATTTATGTTGAAAGGTTCTAATTTTTAATTAAATCAAGAATAAATAAGATTAATTTATTAACCTAATAAAGTTACCAATTTAAAAATAAATCAATCAATTATCATTATATTTAATATATTTTATTTGAATATAATTTATCAATAGAAAAATGCTATTGCCACTCTGCGTTATCTGGTTACACTTCAAATGTATTTTTTGAGTGTAATAAATTGATAAATAAATAATTTAAGGGTGGCTAAAAATTCTCAATCATATATATTATGTTCAATTTCAAATATAATTAAAAAGAAGGGGTGATTAACTCTTGTTACGGAGCCAAAATTACCAAATAAATTAATATATATTTTTAGGTTGCATTCCAATCCTTTGTAAAGATACAGTTAAATTTGCCCTTATAACAACTATTGAGTTTTTGAATTTATGCATGACCAGTTACGTAATACATAACTTTTTAAAAATTATGGACAGTTACTAAATTAAAATTAAAAATCATGCTATTAAATCCGAAATAACTATTGTTTTTTATATTTTTTATGATCTAATTATATATTCAAATTTGTCTAAATAGTATTTTTAAAATGATGTTACATTCACTATGTTTTTTTATTAGTTTTCATATTCATGTTGAATTCAACGTGGTAGTTCTAAATTTTCATAGTTTTCACATTCGTGTAAATTCAACGTGGTACTTCAACAAGTTTTATAATTTATGTTGTTTTTATTGTAAAAAATATTAAATTTAATTAAATAAAAAACAATTATAAAAAAAAAAAGATTGAATAATGATGTATATTGTTAAATTTAACGCATAATTAGTTATCGTGTTGATTTCAACAAATATATAATTATACAACAATAAATGGATGTTATTTTGCAGTCAATGACTCCAAAATCATAAATATGCAATCAAATCAAGCAAAACAATATCACATTCACTATATTTTTTTGTTTGTTTTCACATTCATGTTAAATTCAATATGATACTTCTGAATTTTCAGAGTTTTCACATTCACAATTAATTCAACATGGTAGTTCAATAAAATTTTATAAATTTATCGTGTTGTTATTGTAAAATGTTGAATGTAGTTAAATAAAAAAAATACAAACAAATAAAAATGAATTGAACAGTGACCTGTGTTGTAAAATTCAACATGAGAAAAATTTATCATCGTGTTGAATTCAACAATTATTAAATTGTACAATAAAATATATACAAATGGATGTTGTTTAAAATACCTATGACCCAACGATCATAAATTTGTAATCAAATCAAACAAATTATCACAATTTAAAAAATATAAAAATAATTTAATTTTAATTTGATAATCATCCCTACTTTTATGACACATAAATAGATGCGGTTAAAGATATGATTTCAGATTTGTATGTGATATTATCTGAATATATGTCGATTTTAAAATAAAGATTAACGGGGCAATTAATATTATTTAATAGGATAAATTAGTAAATTAGTACTCCTACTAGTAGATTAGGTCATTTGTCCCAAATAGAATCAAACCAAAATGAGTAGCACTTTTTGGTGGTTTAAATTATTTTAGTTTTGATAAATTAAATATTATGAAAAAATTAGAAATAATTTATTTTTGTAATTATTTATAACTAAATATTAAATTATAATATTGAATGTGGATGTCAAAACTAAGAATGAACCATAGTTCAGAACAAAACATCTCTACAATTTTTTTATTTCTATCAAATTAACGAGTAAGAATTTTTTTTTCCACCATTAATATTATGTCCCTAGATTTTTTATGAATTAATCATCTTTAATTTTTTTTAAAATATATATTTTCATCCTTTTACTTTTAGAAAAATTAATTACAACCTTTAAAATTTTATATACTCCTTTCTAATTTATATAAATTTAAAGTGAATCCCTAAAAAAAATTTATCCTGTAGATTTTTTTAATTTTATTTTTTATGTTTTTTTGTTATATGTAAATTAAAAATATTAATTAATATATTTTTTTATATTCGTATATTATGCGAGTCTAAAACTAAATAGTGATGGAAAGACGAAAAAATCGATATATTATGCGGGTCTAAAACTATGGAACCGGCACTTGGATGTTAGAGCTCCTACAATGGAGTGTATCGAAGTTGGGAGTGTTGACAATCGACTTTGTCTTGATGGCATTTCCGTAAATTAAGCAGAAATAAGGGAACATAGTTCCGAGGAGTATGGGTATTTTGGGAAATTCACACATTCTTGTTTTAACTCTGCTTCCTGCTGACGTAAGAGACTGAAAATCAAGAAAGTACAGGAATCTAATAAAGAGAGTTGTTTCTTGTTTGACAGTCATTTAATTGGAAGTCCTTTCATTATTTATAATTTTCAAAAAGACCCATCAATAATATAAATTTCACATTTACCCCCTAATATTTTGTTGTTAATGTCATAATTTATTTACTTAATTTGGATTTAGAGAAATAAATAGAAAAAAACTCTCTTTATTCTGCTTGAATAATTTATTAAAATAAATAAAAATAATCAGTTAAATGCAATTTTTTTTTTTTAAATCAAAGTGATCCAATTAAAGTACGAATACAAAGTGTCACAAATTATTTATTTTGTGGGTATAAACTATAATTTAATTAGATTTGGGTTTATTTACATAAAAAAAATCCTAAAAATTTTATTAACTAATTTACCGCTTTGAATTGTCTAGTAATTAAATCTTAACATTTATTTAATGACATTTAAAAAAACTATTTTATTACGTAGATTTACTTTTTAAGAAAAGATAGTGATATGTCATTTCTGATCGATTTAAAGTAGATTTTTTTTTTTTTTTTTTTTAAAAGTGAGATTTAATGTTATCTTTTTTTATAATCAAACGTTGTTTAGGATGATGTCAGATCGACGCATGTTGGGAGACTTCAATTGTTTGAAAATTAGTGTGACACCCATTTTTTTTGGCTCAATTTATGTGAGTGACAAAAATATGTGATAGCGTTACCATGAAATCTAAGTATTAATGATGAGGCATAAAGCCTTTCTTCAAATAGCATTTTATTTTTGGAAAATCAAAAAAAATTATGCATAATTTTTGCTCCAATGAATAGTTAAATATCCAATATTTTATTTTAGTTTCCCTCTTTTTTTATCCTTTTCAAAAGTTTGAATCCAAATCCAAGCATTTAATACAATTTAAATTTGATCTCATTTAGATGGCTATAAATATTCTTTTTCAATTAATTTTTACTTTTTTTTTTTTAATTTAATTTTTCGAATCTAAAAGCGATATTTAAAATCCGATTTTTTTTTTTTTTTTCACCTTTTAAGTTTCAGAAAAGTTTCACTTTTTACCCAATATCCTTTCGATTTTAATATATTAAATCACGAAATACTAAAATTGTGTTAATCTGCTCCAAATAGTTGACCCCATTTTAATTATTGAGAAGGAGATGGAAGGATTAGACTACATTGAAGATTTCGTTGTGATAAACAAGTCTTTAGTGCAATCTAAGCCATCGATCTACTCACTAGAGGCAACTTGGGTGGAATGAACATAGGGTTACAGGAATGAGCTTCGATCTCTTTCTTGGTGACACATAGGTTCTATAATGGAGAAGATGGAGAAAAACAAGAAGTGACAGATTTGTCCAAAATCCCCTGAAAAAGTCACGTGCTTGGCACGTGGGGGATTTCCGCCAAGACTTAAGACGGGTCAATGATTTGGACTAAATTAATAAGAGTTATATACTTTAAAATTTAATGTGTTCTTCTCAAAAAAAAAAAAAAAAAAAAGAATTTAATGTGTTCAGATTGAAAAAACAGGGTCCAAAATATTTTTTTTAAAAACCTTTTGGGGTACAAAGTACAAAAAACTCTCAAAATCTCCAAAATCTTATATGATGACAATTCATTGAATTATTT
This sequence comes from Eucommia ulmoides, assembly GCA_016647705.1. Lineage (NCBI taxonomy): Eukaryota > Viridiplantae > Streptophyta > Magnoliopsida > Garryales > Eucommiaceae > Eucommia > Eucommia ulmoides. The sequence goes on from CM028328.1 coordinate 6,950,503, forward strand.
ATTTGTATCAAACTTAATCTTATTGTTTAATTTTCTAATATCCACCATGCTAATCAAATAATGAATTAATTACAAATCAAAATAAATAATATTACAAAATAAAAAAAAATAAAAAAAATACCGTGCATAGCATTCAAATCTGGTAAAATTTATGTCATATCATTAGGGTTATTTTATTTATTTTTGTTTTTTATTTTTTGCAATAGAAAATAAAAGTTAGATTTCATAAATCATAAAATAATATATTTTTTTTTGGCAAATATCAATTAGCTATTATTGATGAAATAAAATAATAATATAATCTTAATCTAGAGTTAATTATCTTTTATTTCTATATTTTAATTTAATTTTATCCCTTCTATTTTAAAAATTCACACTTTCTTTTCCTTTTTATTTATATTAAATTAAAAAATTAAATTTTTTAAATTTGTAAAATTTAAAGTTTCACCCAAATTTTAGTGTGCCTAATGGTTATGTAGTGTGTGTTTCTAATGGGAGGTCTAGTGTTCAAAATCACTTCTCTGATCGTTTGTACCAAAAAAAAAATTCCAAAATTTACATCAACAAACAAAAATAATCTTTATTATTAGAAAATAAAAATAGAAAGTGAATGTAACCTTCTCCATTTTTTACACATTTATAAAATAAAGTGAATTAAATTATTATTTATTTTTTTAACAATTAAAAAAGAGTGAGGTGTGAATTTTAAAATTAGAGGGTGAAAATGAAATAAAGTTAAAATACAAGGTATAAAAAGCAATTACCCCTATAATAAATTCATAAACTTGAAATTGAATGGTAGTTGATATTTAATAATAGTAATATTGTGGATGAGAAATAGTAATATGTGGATGAGATATATCACCACTATATATATATATATATTTTAATTTTACAGTGAAGTGTGTCTAAGCCAATTTACGCGCATCTTAACTAATCATCTCATAAAATAATCTTAAGGGTGCACTCGTCTCATATAATGTATTCAAGATTAAATGCAAGATTTAATTATTGAAATATTTTTCAGGGGAGTCGAATATTAATTAACAGGACACAATTCACAACTTGGGTATATTTATATATATTTTTTTAATTATTTTTTTAAATGAAAACGAATTAAAAGAAAATCCAATCTCGTGAATATTAGCAGGTGGATGTGAAAATAAAGAAAAATAAAAATAATAATTGAAAATTGGAAAAATCTCAAAGCTCTTGTTTTCCTTTCTTTCTCCACACACGCGCTCTCTTTCTCTCTCTCTTTCTCTGCCGCCCTCTGTAAAACCCTTTCTCTCTCTAGAAAATCTCCCTCTCTCTCTCCAACAACTCGCATTCATTCTTTGCTTCTTCCTTTTGAATCACGAGATCCCCATCTGTTTCTCTTTTCTATTTCCCTCTCAATCTCTCTCTCTACATCCCTACATGTCTTCTTCAAATCCCATGTTCCTCTGTTTCTCTCTCCATTGCTGCTGGTATTTTGGTCTCAGCGACAGACATTGCTGAGATAGTGAGAGAAACCCACGCTCGATACAGAGAGAGAGAGAGAACCCAGATTCAGATTATAGAGATTAAGTAGAGAGAGAAAATTGAGGTGTGTTGGGGGTGGAAAATGTCGCAACACGGTAAACCCATTTCTGAGATAGGATTCGATCATGATGCATTAACCGATCGGCTTCGGAACTCACTCAGCTGCGGCGGCGACGACGACGATGCCAATAAACCCGATTTCCGAGAACTTGATCTGGGTTCCCCGGTCTCTACTTTGCGGACCCGGCATGCCGGACCCGCCGGCAGTGGGCTCACCACTACGAGCAGTAGTTCCAGCTCGTCTGGATCGGTGTCTGGACGAAGTGGGCTTAACCCGGTTTCCAAAAGATCCGATTCCAACCACTCGGGCGAGCTCTCTGGCTCTGTCGAGAACTCTCCCACGGCTCGTGGTTACAAGCCGGCTCAACGCTCTTCCGATTCGGGTGGCACGCATCCGCTAATCTATTCAGGCGGGTCCGTTAATTCACCGCCGCCGAATGTACTTCCCACGGGCAATATTTGTCCGTCGGGCAAGATTTTGAAGACGGGTATGGCCACTCGGACCGCTAAGAGCGACGTTTTGGGTTTGGGAACAGGCCACTACGGCCATGGAAGCATAATGCGGGGCGGCGCGGCGCCCAAATCGTGTGGCGGCAGTGATGCGGTGGTCGGCAGTGCTGTTGCTAATTCGAGGGGATCGCCAACCGGCGAAGCACCGAGACGGAGATCAGCATATGCTAACGATCCGGAGGAGCTGAAGAGGGCAGGGAACGAGCAATACAGAAAGGGCAATTTGGCAGACGCTTTGAGATTGTACGATCAAGCAATCGCCATGTCGCCGGGAAACCCCGCGTACCACTTCAACCGATCGGCGGCGTTGATGGGTCTCCGGCGAACGGCGGAGGCGGCGAGTGAATGCGAAAAGGCCATCCGATTGGATCCTGGATATGTGAGGGCACACCATCGTTTAGGATCTCTTCTCCTAAGGTGAGTAAAAGTACTCAAACTCCCAATTTATTCATTTTTTTTGGGTATAATAATTGATAATTAATTTGTTGGGTTTTTGCAATGATGATCATTTCACTGTCTTTCTCAATATAGATTATTAAGTTATTAGTTCATTTTATATGGATTTCTCCAATTCTTTTTTGTTGCTGTTCTGCTTTTGTTTCTGTTCTGTTCCCAGATATAAGAACAGATTTGTAAAACATTGGCCTTTGGTTAGTGTTTATGTTTCTACTTCCAATAAATTGGGATGAGAATTCTGTTTCTGTTTTGGAGTATTCCATGTTTGGTAACTGCCATTGTCCTTAAATTGTTTCTTTTAATTTATGAGAATAGAAAAAAGAAACACGTTTGGTTGCAACATTTGATTTTTTTGTTTCTCTTTAAATATATGGTGGCCGGTGTGATGGTGACTATTGGTGGGCTGGTGGTAGCCGGTGGGGTGATAGTGGGAATAGTTTTGTGGAAGCAAATAAGAAGCAACATTTTTTTTTGTTTCTCAGATTCTTAAGGAATTCAGGAATTACTCCCAAAATTTTGGAAATAGAAACGTGTTTACCAAACATGTTTTGTATATTTATCCCAAAGTTTTGGGAGCGGGTACAGAGATCAGGGAATGAAAACAGTAACCAAACGGGGCCATGTGTTTTTAAGGATTTATTGGCGGGGCTTTTTATAATTTTTTTTCTAAAGTAAAAAAATTAGACTGAAATAAAAACGTGGGAACAATTCAGTTCTATTCCGAGAAACTTGTTCTAGAAATCTTGGAGCCGTACTTTTACAATATTTTTTTTGGTTTTTATTTTCATGGTTATCTTTCTGTTCCCAAATGATTGAGAACAAGAGTAGAGATTTGGGAACAGAAACATTATACAAATGGGGCCTTTGATTATTACTCCAAAAACTCTATTTCTTTCTATTTTCAATCTAGGCAGCTCATATATGTTTCAATTTTCACAGTTTAGGACAGGTTGAAAGTGCCCGAAAACATATATGTTTTCCGGGGTATCATCCCGATCCTGTCGAATTGCAGAAGTTACAAGCAATAGAGAAACACATCAAGAAATGCACCGACTCCCGGAAGGTCGGGGATTGGAAAAGTGCAATTAGGGAAATCGACGCGGCAATTTCTTCCGGAGCCGACTCTTCTCCTCCGGTAAAACCAATGCATGATTTTTTTTCTTTCTTTTTTTTATATACACACACACATACTAGGGATTCTTTATGCCTGAAGGTATTATATTGATTTTTCTAAAAAGATACAAATATAAAACTTAAAGGGTACAAAATGTGAGATATAAGATTATAAGGATTTGAAATGTTGTTTGATTTTAAACGTTGGATTTGAGGTTGATCCGACGGTTCAAAATGTCCAAAATGTTAAATATGTCCTTATATATAGATAGATAGATATATAAGGACTAAAAATTAAGGTGGCGTTTCTGCTTTTCTGTTTCTACTTCCATTAAACTAGGATGAGAATTCTGTTTTCGTTCTGGAGTATTCCGGGAATAGAAACATGTTTGGTAATGACCATTGTCTTGAAATAGTAACCAAACGGGGCCTAAGTAGCTCTATAAATAGGACAAAGAATTTTAAAAGAAAAAATGGAGGACTAAACAATAAGAACTTCAGAATTGCATGAATGTCCATATACATATTTAGTCCTTACGATATTTTAGTTAATATTAACTATGATATCATAGGTAAATTCCACATTTGGTTGATATTAACTGAAGGATTAAAAAAAAAAAAAAAAGTTGATGACAAATATTTTTGAGTAACTTGTTTGCATTTTCATTTTCATTTTCAAACGTCGAGGCAAATTCTCATTTTCAAATTGAATTCACAGCTATTTGCATGTAGAGCGGAAGCATATTTGAAGCTTCACAAGCTAGAAGAAGCTGATTTGACCTTGTCGAATGCCCTAAAATTTCGATCTACGGCCATCTCTTCCTCTGAAATGAAGTTTTTTGGGATGTTTGCGGATGTTTACCTATTTTTCGTCCAAGCCCAGGTTGAAATGGCATTAGGAAGGTTAGTTCAAGAATTTATGTTTCATCATTGAAAAAAAACGCTTTCTTATTATATAGTCCTTTATCTAATATTTATTTTTTATATTTTTGTCCTGTTTTTGGAGCAACTTATTTTTTAGTTCTTGGTGATATTTGAGTTGATTTTAACTATGACGTCAAATACAAATTCAACATCTAATTGCTATCTGCCAGATCGATTTAATTTAGTTGATTGTAACTATGATGTCAATCTAGTTTGATATTAACTATGATGACATTAACTGCTAGATCGATTCAATCTAGTTGATATTAACTATGATGTCAAATATGGGTTCAAGTGGAAGGGACTTGGGTTCCCTTAAGCAACGTCCAGGGATCGAAACCTGGGGGTTGTGTATGGAGAGTGCTATGTTGGGAGAGGTGCCCGCTTCAGCACCCGACAGTACCTTGAGGGATTAGTCTTCGCCAATTGTGGTGCGGAGGATACCCTGGGTTTACCCAAAAACTATGATGTCAAATATAAATTCAACACTAATTGCCACTTGCCAGATCGATTCATTCTAGTTGATATTAACAAAAGGATTAAAAACTTAATTGTAAAAAGAAAATACAGGTACAAAATGGTAAGTTATTTTAAGGTAGCGTTTGGGAGCATGGAATTGAAGCGCTATGGAATTGGAATTCGAAATGAACACGTAAATTTTTCTTATTTTTTTACGTGTGTTCATTTCTAATTTCAATTTGAGGGCTCCAATTCCATACAACCAAACACTACCTAAGGATTAGAGAATAATTTTATCCCTAAAAATAAAATTAAAACTAAAACGAAACTAGGATTTATTGGATGAGTAAGAATGGATGTTGGATGTGTTGCAGGTTTGATAATGCAATGATGGCTATTGAAAAAGCCGTGCAAAATGATCCCGAAAATATCGAAATTTCGGTTTTTTCGGACAAGGTTAGATTGGTGGGGAGAGCCCGAGCTCGCGGCAATGATCTTTTCCAGTCCGAGAGGTTTACCGAAGCGTGTGGTGCTTATTCCGAAGGTCTAAGAGTAGATCCGTCAAATTCGGTTCTTTTTTGTAATAGAGCAGCTTGTTGTTATAAGCTCGGTAGGTGGGAGGGATCCATTGATGACTGCAACGAAGCTCTTCGAATCCGGCCAAATTACACAAAAGCCCTCCTTCGTCGGGCTGCCTCGAATGCCAAGGTAAATTTTCTTTTCATTACCGAACAATTTGTTTAGGCACTGTTTGATAATGTTCCCTGATTTCTGATCATGTTCCTTGAAAGTTTGGAACATAAACAGAAAAATGAGAACCAGGAAAATTCCGTTTCTCTTCTTCTCCCAGTTTTTTTAGTTCAAGTCTCTGGGAACAGAATCAAATTGTTCCTAAATTTTTGTTTCTTCTGAAAACAGAACGAGAAAATTTGAGTAGAAACACTACACAAACACTGCCTTATTGTTTTAATTCAAAGATTTCTGTTTCTTTTCCTAGGAAACCTTGTAACATAAACATTAATTTGGGAACAGAACAGAAACATATTTTATTTGTTCCCAGATTGGAATTGTGAATTTGAACGTGTAAACAAAAAACAAAAAATTAACATGGGATTGTTTCAAATTTACATGGGTTGTTTTTTAGCTGGAACGGTGGGGCGAAGCTGTTAGGGATTATGAGTTATTGAGGAAGGAACACCCGTTCGACAAAGACGTTGCTGAATCTCTGTTTCATGCCCAAATTTCACTGAAAAAATCGATCGGAGAAGAAGTTTATAATATGAAATTTGGCGGGGAAGTAGAGTTAGTATCAAGTCTTGATCAGTTCCGGGCTGCAATTTCTTCACCTGGTAAATGAAGATATATATATTTATGTATATATCTATATATATTAATTCTATCATTTTCAATGCTTTGAAAATTATAAATATGAAATTGCAGGTGCGTCGGTTGTCCATTTTGAGGCAGCATCGAACATTCAATCCAAACAGATTTCTCCCTTCTTTGATACATTGTGTAGCAAATATCCATCCATTAATTTTCTCAAGGTAAAATGCTCTGTGTTTTTATATTCTTTTAGGCCCAATTTTTCTGTTTCTATTCTCAGGGAACATGGAACAGAAACAGAAACCCTAGAACAATTCTGTTTGATTCCCAAAAACAAATTCTTAAAATATGGGAAAAAGATCTTCTCATACTTTTGATTTTCTTCCCTGTTTTTGGAAACAGAAATATAGATTTGGGAACAGAAATAGTAAACAAACTGGGGGTCATGGTACTCTTCAATCTTCATATATTTCTGTCTGTTCCCAGAAAACTTGGAAACACAAATATGGGAGCTGAACAAAAAGAGATTTGTTTTTGGTCTCATATTTCAAACTGGAAAACAGAAACAAAAATCATGGAGCAGAAACACTAAACAAACAACAACTAAACAGACACAACTTTAAGTTGTACATAATTAAAAGTAGTGAATATATATATGCGCACACACACACATACATATTCATGAGGAAAACCTTATTATCTTGAAATTTCTCTCTCAAAATTTAAGGTTGATGTGGAAGAGAGTGTAGAAATTGCAGTGGCCGAGAATGTTAAGATTGTTCCAACCTTCAAGATCTACAAAAATGGAAGCCGAATGAAGGAAATGGTATGCCCTATTCCCCAAGTCTTGGAATCGTCGGTCAGGCATTACGATTTTTAAAATTCTTTTATTTATTCATCCCTCGTTCTAGCGACTCCATGTTTATGATAAAATCTGAGTTTTTTTTAGGAGTTGATCGAATAATAGTGTTTTTTTAGCCAAAAAAAAGAAAGAAAAAAGAAAGATGAGGGAGGGGGTGGCTGGGCTTTGTAGTTAAGGATGTGTATGTGTATATATATACGAAAAATTGGGAGCCATTCCGGGGTTGGGGGGGTGAGGGGTGGGGAGGGGATTGGATTCGGTTTTAGTTAAGAGAAGGATGAATTCATGAACATGTTCTTTTGATAATTTGTTTTTTTTTTTTTTTTTCATCAATAAAATGCTATTTTTTTTCATGATTATTTGCTCATTGATTGCTAATTCATGATGGTTTCTTGTTTGAATTGGTGGTTGATGAAAATGATGCTTGAATGTTATTGTATTTCGATCTTGTGATTATATAAGTTTTTTTTTTTTTTTTTTGACGGTGTGTTTGGGCCAATTTACGTGACCTCAACTAATCACTTCACTGAGAGCTCTTAAGAGCACGTTCCCCTACATCTGTCTACTGTATTTAGGATTAAATTCAAGATTTAATTTTTGAATTGTTTCTATAAGAATCGAATCCTGATTGATAAGAAAAGAGAGAATGTCAAATTCTGGTTGATAAGAAAATTCTTGTGTATAAGATTATATAAAGGTGTGATGACTCACCTTTATTAACTTTTAGAGGAAACATGATTATATGTACTGGTCAGTAGGAGTAGCCATGGGTTCGGGGTCCCGTCCAGCCTGGTACCCCATTTTTTAGGGTTTGGGATTGAGTTTTAAGCCCATGGGAAAGGCTAGGGGTTAGATTTTAAGATCTGATCAAATTTAGGGCGGGTTTGAGCAATTTTTTTTAGGGCCGGTCTGGTCCGACCCGATAATTAATATATATATATATATATATATATATATATATATATATATATATATATATATATATATATATATATATATATATATATATATATATATATATATATATATATATATATATATATATAACAAATCCTAGTATATAAGATATTATCTTTTCATGTGAATTGGTTAATATGGATGAATGTATTTTATTTTAGTGTGAAATGTGGAAGAATGTATTTTATAATTTTTATTTGTTATTTTAGTGTTTATGTGTTAAATTAAAAAAATAAATTATAGGGCTGAGATGGCCCTAGGGTCGGACTGGGGTTTGAGGTTTTTTGGTAAGGTCGGGCTTTGATATGAAAGTAGGGCCCGATTATAAGGCTGGGTCGGGCTAGGGCCTAGTATTTTTTTGTAATATCCTAGGTAAAGCTCGACCTGAGCCTGGCCCATGACCACCCTTACTGGTCGGAGTTCATAAATTGATGAAAGCGTAACCTTTTCAATTATGATTTGCACCGACGGGGACCATGATTTCCTGCCCATTATTCATGGAACATGACGTTTCCTGCGAAGAAAATAGGCGGTTTGCAATGTCAACCTTTTTCTCTGTCTTTGTTGGGGATAAGCCGTATAGACAATCTTACACAGACTTATTTTTAGTAATAATCTCAAGTAAATAATAAAAAGTATTTTGATATTATTATTTAATTATATCAATGATCGTAAAAAAATCTAGGCTAATTCAAACCATTATTATGAGATATTAGAATACTCACAAGAGTACTTACTAGTAAAGTAAGAAACTAAACGTGATTATCATTAATATCTTACATGGTACCTTGCTTGATGTCAACATAAGATATCTGAGGTGCGGTTGTATTTGTGATCTTTTGACTTGAGTTGTTGTACATAACATGTGTGGGTTCCTTTTCTTTGATAATAGTGAGTTTTTTTTCACCATCCATGAAACTTCAAAATTATTCATTGGATATGGTGGGGGAATACATGTGAATATACGAGTATTCAAAATAGAATCTATCCCTCTTAGCAAAAGAGATGTGTCATATGTGATCCGATTAAATACAATTCACTCAAGCCTTTGGCCAGAACAATGTGACAATTGAGATAAGATTCAATTGGTGTTATAAAAAATTATATTATCAATCAAAATACATATGACTTGACTATAGATTTTTAACTTAGTTATACTCTGCTATTCCTTTCAGGTATACAGATAAAGAGATTGTATAATACGAAAATTATATTTAGGGAAGTTCTTTTAGTTAAATTCCTACCAACTGAACAAAGTTGTAATATGTGTGTAGACATGACTCATAATTGGAGAAAATGTCACAATGTTTTCTTTTGGAAGGCAAAATTGAATTTCAATTTTAATTGATTAGTAATTTAATTAATTATTTTCAGTATTCAATTTTTGTTATGAACCTAATGGGTCACACATAATAGAAAATTGAAGTTAAAAAAGTCATTGAGAAAACAATGAGTGGTAATGCAAAACTTAAGAAGTTCGAGAATCAGAGTGTAAATGCATAAAAGAAGGGGCAAAACCCCAGAAAACTTTATAAGGCGAGAGAGACCATCTTGCCCGCACATCTCTCTCTTTTTTCTCCATTTTTCAGATCTGGAGAATTCAGGATTTGGTGGCCATGGAGCAAACGACGATGGCGACGACGTCTGCGATGGCAACACGACTTGTGGAGTGGCAGTGGCGGCGACAATACAACGACGGAGGTAAGGAAGAGAGCGGTGGTGGTGGTAGTAAGGAATAGCTCGGTGGCGGCGGCAAACTCTCGCTCTCTCTCTCCATTTTTTAAATCTGGAGAAATATAGATTTGGTTTGCTACTCTAGTCTAGATCTCTCCATTTTATTTTTTTGTGAATGTTCATACCGAATTTGTGTTTTAGTAAATGTTCATTGTCGTTTGGTGAATATTTACACCATTATTTTGTTTTTTAGTGATCTTAGTTTTTTTTTCAATGTTTTTGATTTTTTGTTTTTGGTTGCGTATCTAGAATTTTTCGGATCTGAAAAATTTCAGATCAGGAAATGCACTTTGTCATTTCAGATCTGTTTTGATTTGTTAGTTTTGTTGATTTTGGTGGACTTTTTGTTTATTCATTGTGAATATTTTTTGTGAATATTTATACATGTGTATTTTTTGGTGAATGTTCGTTGTGGTTTGGTGAACATTCATGCTAGCTTTGTATTTTGGTGAATATTTGTTATAGTTTGGTGAATGTTCAATGCAGGTTTGTTTTTGTTGATCTTAAGATTTATTTTCAATATTTTAATTTGTTATTCTTGGTTGATTTTAGTTTTTTTTAATATTTTTTCTCTCAGAATATTCACAACTATTTTAAATAATTGTGTGAATGTTAATAACAAGCTAACATAAATGTTTTGTCCATAATTTTTGTGAACATAATAGAAGAACACAAAATAAAAGAACGCGTAAACATAACAAAAGAATGTAATTTGTTCATATAAAAATTGTGAACATTTACAATAGTAAAATCAGTCCATAAACATGTAAATAGTAAAATAAAAATGTGAATGTTTACGTCTTATTATTTTTTATAAAATGATATTTTACGTAAATTATGAAAAAAGTGATGATCAAAGAACAAATGACTATCTTCTAAAAAATCTCTAGAGTGAAATTTTTATTATAATAGTTAGAGGCCTTATTTTATGATTTCTTTGAGAACTAAATATAAATTTTCCAAATACAAATTACTCTAAAAATATAAATTGGAATAAAACAAGAATATATAGTAAGTTTTTTTTTTTTTCCGAAAAATGTTTGACTGAAATAAAAGACAGGATAATGTTTTGTTTTTAAAAAATTTACAACATAATATATGTAATTATAATTAACTTATTATTAAATGGGTATGCACTATTAACTCCCAAAATACAAAAGAAATTACCGATTACTGCCATCACTTTTTTTTTGCACCAATAACTCCTTTTATTTTTTTCTGACCAAAATATCTCTCATGTGGATGTTGAATGTAACATTTAATAACTATGAGTGTTGAATGTAACATCAATTGTTTTTTTTTTTTTTTTCATCGATTGTTTTTTATTTTTTATGATGTTATTTTTTTTACTAAAATATCCCTCATGTAGATGTTGAATGTAACTTCAATTATTGTTGTTGTTGTTTTTTTTTTAAATGATATTATATTTTTCTGATAAAAAATATCTCTCATGTTGATGTTGAATGTAACATTCAATACCTGTAGATGTTGAATGCATCAATTGTTTTTATTTTTTATTTTTATTTACAAGGTTACATTCAACAGCTGTGGATGTTGAATGTAACACCAATTGTTCTTATGTTTTTATGGATCGTATTATGCGTAGATGTTACATTCAACACCTATGGATATTGAATGTAACATCAATTGTTCTCTTGTTTTATGTATCTACAGTTAAAAATCATATGATGTTATATTCAACACCCGTGGATGTTGAAAATAACATAAACTGTTCTTTGCTCTCGTTTTATGTATTTACGGTTAAAACCTGTTGAATGTAACTTCAATTATTGTTTTTTTTTTTTTTTTTTTTTTTTTTTTTAATGATGTTATATTTTTCTGATAAAAAATATCTCTCATGTTGAAGTTGAATGTAACATTCAATACCTGTAGATGTTGAATGCATCAATTGTTTTTATTTTTTATTTTTATTTACGAGGTTACATTCAACAACTATGAATGTTGAATGTAACACCAATTGTTCTCATGTTTTTATGGATCATATTATGCGTAGATGTTACATTCAACACCTATGGATGTTGAATGTAATATCAATTGTTCTCTTATTTTATTGTATCTACAGTTAAAAATCATATGATGTTATATTCAACACCCGTGGATGTTGAAAATAACATAAACTGTTCTTTGCTCTCGTTTTATGTATTTACGGTTAAAACCATATGATATTATATTCAACACCAAAAAATCGCGTTGGATCGCAAGGAACTTTTTTTATCGATTTGTAAATCAATCTCAGATCGTTTAATAACCCAAACACATTTACTTTGGTAAATCAATCCAAAAGCAAATATATATATATATATTTATATGCAAAATGCAAACAGAAAAGAAAATGAAAAAATAAAACCAGAACATAAAAGAATTAAGTCTAAAAACAAATAAAAAATAATTAAGTCAAGATATCATGAGTAGAGAGAGAAAAAGTAAAAAAAAGAGAGGCCATAGTAGAAGACACAGACCTGGAAGAAACAAAGAGCTTAGAGAGAGAGAGATCGAAGATAACATAGAATCGACGAAGAAATTGAAATCATCTTCCAAGGATTCCAGACCTGAAATTAATCTCAGATCGATTGATAAACCAAATCAAGGTCACAATCTTAGATCGATTTACCGATGAAATCAATGGTTTCACCCCTTAAACCCTAAATCGATTTTTGCAACAACGATGACGATAGCGGTGGAGACGACGACGATGGCGGTGACTGATGGCGAAGTGAAGACGACGACGATGGCGAAGTAAAAACGGAGATGGAAGACGCGAATCACGGGAGAACATTTTGGTAAACTCATCCTTCGCCATTTTTGGAAACGAGAGTTTTCGGTGCAAGGAAAACGCGTCGATGGGAATAATCAATGCAAGAAAAAGTCGACGGAGTAGGCAGTAAATACTTTTCTGTTTTGGAAGTAATCGATAATTTGTCCAAAAATATTTAAATTTATTAATTTCTTATATACATGCATACAGTAGTCATATTAAGAAAAGGACAAACACAGAGCCGATCATTGTCCAGCGGCGAAGGCCTCGACGGGAAACGTCTTGGTGATTCCGGCGAAGCTCTTGAAGTGAATCTTCCCGTTGGGCGGTTCTTCGACCGTGATTTCTCCGACCGGCGGCCACAGCATGAGTTCCTTCGCCTTCACTCCCTTGAGCTTCTTGATCGTCTTCTTCTCCACGTAGCCGTCGATCTCCGCGTCGTAGCTCACCAGCTTTCCGATGGTCTTGAACTCGTGCTCAATCTGCTTCTGCTGGGCGATCCACATGTAGCCGGAACTCCGAACAAAGCCCACCTCGATCACATTCTCCAGCGGAAGCAGACCCAGAGGGAGGCCGAACTCTTCCAGGATCGAGACCGCCAGTTTCATTCCTTCGTCGTGGCCTTTCATCACGATCGCTCCTTCTTTCTGCGCCATTTTTTTATCGGATTCCGGCGAGGTTAATTCTTATTGTGCGGTGACAATGTCTCGTACTCTTTTTATATATGATTATTGGGAGTGGATTTCCATGGGATCGAGACAGAATTTGTGGGAGAAATCGAAGGATATGCGCCTTGTGTTGATCGGAATTGTTTTGTTCTTTTGGGGGTGCATATGAACTGTTTGTTTGTAGTCACCTGAGAAATTTCGTGGGTTTTCATTTTGAAATCGCCGACGGCCGGACAACAAGGTCGGCGACGGCGACTTTCTACTCGACGAGAAGTGGGTGATTAATCATTTTATTTTATTTTATTTTATTTTTGTTAGTTTTGAACGAGTCTTATTTGTGCGGTGAAAAAGTTGCTTTCTTTTAAAATAGAATTGTGAAAGAAGTATATGTGTTTTTTTTTTTTTTTTATTAGTGTTAGTGCATAAAACTGATACACGCCTCAAGTATGGTCTAGTCGGATGACAGGTGGGTCCTCTTGCTAAGGTGGAGTCGTCGATTGAAAAGTCATCGAGCGAGCTGTGCTGGGTTCTGGGATGACTGACCTGCTGTGTCCAGAGTCCTGCTCCTCAGGGAGTGTACCTGCAGAAGGCTCAGACCGGGGTTTATCCCGGTGAAGCCCCTCCGGCGTGGTAATCAGTGCTCAGAGAGAAAAAGTACAGAATATAGTAAGGAAACAAATGAACTCGCACATAATGTAAGTCATTCAAGCGTACCTCGGGCTTACATAGCCCCCGATATATATAGGCGTTGGAAATGATTAGTCGGGCCTAAACACGATTAATTAGTCGAAACCCTGTGTTTAGCCGATAATCTGGGGCGTTTAGGAGATAATCATTGGGCTTGGGCTTTTGGGCCTATTTGGTGAAGCCTACGGGCTTTTGACAAGCCTGTGACAATGAGTTGGTGAAGGAGCGTAGAGATCCGTGGAGTCCTGGAGAAGAAACAAGGTGAAAATGGGAGTCGGTCGAGATGAGCGACTGAGTCCCTGAAACTGATCGCTGAGGGCACGGCGTAGAGCTCAGAGCGGCACATCCTTGCGGGGCTCCTTGCTCCTCCCTGGGTGTAAATGAGATTCCAGGGAGGAACCGTAGTCGGTGTATGCTCCAACGTGGCGTTATGGATTCCGAAATACGTCCCTGTCATTGCGAGGGTTGACACGTGGCTGGGTCTCAAGTGCTGACTTAGAGGTGCCCAAAAATACCCTCATCAATTAGTGTTTCTACGTTTTTGTTCTGGGATAAAATTTTTATTTCTATTCTAGAAATAGAAACACGTTTGGTAATGATCATTATTCTAAAATTGTTTCCTTTAATTTATGAGGGCAGGAACAATGACACACGTTTGGCTGTAATATTTTTTCCCCTAATGTATGACAATATTTGTTTTTATTTTTTTATGTGTATGACAATAGATATATGTTTCTTGACTAGCTTATGTTATCATTTTTTTAAATGTATGACAATAAATATGCATATTCATTGGTGGTGGTGGTCAACATTACCCTTAAGAAATAACTTGGGGAATGATGTGCAGGCGAAATGAACACAAAATTTTTTATTTCTCAAATTTTGAAGAATTTCGGAAGTGCTTCCAAAATTTTGAGAATATTTGAGAACAGAATCATGTTTACAAAATTCGTTTTTGTACATTATTTTCAATTTTGAGAATAGAAACAAAAATTGGAGGGACGGCCTAAGCCACCCAATATATTTGTATATCATTTCGTTTAAATATGATACAATAAAATTTAAATATTGTTTGATTCAATAAAAAAGAAACAATAATTGTGATAACAAACCGCACTTGATAATTACTCAGGACTCCCATTGAGGAGCCAAAGCCACCTAATAAATCAATTTTTTTTTTTGTCACATTTTAATCTTTTGGGAAGATTCAGTTAAATTTATCCTTGTAACAGATAACCACTTATCTAATATATAATTTTTTTTAAAAATAAGAGCAGTCAATAAATTCAAACTAAATCAAATCCTATTAAATCCGAAAAAACAATTTGCATATTTTTTTAGATCTAATTATATATTCTAATTCGTCTGAATCAAATTTTCAAAACAATATCACATTTATCATTTTTTTTATCACTTTTCAAATTCGGGTTGAATTCAACATAATATTTCATTTTTTTTATAAATCTATTATATTTTTATTGTGAAAAAATGTTGAATGTAATTAAACAGCATATTAGTTATAAATTAAACATTTAGGTGAGTCAATAGATTTAGTATAAGTGTAAAAAATTAAAACTTATTTGAAGATTAATCTACTAATTCTTTATTTTCAAATTCAAAATAAATGCTATTTTTTGAAATTACGTAATTTGAAAAAAAATAAAAATTGTTTTGAAATAAACATTACCAACAAAAAGTGTAAACTACTGGTAGTATATATTCAAATAGATTTCCTCTTAACTAAACTGTATTCAAAAGCGTTGTATTGGATTAACAGAATATTGCTAATTCTACTCAAACAAAATATGGTAATAAATTACCAATAAAACTAAAAACGAAACCTATAATTTTTCTAAATAGTGATTGTTGTTCAATGATTTTTTTGCACCACGTGATCTATAAATCATGATTTTTAAAATGAAATATTATTATTATTATTTTTTTTAAATTCTAGATTAAAAAGTATGTGAATGTTATATATAACATTTAAGATATTAGAAATGACATTAATAAATATTAATAATGCCAGAAATTATATAAACGTATTGAGTGTAACATGACTAAAATGATAAATGTGGTTTGGATGTTGAATGTAACACTTAACTGTGTTTTAATAATATATAAGACTGTGTTAATTGTAACACTAATGTGAAAACTGAAAATTTTAGAAGTACCATGTTGAAAAAAATATGAATGTGAAAATTAAAAAAAATTTAGAAGTAATATTCGAATCTAAAACTAATGAAAAAAATAGAAGTAATATCATTTTGAAGATCTTATTGATCTTAAAAAAAAATATATATAACAATAGTTATTTTTATTTTAATAAAATAATTTTATATGAAAATTTCAATCCCTCAAATCACCCATGAGCAAATTAGGCATGCCAATTTTCGCGTTTTTTAAAATTGGGACTAAATGGTTCGAATTTTTTGGACAACAGGATCGTTTGATTCAAAATTAAATACTTGAAATCAATTGATAATTACATTCTTAATTTAGGTCTACTTGGTAATTTTTCCAAAGATTTAACTGGTTAATTAAATTTAGGTGAGAACTAAATAGATCATATGATTATATATTTATATTTAATCAATCCTGAAAGGAGTATAATTATTGAAAAAAAGAGAGTGATTATTAAAAGATTTTGAATTTTGTTTTACCATTCCTTGCGGTCAATATTCGAGTTCAGTAATTATTTAATTATTTAACGGTAAAAAAAATCAGTTGGTTGATTATTATTACTTTCCTAACAAGTCATAATTAGTTTAGGAGTTCATTAAATTTGGTCTTGTAATATTTTGCATATCACCCCCTCAGTTTATCTATAATAAAATATAAGCCCTTTTTGCGTAAAAATTAACATATTTATTTTGATAGTAATTGTTTTCCACTTTTGTATTCGGCCACTCGAAATGGGCATCATATATTTCAGTCATATAATCCCAAGACTTGTGATCTAGTAAAAATTTAACTGAAAGTTCTAAAATTCAACCCTTTTTCACAGTGTATATATATCGAAAAAGAATAAAATATAATTGGGTCATAGAAAAAAAAGGAAAATTGGGGTTTTATTAGTATTAAATAACTTTAGGGTGATTATGGTAATTAATCTCCACTCGGTTCCACTCTCAGTTTGGAGAGAGAGAGAACTTCAAACGGCAAGTCGGCAACAAAGTTTTTAGAGAGAGACGGCAAACAGATATAGAAACATAAAACCCTAATTTTATGTTTATACGAAGGCATTATACGAAGGAGTCGTCCTGTTCGTTCAACACCAGACGCCCACGCACGAGTCCGATCGCCGGTCCTTCTCCTTTGCCGGCCATTGCTTTCACTTCGTGTCAAAAGAAAAGATAAAAGAAACGAAGAATGGGGTACAGACTAGGGTTTTGATATTCAGACAGGAAACGATATCCACTCAGTTTCTTCCACTTCCAGTCAGCTTAGAGCGAGAGAGAGACTTCAAAGGGAAACTATTTTTTTAGAGATAGAGAGATGGGTACCGGAAAGAAGAAGATAGAGATCAAGAGGAAGGAGAAAGAGTCGGCGAGGGTGGTTACTTTCAGCAAGAGACGCACTGGCCTATTCAAGAAGGCGCGCGAGTTCCACCAGCTCACCGGTACCCGCGTCGCCATCATGGTTTTCTCGCCGGCCGGTCGTCCGTACACCCACAGCGAACCCTCCTCGTTCGAGGACACGGCCCAGCAGTACCTGAAGTCAGGCTCCGGAGGTGATGATGACACCCACGGCAAACTCTGCTCCTTCGAGGCCACCGCGCAACGGTACCTGAAATCAAGCACCGGAGGTGATGATGACACCCACGGCAAACTCTGCTCCTTCGAGGCCACCGCGCAACGGTACCTGAAATCAAGCACCGGAGGTGATGATGATCATCAATGGAGGAGTTTCATGGACTTAATTCGGCCTGACGTAATGGAGAGTGAGGGCGAACTCCTGGAAATGAAGATGGCTTTGGAAGATCTTCGAAAGAAGTTGATTCAGAAGGAGGAAGATGAGTTCATAGCCTCATTATTGGCTTTGGAAAACCCTAAAAATTAGGGTTTAGGGTTTTCCACTTTTTTCCATAAATCTTGGTTTATAGGATTTTTCATTGATTTAATCATTGAACTTATGTTTACCACGATTAGACTCTCTAATAAACAGCCATCTCTGGCTTCTTGTAAGGATTTATGTGTCCCCCTCCTTTCTAATTTTCAATACTAACAATGGAGTATATATATTTGTTGAATAAAAAGAAGATTTTTTTTAATTTTGCATTTTTTTAAAAAAATAAATCTTGATTGAATCCTCAAGTTTCTGTATGTTGGTTCATTAATTTATGATTTTTTTTTTTTTCCGAATATGAATTTTTCTTTTTTAACGAATATGAGTTCCTGCATATCGATTGATCACT
This sequence comes from Eucommia ulmoides, assembly GCA_016647705.1. Classification (NCBI taxonomy): domain Eukaryota; kingdom Viridiplantae; phylum Streptophyta; class Magnoliopsida; order Garryales; family Eucommiaceae; genus Eucommia; species Eucommia ulmoides. Next base: position 6,968,976 of record CM028328.1, read on the forward strand.
GGTTTCTGGAGATTATATGGGTTCTTTGGTATTTAACGTTTCTACATGTTTTTTCATCTCATTTTCTTTTTCAGTCTTTGTGTGTGTATTTATATATTATTATATACACATAATGCAGATGATCCTCAGGCATGTTTGATGTTTCCCCATGTTCATTTTTTCCTTTTTTTTAGTCCATATATTATTAATTGGTATTCCAATTGTGGATATTTTATTCTTTATTCTTTACGCAGTCAGTCTGAGTTGTGTTAAGTAGTTTGACAACCAACGTGAAACACTTCCAGAATCTATATGACATGAATTCGAATGCGCAAATAATTTACTTAGGACAAATACTCAGTTATTGTTGCATATATTATTAATTTGTGTAGTTCATCACTTTGTTTTTGTTGAAGGTATTTAAGTGTTTGGGTACTTGGTCTTAATTTTTCAAGTGTTTCAATTGAGGAATTGTAAGATAATATTAAGCCTCAAAGTTGTATCTCAATATTCACTCAATATAATATTTTTTTTAATAATTCTGTTAAATATTCAAAATCGTTGCAAGAGATGAATTTTTTTTTTTTTTTTTTATAAAAATAAAAAAATTACACTATTTTTCATGTGATGCAGTAAAAGTTTTGAAAAAATTATTGTAGGTTTGAAATTTTATTACTAATGTTTGTACTTTGAATTGTTACTTAGATCCAGTCTTACTATGATCTAATCACGTTAAATTATGTTAAAAAAAGGCATAATTTTTTTTACCCCTATACTTTAATCGTATTATATATATATACTTTTTTTTATATATATGTGTCAACCCCTTTGTCTCTGCACTAAAAAGAAGAAACTAACATTTTTTTTTAATATATGGGGAAGACTCTCTCCCCCCTCTTCCTCTGATATATATATGTATATGCGAAAGACACTTAACAAAGTAGTTTACCAAACGATGCCTAAAAAAGGAAAGCAAGAAAGATACTAAGCAGAATGAATACATGTTCACTAACCTGGAGGGTTTCGTTTGAAGTTCTTTCTAGCTAAAGCAGCAAACGTACTTTTTTCATGGCCGAAACATCATCCTGAGTTCCATCGTTAATGGTCTGTCTCTCGGGCAGAGCAGGCGCCTAGAGAACTGTTTCAGAATCACACAAAATAAGAATGGCTAGTTATACTCAAACAGATCCAGAAAAAAAAAACTATTCTCACTACTATCATGCTGGCCATCATATTTTTAAAGAAAAAAGATATTGCAACTATACATATTTCTTGTTTCTATTTTCATAAATTAAAAGAAACAATTTCAAAACAATGGTTATTACTAAACATGTTAACTATTTCCAGAATATTCCATAACAGAAACATGATTTCCATCTCATCTCATTCTAATTTATTAGAAATAGAAAAACAAAAAACACTAACCAAACGCCACAAATTGATGTAGTATTGTTTGGTTGATCAACAGAATTTGTTTTAGTTTAGTTAAATCTAGCTATGTTTTACTCGAATTACATGAACAAATACCATTTAAACTAAAGACCAGTGCCTAATTTAACTATTCACCGAAATATAATAATTCATAAATTGATTCGTTCGTTAATTGAAGCACAACGAAACGGCCCCTTAGGATTTAGTGGAGAAAGCATCGTGAAATGTTTAAGAAAAAAATGTAAATCTAAGTTGAGCATACCTAGGAAATGGAGTCAGTGACGTCACAGTCTCCCGCTTCTGCACAATGCACATCATCCTTAATCGAAGTTCGCCATTCCCGTTCCCGATAACGTCCTCCGTCACGGTTTGCATGGCGTCGTGTGACGACGACTTCAAACCCTACTCTCCACCTCCACCACCACCACCAGCACGGCCACCACATAGCCACGCCCTCCCACCATCACAATCTGGCGTACGGTCACCGATTCCCGACAAAGGCGACCCCGATCCACCCGCCGCAAACGCTACACATCCATGGAGGAAGCCCTAAAGCATTTCCGGCGAAGAAGACGTCGCGGACGTGGACGGCGACGGCGGCCCTTTCTGTTCGCAGCCTGATCCGAAGAAAGGAATGCCTTCGTTTCACGTGGTGAATGGAAACCCCTTCTCCACCGACAACGATTCGAATCTGTTCGTGAACGACTCGGATCCGAACAAATCTAGGACAGGGAGGAATGGAGCGACACCGCCATAGCCTGCCTGCTCGATGCGTACACCGAGAAATTCGTTCAGCTAAACAGAGGAAATCTGAGAGAACTCTGTGTGTGTGTGTGTGTGTGTGAGAGAGAGAGAGAGAGAGAGAGAGAGAGGGAGTTCAATTTGGGCGCGCAATTCTTGAAAAAAATTCGAAACAGAAAACTGGGGTTAATTGTCTTTTGGCGGGGGTTTGACACTATGTACCCCTAAAGTTTAATCCAAAACTCACTTGATCCCCATAATTTCAATTTGAAAATGTAACACCTTGAAGTTTCCTAATCATCTCGTTACAACCAAATCATTATTCCAATTACAATTTTTTACTAAAAATAGTCACTTGCAGTGCATGTAACTAACTAAAAGCTGAGATCAAGAAACATAAGAATAAAATGTTTAAGACTATTGGTTTAAGCAGTAAAAAAAAATCAGATCTGATAATGAAAACAAGTTACGTTTACGCAATTACAATATATCAGCAGAAATTGTTGCCAACAGTAGATTTCATATCTCAAAAATTCAATCAATGATTCAAAATTTGAGCAAGTCGATAATATAATTGTTGATCTAGACTCCTACCCATTTTGATTTGGACTTCCCAAATCTCCTTTGTTTCTTTATTACTAACAAGGGCCCATACCCATCATCCCCAACGTCAACTGCAACGGGTTCCTCTGACTCTAGGTCCATAGCTGAAGATGGGAGATTGACTTGCTGATTGGACTTGATCTTGAGCCCAGAGCCCTTACCCGTTGGAAGGCCGACTCCGTCGTCGGTCATCTTCTCCGATCTCTTCTCATCTTTTTCTGTAGACATTTCGTTTTTTTCCTCCGATGATTTAACACAAGGGCACATCTCAGTTCGGTGGTTAACTCTGCCACAGGCATAGCATAACCCATGGAGGCTTTCATATTCGACTCTAAAGACCATACCTCTCATTCTAAAACGAGCTACCAAGGACTTGTTAAGGTTGATTTCCACACATATTCTCGCGAATTTGCCTCTATAAGTTGCCATAGTGTTTCCATCAATCTTTATCAGTCACCCAACCTTCTTCCCTATGCTGTACAAAACAAGGGGCTCGTAATATTCAAACAGTATATATGGTAACCTTACCCAAACTGCCATACAGGAATCCGTCGCAAACTCCGATCTGAAATTTGGTTCCCATTTTCTAACTGTGAGATAGTGGTCCAAGATCACCTCGGGTCCTTCCGTAAGCACTTTATGAGCATCTGTGATACAGTCGAATTTTGCTAAATAGAACCCGTAGTTCAGATCAATGAGTTCAAATCCCCTTGCAGCTTCCATATTGCCCTAGCTCTGTCGCAAAGGATCTTGTACCCAATCGATCTTCCCATAAGCCTAATGATCAGAGTATCTTTCCATCTTTCCCTGATTTGAGAGATAATAGTGTCGGGGATGATGACTTCAGGTATGCCATCTCCTTGTATAGCCTCATTATCAAGTGAAGGAGTTTCCTCTACTGTTGGGTCCTCATCCTCCTCTGCAAAGTAGACCTCTTCTAGGATTTTTTTGGGGAGCTCATTTCTCTCCTTCAATGCATCCTTAAAAGATTTCATCTGGGGCTGCATGGAGGTAGACTGTTCTCACATGGTTTGCTTGTGCACTGAAGGCATAGTTTGGACATGCATGGTTGGGGTCATCATCATCGACATTGTTGTCATCATCACATCAACATATTCCTCATTCTCCTCCTCTTTAGTCTCCTCTTTCTCTTCTTCTTTTGATTCCCCAGATTCATCCATCTCAGTGACATGATCCGGGTTATCGTGGGAGTTCTTGATTTTCTTCTTACTGCGTCCGATTCCATCCTCTTCTTTCAAAGAGAGTTCACTTAGCTTAACTTTGGGAGCTTCTATCTCTAAACTCATTTTTACCCTGCTTTACACTTTGTTTTTCTACCACCCATACTACTATGTTAAAGTCTCTTAACACCTTTTACCCATAAATCAAAAATTAATTGTCAATTTTATCCTTTGAACGTCAACTCACATTTTAATTTACTAAATTAACCTTATTCCCTTTATCCAAAGATTAAATTACCCTTGTGTTAAAGATTAGGGGTCAAATTAAAATTTTAGAAAAAAATTAAGAGTAAATATTGTAATTAGGAGCTTCTTTTCAATCTTCATCCATGTTCCCTCTTCCAAATTCACCACCGCAAACTCCAAGTTTGGATATATTTGTAATTTAAATAAGAAAAAATTCTTAAAAAAAAAAAAAAAAAACTAACGTTAAACTTCCTTCTCCAATTTGGAAACTCGTCCTTACCATGTTCGAGAAGGAAAGCCTTCCTAATTCGGACAGGAAATATGAGCTCCTATAAAGCTCTATGATCACTCCCACTCTCTCTCTACCTGATATCAACTTCCATTCTCTCTCTACTTTTCACATTGCTCTGTTCTGAAAGTGTTGGACGAATTTCCTCAGTGAGTTTTCGGATTTTGTTCGTCAGCCATGGAAAGGTATGTACTCATACCCATAACCATATGTTTGTGTATCTGTTTTCAATGGATTAGTAATTTCATAAATATTCGATTTTCTTGTCAAGTTTAAGATTATTTGTTTGTAGAGAGAGAGAGAGAGAGAATTTCTATGGGTTTCTCTCTCTAACAACGTTAAAATATACTACAAACCCAGAAATTTCAAGAAATTACTTCAAGATTAACGTCGATATATATATATAGAGAGAGAGAGAGAAAGAGAGAGAGATTTCAATGTGGGTTTCTCTCTCTGACAACGTTAAACCCAATTCAATTCCATGTGGGTTTCTCTCTCTAACAACGTTAAATTGTACTACAAACCCAGAAATTTCAAGAAATTAGTTCAAGATTACTTGTTTACAAAGTCGATATATAAATATATATATATATATATATATATATAGAGAGAGAGAGAGAGAGAGAGAGAGAGAGAGAGAGATTTCAATGCATGGTTTCAATAAACCCAGTTCACCATTTCATCAATGCTCTGTTTTTTAACACTAAACAGAGAGAAAGAGATACTGGCCTTTGTTTAAAAAAAATCAGAAAATCAATTGATGAAGCTTGTTTTATTGTAGGAGCACATATTCATCACGTTCGCATGGTGTTTTTCGTCCCAGAAGAAGGCGAAATCTTCCTCCGAGGTTCTACAGAGGACGAAACAATCCTCCCTTCAATCGTCAAATACCACTTTCACCCCCCAACAATTACCTAAATTTCGCTTTGGTGCATCATGAACCCACCCCAACACCAATGTCGGGATACCAAATTCCGATCAGACCGACGCCGGTTCACTGGCTGCCGCCGGAGAGACTTCGCCAACCCCAATATCTACCTGAGGATGTAATTTTTTCTACCCATCAATCTCCTTAATTTAATTTAGTTTTTATGAGTGGTTATTAATTTATGGATTTCATTATTTTTTAGAAGGTTGTATTGTTGGACTTGGACCCCTATCCTAGAGTCAGGAACCGGCGGGCAATTCCGGTTCATCGGATCATTCAACTGCTGCCGGAGAGACGCTTTCAGCCTCGATATCTGCCTGAAGATGTATTAATTTATCCGAATATTGTTTTTTTATTTTACTAGTTCATTACAACAAAATTTATTTTTTGAAGTCGCTAAATCTGTTTTAACATATACAATTTTTAATTTGATTTCCAGGAAGTTATATTGTTGGACCCTATTGCCGCAACCTCAAACCCGAGCGCATTTCCGGTTCATCGATTGATGCCGGAGAGACGTTTTCTAGTGTCGGATGCCTATGAGTATGAGAGAGCAATCAACCAGAGGAGTTCTAGGGTTTACTTGCCAAACAATGTAACTTTTTTTCTTGTTATTTTTATTTTTCAAATTTTATTTTATTTTCAAGTGTTAATTTTGTATTAATTTCAGGTTGAGGAAATGGATAGGAGGGAAGAAATTGCAGGAGGATTATCGGAGGAAACCATTCGTGAGCATTTGAAAACAAGAAGACATGTTTCTTCATCCGAGGAAGAAGAAATTTGTGTCGTATGTCAATCGGAATACGAGAAGAATGAAAGTATTGGGAGTCTTGAATGTGGACATGAATTTCATGAAGATTGTATCAACAAGTGGCTACGTTTGAAGAATGTTTGTCCCATTTGCAAGGCTCAAGCTTTTTAAGTCATTCTGAGATTCACCTCGTCGCCAGAAACCACCAATAAGCGGCGGATATTCCCCTCGTTGCTGCCTTGCATGCTGCGCGCGCGCACATATGTATATATGCCCGTGTGTATGTAATTTGTACTCCAAAGACAACAACGAAAGTTCAAAATATGTTTGATAGTATATAAATGATATTTTGTTATCTGTGTACAAAATCTTTTAAACTAAAAAAATTATATAGTTGGTTGAGAAAATTTTGATGAAGAAATCCTAGTTCATCGAGTACAGAAAATCATCATGTCTCCCTTTTTTTTTTTTTTAGATTTCCATTTATTTATTTATAGATAATTTATGTTTTCGAGTCCTTATAAATATTTAAGTTTAATTATGATATTAGTTATAAATTAAACATTTAGGTGACTCAATTAATTTAGTATAAGTGTAAGAAATTAAAACGTATTTCAAGATTAATCTACTAATTCTTTATTTAAAATTCAAAATAAATGCTATTTTGGAAAAAATTATTTTAAAAAATTTACCAATAAAAAGTGTAGACTTTTTGTATTATATGTTCAAATAGATTTCCCCTAAACTAAAAACTTTTTGTATTATATGTTCAAATATATTTGGATTAACTGAAAATAAGAACTGTTAATTCTACTGAATCAGATCCAAAACAACAACTAAAATGTGAGAGCAAAAATGAAGGAATTCAATGTTTAAGTCTTTATTTTAAAAAAGTCTCATCACAATTGTAACTTGTATTATAACTCCGCTTATTAAAAAAGACGGAAGACCCAGTACACGCATTTACACTCGCGTAGTTACATGTAACTAAATTGTGTGTAAAATACGTGATAAATGTAACAAATATTAATGTAATTTGTGTTTAAAAATTTGTTATAATAACAAATATTACACAAATACATGTAAATAATATTAAATTAATTTATGTATAAAATATTTGTTAGATGTAACAAATATTACACAAATGTATGTAATTTGTAACGTATAACTAATATTACACAAAATAAATGTAATTTGTAATGTGTAACTAGCTAATATTATACATGTAACTAATATTGTACAAATATATGTAATATAGTTATATATATTTTACAATTATTAAGTTGTAACTATGTAACTAATATGCACTATAATACGAATTTATTTACTAAATTCTCTCTACACTCTACACGTAACGCTTGACACATGCGGGACTAATACGCAAACAAAATTTAATTTAAATGATTAAATCAAAACTTATGTTTTAAATGGGACTAAGGACTAATCGCCAATTATCTCTTAATTCTATATCAACTAAGCACTTTAATGATATTGGAAAAGTAAAGTGTCAATTTGAATACAATGTAAAAATAAGGGGGTTATTATATAATTATTCGAATTTTATGTTTCTTTTAAAATTGCAGAGTTCAAAAAGTTTTTACCGCCAATTCCTCCTCTCTCTCTCTCTCCTGAATTTCGTTACGATCTGTCTTCTTCTCTCTTCTCCCGCATACGAATGAAGATGTATCAAGCTGACGGCAAGTGCGATTTCTTGTTCAAGGATGTTTCTATTTGCGATTCTGGCGTTGGAAAGTCCGATCTTCTCTTGCGATTCAGCTTGGAGTCCGAATCTACAATCGGCGCCTTCGAACTCGCCGTTTGAAGCATCAGAGTCGACGATAATGTTGTTAAGGCCCATATTTGGGACGCCGGAGGTCAGGAACGGTAAACCACACGCCTTTTCTCTTCATTATAAGTTTCATGACTTAATATCGTATCCATTTATAAATCTGTCAACAAATTCATGTGATAGGATTACAGCTATATGAGCCTAGGATGAGTTTTGAATTTTCTTCAAATTTTCTTTAGTGCATGAGTTTGAATCAACAATTATGGTATTGAATTGCTCAAATTTTGAATCATTGATTGAATTTTCTTCACTGTCGGTAATGAATTCTGCTGGTCTTTTTCAATTCCGCAACTCGGAACTTGTTTTCATTATCAGATCTGAGTTTCGTTTTGCTGCTTGACAAGATTGATGAAAAATTAGTGAATCACTAGTTTTAAACACTGCACTCTTTTGTTTCATTATCAGATCTCCGTAAACCCCAATTCACGAAATCCCTCTACTGCAACCACCCAATCTCCGTGAAATCTGCACGGTCGCACCTCGCGAATCCTTGAGTCGTCCTTCTCTCTCTTTGCATCGTGTTGTTTCGCGATCGAACCTCTTCCGTAATTCTCTCTCCACCCCCGTCGCTCGATCAATGCTCTGTCCTTTCATTTGTTTTCCAGCCCTTCCATTTAATTTCCAGAACAAAACCACCCTTTCTATCCTGTAAATCACAGAAATTACCCACTAGTGAAAATAGTTAATCATAATTAAATTATTGAACATCAATAAATTATTATAGAAAAATAAGTGTACAAATCAATAGGATACAATAGTATAGTTCTTTTTTTCAAAGAAATTTTGAAGTACTGTAAGTTTACTCAGTTTTTGGTCCTCCTACTTTTAGAACATGTTCTATTTAGTCATCCAATTTGTTGGGTTTATCCCGCATTGAATGTGGAAGAGGGCGTCTGATGGTCAGGTCACAAATGTGGAGAAAGTCTCAACTTATTAAGTAATTTTTGGGATTGAGAGAGGTTCAGGACCACTTTCACTGGTATTAGAGTCTATATTACAACAACTTTGACCCAATAGTCACAAAGGGAAAGACTGGTCGAGGTTTAGCCGACCAAAGACCTAATGTGTGAGGTATAAATTATTGGGTTTATCCCACAACGGATGTGGAATAGTGAAAGGGGCTGATAATCAGGTTATTAGTGTGAGGGAAAATTTTACCTCATGAGTTAGCTTTTAAAGTTGAGAGAGACCCAATACCATTTTACACTGGTATCAGAGTTCAGATTACAATAATTATGGCTCAATAATCACAAAGGGAAAGATTGGTCTAGGGTTAGCCAACCAAATACCTCATATGTGAGGAGAAGATTGTTGCGATTATCCCATAAACGTAGAAATGATTGGTGGTCAGATTTTAAAACAAACCAACACTATCAAGGGACTGGGCCAAAAACTGATAGGAAAAGAGAAAATAAAATAAAAACATAAAAAGAAGAAAACTCTAATTACCTAAAGAAAGCTTCATACATCCCAATAGGGATGGTCTTCATCATTACCTGAATGATAGCTTCTTCTCATTCATCGTGTTCTCATTGATCTTTGTTGTAACTCCTCTAATTGAAAATTAAAGTTTCTTTTTGTTTTTTTCCTTTTTTGTAGGAAACCACCTAGAAGTCCTCTCCATAGAAATTGTCATTGTCACAAATTTGCCTAGGAGAGAGGTTGAGATTCAAAATTTGTTAATCATCAATATCATGATTTTGATTCATAGTAGCCTCCAAAACAATACCATGGGAAAAAACTTCTTCCTCTTCTCCAACCATATTCTTAATTCCTTTATCCTTATTATGAGCTGACTCAATCTTCTCCCTAGGATTTTATGCGTCAGAAAGAGTTTCTTTACCTCTACAATCTTCTCCAATCTGCATAGGGTTAACTTTCGTTTAGGGATCATATTTAACGTCAACTTCACACAAAGTATTTTCTTTTTGACCGTCGACTAAACTAATTTCCTCAATGTTCGTTGTCACTTCCCCTGCCCCGACTACTTCAACTTCCTCCTGATTTCCTTTAGGCATATTTTCGTCAGAAACAATATCACCACTCTTTTTAGCTTCCTTCTGGACTAGAGTTTGGTTCCTCACCCCATTTTTGGAATGTTTCTCATGAATTATTTGCCTAAAAGATCATTTGGTAATGAATTTAGCTTACATAAAGTCTTCTCATGGCTTGAAAACAATGTGTGCAATAATGTTTCGCCCAAAATCCATTACCGTCTTCACCTTCACCAATCCAAACTCTGTTTGGCCAAGGCTTTAGGAGATCAATTTCAGCACACACTCGAGCTAGATGTGGCCTTTATAATATTTTTATGCCCTTATTTATTTATTTTACTGAAGAACCAAAGAGAGACTATTTACAAACTAAAAACTAAATCCGTTTCGGTTTTCAATTCGAAAATCAAAATTGTAACTGAAACCATTTGATCAGTTTCAAAACCGAATCATTCGGTTCGGTTCAGTCACCTATCGTGCACCTAGTTATTTTTAAGAGATTTTATGGACAATTTCAACCTCCATTTCTTTCCCCTCTTTGCGTCCAAATATTTAGAAATATACATATAACATAATACAACAACCAAAATATACATATCCCAATGTGTAAAACAACCAATATTTAGGGGTTGATATAGAATTATTCTAGTGGGTGAAAAAATGAATTGCCAATATGAATACAATGTGAAAATAAGGGGGTTATTATGTAATTCTTTGAATTTGATTTTGCTTTTAAGTTTTGTGGATTTCAAAATGTTTTGGGCGCCAATCTCTTCGCTTGCATCTCCCGCATTTCTTCTCTCTCTCTGTTGCATCTTTTGCGTACAAACTCTCCATTTGATGCATCTGAGTCGACGATAATGTTGCCAACGCTCAGTTTTGGGACACCGCTGGCCGGGAACGGTAAACCACATATCTCATTCTGTCAACAAATTCATGCTGCGATACGCTTACAGCTACATGAGTCTACTATGAGTTTTGAATTTATTTATTTTTTTCAAAATTTCCGTGGTGTAGGAGTTTAGATCAACAATTTTATGATCGAATTGCTCGAATTTTGAATCCTTGATTGAATTTTTGAGATCTGAAATCTGGAAAGACAAACTGTCGGCAATGATTTCTGCTGATCTTTTGCAATTGCGTAAACGGAACTTGTTTTCATTATCAGATCTTATTTTCTGTGATTCTGAAACAGTTCTCTAGTCGCCTGCTCTGCCCTAGAGACAGACCATTAACGATGGAACTCAGGATGATGTTTCGGCCATGAAAAAAGTACGTTTGCTGCTTTAGCTAGAAAGAACTTCAAACCAAACCCTTCAGGTTAGTGAACATGTATTCATTCTGCTTCATATCTTTCTTGCTTTCCTTTTTTAGGCATCGTTTGGTAAACTACTTTGTTAAGTGTCTTTCGCGCATATATATATATAGGAAGAGGGGGGAGAGTGAAACTTTGCCGGGAGCGAGTCGTTGCCATAGGTGTGGCGGCGGTGGACTGCTCTGTTTGGCCATGGAGGGATCGAGAAGAAGATCAAATTAAAAAAATACACTATCACCCCTAAATTTTTGAATAGGTCATAAGAAAATCTTAAAGGATAATTAAACAATTTTTTCTTAAATGAAATTCCTTCTTCAAATATTTCATCCAAACGCAACCGTATATTAACACAAAGACTCAAAAACAAAAGAAAAAACTATAAATTTGATAAGATAATTTAAAATTAATAATTCAAAAAAAAAAAAGTTACGTAAAACTTCCAATCTAAAAAATGAGAATTATTTATATATATTTTCCCAAAATGTGTAATTACGAGAATGAAACTCCTAAAATTTATCCACATTTTTCATTTTCTCTAAAAAATCCCTAGAAAAAGTTCCCAGCCTTCCAATAATATCAAACTATATATATAACTCTATTCCATGTCAATAGCTGAAGCCTTGCAGATTGGGCAAACATTCTTCACAAGTAGCCAGTTCTTAATACATTCTGCATGAAACTCATGCCTACATCCGAGACTGCCTATAATTTCATTATCCTCGTACTCTGCCTGCCAAAAAAACATTTTTTTACCCCATAAAATCAAATTAAAAAACATAAAATGAAGAAATTTGTTCAAACAAAATCAAAATTAAAAAAAAAAAGTACCTGACAAACAACACAAATATCAGCTTCTTCTTCTTCTTTTGACGAAGAAGAAACATGCCTGTAGGTTCTTGTTTTCAGATTTTCAATAATTGTGTCCTCTGACAACCCTAGATTGACATGCCCAATTTGTTCCTCCGTAGCAAGTAGCTCCTGCATTCATATTAAATAAATAATATAGTACCTTAATTAACTTTATAGGCCTTTCTTAATCGAAAAAAAATAATCTTTTTCTTTCATCAAACAGTACCTCATAAGTCATTCTTTCATAAGCATCCCAGTCAAAGTTGTACATCGCAACAAGCTCCTGATTATAAATAAAAACTAATTAGCCTAATATATAAAAAATTGGAATCAAAGTAACTTTTTAAAAATTAGATAATTGAGAAAATTACATCGTCGGATTGTTGAAACGGGTTGAATAACCTCTCCTATGGAGGTTGATAATTCGGATAAAGTTCAACCGGCAAAGGCAAATCTCCCTCATGGCCAGGGCTTTTGATCTGGTATAATCCATAGTTAATTCCCTCTGAACTTAAACTCCCCACTTAATGCCCCTCTACGTTTATAATAATTTTTTTAGAAGTATAATAATCATTATAAATTAAATTAATTATTTTAGAATTTTCAAGTTAAATTTAATTTATCATGCTTATTAATTTTGACACTTAAATATGGAGTTTTAGTAGTACTTTTTCAATTTTTTCTTAAAATTATTTTTATACAATAACTTTTTTTTAGTTAATATTATCTCAATATATTTCATTTAGTTAATGCTGATGGAATCTAAGAACTTTGAAATTAAAAAAAAGTGAGAAAGATAAAGAATTGAAAATAAAATAACCACTCTACTTTTATCTCATCTATTAGAGTTCATGAAAATACTAATGTTCTAATTAGGGTTGCATCACCAATCACCAACCCACCACTGGTCACCAAATTCCAACAGTCGTTGAAATTCCGGTCACCGATTGCAGGAATTGTTTTTAGTTTTTAGTTAAATTAGCATTTGTATCCTTGTACTTTTGCTATGAACCAACTAATTTATTCAACTAATTTTTAGGAATATCTTTTTAAAATAAACTTTTTATATGTTTTTTAGTTACATTCAACTAATTTATCGATCGTCGATCGTCAAAAAATTATATGAATCTAACTAAAAAATACACTAAAATATAACTAAAAAAAAACATTAAAAAATAGTTACATGAAACTAAAATAATACACTAAAAAATACACCAATACAATATTTATATACTAAATAGCAAAAATTTGAGATAAAGTTTAGTTATTATGTAGTTTTTTTTTTTTAAGAAAATGTTAGTTTCTTGTTTTTAGTGCAGAGACAAAGGGGTTGACGCATATATTTAATAAAAAACATAATACGATTAAGGTAAAAAAAAATATGCCTTTTGTTTTTACATAATTTAACGTGATTGGATCATCTAAGTTGCAGGGTATCACAGTCCGAAGGTCTGACTTGATTGGGCTAATTATGCGCCTAATGAACTTGCAAGTGATATTCCTTAAGGCATCTATGACACAGCAACTGATTTTCTTTCATCGACTGGCACTGTCTTTTAACTTCGCTTTTTAACAGTTTACAGTTCATAGTTGACGGTTGGTTTTTTTACTATTTTATTTACAGTTCATTGTCGTGAAATGATTACATTTAGCAGTAACCTTTAGCATAGATATTTCCGGTAATATCATTTCTAATTTAGCAGCAACCTTTAGAATAGATATTTCTGTTTGCGCCACCAGCGCTGCTGCAGCGTAGTGTTTGAACTGTCCGCTGCTCCTGTTTGTGCCGCCAGCTTGCTGCTGTGCCACCAACGCCGCTGCAGTTCAGTGCTTGAGCCATCCAACGCCCTCCAATCCACTGTTGGTACCGCACCCTTCAACCATGGAAAAGCTTTAGCTCTTTCGATGCGATACAATCTTAATCAAGGTTGTCTTCCCCACCCATTTTCCCCTTTTCACTATTGGCCTCAATTTGTTTGTGGTCTTCAGTTTTATAAACATAATTACTTTTTATGGTTTTGAATTAATTGGAAATATTTTCTGTTAACCTTGCTCTGCTGGGATTTACTTTGAACAACTTGATGGTGTTGGGTTTTGAGTCAATAGTTTGAAATGAATGATATGATATTGAAAAGTTTACTGAATTTGGAAATTTGTTGAGGTTGATTTTAAATAATAACATTAAGAGTTTAGTAGGAGGATTTGAAATGATTAAAGGAGTTATTTAAATTTTACCCCAGTATAAAAAGTCTGCCGGGTTGATCAGGTAGCTTCAGTTAACAGAGGACTTTCTTCGACAGTAGCAGTAAGGGCGGCGGCGGCGGTATTGCCCCTCCTCCGTCTGTATCGTCTCTTTCATCCAACCGAAGGTGAGTTAGGGTTCACTATCGCTTGAAAATAGGAGATTTGAATTTTGGATTGGATAAACAAAAGTAATTGAAGTTTTTTTATTATCCCGTATTTTTTTTACGACATTATTATTGTTCATTTAAAATCAATTGTTAATTATTGGTTGTTGGTTACTGATTATGTTTATTTGTTTAAACAGTATAATTTGTATGTTTTTTTTAAACTTTTGTACCCATTAGTCTTTGTACCGGTTGTGTACATTTGAATAATTGTATATCAAATTATTTTATATAAGCAGTTTATTATATATCAAATTTACAATTTCTAAATTTTGTTGATTTTTTTTTTTTTTGTGTTGTTTTTATGTGCTTAATCAATTGTATTATTTATTTATTTTGTAAAATTCCTCAATTGAAACACTTGAAAAATTGACACCAAGTACCAAAACTCAGTTCAGACAGACAAATGAACTTATACATATACACAATTAATAATATATACAACAATATCTAAATTTTTATACCGCTCAACTAAATTGTTTACACATTCAGATTCATGTCATATAGAAACTTAAGGATTCAATCAAGATTTTTTTTATTTTTTTTTAAATGAAAATTAAAATAAAAAACTCTTCTTATTATTCAACAAATATGTATACTCCATTATTCAACACACTAACCCTTACAAGAAGGCAGAGTTGGCTGTGTATTAGAGAGTCCAATCGTGGTAAACATAAGTTCAATGGTTAAATCAATGAAAACCCCTATAAACCAAGATTTAAGGAAAAAAGTGGAAAACCCGAAACCCTAATCTTTAGGGTTTTCCAAAGCCAATAATGAGGCTATGAACTCATCCTCCGCCTTCTGAATCAACTTCTTTCGAAGGTCTTCCAAAGCCATCTTCATTTCCAGAAGATCGCCCTCGGTCTCCATTGATTCAGGCCGAATTGAGTCCATGAAACTCCTCCATTGATGATCATCATCATCTCCGGAGCCTGACTTCAGGTACTGCTGGGCGATGGCCTCGAAGGAGGAGGGTTCGCTGTGAGTGTACGGCCGGCCGGCCGGCGAGAACACCATGATGGCGACGTGGGTACCGGTGAGCTGGTGGAACTCGCCCGCCTTCTTGAACAGGCCGGTGCGTCTCTTGCTGAAAGTGACCACCCTTGCCGACTCTTTCTCCTTCCTCTTGATCTCTATCTTCTTCTTTCCGGTACCCATCTCTCTATCTCTAAAAAATAGTTTCCCTTTGAAGTCTCTCTCTCTCTCTAAGCTGACTGGAAGTGGAAGAAAGTGAGTGGATATCGTTTCCTGTCTGAATATCAAAACCCTAGTCGTACCCCATTCTTCGTTTCTTTTATCTTTTCTTTTGACACGATGTGAAAGCAATGGCCGGCAAAGGAGAAGGACCGGCGATCGGAATCGATCTAAGAACGACCAGGGTAACAGGACGACTCCTTTGTATAATGCCTTCGTATAAACATAAAATTAGGGTTTTATGTTTCTATATCTGTTTGCCGTCTCTCTCTAAAAACTTTGTTGCCGACTTACCGTTTGAAGTTCTCTCTCTCTCTAAACTGAGAGTGGAACCAACTGAGCGGAGATTAATTACCATAATCACCCTAAAGTTATTTAATACTAATAAAACTCCAATTTTCCTTTTTTTTTCTATGACCCAATTATATTTTATTCTTTTTCGATACATATATCGTGGAAAGGGGTTGAATTTTAGAATTTTCGGTTAAATTTCTACTAGACCACAAGTCTTAGGATTATATGACCGAAATATATGATGCCCATTTCGAGTGGCCGAATACAAAAGTGGAAAACATATCAAAATATGTTAATTTTTACGCAAAAAGGGCTTATATTTTATTATAGATAAACTGGGGGGGGGGGGGGGGGGGATATGCAAAATATTACAAGACCAAATTTAATGAACTCCTAAACTAATTAGGGGCGGTGACGAAGCAGTCCTAAAAGGCGTTGGAAATTACAGATTGAATCCACTATTTTTTCCATGCACCAAGTAGTCTTTTTCCTATTTTTGTGACAAAAATACCCCTCATGTATAATTTTCAATGCTAAGATCAAAACACATAAATTTTTTCATAATTCCTGATATCGTAAAATTAATATTTTTACACTGTATTAATCAGTAAAATGTCATATTTTTTACAATATGCTAATCATATTTTTTGGACGTCTGGATCGTATTATTCGTGGATGTTACATATAACATCAAATGTAACAATGTGATACTGTCTAATATTGACAAATTTCAAACAAATATTTTCAATAGATGTTACATGTAACATTTTATATCAAAAACGTATTTCAGAATTACATCTATATCAAAACATATTTTTTAGTTGATATTACATGCAAAAATATATTTTTATATAGATGTTACATGTAATATCGATATTTTAGAGGATGTTATATGTAACATTAATGCGATTTTCAATTCTCTCACTAACACATATGTAACATCTATATTTTAGAGGATGTTACATGTAACATTAATGCGATTTTCAATTCTCTCACTAACACACATGTAACATCTATATTTTAGAGGGTGTTACATGTAATATTAATCCAATTTCTAATTTTTCTCACTAACACAGACCAACATTATCACGTACCCACATTTCTCTCACTATATTTCAAAGGGATGTTACATGTAACATTGCAGGGTGCAATGTGTAAATAGTTAAAAAAGAACTCTAAAGGTTTTAATACCCACTTCAATGTTACATGTAACATTAATGCAATTTCTAATTCTCTCACTAACACGCATGTAACATCTATATTTTAGAGAATGTTACAAGTAACATTAATTCAATTTCCAATTCTCTCACTGACAGACATGTAACATCTATAGTTTAGAGGGTGTTACATGTAATATTAATCCAATTTTCAATTTTTCTCACTAACACACACCAACATTATCACGTACCCACATCTCTCTCACTATATTTCAAGGGGATGTTACATGTAACATTGCAGGGTGCAATGTGTAAATAGTCAAAAGAGAACTCCAAATATTTCAAGGGGATGTTACATGTAACATTACAGGAGGAAGAGGGAGAGGGAGAGGGAGGTGACAGGGTGAGGGAAAGAGGGAGAGGGTGTTGGCGGGAGAGAGAGAGGGAAAGGGGAGGAAGAGAGAGAGAGAGATTAAAAAAAATAAAAAAATATTAAAAATGATTAAAAAAATTTAAAAATGTGAAAAGATCATTTTGCCCTTAAATTCCGTTAGTTTTAACTGATTTTCTAACGAAAGGACCATTTAAAAACTTTATGATACGTAGAAGATTTGAAATGAAACGTTTAAATTTAGAGAGACCACTTAAAAATATGTTAATAGTTAGAGGGTCTAAATTGTACTTTTTCCATTTAATTTTGAATCAAACGATCATGTTGTCCAGAAAATTCGAACCATTTAGTCCCAATTTTAAAAAACGTGAAAATTGGCATGCCTAATTTGCTATGGGTGATTTGCGGGATTGAAATTTTCATACAAAATTATTTTATTAAAATAAAAATAATTATTGTTGTACACATTTTTTTTAAGATCTAGTTTGAATAAGATCTTCAAAATAATATTACATTTACAATTTTTTTCATTAGTTTTATATTCGTACATTATCTTACATTCAATTCAATATGGTACTTCTAAAATTTTTCAATTTTCACATTTATATTTCATTCAATATGGTACTTCCAGAATTTTTAATTTTCACATTAGTGTTACAATTAACATGGTCTTATACATTATCAAAACACAGTTAAGTGTTATATTCAACATCCAAACCACATTTATCATTTTAGTCATGTTACACTCAATACGTTTATATAATTTGTGACATTATTAATATTGATTAATGTCATTTCTAATACCTTAAATGTTATATATAACATGCCCATGCTTTTTAACATTCTCATTTTGAAAATCATGATTTGTAGATCATGTAGTGCAGAAAAATCATTGAACAACAATCACAATTTGAAAAAATTATAGGTTTCGTTTTTAGTTTTATTGGTAATTTATTACCATATTTTGTTTGAGTAGAATTAACAATTCTTATTTTTTGTTAATCTAATACAAAGCTTTTGAATACAGTTTAGTTAAGAGGAAATCTATTTGAATATATATATAGGGGATTTCATTATTTGATCCTTAGAAGAGAGTGTATTGAGAAAATGATCATCCAAATGCCTTCATTAAGTTTTTGGTCCCCGTAACATTCGTAGAGTTTAGTCCTTGGTTATTACCCCTTATTTGTGTTGTATTTATAATTTATGTCATTTTATTAAAAAATGTAAGTGTTCATTTTTTTAAAACCCACCAAATCACCAAAATTATCTCACGCGATTCACCGTTAATAGAAATTAAGAAAAAAAATACACCAAATTAATCTACAAAAAATTCTTTTTCCGAAGATATAAATTTCAATTTTTTTGGGTAACTTTTTACGAGTTTATGAATGTTCATGTTTTTTAAAAATTAATTTAAGAAAAATCATTTTTTTCACCGACATGAACATTTATATTTTTATTTTTTTTAATATTTTATATATATTTATACTAATTATATTACTGTGAATATTCATACTTTCGCAAAAAAAGACATCAAAATATATTTTTTCGCCAAAACACAAAAAATACTACGATATACGATATGAACATTCACCAAAATATATTAATAAGAACATTCACACAAACAAAATGATCAAACAATTACAATCGCAATTAATAAACCAAACTCCATTAAAATCACAACTGTAACACCAAAAATCAAATAATGAACATTCAACAAAAAATAAAACCTAACGCCAACGATGTTCACGATCTAGTAGATGAGACTATTGCCACATGAACATTCAACAAAATCAAATAATGAACATTCAACAAAAAACCAAAACCTAAGAAACCAAAAAATAATTATTGTCGTCGTTGAACTCTAGAGGCCAGTGGTAACGGCATGGGTGAAACCAAAGAACATTCACATGAACAAAAACTCCACATAAAATCAAAAAAAAAAAATCACATGAACATGAACACTAAACAGATTCACTTTGATTTGAACATTCACATATACCAAAAACCTCACATAAATCACAGAGGTGAACATTCAACTAGTCTGGAAATTTTCAAATCTGAAAAATCTCATTGTTTCATTGTCCCCGCCTAGTCGGATGAACAATTTCGATTTCCACCGACGAACCAGTCAGCATTGGCGTTCGCCACCGTCGATTTCCGCCATCATCCATGGCCAAGCGGTGGAGAACGGAGGTTTTAACGGTCTAGTCTTCGTCACCTTTTCAATTTTCGATCTAGATCTGAAATTTTTTGACAGATTCAGAAAACCTAGAGGAGATAAAGAGATCTGATTTCAAGCGAACGGCGGTATCTCGTGCAGGTAGTAGTGAACGACAGTAGTTAACGATATCGTCTTCATTGTTTTGTTCAATTTCCAATGGGAGAAGACGAAGAAGTTCCAGATCGTCAGCTATTACTTTCCGTCGACGGATCTGAACGTTGGATATGTCGAAATCCAAAATCGTTGGCAGTGGAAAACCGGCAGATCTAGCTTCTTCGCTGAGGATTGAACTGCGACGGTCGATGATGGCGATAGAAATCGTTGGCGGTGGACGATCGGCGCTTCTGGACGGAGGCAGGATATACATGGGGAGTGATGGAATTGAGAGGCTACGAAAGATGAAGATTAGGAATTAGGGTTTGGGTTGGGGGATGCGGTTTGTTACAGAAACGAATTATAGTTAGAAATCTTGGACTTCATATATATGTATATCTATTATATAAAACATGACTGTTTTTGTTGATTAGGACAAATAAAAATATGATTAGAACAAATAAATGCTGATTAGGACATTTTGACGATATTAGTTAAAGACCATGAAAGAAATTGAGTTTGCCGAAATGAAAATAATGGTATATCATTATATATAAGTTGGTTTATAAGGATATGCATATTAATTAGTTATATATTTTAGGAAATTAAATTAATATAATATTGATTACTTATATATTTTAGTTAAGAATTTGGTGGTATTGGTATTTATAATATAAATTAGATAATTTAAAAGAAATTAAGTTTTTCAAAATGGAAATAAAGTTATATATATTAATTAGTTATATATGATATAATAGGAAATGATATTATAATTCAGTCAATTTTACAATTGTCTTTAATCTATTTTTTTAATCAAATTAATTAAACACTAATTCACTCTCTCACTCTCACAATTTATTAACTCTTTTTTTTCCACCGATTATTCCGTCTATTTCTGTCAATTGCTACTCACGCCTCTCCCTACAAAGCTAGCTCTCACTTTCTCTCTGTCTCTCCTCTGCTGCTCCTCTTCTGACCATCGTTGCTACCATTACCGGCCACAACCATTTCTCTGTCGGGTGTGACTTTGGCTTGGCAGGTTAGCTCTGTGGGTGTTTGGTTGTCTTCGTTGTTTTCTAATATTATCAGTATGTTGAGTTTGCCGTTAGTTCCTATTGCTATTGCTGTTTTATATGGTGAGGAGATCAATGGAGTCAAGGTTGTGGCCATGTTAATGGCAATTTGGGGATTCGTCTCTTATTTGTACCAAAATTATCTTGATGATCATGGAGATAATCATAAGGTTACAAAAATTGATTTGGGTGCATGACGGATTGAATCACTCACCCAAATCAACTGTATGTTTTGTTTGTATGGTAAGAATTTTAACCTAAAATCAATTTGAAAATTATTAAAGTTACAATCTTAATTGTATAAAATTAGTTTAGGTTGTGCAGGTGAAACTGAAGAAGTAGTTGTATAGAATTATTAGTTTTATCTTGAATAAAATGTATTCAGTTATATCTCATTATTGTGACAATTAACAATATTTAATTGTTGAAGTTTTATATTTTTTTTTCTTTTTTTAGTCTTCTAATTTTATTTTAGTTGTGATAACTTATATTATGTTTTTTTTTTTTTTTTGTTATTTCGGTGTGATTTGTTTGGCACATTTTTTTTAGTCTTCTACTTTTAGGTGTAATAACTTTGATTTGATTTTGTTTGGGTTTCTTTATATTCATAAAGATGTTCTTGAGTAATTGGGCTATTTGTGCCAAAGTGTAACTAAGAGTTTTTTTTTTTTTTTTGTTACTAATTTATGGATTGAGTTTATTTGTCATGTTATTTTTTAATTATTGACGAGATTATATAGATTTAATATTTATTTTTAATTTGGTTTAATTTTTAGTTTGACTGTGTAATATGATTATACATAAAAAAATCAATTTTATTTTGCATCAATATAATTATATTTAGGGACGCTTACCACCAATTTCCGAATTGATGTGGAAACTACCAAATGAACGCAATTGATTTTTTTTTTTTTTGCACCGATTGTTTCTACTGACATTTCGTGGACTAATTTGCTACTATTAATGAATTGTTATCTTTTATAAATGTTGTAACCCCTAAAAGTTTTGAAAGTTAAGTGCTATGTGGATTGTGAGCAATAAGTATATGTCAAACATTTTTATTTTAGGATATGAAATGGTGATTATTATCTATTTAACCCATATTTTCTATTTTATGATTCTTTTTCTGGATTGCTTGCTATATATTTAATTAGTTTTTTATTTTATATTCTTTTGTTTTCCGATTGTTCATTTTCTATATACCCAATAAATTTTTATATTTTTTATTTTTGCAGGTTTAAATCAAAGAAGTTAAGGTAAATTTTTACTGGTGAAGACTAAAGTGGGATCATAGGGAAAGTAATGCAAGTTTTTTTTTCCATTTTAAATTACAAAGTTCTTTTTCTATTTTTATTTTAATTTTTTTTTAATTTTAATCATTTTTCATGAAACTATATTTTGATTTTTGACTTATTAATGTTAGGAGACTCCATCTTAAAACCATATGGTGCCAAGAGGAGTAACTCCTTTCTCATATATAGCACTTTGAGAAGTCTCATTTGTCCGATATGAGATTCTAACACCCACCCTCACGTGCAACCCCGCTTGCACGTGAAGCAATGCAATCGGAGGATTCTAACACCTACCACGTGCAACTCCGCCTTACACGTGATGCAAACAATCGGGGACAAACAAACGAGACTTGCCAAACTTGGTTCTGATACCATGTTAGGAGGTTCTATCTTAAAACCATATGGTGTCAAGAGGAGTAACTCATTTCTCATATATAGCACTTTGGGAAGTTTCATTCGTCCGATGTGGGATTCTAACAATTAATTATTTAATTGTGTAGGCGAAATGTAGTATTGAAGTACTGAGATTTGAATAAGTAGTAAGTATGTTTCGCTTCGATTTGTTTTGGTTGAATTTATGCATAATTATGGTATTATTTTATAGTTGAACATGTAAGTTATTGGATATTAATTATGTTGTATTTGTAATGTTTGTTATTAGTCGATGATGGTATTTAAATATTAATTTTTGTTGATATTTTAATAAAACATGTGTAAAATGTTGTACAAATAGAAAAATTATGGAGAGTTTTTTTTAAATTCAATATTTTTTACTCCCGTGCCTTTAAGGCACGGGTTATACGCTAGTATATATATAAATAAGGGCATAGTTGTCATTCAAGACTGTTTTACAAGAATGTTTTCTAAAAGGATTAGAAAATAACATTTTTCAAAAAAGAATTAGTGAGAAAAGAGAAAGTTTATAAAGGTCCAAATAATAAAAAAAAACCAATATAGTTTACACTTTTTGTTGGTAATGTTTATTTCAAAATATTTTTTTTTTCAAATTACTCAATTTAAAAAAATAGCATTTATTTTGGATTTGAAAATAAAGAATTAGTAGATTAATCTTCAATTAAGTTTTAATTTTTTACACTTATACTAAATCTATCGACTCACCTAAATGTTTAATTTATAACTAATATCACAATTAAAGTTAACTAAAATATTTGTAAGGACTCGAAAACATAAATTATCTATAAATAAAAAAATTGAAACTTAAAAAAATACGGATAAAAAAAAAATACATGTACTCGACGGACTAGGATTTCTTCATCAAAATTTTTTCAACCAACTATATAATTTTTTTAATCTAAAAGATTTTGTACACAGAACAAAATATCATCTATTACTATCAAACATATTTTGAACTTTTTGTTTTTACCTTTGGAGTACAAATTACATGCACACGCGAATATATATATATATGTGTGTGTGTATATATATGCTGCAATTAGAAGGCGGCAACGAGGCGAATCTCCGCCACTTATGGGTGGTTTCCGGCGACTAGGCGAATCTCTGCAATGACTTAAAAAGCTTGAGCCTTGCAAATGGGACAAACATTCTTCAAACGTAGCCACTTCTTGATACAATCTTGATGAAATTCATGTCCACATTCAAGACTCCCAATACTTTCATTCTTCTCGTATTCCGATTGACATACGACACAAATTTCTTCTTCCTCAGATGAAGAAACATGTCTTCTTGTTTTCAAATGCTCACGAATGGTTTCCTCCGATAATCCTCCTGCTATTTCTTCCCTTCTATCCATTTCCTCCACCTGAAATTAATACAAAATTAATACTTGAAAATAAAATAAAATTTAATAATTAAAAATAACAAGAAAAAAAGGTACATTGTTTGGCAAGTAAACCCTAGAACTCCTCTGGTTGATTGCTCTCTCATACTCATAGGCATCCGACACTAGAAAACGTCCCTCCGGCACCAATCGATGAACCGGAAATGCGCTCCGGTTCGAGGTTGCGGCAATAGGGTGCATGTCCAACAATATAAATTCCTAGAAATTAAATTAAATTTTTTTATCAGATAATAGTTTCGGTTCTGATACCATTAAAAAAAAAAATAGTTTCACTAATAACTAATAAAAAAAAACAATATTCGGACAAATTAATACATCTTCAGGCAGATATTGGGGCTGAAAGTGTCTCTCCGGCGGTAGTTGAATGATCCGATGAACCGGAATTGCCCGCCGGTTCCTGACTCTAGGATAGGGGTCCAAGTCCAACAATAGAACCTCCTAAAAAATAATAAAATCCTTAAATTAATAACCAATCATAAAAACTAAATTAAATTAAGGAGATTGATGGGTAGAAAAAATTACATCCTCAGGTAGATATTGGGGTCGGTGAAGTCTCTCCGGCGGCAGCCAGTGAACCGGCGTCGGTCTGATCGGAATTTGGTATCCCCACATTGGAGTTGGGGTGAGTTCATGATGCACCAAAGCGTAATTTAGGTAATTGTTGGGGGGTGAAAGTGGTATTTGACGATTGAAGGGAGGATTGTTTCGTCCTCTGTAGAACCTCGGAGGAAGATTTCGCCTTCTTCTCGGACGAAAAACACCATGCGAACGCGATGAATATGTGCTCCTGTAATAAAAACAAGTTTCATCAATTGATTAACATTTAAAACATTAATTTTTTTTTTTTTTTTTTTTTAAATCAATTGTTTCTCTCTCTCTGTTTGGAAACTGAAACAACGAAAAACAGAGCATTTAAATCTTGGAATGAGTTTCTTGAAACAATGCATTGAAATCTCTCTCTCTCTCTATATATATATATCTATATATATATATCAACGTTGTAAACAAGTAATCTTAAACTAATTTCTTGAAAATTTTGGGTTTGTAGTTCCTTTTAACGTTGTTAGAGAGAGAAACCCACAGAAATTTTCTCTCTCTACAAACAAGTAATCATAAACTTGGCCAGAAAACACAAACATGTGGTTATGGGTATGGGTATGAGTACATACCTTTCCATGGCTGACGAACAAAATACGAAAACTCACTGAGGAAATTCGTCGATATTGTAATCAGAACAGAGCAATGTGATAAGTAGAGAGAGAATGGAAGTTGTAATCAGGTAGAGAGAGAGTGGG
This sequence comes from Eucommia ulmoides, assembly GCA_016647705.1. NCBI lineage: Eukaryota > Viridiplantae > Streptophyta > Magnoliopsida > Garryales > Eucommiaceae > Eucommia > Eucommia ulmoides. The sequence goes on from CM028328.1 coordinate 6,994,378, forward strand.
AGTGATCGTAGAGATATATCAGAGCTTAAATTCCTGTCTGAATTAGGAAAGCTTTCCTTCTTCAACTTGAAAAGTAGGACTTTCCAAATTGGAGAACGAATTTTTTTTTATTTTTTATTTTTTTTTAAAGAATTATTTTACTTAAATTACAAATATATCCCTCTCTGTTTATAACAATTATTTTTTTTTTTTTTTTTTTTTTTTAAACAAACTTGGGGTTTGCGGTGATGAAGATGAAAAACTCCTAATTATAATATGTACCCCTAATATTTTTTTTTTGAGTTTTACTTTTCCCCAAATCTTTAACACAAGGGTAATTTAGTCTTTGGATAAAGAGGATAGGGTTAATTTAGTGAAAATTAAAAACGTGAATTGATAAAATTGATAATTAATTTTTTATTTTTGGGTCAAGAAGTGTTAATAGACTTGAACATAATAGTACGCGGAATGTCTCAAAGTTTTTAATACAAGAAATTCTCGTGACTTTTGTAAAAATGACAGAGGTGTCAATAGTACTAACTCTTAAAATATAGTTAACCAATTTCAACACCCATAAATATTCAACCAAATAAAAATAAGTAACAAATATACGATTTTTATGTAAAAAATCCCAATACGAAGAGAAAAAAATCGAAATCTAATATCACTTTACACTATTACAAATCAGATTATGATGAGAATAGAGAATTTTATTGGATGAAAAAATAATACACACAAATAAATAAATATATATACTCGAATGAGATGCGTCACTCATCGTTGTACCACATAGATACTTCAAACTTTCGAATTTCCAAATGATAGATTATAAGAGACATCACCCGCCAGACAAAGATAGAGAAGAGACATTACCTAACTTCTTAAAAGTTAAAAAATTTGTTCGATTATATCATATAAGCATGTGTGTATATATTCTTGTATAAAAAATTGTTCAATGTTTTGAGATAAAAATCAAAATATACATGGGTTTAGTATTTCGTAATTTTCTCAGAACATATTAAAAATACATTATCTTATCTTATTTATGCAATTTCCAAAGACAAGGATTTAAAGAGGGAACAAGTCCGTACATTGAAGCTCTTGACAACATTTGGAGATACAATTTTTCAAAGCACCATCAATTCTTCCAAATTGTTTTTTTTTTTTTTTTTTTTCCAAATTCAGATTGAAGTCAACAGAATTACATAGAACATTTTTTTGTGCTATTCCTCCCAACAAATTCTATTATGCGCCGCTGGCGTATAGACGAGTCCATTCCTTCGCTGCAAAATTTAAAAATAAAATCCAAATTAAAAAAAAAAAAAAAGTAAAACCCAATTTAAAATAAAGTATTCTTAGAAAATAATCCAAAAATAAAAAATATGATAATTTGGAGAACCACACAAAGCTTGTGTTTCAGTTAACAGGTCCCATTTGGTTACTGTGTGTTCCCTAATTTCTATTCCCGCTCTCAAAATTTTGAGATTGATCTAGATAAACGAGTTTGGTAAACACGTTTCTATTCTCAAAATTTTGAGAGTAATTTGTAGACTATGTCCAGAATTCCATAAGAAACTGAAACAGAAAAAATGTTGATTATTATTCACGCTCACAAAACTATTCCCATTAGCACCCACCGGCCACCACCACCACCACGCCGTTCACCATACATTTAAAGGGGGAAAAAAAAGAACAAATGTATCAACCAAACGTGTTCCTTGTTTTTGTTCTCATAAATTAAAAGAAACAATTTCAGAACAATAGTCGTTACTAAACATGTTTCTATTTCCATAATACTCCAAAACGCAAATAAAATTCCCATCCCATCCCAGTTGATTGGAAATAGAAACAGAAACACTAACCAATAGCCACCTTAGAGACCCACACGGCGTTTGTGTTTCAATTAATCAGTTTTTGTTATCAGATTTTATTAATTTTCTTTTTCCCTGGAAAATGGGGGAAACAAACTGAGAACGATACAAGAACATAATTTATCGAACCCACATTTCTGTTCCCGTCCCAAATTTTCTGGGAACTGGATAAAAAAAAACAGTAAGGTAAGGTTTGGGAACCTAGAATTGAAGCCATGGAATCAGAATTGGAAATGATTTAGGTAGTGTTTGGCTAGCACAGCCACTTAAACAAACACAACCTGAAATTAAGATAATACCTGTTTCAACCGCTTCAGCTTCATTGCTTTTCCAGTGTTTGGCTATGTTCTCTGAGAGCGGATCATCCGGATTTGGAGCACTCAACAGGGCTTGAATGCTTCAAAAAGTAAACAATCAAACAGTTTCATCTTAGTAATTAGTTGAGCTTTACACAAAAGCCGATCATACATATAGTTTCATTATCTAAGGACCCGTTTGGTTGTCCTTCAATTCGTTATAGTCTAGCGTTTGGTTGCAAGAATTAAAAACACTTACGTGGCATTTGGTTAGTGTTTCTGCTTCAAATAAACAGGGATGAGAATTTTGTTTCCGTTCTAAAATATTCCGAAAATAGGAACACGTTTGGTAATAACCATTGTTTTAAAATTGTTTCTTTTAATTTATGAGCATAGAAACAAGAACCATGTTTGGTTGCAACATTTGTTTTTTTTTTTTCTTTAAATGTAAAGTGACCAAGTGGTGGTGGTGGTAGTGGACGGCAGGGTGGTAGTGGAATTAGTTTTGTGAGTGAATAGTTTTGTGGAAATGAATAGGAAACAACATTTTTTTGTTTTTCAGATTCCCAAGTAATTCAGGTATTACTCCCAAAATTTTAGGAACAAAAACATGTTTACCAAACGCGTATTTGTACATTAATCCCAAAATTTTGAGAGTGGGAACGAAATAGTAACCAAATGGGGCCTTACATAACCGAAGCAATCATTCTAGTTCTAGATCATATGCAACTTTCTCGTGTAATTAGAGTAAAATATACCTTGAAAATATAACTAAACTAAAACAATTGTATGCTTCTTTGTTCAAAAGAACAATATACAAATTTGATAATTTAGATAATGAAGAAACATACAAATCAATTTCGAGAATGAAACGATGCATAAAATATGATAATTTAGATAACCAACCAGACCCTAATTTTACTTGGGTAGCGTTTGGTTTCATGTAATTGGAGCTTTTGAATTGGAATTACAAATGAACGCAACAAAAAAAATTAATCACACGTGTTCCTTTCCAATTCGAATCACAAGGTTGAATTCCGTGTTACCAAATGCTACCTTAAGGTTTACGGTTCTTAATCAAAACTTGAATTTCATAAATTCGGCAAACAAAAAAAAACTTTATTTACCTCAGAAGAACGGTTCGAATCTGAAGAGCAGGACTCCATTTGTCTTTGAGGATGTCCAAACATATCCTCCCAAGCTGCATTCATACACAACACCCTTTTGATAAGTGCAGGGCAAATTAGAACTAAGGCAGTGTTTGGTTTCATGGAATTGGATGCTATGAAGTGGAATTAGAATTGAACTCACTGCAGAAATTTAAGGCCCCGTTTGGTTACTGATTCCTGTTCCCGCTCCCAAAATTTTGGGATTAATATACAAAAACGCATTTGATAAACACTTTGTCCCAAAAATTTTGGAAGTAATTTGGGAGTATGTCCAGAATTCATATCTCATCCCATCTCAGTTTATTTGAAGTAAAAAGTAAAAAACAAAAACACTAACCAAACGCCACCTAGTAATTTTTTACGTGGTCATTTCCATTTCCATTTCCAATTCCTATTCCAAGCCTTCAATTCTGTACTACCAAAAGCTACCTAAATATAAAGAGAAACAAGAAGCATAGAAGGCACAACTAACCTTATCAATGTTAGGATGGTATATTTTGGTGAGGAATCGAACCTGTTACCAAAAATATAAATAAATAATGCATAAGGATGATCATTTTGGACAAACATCATGTTCTATTAGGGAGGTGTTTGATTGGAGGCAATGGAATCATATTCCGAAAGAATGGCAGTCAGAATTTTGACTAGATTAATATATCAAAATGGTCTACACACACACACCCCCCAAGGATAAAGTTTTATTCACAATAAATTGATTTTGAAGAAAAATTGGAGGAAAAAAAATAGCATTAAAGATACATTGGGTTTCAGAGTGTTAGTAAGCACATAAATAATGTGCACACTTGATCCAGAAACTAGTGTGCATTGCGCACACCAATGTGTGCACGTTATTATTATTATTTGCTTTTTAATATCATAGGAATTATCTTTATTTTTTAATAAATTAAAAAGTCAGTCTAGTGCTTGACGGCTCCCGTCATTACGGGATCTAGGGACTAGGGAAGGAAGGGTCAGATGTACGCAACTCCAATTCACAATGAGTTTCAAAATGGCTTTCAAAATGAGTAGACAAATAACTATCAATAACCCAATCACCAACATAAACCAAATTTTACTTCGCAAAAAACCAAAAAAAGGATAACAAAATGAAATAAAAAACTTACAATACAATGCAGGAAACTGTAACAGTATTACATCCAGGAAAAAATCCCAAAAAAATTAAAAAATCATGAATCCAGAACTTACAAATGCTAAAGCATATGGAGAACAAATTAAGCAGCGCATACCCTTGAAGCGTGAATACATATTAACATGGGGGAATGCTAAAGCATATAAAGAACATGGAGGAATGCTAAAACTGCAGAGTAAGCACAATCGCACATGGCACAGGATGCCAAAGGAAAAACTGATAGTAAAAGGCACCAATAACAAGCAGTTTAAACCAATGTACATAAATAGCACACAGTCACAAGAATAAGTAACACATGGTGACACAGATATATCACGGTATAAATACATATAATAATTAATTATTAAAAATGTGAAAGCATTGTTCATACTTCATCGTACACTTAGTAATAACACTCATCTACTAACCATTCAAAGAAAAAGAAAAAAAAAACAAGTTTAACTGACATGCTCCGCAAATAACAAGAATTTCAATTGTAAGAAAACATGCAAGATTGACAGTGATATTGCCATACCTTTGGAGCAGCCATTGGGTACTCTTCAGGTAAAAATAATTCCAGCTTGAAAACACCACCTAGCCACCATCATCAATAAGAAAGTGAAACGTAAATAATTAAAGAAAAAAAAAAGAAAGAAAGAAATGTAAACATGTTCGAACCCTTAAACCAGAAAATGAAAAATGAAAAAGAAACTGAAGTAGAGAGAGATGCATATAATGAGAGAAACAGCCAACACCATGGTACACGATAATCTCCGTCAAATGAAGATAAATCTTATATTCATCTCCGATACAAAGAACTAGTATTCAATTTGGTGGTTGGTGATGGTATTTATCAACTTAAAGAAGAAATTTGGGAAACCGAATTCATGAAAAAAAAAAAAAGGAAAAGAAAGAAAAAAAAAAAAGAGAACATATATCTCTTCATCAGAAGGCAAATAAGAGGCTAAACCCAATACTTTTGTCAAATGTTAAATTCCGACACAATTTAGTGTTTGCCTGTTTGGTCACCAAGCAAGCCTTAACACGATGTGAAATTCCACACTTGAGAGAGAAGACAGAAAACTAACAGAGATAATTATCTAGCTTAATTAATGGAACTTGTTGCCATGCAAATGCTCTAATCGACATTATAGTAATAGATATCAAGCTTAATCAAGGAAACTTTTTCACAGTTCAAAAGCTGAATCAATATTTTTTTCACTCGCCAAATGTAGAGAAATCACAATTGCTATATATGTATTGAATTATGAACAGGTGCACATTAAGTGATTGTCATTTGTAAGTAGTTGTTCTTTTCCTCAAACCGCAAAATGTGATCATACCTAAATGCTATGTATCTTTAAAAAGGCATAGAGCAGCCATCCAGTCAGTTACCTTCGTAGGGAGACTGTGTTGGACCAAGAATCATGACATTGAAATACCGCATATTTTCTTCAGATGGTGAAGCACTTATTCCCGGAGCTGCAATCACAAACAAAAGTTGCACCAGAAAACTTCAAATTCCTAAGAGAGTAAACAAATCACAAATTCGCAACATCAGGAAGTAAAACAAAGCGAAATCAAACATACAAGCCGCCAACAAATAACAAATCAGTTTAATATCTAACCTTCTAAAGCTCAAAGCATTGAAATTACTAGCAAACAAACATAGACAAAATATATGCGCGCGTATATATGCCCATGACAAAGCTCAAATATGCATATAAACTTCTGTTTGTGTGTGTGTGTGTGTGTGTGTGTGAGAGAGAGAGAGAGAGAGAGAGAGAGAGAGAGTTTGACCTGGTTCGCTGAGAAGACGCTGAGTTTCCTGTTAGGCGAAACAGAGCCATCAGAACGACAAAAAAACACATCAGCCCGGTCAAAACGATGCTCAAAACAACAAAATCCTAACCAAACGCATAGAACAGATGATCAAATGGAAACGAGACTGAAATCTAAAGCTTCGACGGTGCAAAACGGAAAAGGAAAAGATCGAGCGAATTGAAAGAGGGATCGAGAAGAGGAGACGAAGATCGACGAACATACCTTGATGATTCTGCGTGGCAAATTACTGTTCGCCATTGAAGATGAAGAAGCAAGAGGTTCGATCGCAGAGTGTACGCTAACCAGCTAAAAGGTTTGGAGAGAGAGAGCGAAATGTCTATTGGACTTTCTCTCTCTAAAAAAACCTGTGAAAAAGGGTTCGATTGAATTTTGGCCTTTCGGGGGGTTTTATTGTTAATAATAATTGCCGCGACGACGTGACAGGAATTATTATTAAGCATATATTCGAAATCAATCCCCCTCTTAATTTTAGGTAATTATAATTGAATCCCAATCGTTTTATTTAATGAATAATTGGTTATTAGTCTCAAATAGTAGATATAATTTGTTATTAATCTCATTTAAAACATAAATTTTGATTTAATTCTTAAAATTTATTTTTTCTTCCATATTAGTCCTTTTATATGCTCACGTCTGTGTAATATTAGTTACATGTACTTATATAATATTTGTTATATTTAACAAATATTTTACACAAAAGTTAGATACATGTAATTACGAGAATGCAACTCGTGTATTGAGTCTTCCGATTTTTTTAATACTAGTTATAGACCCGCATATTACACGGGTCTAGAAAAAATATTATATTAAAATATATTTTCATTTGCATATTATACATAATATATAATTTATCCTTCGATTTTATAATAAATATATTTTATAAGAGCATAACAAAAATAAATTTTAATAGTTAAAAATAAAAATAAAAATTATAACCTAAAAATTTGATAATGACAATTTTTAAAACAATTGATGTTCATTACTTGTATTTATGTTCAGAAAAAAAAAAAAAAAGATAAAATAAGCTCCTAAAGGGATTTTTCGAAACCTGACATTTTTTATTTTTTTTTAATAATAGTTTTAAAATAATCTAATAGGTCTTTTTATATTGTTTAATAGTTTCAACTATTTTAGTTAAAATATAAGAATACTCTTTTGAGCAAAATAAAATTTAATAAATTTTATATGTAATTAATAAATAGAGAGAAAATTTTATTAAATGATTGAAGAGAGAGAAAATGAAAAAAAGATATAATGACATATAATTAATTATAGTAAAAACAATTATCGACTAAAACATGAGTAAATTTTAGTAATCACCTGTCATTTGAAAAACCTACAACGATATCACACATCATTTGAAAAATATCTTCGACCCATTCGATTGATATTAAATATAAAATTACTAAGTTATCCACGTTACTATACTATTAAAAAATTAATTAAAATTATCTAATAAAAGAATTACTCTCGTGAAGCTCTTAAAAGAATCACAATTTTGGATAACTTTGATTTTTGTATTTATGTAATACATTTCCAATTAAATTTTTTGTATTATTTTTAAGATCAAATATTGGTAGTTATATTTTTTTTTTAGTATTTAAAGAGTACATGGTGCTAATTTTTTTAAATTTAAAAATATTTTAAAATTAAATACTATTGATTTATGTAATATATGTCACAACCCGTTCCGGACACCCGTCATCCCGAGGCGGGCGTGACTACAACATGACATCACCAATACCCAAATTCTCATATCAATGACAATACACACCTACTGTATAATACAAACACCTACTATGGGGGACACACCCGTCCCAAAATTTGATTAACTAAAAATATTTATCCATTAACCTTTTATAGGTTCGCCTTTGACAGCTTCTCTCAATCGCCTATATGACTTCATCACGTAGCTCTACCTAGTGCCAGTAGGGGACCGACTCCTAGCTGTTGTACCTGCGAGTGTACTGCCTTCTTAGTAAAACATTTTTTTAAAATATTAATACGTTCTAAATATTTCCACAATTTAGTATGGATCAAGCATAAGTAAATAAGCAATGAAAATAAAGCGATATAGATAAATTCCACCCAAATCCATCTAGTACAAAATCCTACCAAACATCATGATAAATAACATCAAATCAACCAATATACGTAAAACACCACATCTCAAACACACACCTCCAACATACACACACTGGCCAGCCCTAGTGATCGTTTTAACCTCACGATCGGGAGTTAGCAACGGTACCGTACCATCCGTAGGATATGCCTCCCTACGAACACCCATCACTCCGCCAAAGCGGATAATCACTGCGCAGTATAAACGTCTAACATCACTCTGCCAAGGCAGATAAACATCACTCCGCCGTAGCGGATAACATCACTCCGCCGAAGCGGATAATCTCACTCTATCGAAACAGATAAATACTAGGGCATTGTCAAATCAACTACAGCATCATCAAATCACAACTCAATAAATATCGTCAACATTGTCAAATCACCACGTCTATCTCTTTTCCTCAAAACCAACTTTTAAGTCCAAAAGCATATTTCCCACTTTTCTTTTTAGAGAAAACGTCTAATTCTTTCAAAACAACTTTTTCACCCTTTATTTTTCCTTTTGAAAACCGGACATTCTTAGGAGAATAGATGTTTTCTATTTCCTTTTTAAAAACACCGTCTAATTTTACCAAATTCAATAAAAATTCATTTTCAGTTTCATTTTGGAACCCATCGAAATCTTCCAAAAACTCAGTTTACCAACTCAACCAAATCCTGCTTGATCCATATCATTTACAAATTCATACAATTTAAGTAAACACATATTTCATCATATATACATAGAAACATAGTTTGGTAAGAAGACAGTACACTCACCTCGATATCCGTTTTGCAAAACTGACACTGACTGCACTCTATCTGGACACCAATGCCTGCGAACCTAATAGTGGCAGGGTCTAAATTAATATCTTTTCTAAAATATCCTAATCATGCATTGCAGACCCTACATTTCGAATCGTTACTAATTTTATGTACCACGTACGTAAAATTAACCAATCGTCACGAAATTATTATGATTTTAAGATTTATAATACAAACTAAAATTTAATTTAACGAGAATTAATAATCGATTGAAGTTTCACCTGTTTTCGAAACGTTTGGCGACCACGAGATGGGTTTTGGGTTTTCCTGGGGTGGTTTCTGTAATTTCCCCTCCCCTCCCCCCCCCTTTTTTTTTTCCTTCTTCTTTCTTTTTTTTTTTCCCCTTTTCTGGTTTACATTACTGTTTTCTGTTTTTCCTCCGTCACGCTGCCGACGACAAGGTCTCGCCGTCGATCACGCCTCGCCGTCCCACCAACCGGACACATGCTTCGCCGGACAACCGACCCCATACACCACCACGTCCACCTCCCATACACCCCCACCATCCACCCACACGACACACATAGTAACACACACACACACACACACACACGATGCTCTCTCTCTAAACTTATCGCCGGCGAACATCCGGCGACCTCCGAAACACACACACACTTTGAAATACCCACTACAAACCTACCCACTCAATAACACACGACGCCACAGCCACTGACAACAGGGCAACGACAGGCCCTCTCCCTCTCTCCACTCCGGCGACGATCAAGACACGCACCACCCCCACTGCTCAGAACACCCACTCACACCACTACACTCACCAACTACCACCCGCACAGCCGACCAACACTCGGCGACAATCACCTGTCCCCCTACCGCCGAACCGGACTTTTCTCTCTCTACCCACTCAGGCGACTCACCCGTGGCCGGAGCAACCTACCCACATAATCGGATCAATTGGGCACGCACGCACACACACTCCGAACACCCTCACACACAGACCCACATCCCCTGCTAACGATCTCCCTCCGTCGGCCGACGACACCACCTCCGATCCTCTGCTTCACTTCTCTGCTCTGTTTATTCTCTTTTCTTCTTTTTTTTTTTTTTTTTTTTTGTGTGTGTGTGTGTGTGTTTTTTTGTCAGCTCTTACCTATATATATGCATGCATGAAGTGGTGTGAGCTTGATTCTTGCCCTGCCACGTTCGTCCCGTCTCTCCGATTGTGCGTTAGGGATGATCTCAGCCTCCATTCATGCTTTAGGGGATGGTCTTGGCTTGCACATGTGTGTGTGTGTGTGTGTATATATATATTAATCTTAATTTTTTTTTCTCCTAATTACATTATCAATCCCTTAATTTTCTTTGGATTCTTAGTTAGCCCCAAATTCTCATTTTAATCTTTTGCCAATCTCAAATTGACCCCTAAAATTTTGAGTTTAAATAATAGATAATACCATCTACCCTGTTATTTATAAATGTGCTAAAATACGTCTAAAATAAAAACATCAGGGTCTTACAATATATTTTTCAGTCTTGCAAAATTTGATTTGAGTTCAGAAAACCTTCATGTTTTGAGGTATTGCTATTGTTTTAATGGTGATAATATAATTGATTAAGATGGCCGTATAAGGAAACTCAAACAAAGAAAACTCAATTAAAAAATCAACATATATTCGTTAAGTACTAAAATTGTCCCTTGACTTGTGCGCATAAATCTTCGCTGAGAAAGAAAAGAGTATAGCGATTAGAAGGAAACTAAGTTTAGTGGCTCTCTTCTTGGTGTTCCTCTTCTGTTATCTCCACTCTATCGAAGCATTCCCCTAGTCATGTACAAAGAACCTATAATTTTTATTTTTATTTCTTTTATTTTAATCAACATCAGATATTATACACATACCTAGTGAACATTGTGTGTCGACTATGGTATTGGGTTTGGATGGGCAGACAATAATGGAGGATGAAAATATGACGTGCTGCAATTTTGGAGCCAAAACAATCAATACTATATTATTTATGTGAATAATTAGAAAAACACCATTCAAGCATAGAAAAATATAAAACAATCTATTCAAACTAATATTTTCGTTTAAATATTTCATCGAACACATATGAAGCATTGGTTATAGGAAACACGTAGAGTAAATTAATGGATTCAAGCATTAGAAATTAGAAACACAACATTCAAGTATTGAAAAAAAAAAATACATTTAAATTAATATTTTTCGTTCAAGTATTTCATCGAACGCGTATGAAGCATTTGTTGATTGGAAATACACCGACTAAATTAATATATCGAATTCAAGAATATATCATTTTGCTTCAATTATTATTAAAACCAATTCAGTAGCTTAGAAAAAACTAAATTAATTTTATAATATGTAAGAAAACGTGTTGAAAATCTAACATGGCTCAATTGTGTAGCAATGATTAAACAAAGAATTTTCTTTCAAAAAACAACTCAAAGGAATATCAATGAGCAATTGACAATATTGATCCTAAGATTTTGATGGACAATTAAATGTTTATGTTTTTCGTAGGATTAATGGTTTATTCAAGTGTTTTAGTTTATTAGTTCCAGTGATGAAGATGCGATGACAAATTATGAATGGATGCTAAATGATGATGATAAAGATGATAAAGAATTAAGAGTTTGAAGAAATTAGAGAAAACAACTCAGGTAAATTTTAACTCTTAATATCCCAATTAGGAACACACACGGTTTATTGTTTATGTGTGTTTTGATAAGATGAAATTATTTTCTCCTATGTGTATTTGAAAAGAAATATTTATAATTGACTTAAATGAAATTTAAGAAGTTAGTGGAGCTTATTTAGAAAAGAAAATGGTTAAATATGCGAAAACGTAAATAAGAATGAGTTCAAAACGAGTTTAGAAAAGAGATCCAGCATGCATAAGTCGATTGGTAGGTCGACCAGACAAAACAGGTGAAACTCTTTGTATCTCTAAATCGACAGGTAAGTCAACCGGTCAAGATAAATGAAACTCTCTGTATCTCTAAGTCGACAGGTAGGTAGACCGGTAAAGAGAAATGGAACTCTCTGAATCTCCAAGTTGACCGATGAACGCAGCAGCTTTGGCTTGGCTACATCCTGAATCGAGCAGTCGACTGGTCAGTCGACTGAGGGCTGATAGTTGTGATCCACCTACGTATTTTCAAACCGAATTAAGTTAGTTTTCGTACATTTATATAGTATTTTATTATGTTTTAATTAGTTTTCTTACTTTTTGTATAAATCAGGTGTGGGGGGCAAAAAGATAGGAAACTGGAGCGAAAACGATGAGATCGAACCAAAAACGATCGAAGAACGATGGAAAAAACAAGCACGGAGGCAAATTTATGAAACATGCCCTCCGCCTAGGTGGTGAAAAAGCTGAGAAAAAAGTAAATGTTACTGACAAACCACCGCCTAGGCGGAGAAATCCATCGCCTAGGCAGAAATCCAGCAAAGAAATCAAAGTAGGCTACTGATAGCCCATCGCCTAGGCGGAGAAATCTTTCGCCTAGGCAGAAATCCAACAGAATGTTCTTCCACATCTATCGTTGTCTTCATCGCCTAGGCGGTCACCAACCGACCTACCTCCGCCTAGGCGGAAACCCCCTGCACAGTCTAGATATTTTTAGGATATTTATTTAGATATTTTGCTTATAAATATCATCCCTTCTCCCACTTTCATGAACCCCCCGGCCATTTGGGCACCTTAGGCCATATTTAGGCTAGGGTTTAGGAGTTTTAGAGGTGGAGCTCACATCCCGAAGTGGAGAAGACGGCGAATTGATCGTTGAGCGTTCTTAGCGGTTTATCTTCGGACGAGACTAAATTTTTCGATTGTTTTTACTTATTTCTTTATCTTAGGATCATGTGAGTATGTTTAGCTCGATTTAAATGTTTATGCGGCTATGGCCACAAGTTAAATATGGATTGTAGTAGGGATTAACGGTATATTTATAAATATGTTTGTTTGGATGATTCCGGTGTTGCGTTTATGAATGTTCTTCGTAGTTTGATTGTGCTTATCATATTATTTGTGTATTACACTTAGAATAGTAAATGGAGAATACGGGGTTTTGATAAACCCCGGAGTCGAATTTAGATAAACAAACGCCACGATTATATAACCCGGTCGGGGTTTGAATCGTGGACAATCGATGACGTTGAGGTAAGACTCACGCGACCTAGGGTCGTTAAGAAGTTGAGGAGGACTTTTTCGTTGACTCAAAGTTACGTTATATCCCTCGTCTTACACTCGGGAAAAGTGGCGAGGGAGTTTTAGAACGGAGAATGTTGATAAGGTAAATATAACGCGACGATCCAATAACCCGGGAAGGAGTTGGATTTTGTGCAATCAATGACGTTGGGCGAGACTCACGTGACCTAGGGTCATTAAGACGTTGAGGATGACTTCTTTGTTGACCCGAAGTCATGTTTTCCCCCGTCTTACACTCGAGAGAGGTGGCGATGGAGTTTACGTATCGAGATTGTCAAATAGGTCAAACACCATAAACGTGAGTAAATCGAGGTCGAACACGTATTTGTAAACACGTTAATCCCTAGGCAATTCTTCACCCTAAAACATATTAGTATATTAATGTAGTTAATTTAGGTTATATTAGTATTAGTTTAATTAATTAAATACATTTGTTTTTTACCTAGATAAAGTTAAGTCACGACAAACGCGGTATTCGATAGTAATGACACCAATCTCTGTGGATACGATAACTCGATCTTTCACGATCACACTATATTAAAACTTAGACCTCGTATACTTGCGAGTGTAAGTAGCGGCGTATTCCTACGCTCCTACCAAGTTTTTGGCGCCGTTGTCGGGGATTGTTTTGATGTTATTGCCGGAGAAACGCGAAAACGGCTTGAGACTTATGTTTTAGATAGGAGAAGCAAGTGTATCGTATATTGCCGGGGATTGGTCGTTAGGCAAATTCAGTTCTTGGCGATCGCTACCAAGTTTTTGGTAACGATTGTCGGGCATTGATTTGTTGTTATTATTGATATTGTGTGTAAATGACTTAACTTTACTTTAGGCATTTCTTTGTATATAATTTTTGTTTGTAGTTTTGTTTTTGTTTCTTATACAGGGTACGTGGTGATGTTAGATCGTTGGATATTGATGCATCCCTTTCGACGGGATTCCAAACCGTTTTATGTTGCTTGGCCAAGCACATAAGCTAGTGAGGCGTTTCGTTGAAAGATTGAGTCATTCAAAGCAAAACCTCACCAATCTTGAGGGCGTTCTGAAAATGTCGGGTCGAGGACATTAAACCACGCGCTTCTTGGGAGGGAACCCAAGGTCAAATAAGTTAAATCCGTCACATTCGACTCCATTCGGAGGCGAGATCCTCTCGCCTCCCAGGTAAGTGTTCTAAACACCCTTCATCAGCATGCTTTAAATTTCATATGTTGAAGAATGATAATTAGGATCGCTAAGAACACTATCTGTTTTAAGTTCGGAAGTGATGTGTAGTATCGTATGTTAGTTTATGTGTTATTGTTTTCTTGTATTGCATGTGTGTTTAGATTAGAATGTGTTTATATTTTTGTGTGTTGTTGTTATATACTGAGTTTTGTGTTGTTGTTATTGGTGCAAAAAAAAAAAGTAATGGGAGTATTTGGTAATTTTTTTTGTATTTTGGGACTAAATGGTGCATGCCCCTAAAATAAATTCAACCCACTTGATTCTCTCTCCTCTGTCTCTCTCTTCTCTCTGTATCGCTGGTTGAAGGTTGAAGGTTGAAGGAAGTTCTCATTTAACACCAGGACCATTTCATAGGCTTCCTATACTTACACAAACACCAATTTCTTTATTATGATGACAAAGACGGAGGAGGTGACGGGGGCTGGCGAACGCAGGGGCAGCCGAAGACGAAAGAGGTGACGGGGGCTGGCAAAAACGAGCGCATTGAATTTTTTCATCAAAGGCGATGTTTGAGGATTGGGTGACAGGGATGGAGACAACGACGATAAACATGTCACGAAGATGAAAGGCGACGGCGACAGCGAATTTGAAAAGCGACGGCGAAGTCGATCGGCGACTTCATCTATTTGTCAAACATCGCCATTTGAGGATTGGGTGACGGGGACAACGACAGCAACGACGAAAACGTTGCAAAGATGAAAGGCGACGGCAAATTCTTTCTCTCTTGGCCCCTCTCTCTAATGAACATTGAGAGAGAGAGAAGGCAGTCCCATGCCATGTTGAGAGAGAGAAGGTCCCATGCTGACGTGAGAACATGGTAGAGAGAGAGAGAGACAAGGCAGTTTTTTTTTTTTTTAAACTCATGGCCATGCCCATGCGTTTTTCACAAGAAACGCAATGGTTTTATGCCTTTCTTGTGAGAAACGCATAAGTGATTTGCATTTCTCACAAGAAATGCAAATCACTTGTGCTTTTTTTTTTTTTGTTTAAAAAAAAAAAAAAGAGCTACCGTATAAACGCAAAATGTAAATGCCTTTTTACTTTTTATTTTCGTGAAAAACGCATATCCCTCCTGCATTTTATGAGACTTTTGTAAATATGTTTCTGAACATGATGTTTCAAAAATTTCTTTTTTAATGAGCAATTATTACGTCAAGTACTCCCATTTATTACATATACACCGTTTAAAAAAATTAAATAAAATTATTTAATTAAATTATTATCTTACTCTTTGAATTTCTAATATATTTATCTCTTAATGTTTTTGTTTTTATTTTTTTATTTATTTTACACTTCTCTTCCCCCTTCCTTCTTCCTCCTCCTCCTGCATCTTCTCTGGCTACGTCGCCAACGCCGGTGAACTCGTTGGCGACATCGCTAGCATGCTCTCTCTCTCTCTCCTTGCCAACCCACACTCCTGCACCCTCCTTCCCCGTTATTCCCCCACCCACCTTCCCCGTTGTTCCCACCATCTTCTCCTTTTTCTTCTCATCGGGGGGGAGAACGGCGGGGAAAGAGGGTGCGGGGTGGAGGGACGGCGAGGCTTGGGGGGGAAAGAGAGACAGTGAAGTTGTCGGCGACATCGACGGATAATTAAGATGTGGATGAAGAAAGAGGGGGGAGAGTTGGGAGAGATGGAGAGGTTAGTGTATATTTATAAAAAAAAACTATGGATAAAAAATATCATTTTAAAATAATTTTGATTTATTTTTTAAAAATGGGGTGTATATTTACCCAAATAGGGTGAAAAAAGAATCAAAATAATTTTTTTACCTATTTATTTTCTAAAACTTTTGCAACCTCCCAACCCCCATTGGTCACTCCAACCTACCCACCACTCCACGCCGGTCAACCCAATACTCCTCCACCCCACGTCGGTCCCCCTTGACCCCCCAGCACCCATCAGCGCCGCACCCCTTGTCCACTACCTCTCCCTGTCGGCCAGTCAGCCTTTTTTCTTCTTCTTTTCATTTTCTCTCTTTCTCTCCCTCACTCTATGCATGCAATGTGTAGAGAGAGAGAGAGGAAGGAGGAGGGCAAGGGATTAAGAGACGGGAGAGAGACTCTAACATAGAGGAAAGAGTAAGAGAGAAATCTAGCCGGGGTGGCATTCACCGGAGAAGGAAGAAAGTGTAAAATATAAAAAAGTCTAGAGGTGTTTGTGCATTAGTAATTTCAAGGGCAAAACAATAAATACATTAAATAATTTTTATTTATTTATTTATTTAAAATTGTAAGACTAACAAAAGAGAATCTAGATTTAGAAGTATCCTTGTTAAAATAGTTGAGAGATCTCTACAAAATTAACTTTTTTCGAACCTATGGAAAATCACTTATTAAGAGAAGCAGTCACGCACTCTGAATGAGATTAATTTCACACTATGTGTGGGTGTAGGGAAACTCGTTGGTATACCAAAAAAATACCTCCAAGGTTTTGGATGCACACAATTTTAACTAAAAAGTCACTCGTTAATTTGGAAAGTCAATTTTCTTTTATTGAAATTTGAAACTTTTTAACAAAAAAATAAAATAAAATAAAATAATTTATTCAATTTATACAAGTGATGCTTTGGTTAAGTCATAACAAAAACATAAAAAATAAACGGTAAAATAACATATCGACCTACGTCCCCAGTTTGAGCCTCTGTATGTGATTAAATAATATTTTTTTATTTAAAAAATAATACAAAATGATTTTATTTGATTTTACAGTAAATTTTCTCTGCAATTAAAGATTTTACTTTTCGCTAAATCATCAACATTATTATATACTAGTTTAGATCCGCATATTGCGCGGACTTAGGAAACAATTATAATAAATTTTTAATATTGAATCATGAAATACATACGTATTATTTAGTTATTTTATTAGTAATATCTTAGAGCGGATGCATAATTTTAGTGACTAATGACATTTTATAAATAGTGAAAATAAATGTATTATTAAAAATTACATAAATAATCATGAGATGAAATAATATTTCTACAAATTAATTTTTATTAATATTCTATAAAATAACAAATAAATAACCATAAATTGAGATTAATTTTATCAAATTTTGCAAGTCAACAAATTCTAATTTAATTAATTTATATTGTATATACTTTCTTTTTGGATGAAAATATATTTTGAATCGTAATTATTTTTTAAGTAATTTAAAATGTACAACATGGAAATTAATCATATGTTTGTGTATTAATTAGCAAAAAATTAAATATAACTAAACTAAAAAAAAAAAGACAAAAATTAAGTGGGTCCACTCATTATTTGGTATATGAAAAAAATAAAATAAAAATATAAGAACTCGCCAAAAGACGTGAAAGAGACATTATTTAACCTCATTAAACTTTATATTTCTTTCCACTTTTAAATAGTAGTATTAGATAATACTTAAAATAATCATGGATAATAAAACTTGCAATAATTAAAATTTAAGTGTGAGTCAACTATGAATATGGTACATACGTGGACCATATAATAATATGTAAACTGAAATATAGTGAATTTTTCCTCCGGTTGAAGATTTTATTTTTTGCTAAATTATCTAATTATTATTGGTGTACTAATTTGCCACCAAACGAATTGCAAGTGCAATTACTTTATTGTTGATACAAAATTAGAAAAGTTATCTCAAAACATAAACTCATACCAAAATAACAGATCATACATAATCAAATACGAACGTATTTGTAACAGCAACAGAACATAGCAGAAAGACAAGTACACAGAACTAAAAACACACGTTTTGTACAAAATTTATTCCTCAAAACTAGAATATTACCCTCAAAAAGGAAATATTTTTCCCCAAATATTGATTAATTAGTGGTTGGGCACTTTTATGTACCCCAAATGTGTAGAATTAGCAACCTTGGTGAGGGTATTCAAGTCATAAGCAATCCAACACCTTGATGAGTCTTGGTGATAAAAGTACCCCAAACACTTGCAATCTTTGGTGCATTTCCTCCCACAATCCCCCTCTTCCAAAGGCCCATCTCCCCTTGTGTAAGTGCTCACGAAATGTTCCACCCCTTCTAGTTTATAGTAGTGAAAATCTTTAGGGCTACATGATGTTGGTTTAATGGTGTCACAATCCTTGGTCCAACCCACAAGACCGTTGGGTTTCGGGCATGCAACACATTGATTATCCTCACAAAGCCCAAATTTCCCACACGAATTTGGCAATTGGCACTCCCCCAAATTGCTGTCCCTACAAAATAGGGTGTAGGTCACCTTCCATGCCCCAATATCCACCTTGTCATTGTAGGTGTGTATACCCTTAGGTTTCCATCTAGGCCTAATCTTAGGAAAGACAATGTGCTATTGTATTTGGGTTGGCTCAAAATGATGTCCATACCCATTTTGGAGTTGGCCATGAGCGACGTTGATCGAACAGTGCCCATGCTTAGGGCCAAGGTAAATGCATTAGGGGTTGTGTTGTAAAAACAAAATTGGAACGGGGCATTAAAAAAGTCCAAAATGCGATAGTTCGCACCACATTCAACAATATTCGGGCCGAATTCGCCCTCATTGATGTACTTGAACGTGTTCGGGAGAGGAACTGAAGCAATGGAGGGAGAAAATTGGAGGGAGATGAAGATGAGGGAGAGTAATGTTAGAGGAAGAAAAACCATGTTGTTGTGACCACAGAAGTAAAGATGAGAGGTTGAGAAATGGGTGGTTTTGCTCACTAGAGATGGAATGTCTAGATAGTGAAATATGTAACCCAAAATAATTATCTATTTTTGGTTTTTGGATTCTAAAATTGGGAGGTCAATGTATTATGTATGAAATAAATTTAGTCCAATAAGGAGGGCTGGTCCAACCAACCATTTATGAGCTCTATCCTTTGCGCATGCGCCTACGGTTATTACACAACATATATTGTGGGGCTGGGAGTGGCGGCTGTGCCATGACACCCCACTTTGCAAAGCAATAAAATTTAAAACCGAATATATTAAATATTTTTTAAATTAAATGTGTTTAATA
The DNA here is from genome assembly GCA_016647705.1 of Eucommia ulmoides. Classification (NCBI taxonomy): domain Eukaryota; kingdom Viridiplantae; phylum Streptophyta; class Magnoliopsida; order Garryales; family Eucommiaceae; genus Eucommia; species Eucommia ulmoides. Next base: position 7,013,988 of record CM028328.1, read on the forward strand.
AAAAAATTAAATAGTTATTTAAAAATACATCACTTAAAAATTATCCAAAATTTTAAGTAAGGTATGATTTCACTTAATTTTTAACACTTATCATTTAATATCATAGAATGTCTAATTATCAAAATCAATATTCTACACCAATACTGTAAAATCTCATAAAAAAATATTATATACAAAAAAATTATAGATAGAGAAAATATTAAATTTAGAAAAAAATAGAAATAATATTTTAAAAAAATAAAATTGTAGAAATTATTTTAAGAATAAAAATTTATAAAAAATAATTTTTTTGAAGTTAAAAATATTAAAAAATTTAATATATTCAGCACTTAAAATTTTCAACAACCAAATAAAAACAGTATAGCATTTGATAATTTTGATAATTGATTTTACATTTTTTTAGGGCTAAATCACACTTTGCACCCCCTATTTTTTAGTGTAATCTCAATTTGCCCTTTATATTTTGATTTTTGCAATATGTTTGATTTTTTGCCTTTAATTGATCCAACCGACACGTTTGGTCAATCTGTGGCAACACGTACATCATAATTGAAAAAAAATTATATATATGAATATAAAAAAATCATGTATGATAAAAGTATTACAACTTTAGCAATTAAGATAGTTAAAATATGCCGATTGAACCAATTAGATACAAAATTAAAACTTGAAGTACATTTCAAATATATATATATCAACTTGCTACTTCAGCAATTAAGATGATTAAAGCATGTCAATTGAACCAATTACAAACAAAATTCAAACTTTAAGGTGTACATTGCAAAAATTGAAACATTAGTACTAATATTGAGATTACTCTCAAACTTTAGAGGTGCAAAGTGTAATTTAATCTATTTTTTTATTCATGAAAGGTTTGTTAAAAAATAAAATAACGAACTAAAATTCTGTTACAATTCATGAGATCAGAAATCTCTGAGAACAATAACAAAGGAAAAAACAATTGAAACACTAATCAAACAAGTCATATCATCCTATAAAGGGCAACCGGTGATACAAAACTCTCGTTTTGCGAAGCGTCCAATAAAGGGTTAGGACCATTTGAATCTATTGTATACAGCCTCATCCTATATTGCAAGAGGGTGTTTTGCGATTTAAACCCGTGACCTACAGGTCACAAGACAACAACCTTATTGTGGCATCAAGGCTCCCCTTCCAAGCCATATCACACTATATTTTAAATACCATTATGACCAATTTGATATCAATCTGTAATACAAATTAGCCCTAAAAACAGAATTGACAAATTCCCTTGGGTTAAAACTTAAAAGGATATCATATCAAAGGCTACCTTTGTTTTCATTAGAAACAACAACGGTTCGATTTTGGGTCTGTGTTGACTAGAAACCATGATCAAAACCGTTAAGCATATACCAAATCCAAAACCAAAACTAAAACCACCCATTTTTTTTAAAACAAATTTAAAACCAAACCATTTAATTTTATGTAAAACCAAAACCAAAATCACAAAAAGGTTAAGATTTTTTAATTTTATATAAAACCAAAACCGAAATCGAAACCACGAACCGCTGTTTTTTATATATAAACAAAAACATAACTAAAATACCATAAAAAATTATGAAAATCCTAAAATTAACCCAATTAACCCTATAACATATATATATTAGAGGTCAAAATGTAAATACAAAAAATGAGGGTAATATACAGTAAAAATATATCTAAAATACCAGTTACACGGTGCAATAACGCAATTCGGTTTCACGATTACTATCCCAAAATCAAAACCAAAATTGTTTCAAGTTTCAATTTGAAAACCAAAACCGTAACGAAAAACCACTTAATCAATTTCAAAATCAAACCCCGTCAGTTCGGATTGAATTGTCATCCCTAGTTTTCATCTTAAAACATATCCACATTCACCTTATAAACCCAAAAACTTCTCATTAAAAAAAAAAAAAAAAAAGAAAAAGAAAGATGAAGATGCCTCGAAGACAATGACACATCCACAAAAATCACATTCATGATAGTTGACAAGGACAAGTGTCAAAAATCCTGATCTACCAAATATAAATTTCAGAACATAATTTTCCACTAGCATTCTAATACTTACAAAAAAAAGTGCACCGGCATTTATAAACAAAACGCGTAAGAGAGCTGGAGCCAGAGAAAAGAGTTTTGGTTCAAAAGGATTTAGGGTGGGGCATTTGGGTGAGGTATTTAAGAAAAGGTACTGATTTTGAGAAGGAATTTGTACATTTTTCTAAAGAAAATTTTACAAATTCCTTCTCAAAATCAAATACCTTTCCTTAAATAACTCACCCAAACGCACCCTTAGGAGTAAAAGCAGTATTTACAACGAGTACCTGAAACCTGAACAGACTTGAGTTGGGTCTATCCCTAACCAGTGAAACATTCCTCCGGGAGATAAAATTTTAATCCAAGAACCTGAAAAAGAACACACACACACACATATATATATATAGAGAGAGAGAGAGAGAGAGTTTGGTTAGGTCATTCTGAAGCATGGAAACCGTTAGCATTCGGAAGTATGGAACTGGGGCTTCGGAATTGGAATTAAAAATGAACACACGTAATTCCGAAGCCCCAATTATGTGCAACCAAACACTACCCAAATTGAGCATATCGGAACTACAACCCAACAACGATGAAATCCACTGATCATACGAAATCAAATTAAAATGCTGAAAGTATATCAAACTGCAACATTTTTTGTTTTCTTTTTTTTTTTGGCCAAAACATGGGGCAAAATAACAATATTAACCTTGAAATAAATCACTTATAATTTTTTATCTTTATTTTTTGTGCTGCAAATAAATTTTTAGTCTTTTGGTAAATATCAACATTCAATTCATCTAGTTAATATCAACTAAAAAAATTGAATTTGTGTTTAATATGATTCTTGAAGTTTAACTAAAGTATTGATAAGGACTAAAAAATACAGGTAAAGACAAAAAAAAAAAAAAAAAAAAAGCCCTAAAACCAAGACAAAAATGTATGACCAGAAAACAATGCTTTGAATGCTTGGGTGGTTTGATAATGGCTTTTCCCAACTTTGATTAGGGTTCTAGTTTCATTGTCTCCCTCCTCCTAGAAATTGCAGTATCGCTTGTTTGAAAAAATAAAAAACAATCTGATATACCTGTGCAAATTTGATGTCAGCGTCACTATGATCGTCATGTCTCCCAGCCGCATCACCAACATAAAAGGATCTGTGATACAGAGACACAGAATTTTAAACCAAACCATGATTATCACCATTTCTTTCTTATGAGGGAGGGAAAGTATAAACAAATGCACGGAGGAAAATAACTGATTCATATCAATTTCAATGCCGGAATTGAAATGCTGCGCCATGAGATGCCACATTCCAGGTTTGGGTTTGCGGTAGGGATCTTCGGCTTGGCCAGATTTATTTGACCCACAAGCTATGAAAACCTGCATCAAGATAATACTTAACTCATTTTTGCATAGAGCATCTGGACATGTACTTTTGGAATCAATAAGAAAGTGAGAATAGATGATTACTTCATCCAAGGACTGAAGGATAGACAGTTCATCAGGAAAAAAATATATATACCGCATAATCATTTAGGCACCATTTGATAAATCTTTTTTTTTAAGTACTTTTTAAAATTTATAAAGTCGATTCGACCCGAAAAAAAATATTTTTCTTCAAAAGCAAAAGTAAAAATCAAAAGTGTGTTTGATAGTGTGATATAATATCTTGGTATTATCCTTCGCTTATCAGGTACTCAGAATATTGCAGTTTCTCTGAAATTCACTGGTCCAATTAATGGAATAAAAACTACTATTTTAAACAAGGGTTGCATTTTCAACAACCCATTTGTTTCAGCGAGGACTAAAGTATAATTCTCAAAGGAGAATTTCTAACCACCCATTTGTTTCAAATAATCAACAAAACAATTTTCTTTTATAACAAGTAAAAACTCTAATAGATCAGGAAAAAAAACATGATAACCAGTTTGAACTACCTGAATAGGAACATTCACTTGCTTGATGAAATTGTTAAGGCGTCCAATTTTTGAGTCCACGGCAGCCTGTCTCTTATTCTTCCAACGCTCAATGTTTGATTCATTTGTAAAAATGACCTTTTAACGATAATGATGAATCATGATTAGGAGGATGAAACAAATGAAATAAACTAATGCAAGTAGAACAAAATTTAGCCGAACATTTGAATTGATTGACGACAAAAACCTAATAACATGTTGATAGACATAATCACAGCGCCTGAAAAATTAGGAAATACATTAAGGTAGCATTTGGGAGCACAAAACATGTAAATTTTAAATTTTTTACATTTGCTCATTTCTAATTCCAAATCCTTGGAAAACCTTGGAATTGGAATTGGAATTGAAACTGAATATGTCCAACCTTTTAGATTTTTACATACGCTCAGTTCTTCCATTCAATTTCCTAGCCTCAAATTCCATGAAACTAAACACCACCTAAATTCTTATAAGGGAAAGGGGAAAGAACAAACCAATTTGTAGCCATCACTATACAAACTCTGCAGCTTCTTTGGAATTGAAGGATACATTAGAGACCAAGCATCTGCACCTACTCTGAAATTTTAAGAAATAAGATTGTTAATCAAATGCTTCCTATAATCTACCTAAAAATGAATTAATACAAAATTGTAATATAATTGAAAAGTAATTGTATTAGCATTAAAGAGAAACTATTTGAAAGAGAACTAACTCCAAACTCCAAAGGAATACAAATGCAATAATAATACAACTAGCAAAGCAAATAATAATCTGCACTCCCTTCATTGAACAACAAATGAAAGAGCCAAATCCCAAATATTGCCAAAAAGGGGAACAGATATTGCAGATGATGATACTTTTCTTTTTTTCAATAAAAGTTTTTTTTTTCTTAAAAACACCAAGATTAAAGAGAATTGACAAATAAACGAACTGTTGACCTATATAATCCAATTTTGTATTATCGGCTCTGAACATAGTCTCAAAATCAAGAGGAATTAATTGTAAGAGTGGAAGCAATTTACTTTTTGACTGATGTTTTTGCAAGGCATCCATCAAAATCAAATGCAGCAATTTTTTCTGAATCACGAAGACCATCGTCCTACAAAAAAGGTAAAGAAAATGTTATGACATACAGATGCAATGCCATATCTGCACATTGCTATATCAAGTAGTGGCCTTTCTAATGTGTAGATTCAAGATAATCAACCGGTATCTCACTTGCTAAAAAATTACCATATTCCGGAAACCATTTTTCTAGGACAACCAGAAGTAATTAATACGGTATGCAGCATGAGTTTTAATACCAACTCTAGAAAATGTAATGACACTGCTTAGGACTACGGAATAAAATACTGAACTCGTGTTTCAAACTCTGGATGGCAGAATACCTTTACACATTTGACATGAGAGCAAATCAACCAATGTGGAACTCCTATGAAACTAAGGGGAAAAACTAAATCATGATAAGATTTAATATCTCAATATTCATTGTAGCCCTAAGGAAGCAACATTATATAAACTACAGAATATCTCACCTTTTCAAGAAATATGACTGTGTGGAATGCCTTCCATTTTGGCAATAGCGTAGCTTCCTGCATTTGAATTGTACCATAAAAACAAAGAAAGACTCTGTAGAAGGTAAAAATGAGGGGAACATGAGAAATTTAGAATGCTATTCTGGCAAAACAAGATCCCCAAATGGACTGCTGCTTAATTTGAATACAACTGGAGGTTGGACCAAGATGTCTGTGTGTATTATATGCAAATACCATATGATGCTTCAAGAAGGAGTAGGCCATGGGCACTCTGACAAGAAACAATACCTTATATTTGTCTTTTATGTCAGAAAATGAAAAGTTCAACCCCAGCCGAGCTACTTCCTCAGGTGCAGATATCTGCGAACAATTGAAAGGAAAAAGGGAAACAGATGTCAGAATACTCCATTCGACAATGCAGATATATGTAGCAAAATGAAAATCCAATGTAGCTAAAATCTTCAGTAACGGGATGGGGTGGTCAGATGTTCTTCAACTTGATAGAACCTACATCAAACTAAATAGGTGGAAGCAGGATTTCAGGATACATGTTAAATGGCAGAAGGCCTCTACTCAGGCAAAAGGCTGCAAATTAAACACCAAAAACCCTTTGTATCTCATGACAAAATAAGTATGTTTGCAAAGTCAATGGTGAGCTTAGAGAAAATGCACATGATAGTAGTTAATTCCTCCTTTAAACCCATTATTTATAAATAAAAAACAATGAAGGAAAGGATAAAAAAAATAATAAAAAACCCCAGGAGACACTCAACGCCACTTTATCATTTGATAGTGATTTTCTTTTTTGTAATCATCATCCATTTTAAAACCACAACAAACAGTCTCCTGCCTACCTTTTCTCGCTTTGAGTCCTCTAGAATGTCTGTGTCTTCATCTTCATCCCTTCGACGTACCTGTTGAAAATAAAATGTAAGCATGGCTGCTTGCAAGAAAAATCATGCTGAATCAAGAACTGAACCAGAAACTTAATTTTTCCACTATCCCACCTTCAAATCCTTAGCACTTCCCTTACTGCTTCCTTCAATTGCATCTTTATCTCCATCTGAGACCTAACAAGTGACAATCCCTGAGTTTATTTTGATGACCACAAAATACAAACAGCTATGTGGCATTGATCAAATGTATAACATTATCTTGCAGGTGTGCAGAACTTCAATAGTGATTCATAGGAAGTGTTAAAACTTCAATAGCTTCAGCTCATACCTTCTCCTGTGACTGCTGACCCACGTCCACCAATTTCTTCAAAGCCTCCTGTTCACCACTCTGCAAAACGGTAAAGAAATGACCATAAACTCGATCAAGAGCAAGTCAAATTCAAAAATTAACTTAAATTTCGATTCGAAAACCGGGGAAAATAACTCATGATCTCTTCTACTTCGGTCGAACCTCAAGTGAAGAGAACCCTTCGATAGCGTCAACTGAGGCAATCGACAGCGACTTCACGGAAAAGCAATCTAAGTGATGCCATTTGGTCATATCGAACCCTCGCGAGTCTCTGGTAACCAATCCCAGCCTCGGAGCTTTGGCCGCGATCTTCTTCGAGCATACCTTACACGACGAACGACTCGATTTAGCGTACTCAGCGATGACTTTGGGAGAAGACGACATCGGAAATGCGCGAAGTGGGAACAACCCAGGGCTTCTGGGAAGAACGAACAGGAGCGTGATGCTAGGGTTACGGTGAATCGTAATTAGCATGTAGGAGAAGAGGAGATGAGGGCGATCGAAATTTTTAGGGTTTTCCGATGGCTGTACGATTTCCCGCCATCATAGTGGAGCGGAGTTCGACTGGCGAGTTCTTCTAACAGTTACACGAGTATCTATGCCGTTACCGTTTGTAGACAACAAATTGCACTTTTAATCCCTCATGGCGTTTGGTAACCGTTTCTGTTTCCATTCCAATAGTGGGATGGGAATGAGATGGGAATTTTATTTTCTTTTTGAGAGTAGAATCGCGTTTGGTAACGATAATTTTTTTTTTATTTTGGGAAGAGAATTGTGTTTGGTAACGATTTTATCCTAAAATCTTTTTTTTTTTTTCTTTGTTTTGGCCTGACGGCGGTGGCTCCGTCGCCGGCCGGCCGGCTGTGCTCCGGCGCCGGCGCCGGCCGCCGGCGGTGCTCCGGCAATGGCCGCCGACGGTTCTCCGGTGTCGGAGACAGCGGTGCCCTCCGCCGGCGATGACCGGACGGCGGTGGCGCCGGCGACTGCCGGAAGTGGCCGGAAAATTTTCGGCCGGTAGGTGAATAGTGACCATGGATTTTGGGAATGGAATGGGAATAATGAGAAACAACTTTTTTTTGTTTCTCATTTCTTAAGAAAAAAGTGAGTACAATTCTCAAATAGGAATGAAATGGAAACGGAAACAAAAATTACCAAACGCTATTCCCAAACAGAATTCCAAAAAATCTGGAAATGAAATGGGATGGAAATGGTTACCAAACGGGGCAATTTTTGCATTTGTTTTAGGGATAAATGGCTATTAGTCTCAAATAATAGAGATAGTATATCGTTAGCTCCTTTTAAAACATAAATTTTGATTTAATCTCGCATTTTAAGTTTTACTTACGTATTAATCCCGCATATACTCACGTATTGCGCAAAAATGTAAAAAAAACTTGATGAGTAAATTCTCATTATCGTGAATATTAGTTACAACTTAATAATAAATTATATTACATGTATCTGTGTAATATTAGTTACATGTACACAATATGAGATGAGCTCATTAAGAGACAAAGTCTCTTTTTTGCAGTTGTAACTCACCTTAAATTGGCTGAATTGTGTAGAAAAATATATTAGAACCAAATGCACAAGCAAATCCTCAAAGAAATCAAGTTTATGTGCTCTTAATTTTGAAGTGAGATGAGACATTTCTATAATGTACTCTCTAATGTTCCCATTACTTTTATATCTCATTGAGATAAGATTTGTCAAAAGTGTACTTGTTTCAGCTTTTTTGTTCTTAGCAAATCTGTTTTCAATTTATTCTAGAAACTCTTTGGTTGTCTTTATCATTTTTGATATTGTGTCTCTGAATGCTTCTGGAATTACCTTCTTAATGATCATCAAACACATGCGATTTAACTTCTCTCACCTTTTAATGTCCCTCTTTTCATCAGAGGAACTTTCTTTAGTAAGTGGTACAGGAGAAGGAACTCTTAACGCAAAGTCCAGATCTATGACACCAAAAACTATATGGAAGTTCTCGTGCCATAATTTAAAATTTGTGTCATTTAGCATAGGAAAATAATTAATGCTGACAGTAATGTTAGAAGCAAAACTAATAGTTGAATCAGAGAATAATAAACAAACTAGATAAGATCACATAGGCCTCAAAATAAAAATAAATTCAAATAAAGGTAAACCCCATCTTAAGATACCAGACACTCTATTAATATTTTATCTTTGGATAAAAATATTAACTTGTAAGTGATATCTTGGTGTAGTAATCAAACACTGATAATAAGAACATATTGAATAATAAATATTCCTTTGGGTTGATTTATTCTTCATATGTAAAACCAAATAATCATAATGCGTTTATTATCACATATATGCATGTAATTCTGTTAAATATTAATTTTCCTTTAGGTAAATTAATATTCACATAAGTTACATGTACATAAATATTTTATATTTCAAAACAAAATTGTTGATCTTAAGATTTTGATGAAAAGTTAAATGTTGATATTTTTTGTAGAACTAACGATTTTATTGAGTGTTTCAGTTGATTAGTTATAGTGATGAAAATGATAATGAAGATATTGTGACAATGCTAATGATGATAACAAAGATGATGAAAAATTAAAAATTTGAAGAAATTGAAAAATATAGGGAAAACAAATCAAGTTAAATTTTAACTCTTAATGTATCCCGGTTAGAATTACACACGACACAAAATATTTTTCAAAATTATGTGTGTTTTTATAGAATCCTAGTTAGTTAAATTATTTGCTCCTATGTGTAATTGAAAAAGAAATAAAGATAATTGATTAAAATTGAATTTAAGATTTTAGTGGAGCTAACTGAGAAAAGAAATCGATTAAAGGGGTGAAAACGTCAAAGAAAATAAATTAAAATCGAATTAAGGAGAGGATTCCAGCATTGATCAGTTGACTTATAGGTCGACTTATGAAAGATAAGTGAAATTGTTGAATCTCTCGGTTGACAGGTAGGTCGACCTAAGCTTAAATGGTGAACTCTCTAAATCGGTCGGTCGACAGATAGATCGACTTATGGCCAAAAGAGTAACTGTCTGAATCGTCCGGTTGACAGATGAGGTATGGGCAGTTAACCGATGGGCGAAGGATTTTGGGCTTGGCTACATCCTGAATCGGGCGGTCGACAGATGGATCTGTTTCAGGTTTAGAGGATTTCGAGGATTCTGATCAAACAGTAGTCATTACCAGTCGTTTATGGTTAAGATATGCGAGATATCTTAGGGATCTGATATATTTTGAGTTATTTAATTAATATTTAAATATCCCTATAGATATGGTTCAAGTAGTTTTGATATTTCTCAATTTGATACATGAAATTATTTCAATTTTATCTAATTGAGATTAAGTAAAAGTTTGAGGGACTTAATTGAATATTTCAAGAAATATTTTAAGTGAATTATACCAGGAATGAATCATTATAATATAGAGAGTCTATTGGTGTAATTAAATGTCATGATTTATGGGAAGTAGCCGTTTGAGGGCTTATTTTATTCCTTTATAAGTAAACCTACGTTTTTGAGGTTTTAAAAAAATCAAGATAATCCCAATAATTCTGAGTTATTCAGCTCTCGTACTTTCTAAGAGTAATCATACTGAGTACATTGTGAGATCTTTCTTGAGATTTGTTCTTGAGAAACATTTGTTGTGGATTATTTCTACTACCGATCTAAAGTGTCATTTCTATTCTAATCATTATTCTTTCGGTAGAACCTGGTAAGATCATTCCAAATTACTTACTATTAATTGTTGCTTGATCCTATTATTTGTTATTTAGAATTTGATATTTAAAATTGTTTTCCGGATTTTTTTATTGAAAATTATATTTTGAAATAATTTCTTAGGAAAATCTGATTATGTGCTTAAATGTTTGCTACCCATCTTTATTTGAAATCATATTTTAAAATTCTCATTTTTCTATCACTAGTATCGGGACATTAATTGAGTTTGAATTTATCTAATGTGGTAAAAGCTCCGAGTGAAAAAATTACTTATCAATTATTTGTAATTGGTGAGTTAAGTGTCGGATTAAATAGTAAGTGTCTAATTAAGGGTAGCTGATTTCAATCTCTTCCGGTAAAGAGATTGAGATTTTGATCTTTGCCTAGAGTATAAAAAAATTAGGTTTTAATTCTTCCTTTATAGAATTGTGAATGAATTGTAACGGTTCAATCCTTACCTGATAAAAGGATATTTGGAGCGTGTTTGTGTGTGGTTTAATTCTTGAGCCTAAGGTATAAAAATGATTAGGTTGTGATTCTCCCTGTAATAGAATTATATTAATCTTCCGCCTGGTAAAAAAATAGAGGTTATTCTTTAGCCTGTGAAAATGAATAGTAAAGGTTGATTCTGAGCCTACAAAAAGAATCGTTGTGAGGATTTGGTTCCTACCTTTAAAGGGATCTTGAGTTTAGTGGGTGCGACTCTCCGCGGAATTCGGGGGACTAGATTAGCCAAGAGTAGCTTAGTGAACCAATATAAATTTCTATGTGCTGCATTATTTATATTGTTTATATTTTGTTGTTTGAGTGTGCATATAGTTGATAACACATTTTCGCTGTTATAAAAGATAATAATTAATTTTAGGATAAAATTAATTGTTTGATTTTTGAAGTGTTATATTCTAATAATTTTTTAATACTACTCAATTCACCCCCCTTGAGTAGCTCACTAGGCCGATAAAAATTAATTTTCACAAGAGATGTCACTTTGGTGATATATTGTTTCAATTAATTTATCTTAAAATATATATATTTAAACACCAATATTTGAAATTAAAATTGCATAAATGCACTGTGACTTCAACATATTTATATGTAAATGATTACAACATAATTAAATTGTTGGCCTTACTTAGCGGTGGTTGGGTGTTGTTTCCTCATCGGAGGTTCAGTGATCAAATCTCATTAGGTAAGTCATTTTGTTATATATATATATATATAAGAACAAATTACTTGACCAGGATTCAACCTTCGGACCTTACATTCCTCTAATTAGTGCAAACCCTTACGAGAGATGCCACCAAACCAACACCATTTGCAAATAGATACGTGTGAATAGATTCAAAACCATATGCTCCGTATAAATCAGTGAAAACAAAACGAATTCGTTTAGCTTGTCTTCTTCACTGTTTCGGAATCAGATTAGAATAGTGACGAGATTCTACATTTCCTTCTAAACTTTTAAAAATTATATAAAATCAACCGTAAGTCCAAAAATTATGAAATTTATATCATTGGACTCATAATGAAATGTAGTACAAATATAGAACTTTTCATAAAAAAAAATATTTCGGCCCTTCCTAATTTATTCTCAACAATTCAACATGAAATAACTCTGATACCACATGTAAGACAAATTTCATTATGTGAAAACCATCATACAAATATGAACATTCATATTGAATTATCAAGAATTAAAATATTGAATTTGTAGAAGCGTACCTGAATCCATAACAAGAAAATTGAAATAACCGAGTCTGAGACTTTCTGATCTTCCAGATCTATACTTGTTTTATGTCTAAATTTCTCACTGATAATGGGAATCAGAAGAATAAAAAAACCATGTGTGATCTGGGGACCATGACTCTTATTTATAAACAATCGCGTCTGTTCGTAAACAATTGCGTCTATTCGTGTTTTCGTATTTTCTATTTTAACCTATCATAAAAATAGAAATTACACTTATCTCTACATATTAATGTCCACACTTTATAATACATTAATTAAGACTTTAAAATTTAAATTAATCACTTTAATTGACTTAACTTTATTTGATAACCTATAATTCACATTTATTTAATATATAAACCTATATATTTAATTTTAGGAAAAAAATTTGAGGGGTCCCATTTGTTCAAAAGACCACTTTCTAAGTCCCATGATTTTTGGGCTCATTCCAAAAGTACCATCATTTTTACTCTTTCTAAATTACTCTTCAATAGCTACAAAATTTACAAAAATATCATTTTGGCCATTTTTTTTTTCAAAACTTCTAATATATATATATATATATATATATATATATATATATATATATATATATATATATATATATATATTTAGAATTTCACTTGTTTTCAAATTTTTCTCAATTTTTTTTAATAAAAATTTCAATTAATTTTATTTTTCTTAAAAAATATATATATATTTTTTATAAAATATCATAAATACCCTAATTATATTTCACTTAATTTTATTTCAAATTTAGTTTATTTTTTAAAATATTCTATGAACATTTTAAAATATAAAAAAATTAAATATTAAATTCTATTTGAATTAAAAATTCTTTTAAAATAATTTTAAAAACCAATTAAGTAGATATCTACTTAGATATCCATTAAGTAGATATCTACTTAATTATATTTAGTAGATATTCACTTACATTATTTTTTGCTTAATTTAATTTTAATTTTAGTTAATTTTTTAAAATATTCAATGAACATTTTAAAATATAAAAAAATTAAATATTAAATTCTATTTGAATTAAAAATTCTTTTAAAAACTAATTAAGTAGATATCTACTTAGATATCCATTAAGTAGATATCTCATTAATTATATTTAGTAGATATCCACTTACATTATTTTTCGCTTAATTTAATTTTAATTTTAGTTATTTTTTTTTAAATATTCAATGAACATTTTAAAATATAAAAAAATTAAATATTAAATTCTATTTGAATTAAAAATTATTTAAAAATAATTTTAAAAATCAATTAAGTAGATATCTACTTAGATATCCATTAAATAGATATCTACTTAATTATATTTAGTAGATATTCATCGTTGCACTCTCTCCATCTTCATCAGTCTTCAATAAATAAATATCTACTAAAAATCAATAAGTAGATGTCTACTAAAAAATAAATCAATGGATATCAACTGAACTAAAAAAAATACAAACATTTAAACAATAAATTTAAAAAATCAATAGATACTAAACAAAAAAATTATACAAACATTTACACAAAGGATAAAAATGACAAAATAAATCAGGAAATCCCTATAACTTATTTGAATTGGGCTATTCTAAATAATATCAAAATTCTAATTCAATTTCATTTATTTTTTTTCACCTAGCAAGCAAGCAACCAGACAGTTGAAACAAATAATTATTTCATCAATCAAAATTCAAAGAGAAAAAAGGGAAAAAAAAATTTGAATATCGTTCATTCCTCCAGCAAGACCGGAATACCTGAAAATCGTTCAATGATCAGAGAGTACATCAAGAACAAGGAGGGACGGTAAACAAAATCAAGTTGATATCTACTGAAAAATAAAGTAGATATCTACTTGATCATGCCATTGGAGGTTCTGAGAACAACAATAGATTTGAGCAAAATTATAGCCTAAAAATGGAAAATAAAGAAGAACAGAGAAAAAAATGTTACCAGCTAAGCCGAAATTTCGCCGGAAATTAACAGAATTAAAGATCGAAGACCGCCATTGTCGCCCCATTTCCCATACCACTCTTCCGCCGTCGCCACTGCCATCATCGTCATCTCCTGCTAGGTCTCCCTCGATTTGGCCATATATGGCCAAATCGGAGTTCTCTCTCTCTCCCTCCCCCGATTTGGTGACTCTAAAATTCAAACCAAAAAAAAAAAAAAGGAGAAGAAAAGAAGAACAAAAAAATACCTATAATTGTTCTTCATCGCTACGTTGTCGCCGTCGTTCATCACAGTCGTCATCGTTCGTCACCGTCGTTGCTTAGATCTACTCAGATTTGGAGATAACAAACACGAACGACGACGATTACGAACGGAAACTTGCGGCGACAACGACGACCACGACCGATGATTTGGTTCATCTTTCTCTTTAGCACCGAAAGTAGCTTCAGCGATGGCGAACGGAGATGAAGTGAGGCGGCTGCCGCAAGGCTTGAGGAAGAAGAGCAGCGGTGGCAACGACATCAATGGCGGCGTCGGCAGCAACAAACGGCAAAAATTCATTTGAAAGAGAAAAAAAGAAGAGCGGCGATTGAAGAAATGAGAGAAAGAAAATATCAAATCTCAAGAGAAATAGGGTTTGAAATGTGCGGAGGGGTAATTTTGTCATTAAGAAAATATGAATTGGAGTTTTTGCCAATTATTTTTTGAAATGGGAGTTATAACCATGTTGACTTTTCAATGGGTTTGGAAAAATTGTCCCTTTTAAAAAAAGGACTTTTGGCATAAAATCCCTTAATTTTACTCCAACACTAATCAATTCGCGCGCCTCCTCATTGGTCATACGCCGAGTTATCTTAATTAATCACGCTCATGTCCTTAATTTCACAGCACTAATCGTTTTCTTTGTCTATAAATAGTCTGACATTCAATGCCCTGAGTAAGGTTGAACTACCCAATTAAAACACATATTTGTCTTTTCTTTGTTTTCACTCTCAACTCGGAAGGATTTCACTAGGTAAACCCCAACAGGTGGACCAACTCAGATTTGAAGACTTTGATCGTTGAGCGTTAACTGTTGACCGTGGACCGCCCAGAGAACGACAACCTCCAGACTTAAGTATCAATTACATTTAATTATAAATATATATATATATATATATATATATATATATATATATATTAAATAGAAATCTTAACACTAACAAAATTATTTCAAACCAAATTGAGGAAGTACCATTTTCCCACTCAATTGCATTGGAGAAATCTTTATCCTTGCTCCTCGTTGACATGTAACCAAACAGGCTAATAAGATAAGTTAGTCTTGCAACCAAACAGGCCCGGAATGTCCCTAGTATAAAATGCTGATGGAACCACGCGCAATTATCCAAAGTGCCTGAGAGACCGCCCACTGGATATTTTTGCAGAGAGAGAGAGAGAAGGATGAGTGGGCCGATATCGCAAGATTGGGAGCCGGTGGTGATCCGGAAGAAGGCTCCAACCACCGCCGCACGCAAGGACGAGAAGGCCGTCAACGCCGCCCGTCGCGCGGGAGCCGATATCGAAACCGTCAAAAAGTGTTAGCGCCCCTATATCTCACTGCACTTTTGATTTGATTGGCCTTTTTGATTATGTCTAATCGGTCTTGCGATTGATTTGTTGTCTATTCCTTGAAAAACGTCTCAGATTTTTTTTTCTTCAGATAAGTTATTTCATCACGTATTTGTTGATTGTGGAGGTATTGACATATATGATTTCTGTTGTTCGTTGTTACCTCCTGGAATCATTTCCGGTCTCGAAAATTTTGTTATCTTGTATGCGCCTTGAATTTCCTTATTTGGAGATGTTCCCGAGATCAATCCTTTCCGGCTAATTTGTCTGAAGGCCGTACTCGGCATAAGAGACAGCGAATAGTAAGATTCTGTTAGGAAATTGCATAAATCTTAAGAAAATGAAGCATTTCCAGGAATTTTGTTTCGAGTGCTATTCTGATCTCCTAAACCGTTACTTGTGCTTATATTTCTACGTATGATGAGGAGTAACGTTTTGAAATAGACAACATCATGGCTCTAGCTGGAATAAAGCTGCTAGTCAATTTCAACTAGTACTGATTTGTTTGAGAGATTGGGGGCTGGAGTTCTTTTCTGATTCAATATTGGACTCTAATACATTATAGGGCTTTCTCCTTAGTAATTTGCTTCCATTATACTATACTGAAAAACTTGGATAATTTTTTCTGCTTATAACTTGTGTTTTCTTGTGCAGCAACGGCGGGCACAAATAAGGCTGCCTCTAGTAGCACATCATTGAATACAAGAAAGCTTGACGAAGATACTGAGAATCTTACTCGTAAGTGTGTAAGCTTTTCTGTAAATTATGTTACCTACCATCTATGTGTCTTTTGAGCTGGTATTGTTCGGTAACCCCATGAGTAAATGATCGCATCTTTTCTGTTCAAGTTGAATTATGTATCTTCTTTTCTTGGTTGACTTCCTTTTTTGAAGTGATTTCATTTATTTAATTGTGTACTTGGCACATCCACACTAAAAAGAATGTGATACATTATCCTTATTAAGCAGTTAAGTTAGAGTTTTAGAGCATTATTCACTTTGTTGCTTGTAGCGTATATATATGTAGTCTTTACGCGAACCAACCATCTATATCGATCTTGGTGCATCTTAACCTTCTCCCCTTTTCAAAATATTCCACATAATCAAGACAAAAAAGAAGAAAAGATCAGACCCCTTTGTAAATAACATGTAAGGTTGACTTCTGGGACCTGAGACTCTTGAAGAATCTTTTCCATTCTTCGGTTAGGAAAAGTGTCTATTTTTCGTTGGGGATTTCCTGGAAGGAATTGCCGCATATTTCTCCAATTCCTTCTAAAAGATATTCAGTGCGTCAGAATAGAAGCTAAAGAGGGTATTTCTGCTCGTCGTGTCATTTTTTGTCTCTGTCTTTCATTATATACCTCCAATTTAGATATTATAAGAATTACCATATATAACATAAAATTTCCCCCCCGATTCCTTCTAGTTGAGCTTCTCGGTCTGTCATTAGACCTCGGGAAGTAGAAAGAATGACAATCCCCATCCCACCCAAAATTCTAGGAATCCGTTGATAGTTAGAATAGATTCGTAGACCGAGCCGACTGATCCGTTTTAAATTTGACCCTTCAAAATCTAAGCTGAGGGTTAACAATTTATTTTCAACAGGTTGAACTAGCGGGTCCTGTCCCCTTTTTGAATCACTGCTAAATATTAGCATATTCATTTTTCGCATTTGGTTGATGTGGGACAGTGGGATATAACATTTGTAAGACTTACTACTTTGAAATCATGTATTGAAAACATGTTTTGATAATATCCCCTTCTTGTTTGTTTATAGATGACTGCTTGACCCTCTCATTTTTGTCATTTTACAGTCTTTGTTAAAAGGTTGTGTTGTGAGTCCGTGCCTGCCTTATTTTCTCTAACAAGCTCAACAATAGTCCACTACTTTGTTGAAAGTACATGTGAAACCGGGAAAAAAACATGGATTTAAGTAGAATTGTTTTGTTTGGCAAACTATAACAATAGTCCTTTTAAGTTGATGATATGTCCAATTTGGTTCCTTGAAATGCACCCCCCCCCTTTTTGATGTTGCAAATGGGAAAAGATAGAAAAATACAAAAATTACATCTTTGCCCCCTACAAAAGTCCGTGCTCACAAAACGTGACTTTTTACAAATAGTCCTTTTAAGTTGATGATATGTCCAATTTGGTCCCTTGAAATGTATTCAACTTTTTTTTTTTTGTTTGGAAGTTGCAAATGGGAGAAGAAAGAAAAATATGAAACTTACATCTTTGCCCCCGGCAAAAGGTCATGTGCAAAGAATGTGATTTTTTCCGTCCAAAATTTAATGGACTGTTAGATTTGGACTTGATTGGAACTATTTGTTAGTTTAGGGACGAAATTTGGTTAAAAATAGTTTAGGAATGAAACTTAGACTCGGGGTAAAGTTTAGGGAGCGATGGTGAAATTAATCCCTTGAACTTTTAGCAGTTGAAACTTGGTCGTCGAGGTACGAAATTGTTCTAATGTGGTCCAATTGTTTGATGGACGGTGCTAGGAAGTTTAATTTTTAAGTAGGTTTTAAATGAGTGAAAAATTCATCTTGAAGACTGAAGAGAATATATAATCTTCATTGGGCAGCTAACTATTTAAAATGAGTCTATCGATGGGAAAAGCTTATACAATGTGAACACTAAAAGGACTCGCTGAAGAAATTGGGAGTTTAAGGTTGAATTGAAACTTCACATGATCTTTGAAAACTATTTAGGAAGTGTTTGGTAGCACGTAACTGAAGGCTTGGAATTGCAATTGATAATGAAGGCATGTAATTTTTAAGATTTTTGTATGTATCCAATTTTATGAAACCAAACGCTGCCCTACAATATTTTTTTTACTATCGAGTAAAATTTGATGGCGGTCTTCATTCTTCTTATGGTGCTGAAGCTTTAGGATTTTTTTTGGCTTTATGATTATTTTATATTTTGCTTTGTTTTCCAAATGGGTTGGCAATCTTCAAATTTGCTCCCTGTGGCTTGCCTTTGGTTTTGTTGTGTATATCTAAACTTTGTGAAAAAAAGATGACAAGGTACCAACTGAACTGCGGAAAAGCATCATGCAGGCTCGAATGGATAAGAAGCTCACGCAGTCTCAGCTTGCTCAAGTCTCTCTCTCTCTCTCTATATATATATATATACACACACACATATACATATATGTATCACACACACACGCATCGACTAAAAGTACACATTTTTACGCAGTGAGTGGATGTTAATTTTTTCTTGTTATTGGTGCTATGCAGTTGATAAATGAGAAGCCCCAAATCATACAAGAGTATGAATCTGGAAAAGCCATCCCCAATCAGCAGATAATCGGCAAACTGGAAAGGGCTCTCGGTGTGAAACTGCGAGGCAAGAAATAAAAACAAACAAACAAACAAAAAAGGCCATGGAAAGAGGAGTGTTGTGAACCGATCGTTTTCCCTGTTTGGTTTCTCCTTGTTCTCCTCCATTTTTTTTTTAATGTTATGTGAAACTGTGACCAGTTGATGTGAATAGTGAATCATTTTTCTGTTGCGAAAATCCGACTGCTTTGTGATGAATGATGTTCTTTTAGGACCGTCTATTGTTAGAAGATAGATCTCAAATTCTGGTTATATTGTTTTGCTTTTTAGGTTATTTTGAGGATGAGCATTAGATTTGACGGTAAGGTTGTTCTATATAGAGGTAAAGCTACATAAGTCCTCCTAGACTTTTCAGTAGTGGAGGCTTTCATATACTGGGTTGTCTTATAAAGTAATTTGTGAGGCGCATAAGATTTGCCAAATTTGGTAATGGGTCTTTTGGGCCTCTCTTCTCGTTCCTTGATTTTTGTTCTCGCTTTCAAAATTTTGATATTAATGTATAGAAACACATTTAGTAAACATGATATTGTTTTCAAATTTTGAGAGTAATTTGTGAATTCCTTAAAGTCTAAGAAACAAAAAAATGTTAGTTCCTACTAGTTTTCACAAAACTATTCCCACCACCAGTCGCTGGTCAGCCACCATCTTGCTAGTCACCATATCAAATGTATGCTTCGTTTCTATTCTCATAAATTTAAAGAAATAATTTCAGAACAATGGTTGTTACCGAATATGTTTCAATCCCACTTAACGAAAAAGCCGAAACGCTATTCAAACGTCAATAAACTGACACGAAATAAGGATGCTTTCAAGCAGCAAATATTGCTGACTATTTGATAGTTTCTAATTTCTACAGAATCAATGTTACACATTCATAAACTATAGTAATTTACATAATATATTTTTCCAAACAAACCAAAGAAAAACAATAAAAATAAAAATCCAAAAAGAAGAAAAAAGAAAGAAGTTTCATCTTAAAGCATTCAAGAGGACAGCATTCAGTGAAGCAATATGTATATTACATTTTACTCACAAGCCAGTTTTGTACCGAAACTAGTGAGGCAAATGGCAAAAGCTTGGAAAGCCGACAATGGCTGCCTGTAATCCATGGTGAAAATATCGTCCCCTACCTTCCCAAACTGCAAAAGAACGGTTTCTCCATCCCCCTTTCCGCCTGGTTGACTCTGGTCAACCGTCGCCGCAAGCTGAAAATTCTTCACAGAAGCAACCGTGACTCGACCATGAAAATTCAAGCACCAGCACTGCAAATGCTCGTGCCATCTCGGGGCTTTGTTCTTCAAGATTGTCCATCCACAAGTGGAAGTGGAAGAGGAAGTGGAAGTTGATGATTCGGGCAGCTTGCTCTTGAAATCAAGGTCGTGTTTTTCAGAAGGGGAGGGCAGACAGTTCATTGAACAGATCATTCTTCTTGGACCTCTTGATTTCAAGAGGTTGAATTTGTAGGAAACGTGTCCGATTTCGTAGTTGCTGGCTGAAACTTGGTGGGGGCTTATTTGCTTGCTTGCGATACGGCGGCCTGCTCTGCTGCTTGTCGGCTTTGCGCCGTCATGAGGTGGTTGGCTGTCGTAGATTGTGAAGTTGGTACCGAGGAAATCCGAGCTTAAAAAAAATGAAAAATAAAAATTACGAGTTAAATAAAATGGAAAAATAATCAACTTCAGCTAACAGAATTAGGTCAAAACTCTTGATTCTCACCATGAAATCACAAGTTCAAACCTGACTGGTCATGATCAAAGTTTGATGTGTATATTGATTTAGGCCATGTTCGATAACCGCTAATATTTTAAGTGCTAAAATTTTTTAAGTGTTGAAAATATCATAAGTTTATTCGATAAAATTAAAATTTTAAAGTGTGAAATTCTTTCTGTCTCTTTGATAAATATAAGATTTGAAGACTGAAAATTATTTAATTTACATTACTACCTTTAAATTAATTTTTTTACTAAAATTAGGATAATACAAGAAAAAAATCCGAGAACAAAACAATAAAATAAAAACACTAATAACACACTAATAAATTCAAATATACGAATTATCATAAGTCAACAACAACATAGAATTCAAAAACAAAAAAGTTAAATCCGAGAATTAAGAGTAATTTATCTATTTTAGCACTTCAATTTATTTTTTAATCATTAGTTGATGTTAATTACGAAATAATAATTAAAAAAAATTAGCACCTAATTCAACTAGATGGATTCAGTGTAGTTGATATTAACTGAAGGATTAATGAGTTATTCGAATCACAAACAAGTAAAGAGAAAAACGAAGATGAAAAATTATGAACGAACTGTTTTAAGGATAATTTCATATTATATTATTATTGTGTTTTCCCAACTTATGTGGGTTCTCTTACTACATGGTAAGTTTATTATATGTTTTGATTGTCGGTTCTCCTACTTCTTAATGTTAATTAGAGGTCTTTGCACTCTGCACCCCTAAAGTTTCAAAGAAATCCCACTTTAGTCCTTGTACTTTCAATTTGAGCACTTCAAACCCTAACCCCTAAAGGATCCAAAGTGTGTCAAGTGAGTCCAAATCGTTAAATATGTCAGTGTTTTTGACGAAAATCAAAACGTGAATGAATTCTATGCTTGATGTGTGGTTGATTTCCATCAAAACACTAACAGAGTTAACCATTTGGACTCACTTGACATTATTTGGTTACTTCAGGGTTAGAAATGTTCAAATTGAAAGAAGTAAGAACAAGGGTTAAAGTGAGATTTCTCCAGAACTTCAAGGGTACACAATGTAATTGTTGTTCTCATATGTAATATCATGCATTATACAACTTATTAACGAAGGGGGAAAACCGTCACCCAAATAAAACCGACAATCTGATAAAAACTGTAACAAAGCACACTACCAGGAAACGATTCAAAACTCTTAGTTAGTGAAATGGAATCGGAGATTTGGAATTAGAAACGAACACGTCTTAGTTAACATGTGCTTGTTTCTAATTCAAATTCCCAGGCTCCAATTCCGTGTAACCAAACACTACCCAAAGATGTATGCCCTGATACCCTTTTATTTTCCGGATAGAGTTCTTACCTCAGTTTGCCAACATAGGCATTACTTCTTTGAGACAAGTCATCAGCATCAAGTGATATTATGTATTCGGTATGAGCGCCTTGCCTGACCCTTCGAGCTGCTAAGAGAAACTTCCCCTTATCTGTGAATGCTGTCAATACATATATAACTATATAAGCATAAAAATCAAACTTGAGAGTAGGACTAAAATGGAACACATGCCATGATTCATGATAGGGTTGGTAAATAGCAAAAACAGGGAGGCAAAAATAGAAAATAAAGAAAATGGAAACGAATAGAAAAACAATAAGATCGTGCAAACTGATCTCAAATAGGAAAGTAAACCATGGGTAACTGGAAATTGAGCTTCAATTCAACACACTTGTTTTTTCTTTCATTTTTTATTCAAATCCAATATAGCACCTAAGGGTACAAAAGAAATGTATTTAATCGATTCTTTTTAATGAATAAATCCGATTGCAACTGCAATATGGAATTCAAAGAGATCAAATAGAAAAGGATACTCAGAATCATAGAACAATCTAGCATGAATTCACCCCTTTCTTGGGAGCCTATTTTCTCCAATATAAATCCCTATTGCATGATGCCTTGGGAGATTCTTAAAGGTGATACCATTTGAATGTCACTCGTGTCGCTTAGAAAATTGTTAAAAAATTTCAGTAAGTAAATTTCATTAAAAAGACTGCCAAAAAAAAAAAGGGACACATGTACAATATACATATATTCACATATTGTGACGCATGGGACGAATATATAAGTGAGGTTCACCAAAATATTTTGAGAGAGAACATCTATATGAGTTTGGTTAGATAAAAAATCACATATAAAAACAAACTAATAAAGGAAACCCTAGGAGTGGACAAGTAATTTTCTTGTGTTTTATTTAGTTTCTTGGAAGATATGGGCTTATGATCCTTTCCATCGTGTATTTGACAGCTACTGAGAGGTTCAAGCCTGGGTCACTTAAGTTGTTGAAGTGTTTGAAAATAGATACCCTAAGAATGTGATGCGGTGAGCCAGCGACTAGGACATGGATTCTTTTATCACATAATATATATTTACATGGGTGCGTGCGCGCGCTTTATTGGTAAAAATAAATAAGGAAAATATGGTGCAGGCGTTAGAGGAAAGAGGAGAAGAGAAGGAGAAAGGATAGAAGACAAATGTCTCAACTCTCAACAAATAACAATTCAATTACAATCAAATCTCCATGATACACAGTGAGCATATTGATAGGCACTTAATATAATAAAAGACGCCTAGAACCAATGAAATTCTAAAGATCTAATATCTAATGGAATGTAGGAGGCATGAGAAACTTCCCTCCACGAATTTAAATTTTCTAGAGGTTTTAATTTTTGATTACTTTATAATATGTCAATTTCTCAATGGATCATAGTTTAATTTTCCTATTTTTTTTAAAAAGTATGTGGACCCCACTTCCTATCTTATCTCCTTCTCTCTCTTCCCTCTCACATCTCTATGACTCACAGGAAGTTAAAATTAATTTTGCTACTTAGAGTATGGATAGAACATAGAAGTATGTTTTTTGTCAAAAAGTATTAGATCATGTGATGTTTGAAATAAATTAACCGACAATTATTTTAAATTTACCTTTCCCCATGCACAGCATGGTTCAGCGCTAGCTGCTAGTTGTAATCTAACTAACAGATAAGCTTAGATTCAAGCACTAACTAATTGATAAGCTTAAATTCAAGTCCTACTGCTAACTCTTGCAAGTTGAAATATGCTTAAATGTAAAAATCATCACAATATTGAAGTTTAAGAAAGATCTATCAATATCAGTGCTGTTTACTGCAGATGCTCGTTCCCAAAAGTGAAGATATTTTCTCATATCAACTAAAACTATAGTCTATAAACTTCAAGTGAAAAGAAAACATAGGAAAATAACAATTCAACTATTCAAGTTTTCTCCTCGGGGACATGCAGTATGGTACAAAAAAGCAGTAAAGGAAAACGAGACACATAAAAAACACAGTAATGTTTGAAATGACAATATGACATATGTCAATATAACGTTAATAGTGTATGAAACATCTTTTTATGGAAGTCTACAATCAAACTTCAAAGTTAAAACCTAGTCAATCTGACTAAAAGGGTCAATAATTTCACCCGCTCAGATAGGTAAGACAACACAAATTGACAACCTTCTTTAACTTTAGTAACATTTTTTGAGTCGTTTCACAAATCTCTTAGGTAGTGCTTGGTGACATGGCATTGGAACTAGAAATGAACCCCTGCAAAAATCTAAAAATTTGCAAGCATTCTTCCATGGTTTCAATTCCATAATCCTAAATCTTACCTTAATGTCTTTCATGAAGATGGGGGAAAGTCAAATTTACTTACATGGGGTAAGAGCAAGATAAAGGTAAAACGTTGCATTCTTCTTGTTACGTTTTATAAGGCATTGAAGCGGAGAATCGCGAGGTCCCGGCTGCAGGACAAATAAAAGCATGTTAACAAGTGACCCAAAAAACAACTATCCACCAACAAACTCAAAAATAAGATGCAAAATCACCAAGATCAACTAATAAGCAATCTTCCAATAAGCAGGAAGATTATTGATTGACCAGAACCAAACATGTACACAAAAATATTACCAAAGAGAGTATAAATATAGGACTAATTCAACTACTCCTACCCAAAAAATTATTTGTTTTGCAAAACTTTGATGAACCATATTTGGAACCAATAGAAACATTAATTATCATTGCGCTCTCAAAAATCGTTTCTCTATCAACAACAAAAGGGTTTTGATGATACAGATGCCTGCATTCAATGCTTCGAACAATAGGTCTACCGAAGCAAAGATTACAAAAATAAAAAATCAGCATTAATATCTTAGAAACAAATGAATAGCAACGTCCACAACACTAATTAAGTATGATCTACTACATTACAAACAAACCCCCCCCCCCCCAAAAAAAAAAAAAAAAATTAACCTCGAAAATAGCCAAAAAAAAAAAAGGAAATTCAGAAGCAGAAGCAGACCTGCTTGAGGCAAGAAGGAAAGGTGATACTTCCGCCCTGAAGAGGAGTCTTAACAACCTCCCTGGTGATCTCTCTCCACCTCTTGCACACACAGCCGCAGGTTACAACATTCTGGCGAAGTGGCCACTCGCCGTCGCTCGCCTCCACCCGCCTTATGATCTCTCCAAGAAGCTCCGGCAGCATATTCGACCACAAATCACCATTCGACGAGTCTCGATCGGAACCATCCGATCCAACTACCTCGCAATCGCCTTCCTCATCGCCTCCGCAATTACCGCTCTGCTCCGAGGATTCTAGGGTTTTGAATTCCTTAAACGACTTCGAAAACGCCAAAGAGCGGCTCGTGATTCTTCTCGACAGGAAGGAACGCCTCAGTGACATCGCTACTGTTACAATTTCATCGAGAGAGAGAGAGTAGAGAGAGAGAGGGAGGGGGTTATAGATATAGAGAGAGAGAGATATAGATACAGATGGGAGTGATAAGAGGAAGAACGGAAAATTCCTCGAGACAATTGAAAGAAACGGTGAGATAAAATTACGTCCCTGTGACATTTGTAATGTGACAGACGAATGAAAATTGAGCGCGTGGATTTGGCCGTTTGGTCAGCGATGGGCGACGAAAGTATGGGTCGTTTTCTTAGTTTGACAGTGCTGTTACGTTAGTGCTGGATGATGGTTTAATATTTTCCTTTTATGAAACGAAATAAAATCCAAAAAATCCAAGGATTTGGTCTACTTTGACTGGTCTACCCACCAAGACTTTCATTTAAGGCAAAACTACACTTGTGGTGCCTACTATAATATGGGGTAGATGTCTATGTGAACCTTCAGATTTGTCAAATCGTATATTTGATATCTCAGATGACGTTTGGTTAGTGTTTCCGCTTTTCTGTTTTTACTTCTAATAAATTGTAATAAGAATTCTATTTTTGTTCTGAAATATTTTGGGAATTCAAACATGTTTAATAACGACTATTATCGTGCGATTGTTTTAATTCATGATAACAGAAACAAAAAAAATATTTTTAATTTAAATATATGACAATAAAAATACATATTGACGGAGGGATAGTGGTACGAATAGTTTTCTGGAAATGAATATGAATCAATATTTTTTTTTTCGTTTCTCAGATTCTTAAAGAATTTAAGAAATACTCTCAAACTTTTGAGAACATAAATGTGTTTACAAAATATATTTTTGTTTATCAATTCTAAAATTTTGAGAGTGGGAAGAAAAACAGTTATCAAACGGGGCCTCAAGTTTTACATTTTTGCAATCCCGTAAAATTAAAAACGTTAATGATTTTGGTTGAAAAATAATTGTGCTCATC
Source organism: Eucommia ulmoides (assembly GCA_016647705.1). Lineage (NCBI taxonomy): Eukaryota > Viridiplantae > Streptophyta > Magnoliopsida > Garryales > Eucommiaceae > Eucommia > Eucommia ulmoides. Next base: position 7,040,534 of record CM028328.1, read on the forward strand.
ACATGGAATTCTAATGAGAATATTTTGTCATTTCATCACTCTACTAAATTTAAGATGAAATTTCTTAACATTATCTATAACTGCAATCCATAATTATTGTTAAGGGAAAACGTTTTAGATCTTAGAGACAAAAATAACAAAGATATACCTAGTAAAAGGCTAAATACTGAGCACTACCCATTTTTCATCCAAAATCAGTAATAATGTTTTCAGTTTCGTAGGATTGATACGCACAATTTGATAAATCTGTGGGTCAATATATACACCAACTACTCCGAACTTTAGAGACTAAAAATGTAATTTTTCCTTGATTTAATATCTCAACTAAAAAAGTGAGAAATAAATAATAAAAATGAAAAGACATCATTGACCCTCATAGTTGTTCATTGGGAATAAAAAAAGCATTAATCCTCTCATTAATTACTCTTCATTGAAAAATAGAGACATCAAGGAAGAATTATCCAGTTGGTAAAGCACAAAAAGAAATATTAATCAAATTAAATTATATATACCTACAATTCCTTTATCTATAATATAATCAAATTTTTAATGTTCAAGAGAATGGTTGAAGGTTCATTTTAGATTTTCTGTCGGATAAAAGAAAGATAGAGCAAAAGAGAAGGAAAAATATATTACAAGCTGACAATAAATATTTTATTCCCAAATAGAATTAAATTTTAACACTCATCAATATTCAACCAAAATAAAACAAGTGATTAATAAAATATGAAACACAATTTTTATATAAAAAATTCTACGACAAAGTCCAATAACAACTTCTACCATCACAAAAATAATAAAATTACAATTGTCCACAACTTCAATTTTTTCAAAATAAAAATAGTTTTGTTGTTGAAAATGTAAACGTTCACAAATCGATTAAGCAATAACAAGGTAACGAAAAATAGCAATTGTTGGCCAAAAAGTTATATATTATTAAATAAAAAAATGTTGCCTAAAACTCCTACTTTGGTACAACAGTTGAAAATTATAAAATTGGCAACAAATAAATTACCCAAAAAAAAAACATATAAGAAATAATTTTATCTTGAAAAAATAAAAATAAAAACTCGGCTAAGCTAAGTGAATACTTCATTCAGGAAAGCAACGAGCTTCGTCTACAAGAGCCAAAGTCAACATTTCCTCGCAGAATTTATCATCAGGTTTCAGCCATAAAGCCTGTTTTTGAAGCCAACGAATAACAAAATTTAGAACAGGATTGCCAAAGCAAAACACTGGCAGTGAGAGCAGAAACAGAAAAATAGAAGAAAATGTTCTTTTTCCCAGAATTTGGTCCTAATAAACTGAGAATGAACTGAACAGAACATTTTTATCCCTCTATTTTTCTGGTTGTATTTCAAGTGTTTTTTGGGGACAGAAGCAAAAGAATGAAAACATGAACATTAAGGTGGTGGTTGTTTAGTGTTTATTTTCTCAAGTTTCAACTTTTGTTCCCAAAATACTAGGAACACAAACAGAAATTTGGAAATAAAATTATTTGCTCACCGAAAAAATGGAAAAAATCCTTTTCTGTTCAGGTTTTAGATTTTAGAACATTTTTGGAACAAAACAGAAACATTTTTTTTTCTTCTTAGGTTTTTCCTTCCGTTCCAAGTTTTTGAGGAACTGAAACACTAAACAACCGCCACCAAAGTAAAAATGAATGATTTACTTCATCTTCTTAAAAGGGGGAGAAAATTACCTTGTGATAGTAAGTAATTGCTTCCGCGAAATTATTCTGCACAGAGAGAAGCAAATCAAATATGATAACACCTTACATTCATCACAAAAATAAAAAAAAATAAAAAAATGAGGAACCAATCGTAGTGTTTTTTTTAAAGAAAAAAATGTAAAAAAATGACCTTAAGTAAGGCACTGTTTGGTAACCCTTTTTTCAATTTTTTTTATTTTTATTTTTTTGCTCTTAAACAATAAAATAATTTAAAAAAAAGTTGCGTTTGTTTTGTATTTAAAAAAAATGATTTTAACTACTTTTTTCAAAAAGCAAAAAATAGTTACTTCTATTTATTCAATTTTTATATGAGAAGAAATTGATGGAGACCAATGGACTACGACCTCTCCACCAACATTTTTCCAAATATCTATGACTTTTTTTTATTAAGAGATCATTTATAAGAATAATACTAATATATAATCCATACACCATCAAACACACTGTTGATTTTTTGCTTTTACTTTTAAATAAAAGTACTTTTTAATCAAATTAACTTTTTTAATTTTCGAAAGTACTAAAAAAAAAAAAAATTTACCAAACGTGCCTAATTTTTTTGAAGTATATGAAATAGTTACTTTTCATTTGCTAAATTTTTATATTTTAATAAATTGATAGATATCAATATTCTTAGATTCTCCCCCAATGTTTTTCCCGTTAGATTAAGAGACCGTTTATAGGAATAGCACTAAAAAATTATCTTTACACAATTTTTATTTTCTATTTTTTTGAAGCAAAAAAGTACATAAAAAATCATTACCAAACGATTCCTCAAATTTTTCTTCTTCTATTTTTTTTTTTAGTGGAAGGACTTGAAAAAAACATTACCAAACACTGCCCTGAACTTTTTATTTATCACAAGACTCAGCTGAAGTAAATGAACATATTTTTACTAGAGATCAATACCTGCAAGTGATAAGTGTACGCAAGCCCTGCGTAAGTATTCGAGCTTGTCGATGACAATGCAATTGCTTTCTCATAATAAATTATTGCCTCAGAAAACCTCCTATAGAATGCAGATAAAAACGGTTAGTTATGAGCCTAAAGGTGGCATTTGGTTTATTTTCTGTCACCAGAAAAATTGGAACAAAACCATAAATTTCGGAACAATTCCATTCTGTTCCTAGAAACACACTAAATAAAGGCCACCTGAAGTAACCAACTACATAAAATAATACAAAAAGTCTTAAGAAAAGTGAAATGAGGAAAGATCTGGAAATGGGAGCAAAACAAACGTACCTCAACTTTCTCAAAGCCTGAGCAAGATTGAGAACAGTTGGTTCCCACATTTCAGTTAAAGAGGACGGGATGAGAGACAAAGTCTTTTCAAACCACCATACCGCCTTTTTGTACCTAAAAGAGTTTATAAATAACAAAATTATAAAAGGATATAGGGTTAGAGAATAATAATATTTTGTATATATTGATTCATCCAAAATGGGTTCTATATCCCCAATTATATAGCCGTAGGAGTAGGCTAAATTAGGAAATATATCACCCGAATAATAAGCTAATAATGCCTCACAATCAAGATACCATAAATAACAAAACATATAAATAACGTATTTCAACACTCCCCTCAAGTTGGGGCGAATATATTGATGAGTCCTAACTTGCCAATAGCTGACTGAAGAAGAGATGGTCCTATGGACTTGGTGAACATATCAGCAGCCTGTTTTGAAGATGGGACGAAGGCAGGTATGATAATTCCTGATCGGACTTTCTCACGAATGAAATGGATATCCACCTCGATGTGTTTTGTCCTTTCATGAAGAACTGAATCTGAAGATAACATTATGGCAAACTTGTTGTCACAGAACAACTTAGATGAGTTTCCAACGGGAAGTCCTAACTCGGTCAAAAGGGAACGAAGCCAAAGGAGTTCACATGTTCCTTGAGCCATAGCGCGATACTCAGCTTCAGCAGAAGATTGGGAAACGACGGATTGCTTCTTACTTTTCCACGAGATTAGGTGTCTTCCGTTAAAGGTGCACAGACCAGAGGTCGAACGTCTATCGTCCTTCGATCCTACATAGTCAGCATTTGTAAAGCAGGAAAGTCCCTCCTGTATCCCTATCATATAGAAGAGACCCAGACCGAGGCATGTTTTGAGGTACCGAAGGATATGGTAGACAGCATCCAGGTGTGATGTACGTGGTGAGTACATAAATTGGCTCACAACACTGATAGCATACGTAAGATCTGGCCTTGTATTAGTCAAATAGATGAGGCGTCCCACAAGTCGCTGATATACTGATGGATCTGATAATAATTCTCCCGAGTCTGCTATTAACTTAAGGTTCGGATCCATGGAAGTGGAGGCTAGTCTACATCCAAGCATCCCAGTGTCTTGAGGAAGATCAAGAGCGTATTTTCGCTGGGATAGAGAGATACCTTTTCGAGGCCGAACAACCTCAATACCGAGAAAGTAGCGGAGATGACCCAAATCCTTGATATCAAAAATCTGTCCGAGATCTTTCTTTACTTGCTGAATGCCAAGTGCGTCGTCTGCTGTGATAATAATATCATTCACATAGACTGAGATAATGATGCACCGTCCCTGGTATTGGCGACGGATGAAACAAGTATGATCTGAGCGACACTGGATAAACCCCATAATGAGGATGGCTTCGCTGAATCGACGGAACCATGCACGAGGAGACTGCTTAAGTCCATAGAGGGATTTTTGGAGTCGACAAACTTTGCCTAAATACTCCCCCTGAGGCCGAAATCCCAGTGGAGGCTCCATATAGATAGTCTCAGTCATGTCACCATTAAGGAATGCATTCTTGACATCCAACTGGTACAGAGGCCAAGAATGAGATGCAACCAACGAAATAAGAAATCGGACAGTAGTCAATTTAGCAACCGGGGCAAAGGTGGCACCGAAGTCTTTGCCCGGGACTTGTGTGTAGCCCTTAGCAACAAGTCGTGCTTTGTACCGATCAATCGATCCATCAGCCAGATATTTGACACTGAAGACCCACTTACAACCAACCGGCCTCTCACCAATCGGCAAGTCAACCAAGTCCCATGTCTGATTCTGCTGTAGGGCATCCATCTCTGCTTGCGTAGTGGTAACCCACTTTGAATTCTGGAGGGCCTCGTGAATAGAGCGAAGAATGACAACCGAATCAATTTGTCCAAGGAAAGAGACATATTGATCTGAGAGACCCTGAAAAGACAAATATTTAGAAATCGGATGATTAGTAGAACATGAAAAAAGGTAGCGGGATGGTGGGCAACGTTCCCGAGTCGGGTAACGACGGGGAACAGGGTCAGAGATAATGGGAGAGGGAGATATACCTGAGTCCGAAGAAGATGTCGGCAGGGGATGTGAGGCACGTGGACGACGAGAGTAAACTCGTAAGAGGGTGGGTGAGAAGTCAGGTGGTGGGTGTGATATGGGCGGGGAAGATATATCTAAGACAGGGATAAGACGCGGAAGTGGGGTATGATCCTCGGTAGTGGCTACCTCAATATGTGGAGAAGGTACAGTACCGGAAAAATGGAGTTGAGGAACGTAACATCAAGAGAGTGGTAAGTACGGTAGGTAACTGGATCGTAACACCTATATCCTTTGGACATGGCGGAATAGCCGAGAAAGATACACCGAATAGATTTATCATCTAACTTGGTCCGAGTGGGGCTTCGATTTTGGACAAAACATATACAACCAAAGACACTAGGTAAGATAGGAAACAAAGTGCTAGTAGGGTGCAATATATGAAGAGGGGTTTTACCTGTAAGGACACGACTCGGGGTGCGATTAATGAGATAGGCAGCAGTAAGAACTGTCATGTGCCAAAAAGATTTGGGAACATTCATCCCTCGTAAAAAACAACGAACGACAGACATGAGGTGACGGTTCTTATGTTCCGCCACACCATTCTGTTCAGGGGTGTAGGGACAAGTAAGTTGTTGAAGGATACCTTACTCATTAAGCTCAGCTCGAAAGTCATCAGATAAATATTCTCGCCCGTTATCAGACCGAATATTGCACACGACTGTTTTGTACTGGGTTTTTATCATTTGAAAAAAGTGACTAAAGTGAATATAAACTTCTGATTTATGTTTCATCAGATAAACCCAAGTACATCGACTATAATCATCTATGAAAGTGACATAGTAACAATATTTGGAAACAACGGTGATAGGAGAAGATCCCCAAATATCAGAGTGGATAAGATCAAAGGCTTGGGGTGCACGGTGCAAGCGAGAAATATAAGAAGTGCATGTGTGTTTAGACAATTCACAGACCACACATTGAAATTTAAAGTCATGGCAAGCTTTCCTTAGAGAGGGAAACAACCAACATAAATACTGAAAATTCGCATGTCCTAGATGGGCATGCCACATGTTTAAATTTTTTAACGAACAGAAAGAAGGATCAGAAACAGGTAAGGTAGAGGCGTGCATACTAGAAAGTGGTACGAGTGGAGATGGAGGATTCCCAAAGTAATAGAGACCATTGTGTTCATATCCCCTGCCAAGAATCTTCCTCGAAGTCAAGTCCTGCAAGAAGGAACAGTCATGTAAAAAAACAACGGCACAGTTAAGATTCTTAGCAAGGCGACTAACAGATAGAAGATTATAAACAAACTTAAGGACATAGTAAACAGAATGAAGGGTAATATCGGAGGATAAACATGCATCACCTTGACAACGAATAGGGATAGAGGAACCATCTACAATACACACAAATTGATTAACAGGCGAGACAAGGGAAGTAAAGGTAGAAAGGTCACCTGTCATGTGATTATTGGCCCCAGAATCCAAAATCCAAGTGGGATGATCAGACTTACCATGAAGCGCAGTCAGAGTACTTGAGGCAAGAACAGCCGTGGGGACTGAAGACAATGCCAAATTGATGAACTGAGCCTGAAGCGGGGCAATTTGGGCCTGAATTTGGGAAAGATCTGGGTGAGCAAATGATAGAGCTACCGAACCAAGAGCGATATTTTCTTTTCCGGATGCCACGGCTACAAGACTGTAACAGTGACACAACAGACAAATGCGGTTGAAAAGCCAACTTGGTTCCGAGAAAAGTTCAGCAACTGCGATTGTTGTTAACGTTCAAAGAAGTTATCTGATTGAATAGACTTATTGATCGGCCGACTGGCTTGCAAATTAGAAAGACAAAGCTTGAAGAAGCAGAGAGAGAGTCATGTTGACTTCATCGTGGTCAATACATACCCACGGTCAAGCTATTCCCTCAGAATAAAGGAGCCGAAGATGGAGAAAGACACTTTCGTCGCTGAAGGAAGGGATAAGGAGCATCATTGAAGGAATTCTACTGGTGCAGGAGCAAAATCATCCCCATATTATTCTTCTGCAAAGTGGAAGAACCTGCAGCAAACTTCCTGGTGGCCGATTGACGCCTGGCGAAAAACGCAATCGAGGGTTTGAAGAGAAAACTATCCAGCAAACTGGTGGTTCGATGGTGTAGGGTTTTCACGAGTTCTTGGTTCGCGATGGAGCAACGGTGACGGCTAGGGTTTTGCAGGTAAGGGTTGTCGTCGACAGCGGCGGAGGCTAGGGTTTGCGATCTTGGTTCGCGGTCGGACAATAGCGGCGGTGTGGTGGTTTGTGACTTTGGTGGTAGTTCACGATGGCTATGGTTAGAGTTTGCGATTTTGGGTTCGCTATTTTGGGTTCGCGATTTTGGATTTGCGATTTTGGATTCACGATTTTGGGTTCGCGGTTGTGTGTTGGTTCGCGACAACTAGGGTTAGGATTAGGGTGCGATTTGCGACAGCTAGGGTTTCGATCGTGGTAGTGGTTCGCGGCTGTGTGGTTCGTGGGTGCTTAGGATTTGCTGTGGCAGCAGTTTGGTGGTGGCTAAGCAAGGGTTTTGGTAGTTTGGTGGTGGTCTGGCGATGGTTAGGGCTGGTGGCAGCGACGGGTTTCGAAAAATTTGGCTCTTGATACCAAAAATAATATAGGGTTAGAGAATAATAATCTTTTGTATATATTGATTCATCCAAAATGGGTTCTATATCCCCAATTATATAGCCGTAGGAGTAGGCTAAATTAAGAAATATATCACCCCAATAATAAGCTAATAATGCCTTACAATCAAGATACCATAAATAACAAAACATATAAATAACGTATTTCAACAATTATCAATGATGAAAATAGCTCCATCTAAATAAGATAAAAAACAAACTCACTAGATTCCAAAGAATATAGGCCTCCTGGAATTATTTGTATAAAAATTGGGATCATAAATAACAATGCCAATCCCTAGATTTGGAGAATCAAAATAAAATGCAAATTAAATTCCGAGTTTGGAGTATGTTTTTCAATTCCGGACCATTGCGTCAGAATTCACCTGAGTCATTATTTTGCAACCTCAATGACTCAACAAGGCAAGCAATGAAATATTAGGCTAATTAGCAACATAGGTCATTCGGGAATTATTCTTATAGAATTTTGTTCAGTTTAAACCAATTCTTGAGTTCAACTATCAATAAAGAAAATTCTGTGTTTTGTCTAAATAAAGATAAGTAGCATTTACTGCATCAAAATTTCTTTTTCTTTTCAACAAGTACTGATATGTTTGTCAATCAACCATATACTGAAATAGGAAATTAATAAAAATAGACTTATTTGAAATATTCAATAACTTGCTTGACAATAACAATAATGAAGTCAATTTTTTATTTGCTACTTTATGAGCCAGTCTATTATTTGCTGGTGCAGTTGTTAAATCTTGACAATTCCCCCTTCATGTATGGGTTACCTGATGCCATGGAAGGACTACAGACTACTCCTATTTCGGCTCTAATAATAAATAAATAAATAAAACTAAAACTACAGGATTCATCAAGGGACATTTTCTTACTCCTTCATATGATAGGCAACAACTCCAAGTTCATTAAACACAAGCGGATCTGAAGGGCATATTTTCTTGGCCTGCATGAAAAACTGATGAGGAAAACCTATCAGGCCATTGTATATACAAAGAAGATCATTAAAAAAAGTTACTTTTCCATACAAGATCGAATGTTTAACACTAATATAATAAGCTTTGACAGCCAAGAAGCACCAAAAATATGATTTTCATAAAAACGGATGTGTACGTGTAAAATGGGCAGAGCTGCTCTAGGTGAAAATACTCACTTAGATGAATAAACCCACATTCCAATTGAGTAAGCCGCACCCTCTCAAATTTATTAAATTTTAGATATCTTTTAAGCATTTAAAGCCTCATCCTTAGCAAATTTTTATACCTTGGCAATTTTTTTAGGGCAACATGATGGAAAACGGTTATTTTCAAATTCAAAATTTGAAGGTAAAATTACACCTCCAAATTAGAAGAGAACGAGATCGTTCAATGGCATCACCAATAAAACTGTCTCAAATACAATTAGTGAAAATCGAGTACCAAAAAAGTCCAAAAATAGCACAAAACAATCTGTTACCTGCTCAGCCAATTTGAAGCTGTGGGTTCTCACATATTCCATCCCAATATATAGAGCTGGTAAATGGCACCTGGAATAAGAGAATATCAAGATTCAACCTGTAAAAGACAATTCATATGTAATAAGAGGACTTACATAACATATAACGAAAGAAGGAATAAATAGACCAACATTAACCAGCCACCTTACAACAATGAAATTATTCACAGTTAACTTCTTTTGTAATTTTGAAGACATTAACCCTGTGTCCTCCAGGGGGTCAGACTGAAGCAGTAAAAAGTCAACAGTTGAGGAACAAGGAAGCCCCGAAGTTTAGGCCAACATATTGCTTATATAGGAAATAGCTCCCATAGAGATTACTTTCCTAGGGGAAAGCATAATAAAATTAGGAGTCTTCACTTGGCTAAAACTAGGTGAAGATTTAAACAGGTAAACTAGTATTCTATTTCCTCATTGAGATTGAATAAAAGGCAGTCCAGTGCACGAAGGCTCCCGCTATTGGAGGGTCTGGGGAGAGTCAGATGTACGCAGCCTTATCCCTATTTATAGAGAGGCTGCTTCCAATATTTGAACTGGAACCTCTAGGTTACAATGGAGCAAAGTCCTAGCAGTACCATAAATGTCAAACCAGAAAAGTCCTAGCGGTACCATTAAAATTTCTTGCTTGCTTAGGGACAAAACAGACAGAAGAAAGTATATCAGAACTAGTGGTTGGGGGATGAAAAGGTTGATAGATTAGAATGAGGCAGCAGCAGACTAGATGTGTGGTATCATTTCAGAAGAGCAAATCCCTTACATGCTAAATGGGTGTAAGAGAACTTGTTGATAGGTAAGATGCCTCAAGAATTAGTTTTGGTCATGGAGGAGAAACATTGAAGATTAACCTCTGTCTTAGGAAGCTAGCTCAAAATACAGGGGGGAGATGTCAAATTATCTGTGGAGTAACTTACGGAAACCTGTGAGGCCACTATTTGAGAAATATGATTAGAGTTTTCTCTGATTTTGATGGACTCAAACTAACACATTGGAAATTTAAGATCTGCACCAATCCATAGCAGAATGCTCCTTTATCCTGTTTTTTATTATATAAGTACTCCGCTTACCTAAAGAAAACTGAAACAACGTAATTTTATTTAGAAGGCAGAGTAGTCTTTGCAATCAATGCGAAGAAATAGTTGATGCCATGATGATCTCCTAAATCAGCACTTCTCAAAGAAAGTGGACAAGAGTAATATCTAAAACTAACCCAAGTTGTGTAGGAAACAGATTTGGATTTGAAAGCAGGAACATCGAACATTACGACATTAGAAGGGAGAAGTTTCTAATTAACACATGTTTTTCCGGAAACTAGAGTATAATCAGTTTAGCAGGAGAGAAATCAATCGAATTCTCACTAGATCTGATTATAAACGATGTTAATTCAGAAAATAATGTAACTGGGAACCCAGAAGTTGGACGGCTGTAAGGAGAACTGACATGAAATGGTTCTAAGAAATGGAGCAACGGTCTAGCAAATTGAAAGTTTAAAAACATACCCAGGAAATAAACGTGCAGCAGTCCGATAAGCCGACATTGCCTGATCGCCCTCTTCCTGAGCTGCATAAGCATTCCCATAACCTATCCATGCCGGAGCAAATGTTCCATCTAGACTCGTAGCCTTGCTGTTAAAGAAAAAAGCATGATAAATGACAAATCAAATCATAGCTACATGTTGGCAACTAACTGAAGAAATTAAACCGCCCGAACAGGAGCAGCAAAAGTAATTATCCCCCAAACAAGAAAATCAATCGTTTGCCTAACTGTCAACCATCTGCATGTATATGTGGAAGCAGAACTCAAGGGCATTCCAACCCTATCATCGACCGAAACTACACCGACAGGCTACAAAGGCAAGAATTCTCCATAACTATGAAAATCAATAAGCAAGATAGAAGTATAAACCCAAAATATTTGGTTCATTAGCCATACCCATGGTGACTTCATCCAGAGACATGCGGGTTAATTTACAGTGATTCTGCTGCAACAAGTAGGGCTAGTAATAGTTTCATAGCATATATTTAAATGCAAAGTGAAATCCATCCATTTTGAGTTTGACAGGAAGAAAACAAACAATGGTAAAGAAACAATTGCCTCCGAGAACTTATGCCAGCACAAAACAGCTCAAATTTTATGCAACTCAGTAGTCTCATCTCAAGGTCCAAAATTACCTGAAATGACGACGGGCTTGGTCATACTTCTTGATGCAATGGTAGTAGCAACCGACAGCAAACCATGATAGAGACCTAAAAGATAACTCGTCAATACAATAATGATAAATACAACATGAACTTGCCCAAAGTAAACTTGTATACCCATTTCCCTTCATGAACAACGGTAGGAGGGGTCATATAAGAATAACTTTTGTTAGTTGCCAAAACAGGCTTCAGTGTTTTCAAGCCTGACAACAAGAGTCACGAGCATGTTTACTATCGCACCATGGAATGAATTCGATGCTTATATATAGTTTTTTTTTTCCAAAACAGAAAAAAGCTATTGACAGTCCTATATTCAGATCACTCCAGCGTTTCGAATGAAGCTTTCCTATGAAAACTTTAAGAGCAAGCCCAGTTGCCTACAGACATGCATAAAGTTTTGAACTTACAAATATTAACATCAGAAAGGAGGCAATTTTATACTAATGAGGCATATATGTCTTGTACACACCCAAATGATCTCCACATCAGGGACATCGTCAAGCAACTACGTTATCAAGCTTCTTGACATCATCCCTGGAAAAAGCAACTCAGAAGCAATCAAGATGACTGCAACTGTGCTTGTTTAGAATGTAGAAGTATTTTCAGAGTTTCAATAGCAGTTTATAAAGTATTCTTATGCATTTATTTCTTCGATAAATGAGGCATTAATACTCTGTAACTTCATTATATTGGAAAGACGCCTTCATCCTTCAACCCTCTTCCGAAAAGCAAATAAAGACCATACATGCTAAAAAAGACTAACATTCTGAAGCAACTAATTGCTAGAAGTCGTTTCTTGTTTTCAACTTAAAAACAATAGACGACAATAAATAAAGGAAAAAAGCGAACACTCACTTTTGAGGATAGTCCTTGACTAAGTTGCATGCCATAAGATAAAGCTCATTCGAATGCCCAAGCTCCATGGCAGCTGCTAAATGCACCAGTGTACATTTTAGATGGAAGGGATCCTTTTCAAGTAATCTGGATTGGATCAAGCAAAAATGTAAAAGACTCCAGTAAAGCTAGGCATAATAAACTAAAAGTATCAGTAATCAGCTTACATGGAAGTTAGTTCAAAACATTTCTGGTATTCGCCACACTGATGGTAGTACTCAGCTTTGCAAGCTAAAAGATCACTGTTGTTTTTGAGTGTAAAAATGGACCGATCTGAAGCTCTTTTGTCTGAACCTCCTTGTTCTAGTTCATTGAATTTGGCCTCGACAACATTTTCTTGATCATACTGGAGAAATAATGAGGCAAACATGGGGTGATTATTAAAATAAAACTGCCTAGTGGTAAGCAAAAGTTGGTCCATAACAACTGCAGAAGTGAAAAGTGTAAATTTAAAACAGTAACTATGTAAAGAAGAGGGCTACCAAATACATACGCTTGTAAAACACAGAAGTCACAAAAATGATTACCTTCTTTATCATACACGAATAAAATGAGAACAACCAACCATCTTCCGGAGCAAATTGTAGCGATGAAAGTAGGTTTGTCTCTGAAATTCAATAGCATATTTTATGAGACAAGGTGGACCTTTTGAGCAAAATTTGATTTCTCGAGGAAAGATAAATTCAGAAGCATATAGCATGCACTTCCAAGTTTCCAACACATGATTTGAGAATTAATCAAAGGCTATGAAAAGAATTTTCCAAACTTGACATCTCCTATTTGTTTATCCATTATATAACATACAGAGCTTACCTTCTTCACATGTAAGCATGTGATTCTCGATTAGACGTTCCAATGCCTGAGAAGGGTTAAGAAATCATAAGAGTCTAAAAAATAATAACCAAAACATAATACAACATATTTGTGCAGATGAATGACTAAAGAATGATCTACTTCTATTGGATGGCAATGATAACTAGTGTAATTCTTATCTCTGAAACAATGCATACCTCATAACACAAAGGATCAGCTTTGATAGCAGCTTTGTACCTTAAACAATCACAAAAGAGTAAAATTAGATCAAGTTTCAACCACGTCAAAAGATGAGAACAGAGACATCTTTTGTCAGGATCCCATCACAAATTCCAGCAAAAATTACTGTAACACAATATAAGACATAAAAAATGGCTAGATTTGAGAGCAGGGGTCTTTGGCACCCTTTAATATTTATCATGGGTACTCTTTGAGAGAAAAAATAAACAATTTTTTTCATTGGAAGATAGAAAATATACACGGGTAACTCCAATCTCCTTCCCCAAAATTGCAGCTGCCTCTAGTCAAATCATCCACATAAAGCAGCTACGAGTGAACTCACATTGTTTCAGGTTTCCTTTCTGTAATTTTAATCCATGGACGGCTTCCAGTAATCTATGCATCACCTAGTTACACTAGTCTAGGCCAGGAAAGCTTCCATATAACTCACACACCAGTCCATAATGCAAGCAGAAACCAATTTGATTCTTTTCATATGATCATAATATGAACTGAGAATGATCCCCTGGAGACAATTCAGACTCCAGATCCCCCTCCAAACGAAAAAGTACAAATGAAATAAAAACTCAAAAGCATTCTCATGCACGGGAAATTAGGAAGGAAGGTGCTCTGGTACCCAATTACCCTAAAGCCATTTACGCAAAGGCCAGATGATATAAGCCTTGAATGATTAAGGATGTAACTTGGAAACTCTATTTCTACTTCCCATACAAATAAACTCACACTTCTTAGGAACCAAAACATCATGAAAAGGCCCAAAAGGAATTGAAATAAGACTGCTGTTTGACACTGAGAATAAATAAAAAAGGACAGATAAATTGGAAGAAGAACAGAAGGGGGATCAGTGCCTAACACTCTTATGTAGTAATCATTTCAAAGCAATTATTTAGAAGTTCTAAAAATCTCCGCAATTCCAAGTTAGTAATAATACAAACTACCAACAACTTGCATATGATAACAAACTTTAGAACCACCTCGGCACTTAATTGAAGTTCTTCCTTCGAAACTACCATCGTCATTCCAAGTTAATAAAATTCTTCCTTCAAGACACACCTCGGCACTTAATTAGAAGTGCCAGAATAGTTCTTCCTTCAAATCTACCATCGCCATTGCAAGTTACTAAAGTTCTTCCTTCAAAAATCAGCTCAGCACTTAATTAAAAGTGCCACAATAGCATAAGAAACTGAAGTATTAACGTGACCTAAACTATGAGCCTCTGAATAAATTCAAATCAGGAAAAATCCAAAACGAAATTACTCCCTCCGTCCCAAATTTATTGTCACATTTGACTTCGCACAAAATTTTAGGTAGTGTTTTGAATATTTTTACTTTACCATAATCCCTCATTAGGAATCGTGTTGAAATGATAAAACTATTTGAAATCTAAATGCCAGGTTGAGAAGAGAGCGTTTTGGGAAAAATGATAAAGTATGTTTGTTAAAAAAAGAAAGATGATAATTAATATGGAATGTCATAGAAAGTAGAACAATTAATTTGGGATGAGGTGAGCAATTATTATCTATTAGCACGCTTAAAAGACAGGAGAATTACATAATTATGTCACTTAGCTTGGAACTCACCATTGTCGAGCCTGGACACGATTTTCCAAAGCCTCATAGGCTTTGCCTCTTAGAAAGCAAATTGCTGACGAAATCTGACATAAGACAAAAAAAAATACCCTGCTCAATACTTAAGTAGCAAATTGGAAACAATAAACTTCTACAGTAACATGCTCCAATTGTATCATGCTATCAATTATTGTTATTGAACAAAAAATAGAAGGAAATATAAAAATGATCTCAGGGAACTTTGAGAAAAAAAAAATTGCCATTTCATGAACATTCAAAATGAAAAATGAAAGCATACATGGGAAAATCAGACTTCCAGAATTATATTTGTTCATGACATACAAATATCTTAAAACGGAGTAATGAACATTTAGCACTGCCATAAACAGAAATAATAACTTGAAACCCACAACTCAAATTTTCTGCTCAAAAGAATTATATAAAAAAGCTCCAGCAGCAACTTTCGCAGTGCTAAGCCTTATTATGCAAAAGTGCATTGCAGCAACTCTCCCTATTCAAGCCAATGCAATGCAAACAGACAGAAAATACAAAAATACAGAAAGCAAAAGCCGAAGTGACTGTATTTCTAATGGCATGAACCGACACTGCCAAGAAATTTGTTAACCTTGTTTATTAGTTGCCTAATTGAAGACCTGATCTTTCAGATCTTAGAGTTAGCATGTATTTACCTAAAACTGTTTTGTGCAAGGTAAGCGATATATTTTGGACACGAGGCACACTAGATTATACACACAAAACTATGAGGTCACAGATTCCTCACGAAAAAGGAATATGATTCTCATAAATTTCATGCTGTCTTTCAAAATCTTCTTAAGAAAGTAGAAATTGGTGCCCGCCTATAACGAATAATATACTTAAAGAGGGACTTACATTTATTTCACGATCTTCCCCATCTTTATCCAAATATGTGACATGAAAATCCTTCGTGTCGCTAATGTTTCCATGTTCATCCACTTTTGCATCACCAAGCATTAAAAGGCATTGATCCCACTCCTTAAGTTCCTCCTGACAATAAGCATTTAATTGAATGGTATAAGATAATGAGTATAATATACATATATATACTCAGATTAATGACTTTGTCAGTTAGCTTTAGTTGACAGTGCATAATATATATATTTAAAAAAAAAACTAGTTCGTATCAATATGTATTAGGATATTCAACTTTTAAATTAAGAATCCCGAATATGAGAATATTGACAACCATACTTGATTACACAGTGTATACGTGACAATGATATAACTGTAATTGCAATCATTATAACGTGACAAAATCCACCTCGGTGTGACCAATGAACCTTTTACAGCAAATCCAGTATTAAATTTCACCAAAGACCCACAACAATGGCTATCCAAGTCCCTGACCTACAGTACTCACTCAAAGTAGGGTTATCCTTACGAAGACACACTCACAAGCCTCGATTGATGGGAGCATCCAGCTCAGAGCCTTACGGTTATGAAGGGAAAACCCAATTATTTTTTCGCCTCGTGGAAGGTTTCATGCTCACATTCAACCCCAGTTTGCACATGTACAAAACTAATCAACCAAAATACAAACAAAGAAAAGGAGCTTGACCAAACACGACATACATCGAGATTCACGGAACTCCCAAATCCCTCTCTGATTCTCTGAACCATGTGTATGACTAGGAAAATCAACTTATAACCATATACCATATAGCAATGAATTGAGAGGCCCTCTATTATGCACCAATTTAGGAAGCCCAGACCACCGGTACCAAACAATTTTTAAGTGTATATTTGATGTCTCTATGTGTGAGTGTGTGAGTACCACATCTTTATTCAAATATGTCTATATGCTTATGAATTACTTTGACCCTTTACTAGATTATAGATTTTTTCCTCAGCTAGGTTTAACTATTGTATTTTGTGATGAGCAGAACATAAATTATTAATAAACGGCACTCATCATCTACTGTCATAATTTTGAAACTAATATCATGTTACTGTCATTTTTTTGAAACCAATATCATCTTATATTGTCATAATTGAGTAAACCATCCGCAGTGTGTTCAATGTCGGGCGTACTACCTCTAGACACCCCTTCACCGTGATAAGGCAAATTACCTATCATTTCTCACAGAGAACATGAGTACAGTGTACATTCGTCAATAAAGGCTGAAGTTCTGCATCATGGACTTCAAATCAAAATCAATGGTCAAAGTTACAATATTTGACTGCATTGCTAAGATTTTATTTATTTTTTTGCTTTAAACAACAGCAAATGAGAAAGGGGAATAAAATACAGAATCTGACCAAGTGCCTGATTATTGCTTTCCCTGTGTATGACTTCGGGCTTCTTTAATTCGCACCACAATAACATGTCTCGTTACAACAAAAAACAATAAGTCAAGCAATGGGAATGTGTTTTGATTAAAAACTAGTTGAAATTCCACACTAAAAACTAACGGGTAAATCTCAAAGGGGCTGGATTGCTGGAACAATAGCATTGTGCATTCTAGAGAAAACCCTAATTCGCTAAACCCAATTTAAACAACATAAACGCCTAAATTAAACAAACGCCAACTCTGCACCCGTTTGGTGTTGGCTTTACATGACATCGAGAAAGTGCATCTGGGAGGAATAGCTCACGACTCACGAGGCATTTTGCGGCCAGGTAGCGAAAGCGGAGATCCCTGAGTACGATCTGAGATGCGTTGAGGAGATGGAAAGCACGGCGGTAGTGGCGACCTAGGAACAGAGCTTGAGCCTGCATGTAGATGTCGGCCGGGTCCGATGTGAAAGCAGCCACCTTATCGGCGAAAAAAATCGCCGACGAGTACAGGTGCTTGCTCACGCAGTCCCTCACGATTCCCCTGAGCTTCTCTATCTCTTCTTCCCTCATTATTCTCGCTGATTTTTTGCTTGAATTCGCAAGTTGCGAATTTCAGATGTCAGCTTGGTGTATACCAGAGAGACGAGGTGGACTGATTTAGGGGTTTTTGGGGAGAGAGAGAGAGAGGCGCAAAAGAGCGGGAGGAGTAATTAGAACAATTTAAAACGATATTTATGAGTTATTTACCTAATAAATATATTTTAAAAAAAATTGCTGACAAAACAACATTTTCAACTTATATGCGGCGGCCAAGCATCCCGGTGTTTCGAACACCGGGACTAAGATCCCGATATTCCGAACACCAGAAGCACTTAAAAAAAATTTATTATTTTAAATGATTCTGGCATTGTGAACGCCGGAATAAAAAAAAAAAAAAAAAAAATCAAATGGTCCTAGCGTTGGTGGTGTACCGTTTGTAATGGTCAAACGGTATGTTGCACCGTTTGACTAGGCTGCATTTTGCAGCCTCAAAATGCCGCAGCTAGGTTGTGTAGCCTAGCTGCACAGTCTTTTGGTCCCGATGTTTACAATAACTGGACCAAATTTCTATATGTACCTGAACCTCATCTAAACTTATATTTACCTTCATCCTTCTTCCATAAATTTACCTCCATCCTTCTTCCAGTATCTATTTATCAAAAAATTTACAACTTCATGACTACTTCCTCTAATTATAAAAGTAAGTTTGATTTATTTGTTAGTTTGATTACTATATTTTTTACTTGTTTAATTATTCAAATAAATCTGTTAGTTAATTTACTTAAATTGTCAATTAGTTAGTTAATTTAATTTGTTAGTTTATTTTTTTAATTTTTTAGTTAATTTGTTAATTTAATTGTTAATTAAAAAATATGCACTTTGGACCGTCAAAGTTTAAATAAATTATACATGTGTGAGCAAATATAAATTGAAATATAAATTATAATATATTATTTTAAATATATATATATATATATATATATATATATATATATATATATATATATATATATATATATATATATATATATATATATATATTTTGTTAATTAGTTTAAATTTTTATTTTAGTTGTTTAATTAAAAAAATGTGCACTTTGGCCCCACAAAATTTGACAAATTACACATGTGGAAAAATAAAAATTGAAATAGAAATTATAATAGATTATTTTCAAAAAAAAATATTAGTTACTTAATTAGTTTATTTTTTAATGTGTTTAAAAAAATTAAATTATTGACTAATTTAAAAACAAATAAAATGAAAATGATTGAAAAATGTACACGGTGAGAAATTTGTATCGTTCAATGAGACGTCACTGGCTTTTGGAAGACGAATTCTCATACTTTTTAGATCCAAGAGTTCGTTACTTTTCACAGTCGGTTGCAAAGATGCGGGAGGAATATACTTATCGTGCCAACCAATTAGAGGTTATGGTGGACGGATGCAGACAATAAAATACTCCAATAGTGTGTTAATTGGCCAGAACAATACCAATAGACACGTCTCATAACCTTCAGATGGCGTTGCATCGCTACCGCGAAAAAAATAACTGAATGCAAATTCGAACTTTTCGACACGAGCTTAAAACGACAGCATGTAAGCGCTTCGAACAAGGTTTGTTCGCTGAAGCGCGTACTTACATGAGATGCGCAAAAAATCCTCAATATCAATCAGATATTGAAATGTCTAATGATAAGAGTAATGTTTAATGTTTTCGCGTTGGTGAATTGCAGTTTAATTATGTATTTCTTTTGAAGTCTAATGTATCATTTCTGGGTTAAATTATAATAACGTTACTTCTACCAAACAACTGACTTTTTCTCTTTCAATTGATAGGTAGTGTTGGGTTAGCTTTTTTTTTAGTTAAGTTTTGTGTACATAAGTTATAAAACATCATTTTTTAGTAATTATGTTTTAAAAAACTATTTTTTTTGTAAACTTGTAATTTGTAATATAATATTTGTAAAGAAACTGTTCAACTTATAATTTTCGTGATATCTTCACATATTAATTCAAGTGAAGAAAGCTTATTTGGTTTTTCAAGTAAGGAGAACTCATATAGTGTTTGGAGTTGGCTTGGACCATGGAATCACTAAAGATGTTGGGTTCTAAAACCATATTATAATGATTATTGGAGTGATCAAGAGACCAACTCGATAGAGTATTGCGTCGGTCTACGTCAAGAATGGAAATACAGGGTGAATGAGTCTAGCAACCTTATATCTTGTTTGAGAAATCTTAATGCACTAGTTCCGCATCGTCGAAATATTCAGATGCCAAGACGATGTATAATTGATGATACAACCGAGATTGAAGATGTTATTACATAAATTCGCCTGGAGAATAATCAAATATTGTTGCGCAAAAATAAATATTATCTACTACAACTAGCCAATGAAATGGTTGCCGCAAGCAACAGAGCACTCTCTCCAAACGAATACCATAACGTGATAAATAACAATGAATATTTGTCTGAGGGATACATGTCCAATGAAGAATAAATAATTTTTGGTAGTTCAATTGTCTTTTTAAGTGTTTTTATTGTCACTATTTTCGTGATGTTATGTACTGTATTGTCTTTGTTATAAGTTTTGTAACAAACACCGTTAAACATATTTCTAATTTATGTAATATTTTTTTTTTAATATGATGTTTATGATTATTTTAAGTTGTTTCGTCTTTAATATTTTACTCTTTCAATGTGCTCCATAATATATTAGGTGAAATAAATGAAATTATCCATTAGTTAAGTGATATTTTAATTGATAGATGGTGATATTTGTTATGTATTGTCTTCGTTGTACCTTGTCTATATCATGTCAACCTTTGTTATGTATTGTCTTCGCAAATAGATACAGAATTTGACTGGGAGATTAAGCAAAGTGTCTAAGATTCCATTTGGGTGTCTAAGATTTTGTATCCATTTGAGAAGCAATATATTCAGTAGATTAAAAGTTTTCTAAATCTACAAACGTTACAAAAAAATGTATTTACATTTCTATAACTAAATTATCAACTATATAATTAATTATGTACCACAACCCCTACGTCAAACGTTCATCCGCCCTCGACGTCAAGCAATAGGAAGTTCCTCAGCTTCCTCATAAGCCTGTGTAACTTGTCCATAGTCCATGAACGATTGTTGCATCATCCCCAAACCTTTTATGTCGTCCCCAAACCATGACACCGGTGATACTTGTCTTTCCAATCTTGTCGGTTGAACAAATGCCATCGGAGGAATCACGCCTAAAGTTAAGACAATTTTGTAAATCGGCATAGTGACGAATGACGATGACGTTTGTGTACCTAGCTGTGATGGTAATGCGAATAAGGGTCATGCATCTGGTACACGTTGGACGACCCTATATCATCACCCATGCTATACGTGCTAGATAGTCCGGCATAAGCACCCATGTTGTATGATGTGGAAGGTTCGTGTCACAACCTGTCCCGGACTCCCATCATCCCGAGGCGGGCGTGACTACAGCATGACATCACCCAAAAACCAAACAACCTAATAAATATGACAATATATACCCACTGTATAATACAAACACTTATTATGGGGGCGCACCCGGCCCGAAGTTTTTCTCCAACTAAAAGTATTTATCCCTGAACCCTCTTAGATTCGCCTCTGACAGCTTCTCTTAATCATCTACAAGACCCCATCACATAGCTCTACCTAGCGCCAGTAGGGGACCGACTCCTAGCCATTGTACCTGCGAGTGTACTACCTTCTTAGTAAAATATTTCAAAAATATTAATACTTTCTAAATATTTCCACAATCTAGTATGGATCAAGCATAAGTATATAAGTAATGACAATAAGGCAATATAGATAAGTTCCATCTAGTATAAAATCCTACCAATCATCATAATAAATAATATCAAATCAACCATTATAGGTGAAACACCACATCTTAAGCACCAATCTCAAACACACACCTCCAACACACACACACACTGGCCAGTCCTAGTGATCGTTTTAACCTCACGATCGGGAGTTGCAACGGTACCGTAACATTCATAGGAATACCTTCCTACGAAATATCCACACCCCTTTTTGGGGAGAAATACAATCCACACCCCTTACGGGGAGAATACAATCCACACCCCTTTCGGGGAGAAATATAATCCACACCCCTTTCGGGGAGAATTATAATCCACATCCCTTTCGGGGAGAAATATCATCCACACCCCTTTCGGGGAGAACAGCCATGACATCGTCAAAATCAAACACAATATCATCGAATCGCAACTCAATAAATATCACTTACTCAAAATTGTCAAATCACCACGTCTACCACTTTTCTCAAACCAGCTTTTAAATTCAGAAATCATATTTTATATCTTCTTGTAAAGAAAATGTCCGATTTTATCAATACCACTTTTTCACCATTTTTTTTTATTTAACCAGGCATTTTTAGAAAAATAGATGTTTCCTATTCTCTTTTTAAAACGCCGTCTAATTTTACTGAATCCAGCGGAAATTCATTTTCAGCTCATTTTTGAAAACTATCGAAATTCAGTTTACCACCTTATTCAAATCGTGCTTGATCCATGTCATTTATAAATTCATACAGTTTAAATATTCACATATTTCATCATATATATTCGTAGAAAAATAGTTTGGCAAGAAGACAGTACACTTACCTCCATATCCGTTTGCAAAACTGACACTAACCGCACTTTATCTGGACGCCAGTGCCTGCGAACCTAATAGTGGTAGATTCTAAATTAATATCTTATCGAAAACATCCTAATCATGCAATGCGGACCCTATATTCCGAATCGTTACTAATTTTATGTACTACACACTTAAAATTAATTAATCGTCACGAAATTATTATGATTTTAGGATTTATAACACTAAATAAAATTTAATTTAACGAGAATTAATAATCGATTGGAGTTTCACCTGTTTTCGAAACGTTTGGCGACCATGAGATGAGTTTTGGATTCTCTTGGAGTGGTTTCTGCAATTCCCCCCTTTTTTTTCTTTTTTTTTTTCCTTTTCTTTTCTTTTTTTTCTTTTTTTTTTCTCTTCTTCTTCCCCGTTTCCTGTTTTTGCTTCCCGGCTCTATTCACCGTTTGCTGTTTTGGGGTGCCCACCGGCCGGCCACGCACCATCCGTCGGCAAGGCAGTACCCACCGACGCATATCGTCACAGGCAGCCGACGGCCGATGGCCGTCCACCCGTACATCACCGACCAACTGAACCGACAAACGCCCTACGCCGATCTCTCTCTCTCACCAACTCCAGCCACCCTACTAAATATACACATCCACATACACACAAACACGTTTAAAACACTCACGCACACCGGCAATAACTCAAAGCAGAGCACACACGCACGACCGAACATATTACCGAACACTTACCGGACGACCGGCGATGATCACCCACCAACTGAGCCGAACCACCCTCTCTGTCCTCCTGAAAATTGACAACGGCACACCACGAAGCTCCCCGTCGACCACCGAATACCCACGCACACCCACAACCCTGAACCAGGAACACCCTGCCTTCGCCGGAAAACCCTCCGATCTTCTCTCTCTCTCTAGATTTCCTCTCTTCTCCTCCTCCGGTTTGGGGTTCCTGTTCCGAGAATTGTTTCTTCGTGATCATTACATGCACAGGTCGGTATTTATATGCATGTAGCTAGTGGATTAAGCGGTCACCTCTTCCTGCCACGTCGTCGTCCATGCTCTGCTCTGGCCGGTGGCTCCTGATCAAGTATATATATATATATATTTTATGAAATTACCATTTCCTCCCCTTAACTCCTTAAAAGCTTCATTTTAGTTTAGGTCCATTTTTAAGATTTTTTCCTTAAATTGCGGTTGCACCCCTAAAAGTTTTAATTTTAAGTCAAATGTCAATTTACCTTTCTAAATTGGGATTTACTATTTTCATATTTTCAATTTGACCCCAAGACTTTTTATTTGAATTTTTAATTGTCCCAATTTCACCCCGAATTTTCACAATTACTCTAAAATACCACTGAGATGACGCACATGCTACAATTGAGGTCTTACAGTTCGACATCACCCACACTATCTGGACGGTAGACATCAGAATTTCATAGTTGAGGAGAAGGCTGAATAGCAGCTTGAGGAGATGGAGGAACGTCAACTGGTATATGGCGCAATACCCAATGGTACACTGTCCCGGAGGTGGCATCATAGATTGCATAAGCTAACTCTTCGTATAAGTCCATAATACACATCCGCAGAGAAAAATTACTCATGCGCATCAATTGGGATACCTCTGGATCCTACGAAACACATATAATCATTAAGTTAATATGTGAATAATAACAAGATAATATTTTTCATATAACTAAACATATGATATACTCAATGTGATCATACCTCTAACACCGCTCGTCCTCTTGTTGCTAGATACTTAAACTCAGGTCGGTACTCCGGGTTGACCAAAAACCTTCGTGTGATTCTCCAATATCAGTCCATGTATTCTTGACCCTTATCTCTTGCTGGAAACTATACACATCTAATGCTCATCGACTATTTCACGCAACTATATGTGTGTGGTGATATTGAGTCCAGTCCACACCGAAGTATCCTCGCCGAGTAATTTTGTGCAAGTTCTTATCCATAATTATCGGCTCAAGAACCCGTTGGCGATAACCAAACTATCGTAGCATGCGCAAGAGATACGTGTACTTGACGATGTCGTAGCAAATCATCGGTAGCTTTGTCATCCATATATTTTCTCTATCTCTAGTATATGTAGGCAAAATGGACATGATATAGGGCATCCAAATGATCTGTAAAATAAAATATAAACAAACAGATAAAAAAAATTAAAATTTTGATGTAAATAAATAACTAACCTCGTTATTCTGCAAGTGATCTAACTGATCGAGATACACTACCAAAACATGCATCGGCAAGTTTTCTAAATTGAACTCAAGGGTTCACTTGTATACAAAAAATATAAATCATAAGTTTAATATCTATAAATAAATATTCATTACACGATAAATGAAATTAAAAAGAAAATACTAATTACTTACCAAGCAACCTTTGGAGCAGCTAGGAACGTCAAGCCCTCACCAAAGTTCAGCTCTCCGATTGATATATCATTCTGGGGGAAAGGGACAACTTCAGGCCGAAGCCTCGGCAGCCGTTCCCGACCCAACACTCCAACAACAATAAGCAATTGGCTATGTCTTTTGTGTTGGGTTCCGTCGCCTTACATAGCTCACGGTAAAGGACCGCTAGGATCGCCCTACTCCAGCTATACTTGACGGAATATGTCAAGTCACCAAACAGTGGGAGGTAGGCTAGCTTGACGCTGTTATGGGATTTATCAGGTATCAACATCTGGCCAAGTATAATCAAGAAATACACACGAGCGTAGCAATGTATGACCTCCTCGTCGGCCTCGTTAGGAACTTGAGTAAAGGTATTCTGTAACCACTTGAGTTTCAAATACCCATTCCTAATCTTATCATCTAGCGGTTCCATTCCGAAGAGCTCGACGTAAAGTGCCTACCAGCTGTGTACTAGTCGTGAGTCCTTAGAGAAAATAACCGACTTCTCATGCACGGGTAACCTCAACAAGATAGCCACGTCCTGTCGTGTGATGGTCATTTTCCCGACAGGTAGATGGAAAGTGTGTGTCTCTGCTCATCTCTCTACCAATATGGTTATGAGGGCCCTATCTAACCGCTTCGGCCACAACCTAAATGGGCCTTACAAACCGACTAATTTTATCAACTGTATAACTCAAGGGGAGACATTTTCTCTCCATTTCCCTACATTAAATCCAACACAGTCAAAAGTACCAATATCCTGAAACATTAAATAAGACATAATAAATAACGTTAAAATTTTAAAAAACTAAAATAAAAAAATTAATGCAATAGCCTAAATATTTACCTGTGCTGCCCAGACTAGTTCGGACCTGTGCTCTGCTTACAGGTATAAAACTGAAGTATCTTCGGGTCTAAGGTTTTGCATAGTTGAATTTTTTTCCCGCAACATTTGTAGTAAATTTGTTAGTACGAAATTAAAATTTAATCACATTTATAAACAAAATATAACATTCATTACAAGAAAAGTTGACATAATAAAGAAATAAAGTAGCATAAACATTCATTACAATGAACCGACAAGATCAATTGGGTGTATGGCGGGATCGGAACGGACACCTCTGCCTATCATGTCCAGTCTGGAAACATAAACCGCAATGATTTGTCATTGTTCTTCGCGACTGATCCATCTCGTTTTGAATACGAGTGGAATTTGGTCGACCACGATGCACAACTCGAAATCTGTTATGGTCTGGAATCTGGTTTGAAAAATTGGTCTCTGACCAGTAGTCTTCGTGAATAATCGGCCGAAACGATAACTCTCATGCCATCAATTGATTTGTCGTTGTGTACTTAACTGCAATATAGCGGAATGCATTAAGTCCACTATACTCGGTGGTTGCAAGCATATAGGAGCACAAATATCGCCAAATTTTATACTTACCACATGTAATTAGTGTTATCCCCTAATGTGATTTCGTGAGGAATCAGGCCCCCAGTGAGAGTCTTTTTAATTTTAGATCATATTATCTCTAGAAAAAAAAAATTATATTTTATTAAAATATGTGTCAGAACAATTATATGTAACTTAAAAAAATTAATAATAAATACTAAATTACCGATTGAATATTTGAATCTCGTATGTTTTAGACTTGGCTTGAGATTTCTGTATTTTTTCAACGACGTATTTAGCATACATGTAACCGTCAGCTGAGTTCTTCAGAGCTTGTTGTCGATCAATATCAAAGTATTTAACCATCCTGTAGAACATAATCTTCACGGATGTAGTAATTAGAACATTTCTTGCACCCTTCAAACAGTTGTTAAATATCTCTGCATAATTGGTCATTATGACTCCCCAACGCTTACCATTGTCGTGTGCCTTGGTCCATTTGTAAGCTAGAATATCGTTCAACCATTTATGTAGCCGAAGATCAATTGTTTTGATCTCTTCCATGATAGCATTATATTTTCGAATTTGTGTCGCAGCACCCGCATTCCAAACAAGATATTTGAGATGCTAATTTTTAGTAATCTTGTTGAAATTGTTGCAAAGGTGCTACAAACAAAATCGATGATATCAGAAGGGCTCGTTATGTTGATTAAACCAAATATTGTCAACCGCACTAGTAATGTCGATGTGTTTGTCAGATATCAATGTCATCTCAGGACGATCACCGACAATATGACGCTTAAGTATGTAGATGAACCATTGATAGCAACGATAG
The DNA here is from genome assembly GCA_016647705.1 of Eucommia ulmoides. Taxonomy (NCBI): domain Eukaryota; kingdom Viridiplantae; phylum Streptophyta; class Magnoliopsida; order Garryales; family Eucommiaceae; genus Eucommia; species Eucommia ulmoides. Next base: position 7,067,591 of record CM028328.1, read on the forward strand.
TCCTTCGTCGGTACAATGGCTAAAGCCAATGGGTAGCACTTGTTGGATGGCGTCATTCCAATGGCGATTAAAATCTTCCCCTCGTATTTACCATACAAGTGGGTTTCGTCAATGGTGATTACAAGGAGACAATAACGCCATCCGTTAACTGAAGCATTGAATGCCCAAAATACCATGTTAAACGTCCTGTAGTCAAGCATATCAGTCAACATAGTTCTCCACTCGATAATCGTGCCCATATTGTAGTGTTTCAACGCGACCATAAGCTTCGGCAACTTCCGATATGATTCATCCCAATCTCCGAACAAGGTCTCGATGGCTTTAGATCTAGCTAACCACGCTTTTCGGTAGGAGATAGTGTATCCATGAGACTCCTTGACGTAAGCCACAATGACGTCAATCTTCAATTCTAGATCCTATTCGATTTGTCCAAGTATTAGGTTCGAAATGAGTCCAGAATCCAAATTTTTATGATCTACAACAGTGTGATTATAGAAACATGTGTGTTGCCCCTCATACTGCGTAATCTGAAACATACCGTGACTTTTTTTCCTACCCGCCCGCAACCTCCAACCGCATCCATGCGAACAATGAACCGACCAAACCTACTTGTTCATTTCCAAGACATAAAACTCTTTGTTCTTTTTCATGTGATAAAAAATTGACGGCCTTCTGGACGTGTTCCTTGTCCTTAAAGACCATACCAGTACAAAATTCGTCCATCTTCGGTGTCAAGAAATTCTTCCGTAACTTTAGCCAATATTTCGCCACGTCATCGTCGTTACCCCAGTCCAAGTTATTGAAAAATGGAATAACCCTGTCCAACTCCAATTACTGATTTTGACTCTCTTGCCCGCTAGGTCCAGTATCTAGATTTTCATCTGGCTCAAACGCAACATCTGCATCTAACTCTTCTTCTGACACATCGTGGAGACTATCAATTGTATCAAACTCACCACCATAATTACTTATGTTGTCTTGCGGTGGACTATTAGGCGAATAATGGTGATATGAAAAAGTAGAGCTAATGCCATGATCATGGTCAATCATACTACGAGAATGATCTTGTTATGGAATATAGGGGGTAAGACGATATAATTAGACTCAAGTAATTGGGGGCGCGACATAGGAGTACTGTGGGAATGATATTGTTCTGGAATGTAAAGGGGTGGGACGGTATAATTAATCTGGACTGTTGGGGGACGGTGTAATTTTATTTATTTATTTTTTTAATCTCAACATTTAGGATCAGAGACTGGAGAACAAGAATCAGAGGCCCAAATGTAATGTTCAAGTATTAAAATGATCATCTCCCTACTAAGATCTCATAAGAGAATAATTAGAATTACTTACCTATTACACAATGTCAGTGTCTTTTGCTCCATATCCTACTCCACCTGTTTTATGCCTCCTACTGCAAACGGTGAATGAAATCCTCAATAGCAAACAACAATTCATGCTAAAAACTATCATGAACTCCATTTCTATCATCGATCTACACAATTTCAACAAAAGAGAGATGGAGAGATTCAAAACCGTTTGAAATTGAAGATCGATAAACAAATAGCGTCTAGATAAATAAATAACATACATGAAGTTTTTGAGGTTGGCGCGAGTCTCGACAGTGGGTTTTAGATCGGTCGGCGGTGAAGTTCTCCGTTGTCGGCGACGATGGAAGATATAGAGAGAAAGACGTGGAATAAAGAGATAGAGAGACCTGTGGTAAGGAAAGGTCGTCGTTGCCGTTGTCCACGCTCTCCGCTGTCTCTCTCATTGTCCATGCTCGCTGACGACTATCGCCTTCAAGACCCTCGCTGAACACCGCCTTTAAGACCTTAAACATATGAGCAGGAGGAAATAAAGAATAAGGGGGTAGAAATAGGCATTTGGTCTTGGTGTTGTGACACCGGGATCAAAAGACTGTGCAACTAGGCTGCACAGCCTTACTGCTACATTTTGCAGCTACAAAATGCAGCCTGATCAAATGGTACAACGTACTGTTTGACCATTACAAAAGGCACACCACTGTTTGAAAACGGTGTTGTGCCTTAAATCATTTGGTCCCAGCATTGTGAATGCTGAGACCATTTGATTTTTTTTTTTTTTAATCTCGGCGTTGTGAACACTGGGATCGATAAATATTTAAAAAAAAAATTATTTTATGATCCCGGCGTTCACAACGTCTGGATCATTTAGAATAATAATTTTTTTTAAGTGATCCCGGTGTTCCGAAACACTGGGATTGTCATACCCCGGAAATTTGTATTTTTGAAAATATTAGTTTATATAAGTTTAACATTTTTGGGTCGGTTTTATAAATTTCTGGTATAAATAATATTTGAAAATTTTTGGGGTTAAGTGTTAATTTTAAATTGACTTTTAATTGTTTTGGGACTATTGTATTATTTAAAATTTACTTTTAAGAGTTTTAGGATATAATTAATATTTTCTTTATTTTAAGAAGATCATTAGTGAAATTTTTTATATTGATGAGTCATGATTTCATTTCACGAGTAGTTACGTGTTAATTTTATAATATAATAATAATAATGAATTAGAATAGCTTTAGACATATATATACCTATATTAAGTTTTATAATATAATAATAATAATGAATTAGAATAGCTTTAGACATATATATATATACCTATATTAAGTTGGACAGTTTAGAGAGGTTTAGGGAGAATAGTTTCAAACAATTCAAAAAAATTACAGAAGATTTTAGAATATTTTTGGAACGAGAAAAATATTCCGGTTCTGATTCCGGCTTTAAATTTTAGGTAGAATTTTTAATTCTTTTAATATATGTATTTAATTTTACTATTGTGTGATTCATGCTATTATTATTGTTGAATTTTAACTATTAAATTTCAGGAAATAATTATGATTATATGAAAATTATGTGGGAATCATGCCAATGTGTTTTATTTGTCAAGTTAATTAAATGCACGTATTAGAGGGATTAGAGTTCTACTGAGCGTTGGCTCACAACTCCATAGTTTGATTGCAGGGCCAGTGAGAGTGAAACGGTGTCAAAAATTCTATTTGCATTTCGATTTGTAATAATTGTATTTATTATTTATTATTGTAAAATTAACTCGATAAATTTAGTATAATCATCGGCCTCGTATTATAAAATTATTCAATAGATTTTTAAATATTATAAATAATTGATTCGGATACATAAACCACACTTGGATTAAAGATGGTGGCTAATTACAATACATATTAGCTACTAGTAATAATCAATATTGACCCGTTGATTAATATTAACCATATAAACGTGATATTATTATTTAACGTTGTAACATTGAATCAATGAATTTGTTAAGTGTAATTATTGTAGTAGCATGTAAAATTTCTCAGGGTTTTATTAACAATGGGAAATCGGTCGTTTGGTGTTAATATTAATTCTCCCAGGGCAGCGATAGTAATTTTATCTGAAATTCTATTTAATTTGTAATAGTTGTATTTAATATTTACGGTTGTAAAATTGGCACGATAATTCAATAATTATAATTATCGCCGCCGCATTGTAAATTAAAATATTTTTATAAAATGAATTATTAATTACTTATCGCCGCCGCATTTTAAAATTTATCGAATTTTATAGAATGAAATTTTGGTCAATCGACTTTAGTGTTAATTCTCCAATAGGAGAAACCGCGTGGCGGTCCTGGGAAACCGGGTTGTTACAGGGATGCTCGACCACCGTAAATAAGTTGAAAATGTTGTTTTGTCAGTAATTTAAAAAAAAAATATATTTATTAGATAAAGAACTCCGATATTTATACATGGGATAAAAATTGTGAGACTAGGAACCTCCTTGGGAATTAAATATTGATTTTAATCCTGAATACATTATGTTAATATGGGAGAATACATCTTCGAGATCGTTCGAAGAGATGAGTAGTTGAGGCACGCGTAAGTTGGTACGGACAATACCCAAAAAAAAAAAAAAAAAAAAAAATGAAAATTGTGAGGCAAGTACAACTTCGACAAAAATTACAAATAATACCCTATATTTTACTTTGTGTCTCAATTAAGCTCTTGGAGAGTTTAAATTTGTAACATCATCATTTCAAATTCAACAAAATAAATCACATAAAATTCACATGAGAAGGTAAAGTGTATTTTAAGATCCAAAAGTGTACTAATTTCACTTATTTGACAAATAAAATATAATAAATATCAATGTTACATAAAAAAATAGAAAATAATTGTTTAATATCTAAATTCTTCATTTTTTCTTTCTTATTTTCTTTTATTTGCACTACTTGTGTTGTTGAAATTTGGACAAAAAAATTGGCATATCGAGCTACTTTAACCCATTCTATATATTGCAAGAATTGGAGTGTAAGAACTTGTTTATAATTTTAATCATGGTAAATGTATTTCTGGAATAATTTTTTTTTTTGTACCAACCAAAAAAGTTTTGTTAACTACAATTTATTTATACATCGATTTTCTCGCCTATAAAGGATAAGAGTATAAGGAAGAATTTAAATTTCTATTTATCCTCCCTGAAATAATGACTGATATTTTGTTTTCAGAGATGAAACTGGAGGCCTTCGATAGGCTTCCGTGATCTTTCTTCTCCTTCTTCTGTACCAAAAAAAAATTATCCAAGAAAAATAATTCATGATTGTTATTTCATTAAATGGATCAAAGAAAATTAGTTCATGAAATCTAGCAGATGGAAATATGATGAGAAAAAGTATCAATTCAAAAATTATATTCACGACAAATTACCATAACTTCGGGATCCAAACAATCTTGATTGCATTTTGATCAAAAGTTAGTGGGGGCAAAATCTAATTTCCAACCTTCTAGGAACTTTATTGTAAATATGACAAAGTTAAGGGGTGTGATGTGTATTTTCCCATAATATAAGTATCAGAAGATATATTTATTTCTCCACCAACGTTAACCCAAAAATGTCGTCTCACTCGGTTGGCAAAGGAATGGAGCAGCTGAAGAAGGTTTCCCCTTTCCGGTTATCGTCTCTCCTCCGACTCCAGAAGGATCCCAACCTCGCCCTCAAGCTCTTCCTAAACCCTAACCCTAATTCTGAGCACGTATCTAAACCCTTCCGCCACTCCCATCTCTCTTACGACCTCATCATCACCAAGCTCGGCCGGGCCAAGATGTTCGACGAAATGGAAAAAATCATGGACCAGTTAAAGCGCGAGACCCGGTTCGTTCCCAAAGAAATCATTTTCTGTAACGTTATCACCTTCTACGGCCGCGCTCGATTGCCTGACCAGGCGGTCCGCGCATTTGATCAAATACCATCTTTCCGATGTCGGAGGACGGTAAAATCCTTGAATACCCTCTTGAATGCTCTACTATTGTGTAAGGATTTTGAGAAAATCAGAGAATTTGTTATGGCTATCGATGAATCTGGTTGCCCGGATGTGTGTACTTATAACATATTGATAAATGCTTGCCGTATTTGTAATGATATGAGCAATGCCCGGAACATGTTCGATGAAATGCTTAGGAAGGGTGTTCAGCCTAATGCGGTGACATTTGGTACTCTGATTAACGGGCTATGCTTGAATTCCGAGTTGGATAAAGCTTTTAAACTGAAAGAAGACATGCAGAGAGTTTTCAAGGTGAGGCCCAATGCATCTGTTTATGTTCCACTGATCAAAGGTCTATGCAGGGCTAATGATGTCGGTTTGGCCATCAATTTAAAGGATGAGATGCTGAGAAATAAAGTAGAGTTGAGTTCTTCAGTTTATTCTACTCTGATTACTGCTCTTTTCAAGGCCGGTAGGAAAAATGAGGTTCCGGAGATGTTGAAAGAAATGAAAGAAAATGGATGCAAACTCGAAACTGTAACTTACAATGCATTAATCTTTGGGTTCTGTAATGCCAAGGAATTTGATTCTGCATTCTGTATTTTGGAGAAGATGGAGGAGAAGGGTTGTAAGCCTGATGTTGTTAGTTATAATGTGATGATTGGTGGGTTATGCAGAGATGGGAGGTTGAGAGACGCATACGAGGTGTTTGAAGATATGCCAAGGAGAAAGTGTGCTCCAGATGAAGTAACCTATAGAACACTTTTTGATGGGTTCTGTGATGGGATGAAGTTTAAGGAAGCGGTTTTAATCTTGGACGAGATGGTTTTCAAAGGATTCGCTCCTCGTACGGAAAGTATGACTAGATATGTTGATGGGTTGGTTAGAAATGGGAATTTGGAGTTGTTGTGGACAGTGTTGAACAGCTTGGCTGAAGGAAATTTGGTTGATGATGATACTTGGAGAATCCTGATATCTATGGTTTGTCAAGAAGAAAAGCTATCTAAATCCTTTAAGGTTTTTGATACACTACTAATGGCGTAAGAAATGGGCAACTGGTAATTGATATCGCAAATAGCAGAATGAAAAAGCAGCAGTGAATGTTCTTCTGACAGGAGTTTAAGGTATTCTTCCTGGTTGTCTTCTTAAAATTTAGGCACCTTTTGGTAACATTTTTTCAAACACTAATAATAAGAAAAATAATTTGTTTACTTCAAAGAAAACTACAAAAAAAAGTACTTAAATACTAGTGCATTTGTTAATTTTTGTTTGCTTTCCTCTGAATTTCGTAGTAAATAAATCATAAAATAATCCTATTTGCAACAGCCTTTGATAGGAAAATCTCAGTTCTGCTGGCTTTTAGACTAGTGATTACATATACATATGAATAATACGTCAAAGTTCAAACTGTTATATTTTAAGTAGCCATTTAAAAGTTAGCACAGATGGGTGGTCGAATTTAAAATCAAATCTAATTATTGTGACTCTCCATAAATAAACATGAATTGATAGTATAGTAATTGTTGAGATACCAGAAAATTTGTACCCTGTAGGAACCCAATGGGCCTCACTCACTCTCAAAAGACGCCTTGAAAGAAGAGGATTGCCTTTTGACTAATATATAGTTCTAGATCATGTAACAAAAGGATGTGGGATTCAACACTCCCTCTCACGCGTTGGGTGGACTTTGCCAAACTACTGTGAACGGATATCGGGGGGGGGGAACATCAATGTGAGATTCAACACGCCCCCTCACTAGGGGTGGTCGGGGGTCCGCCTAGCGCACCCAACCCGGTATCCTTTTTTTAGGGTTTAGGCTTGAGTTTAAAGTCATGGACAGAGCTAGGGCTTAGATTTCAAAGCCCGATCAAATTTAGGACCGGGCTTGGGCAAGGCCAATTTTTTTAGGCCCAATCCGGCCCGATCATTAATTTAAAATAAAATAAAATATATATATATATATATATATATATATATATATATATATATATATATATATATAGTCATAAAAAACAAACCCCTAATATGTAAGATATTGTCTTTTCATGTGAACTCGTTAATATGGAAGTATGGATGAATGTATTTTATTTTAGTGTGGAATGTTGATGAATGTATTTTATAATTTTTATTTGTTATTTTAGTGTTTATGTTTTAAATTAAAAAAAAAATAATAGGGCCGGACCGGTCTTGGGCTTGATTTTTTTGGTAGGGCCGGGCTTGGGCATGAAAGTAGGGCCCGGTCTAGGGCCTATTATTTTTTTGTAATACCCTAGGTAAAGCCCGACTTGATCCTGGCTCAACCCATGATCATTCCTGCCCCTTACGCGCCGGGTAGACTTTGACAAACAACTGCGAACAAATATCAGGGAGCCTAATATTGATGTGAGATTCAGCACGCCCAACATCAAACAACCTGGCTCTGATATCATGTAGGAACCCAATGGGCCTAATTTACAAAGAAGAGTTTCGCCTTTTGACTCATATATAGTTTAGGATTAGATGACACAATCAATGTCGGATTCAACATATGCAAATTATTATATACAACTTGCAGGCCTATTCACTTGTTATAGCAATAATTGGCAGACAAGCTTTTTGGTTAGAAATATGATACAAGGAGCACTAAACACAATATGCAGTCTCAATTTCTCAATATTACTACTCTGCTCAACACTCCATTGGGTGAAAAGTGTTTGTTCTTGTTTAGTAGGTTACAAAGATGACTCATAATAACAGATTAAATATTGGAAGTGGCAGGCAAGTGGAGACGGTAGGAAGATTTGTTAGTGTATCAGTATTATAAAATATTCGTTTAAATTATTATTTTATCCTTGTTAATTAACTTATTTTATTACAAATAAATTTCTTTATTAATCTCCTATACACACACACACAATAGAAATTACCCGTGCCTAAAGACACTTTTCTATTACTACAATAAAAATTAATTTTATGTAATTTAAATTATAAATTTAAAATATAATTAAATAATTACCTTAAATTATCTAATCCATATTATAAATGATATGCGCTCCACAAAGTGAATAAGTAAAGTTATGAATACAAAGGTTGAGATGTTTTCAAAGATATAGTCCAATTGATGAAAATATCTCCTTAATTAAATGGTTTGAGATTTACTCCATATTTCTTCTATTAGATCTCAACCGTTCTATTAATAAAAAATAATATGTGGAGTCCACACCGTCCTAATATCTAATATATATATATGTAAATGATATAACAGTCTTATTACTTCCCCTCCCCTTCCCACTTTCCTTCCCTCCGTCCAAACAAAATGTAAAGAAGTGAATAATTTTGTCTAGGATAGACACATAATATCCATGACCGAATTTCTCTCTATAGATTTTTATCGTTTCCTCTATAATTTTCTCTCCCAAGTAACTTTCTCTCTCTACATGCATATATATAAGCATGCTATGCTGGCCACAAGTTCCTCACACACACACTCTCTGTAACTAACGGACATGGCTCGCTTAAGCACCATATGGACTCTTCTTCTTGTATTGATCTGTGGTTCACCATCTTTAGAAGCTAGGAAGCTCTTGAACACCACATCTTCAATTACTACTCTTCTCTTAAGTAGCCTCCCCAATCCGAAGGGCACAATATACCCACCCTCTCTTCCAACCGCTAAATCCAAGACAACAATTGTCCATGATAGGCTCTTGCGGTCGGTCCCTAGCCCCGGAGCCAACCATTAGACTTGTATTGTACTGGTAGTTAGCCTCTGTTCGGAGTTAGTTATGCGCTTGTTATGTTTGATCAGTTTGTATCATGGGCTGTGATGAATTGTATGTTTTCTTTTTTAATGTTTGATTTGTTAATATCAGTGCCTCTGAGATATTGTTCAGAGGTAGTTGTGTTTGATCAGTTTGTATCAGTGTCAATGATGTACGGGTTCTGGAGAATAAATTCAGAAATAGTTGCCGTCTTCTTTACCTATGCCTATTAGTTCTATTGCAGTTGGCATGCTTTGTTTTCGAAAACTAAAACCTTTTTTGAACAATATAACTCAAAAACATTTTTACAAAATAATTTTCACAATAATTTCCCCGGATCCTGCGCATAGCGGGAGCTTTATAGGATCAGGTTGTCCTTTTTTACTCTTATCTTTATATTCTTAACTCTATCTCTCTACACATTCTCTCAACCATACATTCACCCAAAACATGTTTATTATTTCTCTCCTTAACGGCTTGTCATCATCATCTTTCAATCAACCACGTTATTTTTACTTTTTATTCTTATTTTTTAAAACAGTATAATAAATAATATTTTAAACCAAATTGCTCAATTGTGGATCTTCTCGGTGTATCCCTCTTGTTCCTTATAGTTTCATTCGTTTCGGAAGCAGTTTCTATTTCTACATTTGTTTCTTATTGACTTTCCCACCTGTCTTCCCTTTTTGAGTTTGAGGATTCTTTCAGTTTCTTAGTCGAAACTGATGGCAGTATTTTGCCTAAATCATAGACACAGATAATCAATAAGAGAATACTAAATATTTGAACCGGATAATTTCTCAATTCTGCCGAGTTATCTGCAACATATATAATTAGACAAAACTTATTTTTCAGCGACTTCCTAATTAATTGTAGGGCTCAAGAATTATTTGAATGGATCGATTAACTATGCGTTCTTCTCGATAAGATGACTACAGTAAATATTTACTTGCCCAAAATAATGGAAATTTGATCCTTTTAGGATCCCTTCTTCAAATTAATTGAATGGTATAACATGATTTATTCCAGTTCCTCTGATGCTCAAGTTAAGAGAGAGCTAAGCGAAAATTCGCAATCAATTTAACTTTGAATATGGAACGCTGGCAATGCTTTCTTGGGGTTCTTAATTATATGACTAGCTTGATGGCACATAACCCATATTTTTTTTCCCATATAACATTTAATATGATGCATTTGCTTTCCGATTAAGGTTGTTTGTTGTAAGAATAAAGGAGAAATTGTCTGAGAAATATTTCCCTTCTGATGATGATTTTTCTTTTCTATGTTTCTAATCAGACAATTTCAGGGAAGATCGATGGAGGAAATCAAGGTTTTGAACTTCTAACAATGATCATCAGCAAGGTACGCTATTGAAATTTTGATGAATTTACATCGTTGAAACAGTAATTTCCTTGCCTAGAATGAACGATACTTTTGTGTTCTATTATTTTAATTTTGAAACAATCATCTGTTAATCAACATGTAGGTTATAAAACTTAATCAATCACATGTTTAACACAAAATCACCCATGTGGGTGAATTCCATCATAAAAAATGATAGAATGACTGACTTGACTTCATACAATTTGTGTACTTCAAGGTTTAATGTGTTCAAATTAAAAGTATAAGGGCTAGAGTGAGATTTCTCTAAAACTTCAGGTGTACAAAGTGCAAAAAACTCACAATAAAATTTTGTTTTTGCAATTTCTGTTTGTGTAGCAGGATGTGGACTTCAGGTGGCATTTGTTTCCATTCACAGATTTCTATTTCTGTTCTTAAAAAGCTTGAAAAAGAAATAGAAATCTGGGAACACAATTATTTATGAGAACAAAAAATACTAAAACAAATGGCACCTAATTATCAAATGTAACAAGTCATTAAATCCCAAGTCTTTCATTAAACTTTTTAACCCATTTAGGCAAAAACCACTTAAAGAAATTGCTTCAGTTTTCAGTCTTTTAAGTAGAGATGCAAATGAATAATTCTTAAACCATCCTCATCCTTTTGCAGCTCCAACAATGGCCTCTATCATCAAACTTCTACAAAAAGCCATTTTCTCTCTCAAAACCGGGGCATACCGAATCCTTAAAAATATCTTCGTGGGTTTCCCAAATGGCAACTGGGGCACTTCGAATGCCCTAGAGGCAAACAACCTGATGTCAGGGTACCTGGCGATGGACGGGTCACCCCTTCGTTTATAAACCAGGTTCGCCTGTTAGTGAACAGGTGATTCTCATACTGCCTGCATAGCGGCAATTAGCTACCTGCTGTTTGGGGACGACGATGTTCTCCGGAGCATGCAGACATGAGCATGCAGAGATTCATGTCGGACCCACAATCTCATCACTACCGCCTCAACCTTTTGGACATTAGCTTCATATGGCAACGTTTGAGCCTCCCAGCGAGTTCGTTTTCGCTTGGGAACGGCAGCTGCATTATTGATTCCGGAGCGGCGGTCTCCGTGATTGCTACAAGGCCTTCCGACCCAAACATGCGGCTTGTGTGTGTGGCGTTGATCAGCAGAACGGTGACTTTACTGGGAGCATTTCAGCAGACGAAGAACTCTCTATATATATCAATTGTGTGTTTTATTATATTCAAATGCTTGTCTTGGTTCTTCCTTTTACTGAGGTTCAAGTGTTGTTCTTTTTGAGGGATATTTTAGTTATTTATTAGTATCTTATTATTATAAGGGTAATTTATAATAAATCCAAGGCCTATTATTAATTTATTCTTATACCTATGTAGTCATTTAAGTTTAAAGAAAAATTCAATTAGCATATAGTAATTTTTTGCTGTATAATAACATTTAAGGATAAAGACCTTTTTGGTCTCTGACAAATGTCTCGAGTGTCCAATAGGTTCTTAACTTTTGTAACTCGACAATTTGACCCTTAACATTTCAAAATCGTTCCAAATTGGCCCTTATGTTAAGTTTTCTGTTAAATAATATTAAATTACATTTATACCCTTTAAAATTTTTAGTTGGGATATTTTTAATTTCTATCTAAAATTTAAGGGTCTATTGCGTATTTTGTTTTTCATCTACTTCGTCCCCTCCCCACCCAGCTCCATCTCTGGCGAGCCAAACCCCATCCCGCTCCATCTACGACGATCCAACCCTTGCCGAACGATACCACCGAACCAAACATCACCATCTCTGAACAACACCACCGAACCTAACAACACCACCGTCATCCTCGATCGCAACCCCAAATCGAAAATTCCGATATCGCAATCCTAAACCCTAAATCGAAGACACGGTGAGGGTTGAAATCGAAATCAACCCTAAATCCTAAATCGTAATCTCTCATATTGTTGAGGGTTTAAATCGAAATAAAAAATCCCTAAACCCTAAATTGAAAATCCCGGATTGAAAATTCCGAAATCGTTCGGCGGTGGTGTTCGTTTTGGTTATGTTGTTCAGTTCGACAGTGTTGTTTGTTTTGGTTGTTTTGTTCAGCGGTGTTCTTCAGTGGTGATGTTCATTTTAGTTGTGTTGTTCGGCGTTATTGTTGTTCGTTTTGGTGGTGTTCGGTGGTGGTATTGTTTTTTTTCTCACGCGGAAGCACGCACAAATTCACACTTTCTCTCTCTAAAAAGCTCCAGAATGAACGCGTCGGAGCTAGGGTTAGCCTTTTTTCTGTTGTTTTCTTGTTCTGGATCCATGAAAAAAAATGAGTTTCTGCGATTGTTTTGGTGCGGAGCTAGGGTTCCGGCAACAATGGCGGAAGCTCCGACGAGTCCCGCGGCGGTAGCCACGAGAGCGGCGGGGACCGGACCCTCGATCGAACGTGCGTGAGCAGGACCGGTACCTGCCGATCGCGAACATCAGTCGCATCATGAAGAAGGCCCTGCCGCCCAACCGCAAGATCGCCAAGGACGCCAAGGACACGGCCCTCTCAGAGTTCATCAGCTTCGTCACCAGCGTTGGGTGTTTTTATGGTGTTATGTGGTGGTGTCCCTGTTGGCGGCGGTGGAAATGGTCCCTGGTGGTGGTGGGGATTTGGGGAAGTTGAAACGGTGGTGGTGGTGGGGATTTGTCAAGAGTTGCAGAGAGGAGAGGGAGATGAGTGAGAGTTAAAGAGAATTAATTTTTGACCCTTTATGTTTAGTCAAATATTTAAATAGACCCTATTAAATTTGTTAGGGTAAAAAGACGAAATTACCCATTTTTTAAAACATAAAATGACCAAAATATCCTTACTTTCAAGTTGACCATTAACGTTGACCTAACAGAAGGGCCAATTTGGAACGATTTTGAAATGTCAAGGGTCAAATTGTCGAGTTGCAAAAGTTAAGAGTCAATTGGACATCCGAGACATTTGTCAGAAACAAAAAAAGTCTTTATCCCTAACATGTACATCTCTAATTCATTTTGTTATTGTTGATATTATTATTGTACAATAATATTTGCATCCCCTCATTCAAATTGTTACTATTAACATTGTTGCTGGACAATAATATTTGCATTCTCCTATTTATTATGTTGTTGTTAATGTAATGAGAGAATATATATTTGATAAAAGTTGCTGTACAACAAATTCTGTGAAGGTGTTTTCTTAAAATTTAAATAAATTAATGTATTTTACTTGGTATAAATTTTGTTCCTTGTGGCCCATTGCAAAAATGGGTGTTAGCCTAAAAAATCCTTATTATAAATAGATAGAGAGGCTAACCAATAACCACTTATGCTGAATTTAGTACGTTGAAATGGAATGGAATGACAATAGGATTTAAATTAGTATGGTAATGGAATGATCATTACCATTCCTATGTTTAGTAACAAAAATGATTATATGTAGCATTGGAATGACATCAAAGGATAAAATAATATTTTAATTAAATTTTTAAATATAATAATAGTTAATTTAATTAAATTTAATTCCAATTCAAATATTTGGTTATTATTTGGTCTTATTTTTTGACCGATGAATGATTAAAATCTAATTCCATATAATTTGGATTAGCTAATATCAAGTTTATCTTGGTATTGGTTAATCCCTTGTTTTGTGTGATTAAAGAATCCTTGAGAATGAGAATGAGATTTAATCCTATGTATCAAATATAAGAATGAAATAATTATTTCTATGGCTATTTCAATCCCATCTCGAATCCTGCGTACCAAATACAAATAAGTCATCCCATTCTTTTCTTTTCTACTTTAGTAGTTTTATGCCAAGGGTTTGTGTGGTTATAGTTAGACTGCTCTAATAATGTTAACTTTAATTATACTAAATTATTATAAGAGAAACTTCAAAAGAAATAAAATAAAATTCTTAAATTTTTATATGAACCCTTCTTGATTAATGTAAGTCCCGTTATATTTTTAAGAATTTTTATTAAAATATAGTGGTAAATTTTTGGAAAATTTTTTGAGAGGTCTCAAGTTTTAAAAAATCACTTTCTAAGGACCATCTCATATGTTAAAAATTTAATGTTACAGACTCCGCAAAGTGGTAATTTTATGGAATGGGACCTTTAAAAGAATTTCCCTATATTTTTTTTCTCCATAATTATAAGATGTAGTAAAGCTAATTTCTTATAACTGCAGCCGGAGAGAGGGACTCAAAAAATTATGAAAATAGCACTAAAATAATGAAATCCGTCTAATTTTAGTAACAAAAAATTTGGTTGGACCAAATTGAAGATGAATTATAGTCTAATTTTAGTAACAAAAAATTTGGTTGAACCAAATTGAAGATGAATTATAGTATAAGGAACCAAATGTGCCATCTGAAAGCCTCGTGGTCCATTTAAAAATCCACCCAAACTTAAAGTAGGAAATTGATAGAATACTCCTATACCAATGTCATTTCATTCGATTTTGAAATTGGACCAGATTGAAACAAAAATAAAAGTTGAAGAATTAAATACGCAACTTAGTAGATCTCAAAAATCACAAACATTCACCCCAAACTTTAGAGACCGAAAATACAATTTTTGCTTAAATATATATTAACTATTACCTTCAATTTCTATACCCAATAGTTAAATGAAAACCAAGTATTTTCTATTAACAAGAGTAATTTTTTTTTTAATTAATATTAAATTTAATGATTATTCCTGAAAATAACCCTCAAAATGTGAAGCCAAAATGTGTAGAACAAAATATACACGGGCTTGTTTTATTAACTAGTGGGTATGCACGTGCGTTGCGCGTGGAATGTTATAATATTATTATTGTGTAAATGAATATGTTTTTTTTTTTTTTTTTTTTTTATAGTATTTGGTATATATGTAATTATATATCTGTCAAATATATAGTTGTGTGTGCTAAGTTTTTGTATATGATTTGGAGTCGCAAAAGATTTTTTATAGTTAGAATGCCATTTATTTATGTGAATTTGGTAAATTGGTATTTTTTTTTTCACACAAAGTTTGTTATTTAGAAGATCTTTGTCAAGAGAATCCTTTTCACATTCAAGAATAAAAAGAATAAATAATTGTAAAGCAAAACCTCATCGAATCACATGGAAATAATAGGAAACTTGGTGCAGTTTTGGATCATCAGATATCCTAGAAAATTTAAATGAAAACTGTAGTAGTTGTTGTAGTTGTGTAATGTATGTAAATATAATTACATCAAAAGTAGGTGTTCAATTTGTTTTAATGGCAGGGTTGTCTTCGAGACTTGTATGACTGGATGCAGTTAGTTCAAATTTGCATACATCATGCACAATCAATTTTGATGTGAAGCATTCTTTGTCATTCATTTGGTTAATCCTTGTGAGAAAGATATAGCTTTTGCCAAAGCGATGTATCATCCCTTTGTAGAACTTGTTATATAGTCCTTCTTGGAATTGAGTTATATATCGATTAGTAATATTAATATTAATAGTGTTATTGATATGGAAAAGGTAAATGTTTTATTGTGGTTGCTTACCTTTTTTTGTTCTTCAATGTATTTTGATATTGGACAATCAATCAACCTTTCTGTAACATCAAATAAAGTGACATTAATATTTCATTTTCCGTCACCAACATTAAGCTTCATCATGTACCTGTTTGTTAAAATGCATTTATGTTTTTTAAACATTGAATTTTTTGGCTTATGATAAAGCCAATATGTTGGTTTCTTATGTTATAACTAGCTATTACCTTGGATAATATTCTGCACTGACTACCAAAATTAACTTCATTCCCTCGAACAATTTGGGTAATTATTTCGTCATCACTATGATGTTTCTGATGAGGTGTTGTACAAGTCTTCTTTTTATTGTTGTTTCCAGAAATCATTCCTTACGCAAGAGATAAAATATATAATGCCATTTTCAAATTTTGTGTTATATATATATATATATAGTAGATTTATAAATATAAATATATTTGCACTTATCATTGTATAATTAAATAATTTTATAGTTTTGAAAAATGGTATGAATATTTATAGATTCAATTAATTATTATTTTTAGTTATACTTTGATACTAAAAGAATTCCTATATTTTTTATATTAATTTTAATAATATTAATTTGATTGATAAGGTGTTGAAATCCTTTGGAATTTTATACTCATCCTCAAATGAAATCCCTCCTTTAAATCTCATCTCCAAATATACTCTTAATAAATTTTGTTTGAAAAAATTTACAAAGCCCCTTCCCGAACACTTCCAATGTGGGTTGGCCAATGGTAGCAAGCCTACGATTAGCACCTCAGTAGCATGTATAATGGGCCATGGCTGACATTTTTCGTTTTGTATTGTGAAATTAATCCTAGATGCTAGAATGGTTAGTGCAAGATCAATCAGATTCTTTCCTATAGCTGGGCCATGGATTCAAGGTTGATCTTGTTGATGCAATGGGCTACTAATACATGAGCGATGTCAGGTCCTGGCTAGGCTTCTACGTCCACCCATAATTGTATCTGTAATGATCCGATTTTCCAAGGCCATCACGCGGTTTCTCCCCTTAGATAATTAACACTACATTCTAATGACCAATATTTCATTCTAAAAAAAAAAAATTCGAGAAATTTTACAGTTACGGCAATAATTATAATTATCGAATTCTCGCATTGATTTTACAACTGTAAATAATAAATACAACTATTATAAATTATATTAATTAATATTGAATTAAATAATTAAACCCGAATAACTATATGGTTATTCGCTCACAGGTTTGTGTCAATTTAAAAATAATAATTGTTAGTTATATGGATGCAGTTGGTTCCAATTTGCATACATCATGCGCAATCAATTTTGATGCGAAGTATTCTTTGTCATTCATCTGGTTAATCTTTGTGAGGAAGATGTAATATTCACCAAAATGATGTATCATCCATTTGTAGAACTCGTTGTATAGTCTCTCCTGGAAGTGAGTTATATATTGATTAGTAATATTAATATTAATTGTGTTACTGATACAGAAAAGGAAAATGTTTTGTTGTGGTCGCTTACCTTTTTCTATTCTTCAATGTATTCAGATATCGAATAACCGATCAACTTTTCTGTTGCATCAAATAAAGGGACACTAATATTTCATTTTCCACCACCAACAGTAAGCTTCATCATGCACTTGTTTGTTAAAATGCATTTATGTTTTTTAAACATTGAATTTTTCGACTTATGATAAAGCTAATATGTTGGTTTCTTATGTTATAACCAATTATTACCTTGGACAATATTCTGTATTTTGTGTGGAGCATTTGGTGCATTCAGCAGAGCCGTCTTTCACATTTACTTTTTTGTTGCATCTCTTGCAAGAGTTGTACCAGATTTGGTCCATATTGTCAATGTTGAATATTGTTACTTTGAAGTAACAAAGTGACTTCTATCATTTTTAACATTTTAGTTGTTTGTTTGACGTTTGGGTGTTGTTGTGTAATAGATACGATAGATAGTAATAGTATAATAATGAAAGTAATAAGTTATATTTAGAATTATGTTAATTAAAGTGAATCACTGAAATATATTTGTACTTGGAATTCAGTCAATGGACGCGTTATGATATCAGTGATGTTGGTTTCTTCAGCATTGTTGATTTTTTTCGGCCACATTTTTTTTTGCGCTTGATCCTTATTTATTGTCTCAGTAGTCCTACATATGAAGTTAAAAAATTAATTTATATGTGTGTTAATAAGTGTTAAATTTATTAAATTATTACAAAATTTTATGATATAGAAGCAAGAAAAATAGTATGTAAAGTGTGGTATATACTATGATTTTGCAATGTCAAATCTTGATGATTTTGGATTAATCTGAACAGTTGTGACCGATAATGTGGACAAGGATAGTACACCTGAATATTATATTAATAAGTCAAATTATATTAAATGATTATTTTCCTACTTCTATTGGTGGTTAGTTGAGAGATACATTACCTCCATATGTAGACACTTTCGCTTGTGATATAGCAACTATAGGTCTATCGTCTTTAATTTGTTACAACATTTATTTATAGCTAGATCTCCCCATAATGTTAGATTGATCATGATAGACTTGTAGGTATTAAGATTTATATATATTTTAAGTGTGTGTGTATATATATATATATATATTTATTTATTTATATTTATATACATATGTGTGGTATGTGTATGTGTATGTAAATTGTTTGTGTAGCATTACTCTTCATCTAGTAAGGATATAATGTATCGCTTCAAAGTTCCTCCAGTCGATTTGTAGATTGCAGAAACTCTTTCAACATCCATTACCATACCAAGTACATCTATGTTAAAAGAAAATGAAAAGAAAAGTTAATTCATTTAGCAAGTGAAAGTATAGTAAGTAAACAATTTTTTTCTTATTTACCCACTGTTTCTGCGGTATCTTCCATGTTGTTAATCAAAGTGAAATTATATTGCATCACATCCAATGAGATTTCTTCTGTCGCATTTGTTACGCATGTAGTAGTTGTTAATGTAATCTCAAAGTTACGGTGTGATGTGATGTACCTTGGATTTGCTGGTTTCACTAATCCATTTGTTATGCAGTATGTATCCCCTTTTAGCAATGAGTTTTTAAACTTATGAACTGCGTCATTGAATAGGACGGTTTCTATTCGCCTACCCTGTACTTGTGTTAATAAATGTCATTGCTTTCTTTCGAACAAAAATATATATGGGTATTTGAGTATTGTTTTCTTGAAGTGTTAAATGTGTTCACTATTTAGTAAAATAAAATTGAGTTAAATAACTTACATGTTCGTCCATAAGTTTTAGTTTATGCATGTTGCTCGTCTCTCTTGTAGTTGAGTAAGTTTCTTCAATACCAGCTCTTAGGACAATAACTTTTAACATCCACTCTTTCTCATATGGGCGAAGATCATTGATTGGTATGTATGGTCCATTATGGTCTTTCAAAATTTCTCCTGTTATGCCCATATTTGCGTAATAGTAATAATTAAATATCAATATCAAGATAAACTCATATTTTGCAGAACATATATTAAGAAAGGAGATACTTTCTAAAATAGTTTTACTCAAAATTCATACAATAATAAGAGATAACTTTACAAAGTTTAATTATTTTTATTTTAATTAATTTTAATTAAAATTACAGAAATTACTTTTGTTTAAAATAATTAAATAATATTTTCTTTGAGGGGGTTAAGTAGGAATATTGGTTTTGTTTATTTAATCTGCGTTTGTATATATATATATATATGTATGTATGTATTGCATTTATAAGTAAAAGTAAATAGTAAAAGACTTGCAAAGAGTGTGAAAACGCGTACCTGAAGTTGAGTTCGATTGTTTCAAGACAACGTTACTAACAATATTCTTTTTAGAAGCTGAAGAAGATCCATTATTCATTTTGTATGTGGGAATTATTTCGTCGTTACTATGATGCTGCTGATGAGGTGTTGTACAAGTCTTCTCTTCGTTGTTGTTTCTAGAAATCATTTATATATAGTGTCATTTTCAAATTTTAATGGTCAAAATTTTCCTATATTTTTTTTATATTAATTTTAATAATATTAATTTCATTGATGGTTAGGATTTATATTATTGGAATGTAGTATTGAAGTTGTGTTACCTGATTGACTATTTGCAGAAGCTGTTGCAACAATTCGGACTTATTTCAAAGGTTGCTTCCGACTACGGGGTTTGGTAGTAAATTTCTTTTCTTCCAAACCGATGTACAAACATTTTTTCTTTACACTTGAAATTTTAGCCCTTGCATTTGATGTAGCACCCATATTTGTTTTATCTGTGAAAAATTAGTTAATTAATATGAGATAAGTAGACAGTTATTGGATTAAGCATTGAATAAACAAAGATTGTGTAATTTTATTCGGATCTCAAATATTCTTGTTGCAATTTTTTTTTCCAGGCATAATTAAAAACATCTTGTGTGCATTTTTTGATATAGGAAGAGATGTAATGCATTAAATATGAGTTTAAAATGAAGGCAACTGATTTGAGGAGAATTATATGTATATATAATCATAGATGATGCTTTAATATTGGAACATTTAGACTAATATATTTAACAGTCATTTATTCAAACATATGGTGTGCATTTGCTTTAAGTTCAATTTAATAGATCTTTTTTAGACTTTTTTTTATATTGAGAACCAATTTTCCCATTGCAGCAACCAGACAACCCAAAAACCGAGGGAAAAGAATAAAAATGATGAAAATCAATACTTAAGTTAGCAGAGGCATTTATTCAAACATGTAGTGCTCATTTATTGCAAGTTTGATAATTGTAATTTGATAACTTGAATTCCCTTAATTTACTTTCAGTTTTCTCTATTTGCTCTAAGTTTCTGGAAATTCAATCTCAAAACAAGAAATGAAAAAGAAATAATAAATATTTTAAGATTTTTGTCGGTAGAAACCAAAAAAAAAAAAAAAAAAAATAAAATGAAAAAATCACCAAGTTAACCAAATAATTGTAGCAGTGATAACTTGCAACCGATGAAAGATCGTTGTTAGAAAACACTTACCGAAGCGTGAAAACAACAGGACAGTCGTATCCTATTCCAAAATCGGCGGTCACTTCAATGAACTGAAATGAATACGAAATGGTTGAAGTAAATTTTGATGCACAAAAATTTAGCAGAAAGAGTAAAGTGATGGTAGGAAGTTGGTATGTGTCGTATATATGTCGTTTTGTATGGAGGTTTGGTATGAAGTGGAAGCGATTGAGGGAGGTGGTGTTGTGTGAATGGCGTCTATTCATAATATTTCATTCAAATTTGTTAGACTGGTGTTGTGATTCAGGGGAGGTGCTGTGACAGTTATGCGAGTGTCGTTGGTGGTTTGCAGTGTGACGGATGACGGTTTGCTTCGTCTTTCATATCTTCTAAATTACAAAATGAAGTGACATACTTTAAGATGCTATGTGTTCAAAATTATACCATAGGGACCAATAGGAAATTTATGTTAAACTTCAAGGATGCAAAGTGCAGAAAATACTCAATATAAATATCAGGATAATATAAATATTTGTTTTTTTTTTTTTTTAATAAGGGAACACAAAAGCATAATCACCCTCTTCTTGTTGCACCTTCCAATCATAGCCGAAGTGTTATCCTATCTCAAATGCTAGTGTCTTTTTATTTTTTTATTTTTCAATGATCATATTTTTTTTACTTGTCTAATTTGTGATTTTTCGTTTAATAATCGTATTTTTTTTTTCACTCCTACTTATTTTGTTTTCTAAAAATATATGGGTCAAAGTGAACTTTTAAAAGTTTTTATTTTTAATTTTTTTGGGCGGGTGGTAGTGGGTGGGTGGTTGTGGGGTTCCCCGGCCTTTAGGGTAGATCCGTCATTGAAAGAAGGTAAGGGTTACTTGAAATGATATAAAGATTGAAGTTTTATACTACTACCAACAAAATGCAACGTGTATGCGTGTATATATGCATCGTTATGCATTATAAACACAAGAAAATGTGTAGTTGAATTCATTTACATACATGCATGTGTGTGTATACATATAAATATGTATTTTATCTATCTATCTATATATATATATATATTCTTACAATTTTTGGTCATATATATCCCTTAAATTATCCGTATGGATGAACTAATACCAGGATGCAAAGATACGGGAATTAACAGCAGAGTTGCACAGGGAAAGAAAAAGATCGGCGGCTCTTGAAGAACAACTTGATATAGTTTTGAAGGAAATGGAGGAACACTGTAATCACCTTTCCAAACACATCGATGACATTATTCAGAGAGTTCAAATCTGAGTGAGAACAAGAACTACCTTGTTCTATTGTTTATGTTCTTGTCTTAAAATATCGGTATAAATTTACCATTCACACTGTTATTCAGCAGGTAGCTGGTTCCTTGAATTGATCTTTTGTATCCAAATTTTTTTTCTGACCACACGGAATGATTTTTGATGAGGTCGGCTTGAACGTAATGAATGATTATACTATATACAAGTATCATAATTTTCTTTCGAGTTGGTCTTCTAATTCTTTGAGGCCATTTGATGGTTGTTTTGGTTGAATTTGATTTTGTTGAGTCATTTGAAGAAGTCATTTCTCCAAAAGGCTAGATGTTGTTTCTATTAATAAGAGAGATATTGATCTGTTACAGTCTGAGAACTTTATCAATGATCACAAACATAAAAGTATTGTTGTCCATTTTTTATTTTAACAAGCTTTATGTGAAATTAAAGTTTTAATTTAACAAATTGCGAATCCAAATCATATACAACTTACCATATGCACATGATTACAAATATTACCAAATACTCCAAAAATATATATTATTATAAATACTAATAATATTGAAGCATTCCACGTGCATACCCTCTAATTACAAGAAAAAAGGGAAGAAAAAAGAGCTCTCAAGACAGAAACCAATGTTCCACAACATAGACTGTTTCCTCAGACACCAGCCTTACGGTCGCCCTCAACCTCTGCAAAAATTCATATACTCGATTGCCTATTGCTAAATAAAACTTTAGAAAAAATAAAATAAAATTCCTTACCAAACTAATCGACAAAAAATAATTCATCCAAGTAGGACGTGAAGAAATCTCTCAACCACAGAAAATCCTTCTATCGGTCTAGACTTCTCCGTCTTAAGCTTAAATCAAGTCAGCAAAATTTGAGGAAAAAAAAAAGATCCAAACTTCCCAACCAAATGGTACTTGCCTATCATACTTTAAAATCCCATTATCCTAAAACTGAGACGTACACAAAAAATTCATTGTACATCTATAGATATATGAAGATGATATCACGACATTATCAATATATTAGATTTTGGAAGCTATTTCTTCGAGATTTTGAAGGCACTTCTTGCTTCACTATTGCGGATAGTGAACTCTCCTTGACATCTTTAGGCTTCACAACGACGCCAGAATAAGTGACTGAACAAGATTATGACATGAAGGAAAAGTTCCATCAACAATTTGAGTTGGTTGTTACTTCAACAATATGCTTGAATTGAGCTGCCACATCGTCGTTCTCCACCACCGTAGTCAATGGTCTGATCATTTATTTCCGTTGCGGTGTTGTGAATATAGGCACCCACATTTTGCTTTTGAAGCTCGTTGTCCTCACCCTGTGCTCTGCACTTTTGTACCTCACGTTGCTGAGAATGTAATCAACAATCATCATCATCAATGACTTATATATGGGTTTTCCAAATCTAATGCAAACCATAGAAAATATTTCGTAAAACTATTGACCTGTAATGTGTCGCTGACGTTGACTACCAAAGTGCCGGAGATCGGTGGAATCTCTACCCTCGCTGCCCTTTCCTAGGCCTCATTTTCCTCATTCATCTTCCTTTCAGCTTCAACAGCTTCTCTTTCCAGCCGCTCTTGCTCCTCTTTCCTCTACCATTCTATTGCCTGGAAACAATAATAAAAATTTAAGTACAATTTTATATGCACAAGCCCAAGATTTAATTACACTTCAACTTTATTTTTTTACCATTAAATCCCATTGAGTGATTTGCATGAGTCCAATAATTCATTACACTACAACCATTATTATTCTATATTTTTTTTTACTATGAAATCATGTTATTTGATTTTGAAGTCAAATTTTACCTATAAAAGTCAAAAAGCTCAAATTAATTTAGAAGCCAAGTTTAAAAAACTCCATGTTTTCTGAAAGAAAATGTGTGATTTTTGTTAAATGGGCTTGGGCCCGTGATGTTGGTGTTAATTAAAGACGCTATAAAAAGAGTTTAAGTGAACAATTCTAAAAATCATTTGATATAACAAGTGTCATATGTCCAAGAAGAAAGGCACATTACTTTTACTGGCTTGAGTCAAACCAACCATGCATAGTAGAAATGAAAGATAAAATTTGGAGAAAAATATACGTGATCAGCTTCAAGAGTTGCTCGATAAGCAGCATCTTGCTCTTCTCTCAAATGCATGTTGTTCCTTCATTCTTCAGCCTCAAGCCTTGCTACCACAAGGACGGGAGAACTTTCTTCAAGCATTTTCTGCAATATGACAAGCATTTCTTCTAGAGATTTTGGCCCTTCAACCTGCAATACAATACCAAAGAAAATAATAAACAAACACATAAAGCAACCATTTCATATCATCTAGTGTACTTCCAGTGAACAAAATAATCCATTACACGGATAGTAACAACAAAATTGAACTTCACAAAACTAAAGGAGGGGAAAAAGAATCAATCTTAGCGTTGAGAGGTGAAAGGACAAACTGGAAACTCCACTAACCAAACGCAGACCAAAAAAAAATTAAAAAATCACTGGCCTAATCATCTAAAAAATCTACCTTTTTATTGGCACTCATAGATTCTAATAGATATAGTAGGACAAGCTTCTCACCTTATCAACAATATTGATGCTTCCATTATTTACAACCACAGTAAATGTCAAAACTCTCTTCAAGTACCTAAAGAACAGAAGCGAAGAAGTACATTAGAAGAAGAAATGTTACGAAACATGATACTTGAACGTAATAGTGTAATTGATTATATGGAATTTGTATCTGGAGAAAGGCATGTATTCATTTTATGTAAAACTAATTGTTTAATACTTCTTTGAAGACTACATTTTTAGTGTGGGTGGTTGTTCGCACGTCAGAAGTTTTTCCACAAATAAGTACTTTTGTAATAGTTATAGATGTTCCACGCAACAAGGCCACATACATTTGGCCGTGGGAGAAAACATGTTGAGGTAAATATATGCCGACATGTGGTATCGTCTGTCCTTGTGCCTTGTTATGGTCATTGCAAAACATAATCGGATAGGAAATTGCGTACGCTTGAAATGGAAAGGGTATGAACCATTTTTAGCTGGTAAAAGAGGGATTCTTGGAAGCAAACCAATTTTTCTAGCATGTTGTCCCAAGGTAATTTCTGCATGTATAACATTTTTGTCAAATCCTCTACAAACCATTCTTGTTCCGTTACAGAGGCCTTCTGATGGATCTAGATTTCTCCGCAACATAATAGGGTAATTAATTTTTAACACCAATTTATATTGCGGAAGTCCAATAGGGGTTAAGTACTTTAATAATTCTTCTGGATAGTAGTTGTGAGTGTCGTCAACAACATCGTCATAACTGTAGTATGTCCATGATATTCCGGGAAAAATGTCTATGGGCTTCTCATTTAGCGTGTCAACATATTCATTCTTAGTGGCGAGGATTGCACGATTTGAAATGTACTATGTTGAGTTAGATTTCTCACGAATTGCTGGGAATATGACGTCGACAAGTATGTTCTCCGCTAATAGGAAGTTTATTTGACTTATGAGCATGGCTTGTGGAAATTCGACTATGTCATTGCGCATGATTTGGTTGTCACCGTCACTAATGCGTAGAAGATAATCTCCAAAAGCTTTGTCAGATGCAGCCCTCATATTGATCACAAGTTTCAGCTTCTTCATTTGTGGCCACAAATATGATCTAACCAAGCTCCCATTTATTGTTTCATTTCTCGTGGCTCGCGGTACAACTAGAAGTACTTGAAGGAAAATTGCCGTAAAAAACAATAGTTTTATCTCCAAATGTTGCACCACTTGTCATAATATCATGCAAACTTTTGTCCAAGGATTCAATAGTCCATCGTTTAGCCATTGGTGCCTCATCCCATATTATTAACTTTGCTTCTTGCAAGAGTTCCACTAAACCACTTTGTTTCGGTATGTTGCAAACACTTGCTTTATTTCCATTGATAGGTATCTTGAATCTCGAATGTACTGTTCTGCCACCGGGTAAAATAGAGGCAGCAACACCAGAAGTGGTAGTAGCTATAGCAATTTTTCTTCTTAATCTGATCGAAGCAAGAATGGCCATGCACAAGAATGTCTTACCAGTCCCACCCGGTCCGTCAATGAATTTTTTTTCCCATCATTAGAATCCACACATTCCATTATTGCATTAAAAGCAACAATTTGTTCATCATTTAATTGTGTTTTTGCTTGCAAATTTTTAGCGGGTACTTCAACAACCAATTCATCAATAATTTTTCTACTAATAACCACGTTTTGATGGATAGAGGCTTCTATAATTGGGGGAAGATTGTAGTCTTCTATGTTCTTTCTCATGCTTTCTCTCAAAACATGTGGATACTTTGTAAAGTTTTTGTAACTCTTACATCAAATTGAAGTTCAATTGAGCATAAGAAGTATCCTGACATTGATTTGAAATGGGCATTCCATAATGTCCTAACATCACGAGGCTGACAATGAACTAATGTAATTGTAAAAAAGAGCCGAAGAGGTAATGGTATATGGAAAGTTGCCGCCTCATGTAGGCACTCAGAAACGTAGTCATCCGATTTAAGAAGTCCTCATTGTTGAGCAAATTCTTTGATATTGGACACCATTGTAGCATAAAAGTTGCTCAAAAAAAGTTGGCCCTCTAACATGAATTAGAAAAAGTCTCAGGTAGTAGAGCTCACCTTCAGATGGGTTCGCACCGTTCAGACAACCAATAACTTGTTTGTTTTTTCTTTTAGTCCAACATTTGCCTTGTTTATCCCATACATAATGTTCGAGAAATTCCTTATAAAGGTAGGTTTGTGCTTCTTTATCAAAGCTTCACGTATTGAAGAATTCAATAAGTATTATTCTACACATCATCTCTGAACTAAGCAAATGGTCAAGGTTTTGATTCTCCATATAAGTTACGCATTGCTTATTTGCTAGATAGACCTGAAGGTTCATTACAAGAGGAAAAATTTCACTCAAGTCGAACTCAAATATTCTCCATATAGCTTCGTGTGCCGACACCCACCTAGCATCTTGGAAATTTTGTATCTCATCAACAATTTTGTTCTAGTCATTGCGAGCAATGTGAACAGAAATTTTGTCATGGCCTTTATATATGTATTTGTAAAGATATTTAACAGTTGTAATTCCGGAGCATACCTCAACATTGATATGACAATTATATCTTCTTAGAAGGTAAAGATTGCACGGCATAACCCACCGATTATCTAATTTCGCACCACGAACTAAAACTTGTTTATTATCATTCTTTCTCCGATATATCGGGTAAGAATATTTTTCTTGAGTAGTTTCGTTACAAAATGCACAAGGATAATGGTTTTTGCACCTACTAGAGTGCATACATGGGTTGTTTTTATTGGAAACTCCACATGGGCGGTGCATTATATGCTTTACCACCTTTCGAAACAAATCGGAATCCTCACTCTCATTAGGTATTTCAGCGCACACAAACCTATCCTACTGTGTCGGATTCAAAATTTTGTTTTTCTTTCCCAAGATAATAAGTATATGAGCATGTGAAAGTCCTCTTTTCTAGAACTCAATTATATATACATAAGCAACTACTTTTTCAAAGATATATTTTTTGAAGAGTTGGTCTTTCAAATCCTGTAATTTTGATTAGAAGATTCTTGAAGTCAAATCGGGGCGGTCTTGTGGTATCTGACCGACATTCAACTCGTCCTGTATCTCTTTCCACTTTGGGTTACAAGTAATAATAATAAACAAATTCGACTTTCCAAAATGTTAGACCAACGACATAGCATCAAGATATCTCCGACGCATATCTCTGAGCCCTCCCACAAAAGATGCAGGTAATACAATTCGTTTTCCATTCATGCTTGCTCTGTTTTCTCCAGCCAATAAACTATCAATAATCCATTGGTATAAATCAACTCATATATTTTTTTTTTTTTCTGTTGCTTACGATAATAGTCAAGTCTTGTTGTCTCAAGCTTTATGTACATATCAATAACAAATTGTTGTAATAATCTACCAGATAGAAGCAGGATAGATGGGTCATTTTGTCACACTCTACCCCGGGCACCCGTCACCCGAGGCCGGGCGTGACGTCGACTCGACACTACTGACTCCATCAGCGAATATTTATCCACACACACACACACACACACACACACACACATGCACACACATGCGCTACTACAATTTTTTTTTCAAAAAAATACATTTGTCTATTCCAATATTTGAGAATATACCGGTCCCAAATATTCACAACAAAAATCACAAAAAAATTGAACCTTCCACGGTTCGCATTCGACCGGCCCACCTCTAAAATAACACTATCTCTGAACTCTACCTAGTGCCAGTAGTGGACTCACTCCTAACTGCAGCACCTGAAATCAAATATTTTTATCGGTGTACTGTCTTCATAATAAAAAAACGTTTGTATGGATTTCGCACAATTGTCAAATACCACGTTTCAAAAAAAAATATATAGCATATAACCGCATACTAGGCTGAAAATCAATTTCCACTATCACCAATGTCATAAAATAATATATTTACGTCAACCCATTGTGACAATGCCATAAAATAATATATTTACGTCAACCCATTTAAAATAATATATATAAGTTAATCAATTCTGGCAGTTCATCGTATAATAAAATACGTACACATCATCTCTTACTAGCCATATGATCGTTTGTACCTCACGATCGGGAGTTACGACGGTACCATAACCTGTACAACTGTGCCATCTAACGTGACTATCAGTGTCAGGGCCAGGGCCATTTATTATCCCCAATGGTAGGGGTACCACCTGTAGGATTTGCACTCCTGACGGGTCAATCAACCACTTGCAGGATTAATCCTCCTGACAGGTCATAATATCAATAACCACCTGCAGGATTAATCCTCCTGACAGGTCATAATATAATCAACCACCTGCAGGACTAATCCTCCTGACAGGTCATAATATAATCAACCACCTGCAGGACTAATCCTCCAGACAGGTCATAATATAATCAACCACCTGTAGGACTGACGCTTCTAACATGTCATAATAATCAACCACCTACGGAACTAATTCTTCTGACATGTCATAATATCAACAACCACCTGTAGGACTACCCTCCTAACAGGTCAATACCATCCTGCATGACATACCCTCCTAACGGGATCAAATTATGGCATAGTCGAACAAAAATCACTTTCCACATTTAAAATCTACTTGATCCACATAAGTCATAAAATCATCCAATTTTAAGAAATATTTTTTTCCCATAATTTACACAAAAATATAATTTGTAAATTTACATAGAAGACAATACACTTATCTCATTTTCGACACTGCCAAAAAATATTGTCGTAAAAAACTACCGGGACGCTGGCGCCTGTGAACCTAATAGCGATGGGGCCTAAATTAATATTTTTATTTAAAATAACCCTAATATGCAATGCGTGGCCCTAAAATGCATAATTTTCCATTCCCCAAATTTAATTATGTGAAATTATTATTTACCCCATTCCGTTATGTTACTATTCACTGTACAAAATTATTAAAATTAACAATTACAAAAAAAAATATTATCACGATTACAAAAATTTACTGTTAATAATTTAATTTGACGAAAATAATAATCAACTGAAATTTTACCTGTTCCGAATTTTCCGCTGGCCGAGAGATAAGTTTTTGGTTTTTGGGTTTTATTTTTGTGTTATGCATTTTTTTTCTTCTCTTTTTGTTTTCTTCCTCTTCTTCATTTTCTGCTTCTGGTTCAATCGACACACACACACACACTCACTTACTCACCGACCGCAGGCGACCAAACATTGATCACACACACACACAACAGCGACCACCATCGACGGAATACACACACACACACACACACACACACAGACCGAAATACACACGCATACGCCGAAACACACACACACACACACACTGACGACGCTGAGCACACCCACACACTCACATGATTGCTAGTCAAACAGAATATACCCACACACTCACATGATCGTTGACCGAACAGAACACACCCATACACTCACACAATCGCTGGCCGAACATAACACACACATGCACAATCACAGCCGATGACACACCCACCCACCCACCGCCGAAGACTGACAACATACGCACCCGCACACTGTCGACGACCGACCGACAACACACACATACTCATAGTAGTTCCCGACCGATGACATACGCACACACAATCGTTTGAAACACACACATGAAATTGACGGAACACATACACACAGTCACACTATCGGACTGAACGACACACCCACACATCGACAATCACCCCCACACACATGCCAGACGAACACACACAGTCGGTAGAACCCATATACACCACCGACCAACAACGACCATCACACACCCATACACACACGGAGCGGACGAGCAACGACACACATACACCCACACTTACCGGACGAATGGACGAACGACGACTGATCACACACACACCTACACTGGAATACACACACCACCGGACGACTCCTATACCACCGATTGACAGCCGACCAACTGGACACCTCGCCATGCCGACTGTCTGAACCACCGCCGACCCACTCTCTTGGTTCCTGGTTTTTTTTCCTTTTCTTTAGATGTGGTGTAATGCATGTGTATGGATGTAGATATATATATAGACATAGAGAGGAGAGTGGATCATCACGTCACTTTTCACATTTATTTATTATTATTATTATTATTTTAGTTTTTAATTACATAAATCTCCTCCTAAACTATCTTTAAGTTTTTATTTAAACCCAAATAAAAAATTAATATTTTTAAAATTTTGAATTAACCCCTAAAAGTTTAAATTGAATAATAAATGACACAATCTACCTCGTTATTTTCTAAATGTTCTAAAATGCAGTTAATGATTATGCGTATGCAAAAAATTAGGGTCTTACACATTCTCTCTAATTTGCAATTTGTATGAATAATATTGTCGACATGAGACCTTCTTCCTTTAAAAAAATGTAACACCTGAGACCTTCTTCCTTTAAAAAAATGTGACGCCTGTAAGAGCAATATGAAATTAAGTTTTAACATAGGATAAGGTAGTAATATGTAATAAAGTAAATATTTTTTTCTCGGTAATTTATTATTTTAGCAAAATTAAAAAATAGGAATTTACAAACCTTGTTGTTCGTTGCAGAAAATTCCTTCGGAAGATGTGTACATTTGAATACAACCATCTCTAGGTGCGTGAATAGAATGACTGAAATTATATACATAATTATTTTCATAATATTTTGATACCATCCGCATTCCCCTCTTGGAAATAATAAAGGATATTGCAGTGGGTTGTAGCATTCGTAATAGTGTTTGATTCGGTGTCTCTGACCGAAATATGCATGGACAACAATATCTCTTTCATATGGTGCGTTTTCGTTATTCCCTTCTATCCAAAATCCTACTACTTGATCAGCTGATGGGGAATTATAAACTCTTTGATCAAGTTTAACGTCAGTGCATATATTAATTCCATAGGATTTTAGAGGGCAATTTTGAAGGCAACTCAACACTTGAGCATATGGATTTTCATGAAGTACGTCCATTAGGTTCGAAACAACATTCTTATTTAGTTGTGCATTTTCCAACATGCGTAGTCGATTGTGTAATTCATTGTCGGTATCATAGAAATACATTTGAAAGTAGCATAGACCACTCTCTGATGGAACCAAGGACAGAAGATCATGGTATATTTGTCATTGTGCGCGGAATGTGTAGACACCTCTTCGACAACTGGCTAGGTCTTTATCCAACTTCACACCAAAAGGAGTAAAAGAAAAAATACTATTGTATGCTTGAATATTTTTGCGAAATTCTAGGCCTTTTTCATTTGAAGAAGTAAATAAGTTGCGAAAAGTTTTTGACACATTTGGAATTGATAGTACAACTTTGCCACTATGGCAACATAAACTGGGAGATTCATACTGAAATCTCTTCGCGTTGCAAAAGTTGCAAGGCTTAATATTGGTAACCGTAGATTCCTGAATATTGGGACCTTCATTACAATGAAAACAATATACAAGTATAGCCCAAGAATAGTTGTAAAAAATCAAGTACACAGTAAATTTTCTTTTCAGATATTTTGGATGTGTAGTAATTCTTAAAAATAGTATGAAATTTTTTTGAACGTAGATTACCAAATATTTGCATCTGTTTAACCGTGGATGAATATGGTTCTTCAGAAGTTTCCATATACGAAGAAGTTGATTATTTCCATCGTGTTTTCCTTTTGTGTGAGACATGATCTATATATTTTTTTTTCGCTCGTCGGCACTTAGCCTGTCATACCAATTTCTCTTGTACATTTGGCGTAATGACATTACAATTCCTACCAGCAGTTTGATAATATAATGCATATATATTGATAATACTTTAGTAGTCAACAAACAACACATCACCACATTAGGAAGAAAAGTAAGCTTTTAAACTTAGAATTGACAACTAAGCATGATTTTCAAGTTCCAATCCTCCGGTAGTCACACTTCCATGAAAAAGGGATATATTTTCTGTTCAAGTAATAAAAAGTTGACGTTGTAAGATTTCAATCCTACAGTTTGCAAGTTGTTTATTTCTTAAGATTCTACTACATGTCTATGTAGAATCTTTTTGAAGTCATCTAATACTGATGAACTTCAGTAACTAAAAATACTTGGATGGTAAAGGTACGTTCTTAAACTCAATGCATTAAAAATGAACTTCCATTTTGCTACAAATGGAATTAAAGTTGTGATACTAAAATTATACAATTAATTGTTGGCAGCTCAATTATCACAATTAAGAATATAACATGAAGTGGCCAAAACCATCCAAAACACGATATAACATTTTAGAGAGAGAACCTCCACACGCTTACAAGGATGGTGAAGACTTGTACAAATTGTGTGTTTCATTGCTCATGGTTATATTTAAGAAACATTAGAAAACAAATTTAGGGTTACTATATTAGCTAACACTTTAGGAAAGACATCTTATTCTCATTTGGTTGCTTTCTTATTGGTCCTAATTATTTAATTAATTTATCCCTTATCAAGATCCCCCTAAAATATGACAGCTAAGAAAAGGTTAAACCCCAGAATTAGGCATTTGTTTAAAATTAAAAGAAGTAGCTTATAGAGGAAAATATGAATAAAGAATGATGGCAACTAAACAAGGAAGACAGTAAGAGGTGACAAGTGGAATTCCAAATCCAAAACCATCCAAAACACAATATAACATTTGAGAGAGAGAATCTCCACACACTTACAATGTTGGTTAAGACTTGTACTTAATAGGAATACAGGATTTAAGCAAGATAAGAAGTTGTGCGTCCATATAATTAAGATGAGAGAGACTCCATTCATATGTCATTGATAAAATAAAGGTGTTCCAATTTATATAAGAGGCCACCAAAGAAAGATATATTGCACGAATTTATAGATCAAGAACATACAGAGAGAGGAATTTTTTTTACCTAAAATGCCTTCTATAGATTTTTTTTTAAGTTTTATTTAGCAGTAGGAGTTCAAGAAATTTTAAGTATTGAATCTTGGAATCCCTCGTCATAATGATATGAAAGAGAGATATACTGCACAGATTTATAGATCAAGAACATACGGAGAGAGGATTTTTTTTTTTTTATGCCTAAAATGCCTTTTATAGATTTTTTGAAGTTTTATTTAGCAGTAGGAGTTCAAGAAATTTTAAGGATTCAACTATGTACATGCTTTTCTTTGGGGATAGAGAGACTATGTCATTTGATATTGTTTTTTTTTTTTTTTTTTATTGATATATTGGAAGAAATATTTTCTCTTAATTCCTTCATTACATGGGTATCGATCACGGCATCGGGGCCTTTTTCAATAAGTGAATTAACAAATGAAGTAAAATATTATGTCTTTTTTTTTTTTTTTCCAAATTTTGTTGACGTGGTTTCGTCTTTGTGATTGAAAGTTTTTTTCAGGTCGTACTTGGAGGAAGTATTTCATGTTGATTAGTTTGATAAGGAATTTTTTTTTTTAAAGTTTTAGTTAGCAATAGGCATTCAAGAAATTTTAAATATTGAATTTTAAAATCCACTTATCTTAATGATATCAATCACCCAAACACAAACTAATAATATACTGTTCGTAATTGTTATTGGCGATTAGAATATTTTGCCACTCGCCATGTGTGTATGTGTGTCTCTATGAATTTATTCTTATTTATCGTTTTTTTTTTTTTTTTTTTTTTTTTTTTTTTTTACAGTGCAACCATATGTACAAACTGTGTGTTTCATTGCTTATGGTTATATTCAAGGAAGACAGTAAGAGGCGGCAAGTGGAATTCCAAATCCATTTCCAATTCAATGCTATCAAAACTTTGTCTCAGACGCTCTGTAACTTATAATGATTTTTTTTTTTTTGGTATTGCTTCTTGGTGTAAATGAATTTGCCATTGTTATTGTGTTTTATTAAAGTAAATATGAATATGAATATAAATTTTGGGATAAATATACGTTTTATTTTTTAACGTAAAATGAAGTTGGTAGTTGGTCTGTAATTATGTGCCTCGATATGCATCATTATTGGTATAGTTTGTAGCTATAATTGTTAGATAATGGTGGTGGCCCTTTGGTGGTTATGATAGCATCCCCCTTTTGTTGGTCTCCATTAGAAGGATTCATGCCTTGAGCGGGGGAGAGGAGAGAAGAAATTTAGTTTCATATGTGTAAGCAGTATATGGACATTAAAGATCCTTCTCGTATTACTCAATTTCTATATGCCTATTTCCTCCATAATTTTAGATCCACTATATGTGGCTACCTCAGTTCATTACTTCCATGTTTGAGATATTCTTCCCCAATAATACCAAACTATATTACATTACTTATGCCGGATCAAGCTGAATGTGTTGTTCGTGTATTAGCTATTCATTGATTATTTCATTAGTTAATGAGTGTGTTCAACTTAGGCAAATCGTCAAGCAGGTGGTGTGCAACTAAAACGAAAGGTTTAAAACATGTTATGTGCAAGTCAATTTCGTCTAAGTGAAATGCCACTCTTTTTAAACAAGCATTGGTTCATGTAAGATGAGATTGAATTAAGTTTGCATATGTTTTAAGACAATCTTCTTTGACAATATGTTGGTCAAAATAATCATCTTTGTTGATGCATAAATTGAATTCATACATTCCATATTCATGATCAAGTAATGACAGTTGTGAGGTTCAATGTGAAGCTGTTTTTGCATAGTAGCATTTAATGCCTGCAAAATGCATGCTCAAGAATTAGGAGGAGCAAGCTTTGAATCCCAGTTGTTTGACGAAATGCTTGCGCTTGGATATACTCACACGTCTCACATATTAATCAGAAATGGGAAAACTACAATATGATTCCCACTCGAAATTGTTGGAGAAGAGAACGTTTTTGAATGGAAGCATTTCGACTGGGATCCGGGTGGTATTCAATGATTAGTTTGTCAGTTAATGAGTGTGGGCAACCATAGTTAAATTGTGGAACAGGTGGTGTGCATCTCAAAAGAAAGGTTTAAAACCTATACGCAGATGAATGATCCAAGGAATTGGTCATATAGAACAGAATATAGTTAATGAGACCATAAGCCAACTGTCGAACAGATGGTGTGCAACTCAGGGGAAAAAAAAGTTCAAAACATGTTGTGTGCAGATCAGGTATTCAAGAAATAGGTCATGTAGTATATACTAAATTCAGAAAGCATGTGGGGCAGAAGGGAAAGTCGCAAGATAAGGGAAGAGGTAGAGACGAAGTTACCTTTGTTTCTCAGTGACTGTCAACGGATTGTGGCATAATTTCTGTGATGGAAGCGATGTTGTTCAATGTAGGGTGCATCAAACTCGGCGGATGTTGGAGGAAGAAGAGCGGCGAAGATGAATTTGGGGTTGTGGAAGAGGGTTGTGACTATACGCGCGATTTGGTGCTGTTTGATTTGGGTTCTCTTGGTGTCGAAGGGTAGTGGCATGACCGACACGTGTATTATGTTTGCAAGAGGGGAAGAGGGGTGTCTGGCAGGTATAATTTGCAAGGGCATAATGGATATTCCAGAATTGTTCCAAAACAACAACCGTTTTTTTATATGGAAGTAGATTATATAGATTAGTATTAAAATGACCTTTTATTTTTAAAGGAAAGATCTACGCAAAAGAGTTAGGACCTTTAATTAATTATTTTTTCCTTAAAAAAATAAAACACTAAAAATGGAAAACAAACAAAAGGATAAAAACTAAAAATGAAAAATGAAATAAAATATAAGAAATAGAAAAAGAAAAAAAAAAATAGGAAAAACAAATTAAGTTGAAAAAATGTATAGAAATAACAAACAAAAAACTATAATAAACAAAAATCGATTTTAAAAACATAGAAAACACAAAATAGAGGATAAAAAATTTGATGACAAAAAATATAGAAAATCACACACACACACACAAAAAAAAAAAAGAAAAAAGAAAAAGAAAATAAATGAAAAATGAAAAATCAAAAACATTAAAAAAGTAATAAAAAGACATAGAACACAACGTTTGCAATTTAAAAAGTTGCTAGTTTCTGTACCTAAAAGGAGAAGGAAAAAAATTCATTCACAGTTTGGGTGTATTAAGGTAAATATTTTAAGTATGATCGGTAAAGGGAATCTTTCTTCCCTTGAGAAAGTCTTAGATATTATCAATAGGGATTGGGATGTTTTTGAGAAACAATTCCAGAGCTTTGAGAAGTAGGCGTTTTCATGTTCAAAAGGAGGTTAGGGGCTCGTTGGCTTGGAAGATGTTGGAGTTTGTTATCTTTTGTGTGCATAATCATGGGAGAATTCTGTAGCCAACAAATTATTTCTAGTGTTGAATTGTTTTGTATCTTTTCTTTTTGTAGTTGGGGGTTACTTTATTTTGGATTGCTTCAGGTCAACTGTGAATTTGCTGCTCCCTGCAATCTTGTCGCGTTGATTGTGTTGTCGCTATGATGGTTGGTTTCGGATTTAGGTGTTGTCCTTCTCCTATTGCGCCTTCTCTCGTGGGAGTATGTTCGTTGTTTCTTTTGTATTAATGTACTGTAGTGTTAAATATGTTGTATAGCTATTGTGCATGGCTTTGGTGTGTAGCCGTTGGGGAGTGCTTGTCTTGATCTCGAGTCCTTGAATTTTAATAATCGTTGTATTTTATCGGCTTCGGGTCTTGCAGGCCGCTCGATAGCTTGTTATCGTGCAGCAAGGGAGAATCTTCCCTTTTCATATATATAATATTTGTTTATAAAAAAAAAAAAAAGAACACAAACAAAAACAAATAATAGAAAACAAAAAAGCAAACAAAATAGAAAACAAATAAGCCAAAATAAAAAAATAATAATAATGGAAATTTAAAAATAAAGAAAGAAATCGGACCAAAAAAAAAATGAAAACGAAAAGCTGAAAAATTATAAAAGTAAATTATTTAGTACAGTTGCACATTTGTTATTATAATTTTAAAATCTAATTCAATACTATAATCTAATTATAAAAGTTGAAAGGAGAGAGAATATTTTAATAAAATTAAAAAATAACTCTTACAAGTATGTTGGTATGTTGGTGAGTTACTATATTTCTTTTTATTTTTTGTCATCACCGAGTCAGCACCCGGGCTCCGACCACGTGTCACTATTGCCAATAGTTTCTCCACAGGCTTGATGAAGGCCCGTGAGCTTCTCTAGATGGACCTAAAAGTCCAAGCCCACTATTATGCAATCTCTATTTCTATAAATACTAGAACAAATCAATGCCATAAGGTAATGCTCATTTTTCTAATTGAAGCATATTAAACTCTTTTCTCCCCAACTCTTACTCTTACGCTGAGTAACCCCCGGCCAGTCCTTATGCAGGTACAGGTAATTGAGGAGTAGGACTCTGGACTTCAGTAAGTCAGCCCTTCAGGTTGGCCTTTCCAGCTTACTTGAGGAATTTTCAATTTCGCTTTCGACTCAATAACTCCAACTCCAGCAATAGGACCCTCTTGTCATTTGACTAGATCATACTCAAGATGTGTATCGATTTTCAATAGCAACAATTTGGTACCATTTGTGGGAAACGTGCAAAAATCCTTCCCCTAATCATTGTTCCTTGCTCAACTGAGACTGGGTGATCACAAGGTCTAGTCAGATAAACGCAGAAATGAAGAATCAGAAGATATATTGAAAAATCCAAGGGCACAGCTCCCGACACCCACCAATGAAGATAAATGCCCCCCCAGGATCAAGCAGGGCCATCTACTCTACTACTTGGGCTGCGGGACAGACCTCGGGAGCTGTGGATACATTGTAGATGGATTTCCTTGAACGCTAGATGATTGAATTCAAGTCATGTGTACAACTCCTCCTTGCGCGCTTGCCGCTGCCCCTATCTAGGGAGGACCGACTCTCTAGATCGCAGGGCCCAATGAGCTATCTCGAGACCACAATGTTCTCATGACAAATTTCAATGGGCATGTGCTTGTGGGTCGCTCACCGTTACGCAACCTTGAGTTTGCGGGATTAGAGAGGCCTTCCCAACAATACAGAGATCTCCACCTTCTCCGTCGCGCGAATTTGTAGCAAGAGACCTATTAGTTTTCCCCAAT
This sequence comes from Eucommia ulmoides, assembly GCA_016647705.1. Lineage (NCBI taxonomy): Eukaryota > Viridiplantae > Streptophyta > Magnoliopsida > Garryales > Eucommiaceae > Eucommia > Eucommia ulmoides. The sequence continues at coordinate 7,106,346 of CM028328.1, forward strand.
GGTGGAGCTCTTCATCGGCCAGTTAGGTTGGACCCCAGAGGCCGATGCGAATGTGATATTGGCTCCTACTCGTCTCCCTTCTGTTTTACTGTGGTCTAAGCTGCTGGTAGTCATATACGAGGGGAGCTCTAAGCAAGGGAGGCTGTGGAGTGTCGCCTTGCTGACATGGAAGCCCGTCTCCAAGAGGTGAACGGAGGTCGGGCATGACAAAGCGTTATTATGGAGTGAGATATCTGTTCGTGAAAGAAGTTCTGGAAGAAGTCGCGCTGATGTACTTTACTCACCCCCAGATGAGTCCGTATGATGAGACGTTAGACCCTATTGATCACCTGTCTATGTTCAAGTCTCATATGGACATACAGGTGGCTGGTAGCAGAATATTATGTTGCTATTTTCATCGCAAGTGTACGGGTAAAGTTTTATAAAATATTGAATGAGAAGCGTTATCGTATCCACAGAGATTGGATTAAATGATCGTTGAGTACCGCGATTATCATAACCAAACTTTATTTAGGAGATAAAAATTGGATTTTTGTTTTTATAAATAATATACTAAATTACAATTAATTAAACTATAATACTAAATATATTATATGATAATATATTATCTAGGGATTAATTTCATTTACTTATACGTGTTTAATCTAATCTAGTTTACATTAACGGTATTTGAATTTATTCGACAATCTAGGTATCGAAAACTCACTCACTACCTCTCTCGAGTGTAAAGTGAATGAATATACGACTTCGCGTCAACGCCGAAGTCCTCCTCAAGCGTTTATACAACACTTTGTCACATGAGTCTCGCCCCAACCTCACGGATTGCACACTTTCTAATACCCTCTCAGGTTATTAGATCGTCGCATTGTATTTAAACCCTAGTCCGAATTCGGGGTTACCTCTCTCGAGTGTCAAATCTCATATTCTCAAATCAATCACAATATCATAACAAGTATATTATAAAGGTAAAAGAATGGTAAACACAATTGAATAAAGATAAACAACCGTTAACGAAACATGATTTACTCAAACAACGAATATCAGTAAACTCCATCAATCCCATAGATAATCAGTGTTTAGCCCATGGCCATAACCATATTTTCAACAATAATCCATATATACATGTTCAAACAACCAAAAACGAGTTAAGAATAAAGAGAGAAACAAGGGAGAATAGCTGTTATCTGAAGGTGGCGCCTGTAAAAACCGCTTCAATCTTGTTTTCTCTTCTCCAATTGTGTTCCTCTTGCTTTTTAGAACACTAAAAAACACTCCATATATATTCTTAGAGAAATGGGAAAGGATCAGGAACAAAAAGGAACAAAAATAAAATATCTAGAAATATCTAAAACAACTGGCCATTGACCGCTGTAGCGGTGGGTTTCACTGCTGCAGCGGTGAGAATGTCGGTAGGCTTTCTGTCATTTCATCGCTGCAGTGTTGGATCTCATCGTTGCAGTGGTGAGCGATCAGAAACTTAGGAAACTCTCTATTGTTTCACCGCTGTAGCGGTGAAACTGTTGCTTTAACACTTCATTGTTTTTCCACAATATTTCTCATTTTTCAACTGTTTTTACTCCTAACCCCTGCTTTGAACAAAAATAAATAAAAACAAAATAAAAATGAATTAAAATATTACAAGAATACTCGAAAACTACCAAATTCGGTTTGAAAATAAATAGATAAATTTTACCTATTAGTGGCCTTTGTAGCTTTTCGGTGCAGAGTCTTTCCCATTATTCTCACAATGACAGTGAGGTCCAAGTTCCAGGGTCTGAGGACAACATTCTTCTCCACCTTCCAGGATCTTGAGCAGTTGTTCTTGGCTCGTTTCATTCGCTCCCGACGGAGGCTGAAGACTATGGCCTATGTCCTTACTCTCCAGCAGGAGCCAGGTAAATCCCTGGGGGATTACGTCGAGCATTTTAATCGAGAAGCCAATGAGTGTGACAAGCTCCTTGAAGGCGTGGCACTGAATGCTTTTATTGATGGGCTCCGGTATCAGAGGCTGTGATATGACCTCTACTCAAATCTTGCTCCCACTGACGATCAAGCTTTGGATCACGGGATTAGGTTTCATAGTGCTGATTTTTGTGTTGTAGCTAGAAGGGATACAGAAGGGTTGAATAAACCGAAAGATAGAGGTCTGCATCAAGCCCAAGCTTTGAGAAGATTACAAACTGAAGGGAGGTTCAGACCCCTGTTAGGAGACAGAAAACTACTTCCTCTCCCAGGGTGTCACCAACCAGAGTTCACTCCGCTCACGGCCTTGGTAGCCGCCATCTTCACAGAAAAATTAGGGCTTGATTTCTTCCCTCCTCTACCTCCCCTAAGAGAGAGGCCATCCGGGAAGTTTGTGATTAGGTACTGTGAGTTCCACCAAGATCGGGGCCACTAAAAAAAAAAAACTGTCCAACTTCGGTAGGAAATTGAAGAGGCTATCTTGGGAACTATGTTCGAATAGGAAATCAGGAGCAGTTCGACGAGGATGAACCTCAAGGAGGCCTCGAGCCCAGAGAAGACAAGAGAACTACAACCGTCTACAGCCCCAGAGGGCTGAGGCCGAGAATGATCACCAGCGCGTGGATGGTGAAATTAACTTCATTCTTGTAGGATTCAGCTCCGGGGATGTGTAGAGTTACCAGGGTCACACGTTCGGGCACCTACGATCTTAAAACCAAAGAAGGTGTGCCACATAGGAAGCCGTGGAATGCTGACCATCTGAAGCACTAAATCTATAGGGAAGATCCACTTTTGTAAATAACTTCTAGTTTGTACAAAGTGTTGCAGTTTTACTTATCAAAATAAAAAAAAGTGTTTTGTACAAATGTGCCTTGTGTCAACTCTCCAATAAACGACATCCCGACCCCCAGGATCCTCCAGTCAAGTAGAAGAGGAACAAATTCCATCCTGAGTGCCAAAAAATCATCAAGGAGGTACAGTTGAGCTCCCTACTAGGGATAGGTCTTTTTTTGTGGAGGAGGTCATAGGTGAGGTAGTGTCTAGACACTTTGCACGTCCCCAGATGGACCCCTATGATGGAACCCTATCGTTCTGCTGCTACTTGCCAAACTCCAAGGGAAAGAACCTTGGACATTTATCCAGGCTCCGTCTTGTTAGGCTTGTGGCGAGTTTAGCACTCTGTTTTTCTCTTAGCCCTACAAGTTGAAGTGCTCTTCATCACGACACTCCAACTCTGTGAACATTCGTAGGGACTTCTGTGGTAATGACCAAGTGTTGAGTTTTGCCACGACTGAGGATTCCACCGAGGAGTGCATCGATTCCAAAGGTGGAGACGAGCAACCCTCCGTCCCACCAGAGATTGAGATGAGCGCCCTCCAGCCTATCTCCAAGAGAAATTCAAAGGCGGAGACAAGAAGCCCTTCATCCCACCATAGGCGGAGATGAGTGCCCTACATCCTGTCTCTAACAACGGCATTTCGACCCTTAGAGTAGTGGATGCTGATCAAGATTAACATCCTGATTATCAGCATCACAGACGATTCTCCATAATGGCATTCCGACCCTCAGAATTGTGGACGATTCTCCAAGTCAACGTCCCGACTCTAGTGTTATGGATGATTATCCTCAGCGGCATTCCAACCCCTTGAGTTGCGGATGACTTTCCACATCAGCATCCCGACTTTCGGCGTCGTGAATGATTCTCCATAGCGACATTCCAACCCCCAAAGTCGCGGATGATTCTCCAGATCAACATCCTGACTCTTGGCGTTATAGATAACTCTCCACAAGCCTTATTCCGATTCTCAGCAATGAGGGTGATAACCAGACCCTCTTCGGAAGTCAATAGTCCATACCCGAGAAAAGACCAAGGTCATCCGCCAAGGCCGAGGCATTGATCGAGTTTGAGGACATGTAGTTATGTATCTTTCCTCACCAGTTGACTACAAGTCCGATGCTCTAAAGAGGAAGGTGCTCTTGCACGGACTAAATGTAGATAACTTGAAAAGGTTCTTGAATGAACCTAACTATGGAGAACTTCTCGATGACTGGCCATGGGGGACCAACCGCTGTGTTGCGCCCTTATAGACTGAGAGGACCAGGCACCCTAGAAAACCTTCATCCTAAGTCCACTACACTATTTCCTCACAATCAACTCATGTCCCGAACTAGGGGTTAGTGGTTTATGGTCTTAGGCAAAGACGAGAAGTTTTTTTTTTTTTCATTTTTTTTTTTTTTTACAACTTTGAAGTACCCTGGCCATACAGCTCAGAAGCTTACATGGTCGCACGCAGAAAAACATGAATTATATGTGAAAACGACTCCACAAAATCCTAAGTATTGAAGAAACAACGACCTAGAGCTCAGTCCTCCCCACCCTCGTCTTGAGGGGCGTCTGTGCAAGGAAAAAAAAACGTCAATCTTGCCCTCCTCGGGAGACCCCTTGTTAGCACTATCCTCCTCGGCACCTCTCTGCTAAGCAATTTCGTGCTCGACACTGTCTTTCGGATCTGAGAACTCTATCTCTGCAGGGTTGACAAAAAAATCAATAGGTAGATGATGAATAATCTTCATTGTGCCGTGGTTCCCTGCTTCATTGTCGCCGCTTAGTGAGTGTTGCTTAGAACTCCACTCTGTGGTATCCGACCAGAGCTCTGCAGCGTCTAAGCTCTCCACTCCGTGGTCTCCGACTAGAGCTCTCTATCATCTGAGCTTTCTACTCCGTGGTCTCCGACCAGAGCTCTCCGATGTCCGAGCTCTCCTTTCTGTTCTCCTCCAAAAGCTTCACCTCATCTTCTCTGGTCGGCAGAGTACAAATGAGAGCCTTCTCTAAATGTGCTCACCAGAATTCCAGGTGATTAGTGCCCTGACGTGCTCAACACGCTCTCTCCCCAGACCTCACCAATCAAGAAAGTAGCAATTAAAATTATCGTTTGCTAAAAAATCTTGAAGTGTCCAAATTTTCCCCCCCAAAAAATTCAAGGGTACAAGGTGAAAGAAAGGACAAACTTCAGGGGTGCAAGGTGCATGAAGGTCAGACTCCAGATGGTGCAAGGTGAATGAAGGTTAAACTTCAAGGGGTGCAAAGTGAATAATGAACAAACTTCAAAAATTTTCTAAGTGTTGAAATTTTTTCCACCAAAGCTCAAAGGTGCATGGTAGAGCTCAAGGTGCAGAGTGAAGCTCAAAGGTACAGGGTGGAGCTCAAGATGGCAAGGTGAAAAGGGTGCAGAGTGGAGCTCAAGGGTGCAGGGTAAAGCTCAAAGGTGTAGGGTGAAGAATTGGCCAGTCCCCGGTTGATCGGTCAACATTGGTAAACAGCTTGCCTAAAATTTGTCGGTAAACAACCTGCATGAAATTCGTTGGTCAACGTTGGTAAATAGTCCTCCTGAAATTCGTTTCTGTCTTCTCCGCGGTGAAGGCTTGCTTGTGCCGGGAGTTGTTCACGGTTCAAAAAGTGCCGCCCAGAAATTTCAAAAAATTTATGGCCACCTTGTTGTGCTATCTTTGCATGGTGTGTGGCCACATGGGGCCTATCCCCCCAAAAAGGTTAACGGTTCTAAAAGTGCCGCCTAAAAATTTCAAAAAATTTATGGGCGCCTTACCATGCTATCTCTGCCCAGTGCACGACCACATAGGGGCCTATCACAAATAGCCCCCCCCCCTGAAGACAAGAAGCTCCAAAGAACCGTCTAGGGATGTTCTCATGCTACGAAGTCTTCGGGATGCCCGTTCCAACCAGAAGTTGATATCTCTGACTTCTTGCTTCCCTCTCTGCCTAGGGCTGGAGGGCTATTGATGAGGGTATTTTTGGTCATCACCGAGTTAGCATCAGGGCGCAGGCCACATGTCCACTATCGCCAATAGTTTTTCCACAAACCTGACGAAGGCCCGCGGGCTTCTCCAGATGGGCCCAAAAGCCCATTACTATGCAATTTTCAATTATATAAATACTGGAACAAATCAATGCCATAAGGTAATGCTCATTTTTCTAATTGAAACATATTGAACTCGTTTACCTTGAGCTTTTACTCTCACGCCAGTGGTACTTTTCGAGGTGTGTACCAGTTTTCAAATAAATACTCGAGGTGTGTACCAATTTTCAACACCAACAAATTATTTTTAATGTTTTTAATTAATACACGAATATATATAATTAATTTTCCTGTTACATAAGTTAAATTATTTTAAAAAATATTTTTAATAAAAAATAAAAGACAAAAAATCAGAAAGTTGAACAGTAAAGAAAAAATTGAAAAACAAAAGAAAAATAATAACTTAAAAAAAACAAGAAAAAAAAACAAAAAAAACCAAGACAGGAAAATCAAAACAAAACCAAAAATTGAATTGGGTTCAAATTTCACAAACTTCCTTCTAATCATTCTACCGATACACAGTTTTTGTTTCTTCTTCTTCCGTCACTTTTACCAATACATTTAACCGAAACCCTCTCAGACCAATTGAATTTCAAGCCTTCTCTCTTCCATTAAAAAAATTAGGGAATTGGGATGAACATTCGGCGCAATAACAACGGCAGTCTTGGATACTGCAAGCGTTTCGCACTTGCGAAATCGAAAATCCAAAAGACTCTTCGTTAATTCCCCACCGCACTGCTATAAATATTACTTACAGTCATTTTCCACTCGCCATCTCTCTCTCTCTCTCTCTCTCTCCCCATCTCTATCAATATACCGCCTGAAATTTTAATGGCTTCCCTTAGTGGAAAGCGGCGTTTCAAGAAAAAGGCGGATTTCCCTCATCCGACGTCAACCGGCAATAGCGACGTCAATGAGGAAAACTTTTCCTTCCCGTAGAGCCACTCTCTATGGTCGCCGAAGAAGATGAACAAGTGCCGGCAACCCCAGTTCACGCACCTATTGTACTGTCATACAATGACTGAATACGACCCCTTCTCAACGCAGTGGACAGACTTCGTCGCCTGAAAGTGATGCAGGAAGGCATTCATCTCCCAACTACAGTTGTGATCGGAGGCCAATTCTCTGGCAAATCCAGCGTTCTTGAATCCCTTGCCGGCATCAGCCTTCCTCGAGGGCAGGGTATATGCACTCGGGTGCCCTTGATAATGCGCCTCCAGCATGTCCCAAACCCAAACCCTAACCCAAAGCTCTACTTGGAGTTTCATGGAAAAACAGTGCCCACAGACGAAACCCGCATTGCAGACGACATCAACGCTGCTAAAGATGAAGTCGCCGGTAAAGGAAAGGGTATTTCAAACACTCCTCTCAATCTTGTCGTGAAAAAGGATGGTGTTCCTGATCTTACCATGGTTGATTTGCCCGGGATCACCAGAGTGCCAGTTCATGGGCAACCCGAGGACATATGCGAGCAGATATCGGATATCATTATGGATTTCATAACTCCAGAGGAGAGCATCTTATTAAATGTTACATAAATCTAGAAAAAATTTATATTGATCTAAATCTTTTCAACTAGCTCTAGTATCATCAGTCGACATACCTACACCAGTTTGATTGAAAAAAGAGAGCACAAGTGTAAATTAAAAAACATAGTAGCTTGATGGGGTAAAAAAGTAGAGGAATTTCTTATGTGATGTTAGTCTATGAGCAATCCATATGTATGATTATATAGTCATTTACTTCTTTATTCTTTTTAGGTTGGCCTAGAGCTTAATTAATGGAGCAGATGTGTTTGTTAGTGATAATAATTGATGAGAGCGTCTAATTTGTGAGAATATAAAGTTGATTCAATTGTATCTGGAACATGTTCTTAGGATGGAGTTACTTGCTATCAAATCTTGAAATGTCGCAATCTAGGGATTGATCAATTTTATGCTTTCCAGAAACTTTAAGATCTGGGCATCCTATTGACTTCGCTTAAGTTCTTCCTCGCTTTTTTGCGATATACATGACATGAGCTTCTGCCGTTATGCAATTTTCGGTTTCTTTGCCGATTGATAAAATTCCAATTACAAGATTCAAGTGTAACGAGGTCTATTGAAACTATAAAGTCTTCAATTTCGAAAATTAAAATATTTGGCCTTTGAATTTCATCATTATCGAATTCCATGGTTTTGACAAATCCAGACCCAAACACAGTCCAACAATAATTAAAGAACCCGTCACTCATCAAAGCATGAAAGTCCCTAAAAGGATAATCAAATTCCACTAAGAATCCTCCAATACAGATCACATTTTGTTTTCTTAAAACCCTAAGAAAGCATTTTTAGACTTTTAAAACAAGAGAAATATGGAAAATGAAGTAATTTCAGTAAAATCAGGCACATCTGAGCAGGTTAAGAGCAAAATCAACAATCAATTCCAATAAAATATTATCAAACAATTGATAAATCATCATCAAAACAATAGATATAGGGATAACGATTCAGATCTTACCACATGAGTGCGCACAAGCCCTTGCCGGTGACGACATGCCATCGCTTATGTTGATGAAAAATAGATTCAAATCTCGAATTGAAGAAATGAAAAACTTAGAATTGAAGAAGAACATACCTTGTTGAAACTTTGTTTATTCGCCGCCTCTCTTCTAAGATCGCAGCCGTCGCCGCCGTCTCTCTTCTCAAATTGAATCCATCGCTTGAACTCGCCGCTTAGGAGTCAGGACACAATGAAATCGACGCTCGATCAAATGAATATTGAACAAAAGAAACCCTACATCCTTAAGGGCAAAACAATCATTTTTTTTTTTAAATTTGAAAAGTTGCTGAGCGTCTTCTGCAAAAAAAAAAGAAAAAAGTCAATGGGTGTTTGCTGAATTTTTAACTTAATTTTTCAGCTAACTTAATTAATTAAGTAATTTTAATTATATTTGTCAAACACACTTAATTAATTAAGTGCTTAATCTATTCAGTTTTAAGGTTTTTTTTTTTTTTTTTATCAAACATATCCTGAGTCTTCAAATTAATGAGAGCACTCCAACACTATTTTATTTCTTTCTCAAAATTTTGAGTATATTTAAATTAATAAATGTATTTTTTTAATTAATTTGATTGTCATAATTCTTCCAATTAATTCATTGCCATAATTCTACTAATTAAATTTAGTTTTTAAAATTGAGTTATAATTGTTTATTGTCTCTTCCTTCTATAACATCCCAATTCATTGAGAGCTCACCATTTCAATCTTCTTATTTTTCAAGATTTTGAGTATATTTAAATTACTAAGAGTATTTTTAAATTAATTTCATTGTCATAATTCTACTAATTATTTCATTATCCTAATTTCGCTAATTAAATTTAATCTTGAGAATTGAGTTTTAATTGTTCATTGTCTCTTCCTTTTCCTTCTATAACATTCCAACTCATTCTTTACATTCCATCCACTTGCATATATAATTCGACGTTCAAATTCAAGCACAACTTAGAATTTAGAAAGACTTCATAATGGCTCCTAAAATATCCTACCGCTAATATGTGGGATTTGGAATATTTTATGGTCATCGCACCTTTCTCTCCTCCTCTCTCTCTCTCTCAGTTTTGTCAACACAGGTATGATTTCCATTTCTTCTCCGTCATGTAAGGAGAAGAGAAAAAAAATGAGGACACAATAGTGGTGAATGTTCTGTTGGACACAATGGTGGTGGTGAAGATGGATGGGATGTAGAGAAAAACATACGGAATAACATGGATTTTCTTCCAAACGATAAGCCCCAAAGTTCACTTCCATTTTTAATTTGATTTGTGCTTAAATTTTAGAGATAGATTTGAAATGGGTGGATCAAGAAAGAAGCAACCATGTTTATTCTTCATGTTTACATGAAATGAGAATTTTTTTACCTTTATTGACTTGGGTTGTTACAAATTTTTCTTCTTAAATTGATAAGATATTTGACATTTTCATATGACATATTCTATTTTATTGTTAATTTTGATTCTTTTTCAGTCTTATATTTATTTTGTCTTTGTGTTTATGACATATTTTTTTAAACAATTATTTCTTTGTGTTGATAGGTAAGTGACAATGGACTAGATTTAGTTTAGTTTCAATGGAAAACAAAATCAAAATCTTTCAAAAATCTAAAAAGAATATGTAAAAATATAAGCTTAGAAAATGAATGAAGGATAATGGAGAATTTATCTTCTTCAGCTCATGGTGCTTCTAAAGACACTTTTTTTTTTTTTTGGTAATTGGGTGAGTTCTCTCATTTATTTATTTCTATTTTTTTTTTAATAAATTTATGTTTTTATTTTTAATTTGCACTTTGACTGCAAATGTTCTCTTCATATTCTAATTCATTGCACCATTGTAGACTCCTATCTCAATTTGAAGAGCCATGTAGTTAGGATTCCTCAATTGCACTTCTAAAATTTGACATTTACAACATCAAACCAAATTAAAGCAAGTAGTTTATACACTTTCATAAAGTACATTAGAACTAAAATTATAAAATTAAATATGTGTCATGTGTAATATTCAAATAAAAAATAAATATTAATAGAATTTTTTTCAAGACCCGCATTATATGCAGGTCTAAAACTAGTATTATTACTAAATGGGAGTCTAGTTTTTTTTTTTTTTTTTTTTTTTTTTTTTTTTTTTTTTTTCTCGTGTTTGGTAAACAAAATCTAATAATTAAAATGTCATTTTATTATCTTTCATTGTGATATAACTCCTACTAAATGACCCAAAAAATTTAATTGCCCAAAAAAAATATTTCTACTAAAAAAAGATGTAATATATATTTATTGGATCGATATTTTTTAGGGGCGGTGACCAAGTAGTCTTGAAAAGCGCCGGAAATTACAGATTGAATCCCCTATTATTTCCATGTACCAAGTAGTCATTTTTCTATTTCTGTGACGAAAATATCCCTCATGTGTAACTTTCAATGCTAAAATCAAAACACATGAATTTTTTCATAATTCCTGATGTCGTAAAATTAATATTTTTACACTGTATTAATCTGTAAAATGTCATCTTTTTTACGATATGCGAATCATATTTTTTGGACGTGTGGATCGTATTATGCGTGGATGTTACATGTAACATCAAATATAATAATGTAACATTATCTAACATTGATAAATTTGAAACAAATATTTTCAATAGATGTTACATGTAACATCTATAATCAACGATTATTTTAAAAACATATTTTCAATTGATGTTATATGTAACATATATATCAAAAACATATTTCAGAGTTACATCTATATCAAAACATATTTTTCAATTAATGTTACATGCAAAACATATTTTTATATAATGTTACATGTAACATTAATGCGATTTCTAATTCTCTCACTAACACACATGTAACATCTATATTTTAGAGGATGTTACATGTAATCTTAATTCAATTTCCAATTTTTCTCACTAATACAGACCAGCATTATCACTTACCCACATTTCTCTCACTATATTTCAAGGGGATGTTATATGTAACATTGTAGGGTGTAATGTGTATATAGTTAAAAAAGAACTCTAAATATTTCAAGGGGATGTTACATGTAACATTGCAGTGTGCAATGTGTAAATAGTAAAAAATGAACTCTAAAGGTTTTAATACTCACTTCAATGTTACATATAACATTAATGTGATTCTAATTTCTCTCACTAACATAAACTCATATTATCATATATCCACATTTCTCTCACTATATTTCAAGGAGATGTGACATGTAACATTGCAGAGATAGTAAAAAAAGGAACTTCAAATACACATATAACATCTATATTTTAGAGAATGTTACATGTAACATTAATGCGATTTTCAATTTCTTTCATTACTATAGACCCACATTATCACACACTCACATTTCTTTCATTATATTTCAATGGGATGTTACATATAACATTGCATGGTGCAATGTGTTGATAGTAAAAAAAATCTAATTTCTCTCACTACCATAGACCCACATCATCACGTTCCCACATTTTTCTCAATATATTTCAAAGGGATGTTACATGTAACATTGCGGGTAGCAATGTGTAGATCGTAAAAAAAAGAACACCAAATGCTTTAATACCCACTTCACCATTTCTTTCTCTCTCTAAAAATAAAGAAATTCTCACCAGATTGAAACAGAGGGTGACGACATCCATTGAAATACTTGGATTTGAGTGGTGAGGTGGTGGAGAAGTCGGATCTGGACAACAACAGTGGGGAAGGTGTCGGCGACGATGGGAAAGACATCGGATATGGATAGCGACGATGGGTGTGTGTCAGATCTCAACAGTGATAGCGGCGAATTTAAGTTGCGAAGGCGTTGGCACTACAGCAAGGCGATGCTCGGCGATTCAAGAATGAAATCTCGTTGCGCGTATAACGGAGGGCCAAATCGGTAACCGAAAATGTACGGATGATGAATTTAGAACTGATTGGTGCAAGAAATCGCCGGCAAAGGAGTTCTCGGTGCAAGAAAATGGATATGGGTTTTATCGGTTGTTTCACGCTAATATTGGGATTATCCGGTAATTTTTCCTATTTTTTATACTTGTAAAAATTGACGAGTTGATACTAGATACTAATTTATCATTATTTATCTGCTTTGAAATTCCTTTTTATTTTTATTTTTATTTATATATATATATATATATATATATATATATATATATATATATATATATATATATATATATATATATATATATATATATATATATATATATATATATATAATGTTATTTGTTTAATTTTCAATGATGTTTTTAATTTTATTGATTTATAAAACGTGTTTATTTACTACAAATTCTCAAGTCGTCCATAATTCAATCTAATATCGTATGATAATGGATATAATAACATATCATTCAAACTCATACTACGATAAATATAAATCAACTATTAGAGCTTTTTGCACTTTGCATCTAAAGTTTTAGAGAAATTTTACTTTAGTTCCTGTTCTTTTAATTTGAACACATTAAATCTTGAAGTATTCAAATCGCGTTAAGTTAATCTTTCCGATATTTTTTATGACGAAATTTATCCACGTGGGTGATTATGTATTTTTAATTTGAACACATTAAATTTTGAAGTATTCAAAATCGCGTTAAGTCAATCTTTCCGATATTTTTTATGACGAAATTTATCCACGTGGGTGATTACGTATTTGATACGTGGTTGATTTCGTCATAAAAAATGACTGAGTTATCGATTTGAACTGATTTAATACATTTTGTATACTTCAAAGTTTAAAGTGTTCAAATTAAAAGTATAGAGAATAAAGTAAAATTTCTTCAAAACTTCATAGAGGTAAAGCCAAAAAACTTCTAACTACTATATAAAATTGAATATAAAACCAAGTTAAGTAGAAATCCACCTTTGAAATTAAAGTCACGGTCATCTTAAGTAAGGTTCACCCACCCTGAAAGGGCAACTTGTTCAAAATGTGCAACAACGAGGCAGCTTCCCCAAACAAAGAATTAAAGTTTCACATGCACTAAATTACAGCAGCCACCCCCCCCCCCCACTAGCAAACCCCAGAGGCAATTGTGGTCAAGAATGCTGAAAATTTTGTGGGCCAAAATACAGTTGGAAAGAGAGAAGATTCAACAAGTCTACGACTTATTTTCACTGGTCCCCAATCACGTTTTTGTTGTTGTTTTTTCATGTTTTATGGTAAATTGAGGCGGGCCAATTTACCATAAAACATTATCCCACATTGCTTGGTACATTCAAAATTAAATTCCTGAAGTGACACACCCAACTTACGCGCACCTCGATTAATCACCATCTCAGTCAATTTTAAGGACGTATTTTCTCACATCGGCCTTGGACATTCAAGATTAAAGTCAAAATTTAATTTTTGAAATACTCTCTAAGAGAGTCAAACTCTAGTTGACAAAGAAATAGACAATTCCCTTTGCCATCCGAATCACGTTGCTAATTAGTAAAAACAATTTGATTTTGGTATCTAAATGTTGGTCGACACTTATTAAGAATGTTTAATTGGTCAGGACAATTCAATTTCAAAATTAACCCTCACCTTTGCAACACCAATTTCAAGTTAGTTTTAATACATCACATCAATTTTGTCACATCAACTTACATCACTTGACACCAAATCGTTTTGAGTTGGTTCCTCCTATCTTGATATTAGAGATAATGTAACGAAAACTTGTCTCTCATTCTCTAGTAGATCATAATCATTTGTACTAGTCGAAGATTGCACATTTCTCACAGTTCCCTCATAATCAAATCATCTGTGTAAACTGGAGGTTGTACGTGTATTAGATTCATATCCCACATCAATCACTTGACAGTTTTCAAATCATTATGAATGAATTATTTATCTGAATTCATCAAAATCAAGAGATTTACCGGTAAAATTAACAAACAAATCACAGGATAAATCACATGAAAATGACATTAGTGCCCTTTAGATAAATTGGACCTGAGTTTACAAACGATTTTGTTGAAGTTAATTATTTAAATGCCACAATTAGAAAAAAGTATTAATGGTGGGTCCTATGCCAAAGTTTCCTCCAATATTCATTTACTTTTCTTGTATCGCTGTTAAATTCATTCTCCTATAAATAGGGATCCACCCAGGAGTTCATTCCCAACATAGAAAGTTTTCAGAAAGACAAAGCTTCATCTACACTGTTTCACACACACATAGCGTGAGAGAGAAAGATATATATAGAGACAGAAAAATGGAGAGCTGCCCAGTCATCAACATGGAGAACCTCAATGGTGCCGAGAGAGGTGCAACCATGGCGACCATTAGAGATGCTTGTGAGAACTGGGGCGTTTTTGAGGTATTCTATATTATACAATTACACTTTGTACCCTTAATGTTTCCAATTATTTTCACTTTGATCCCTTGAAGTAGGATTATAGTACTGCTTTTAACTATAATTTGACAAATTCAAGCGTATTTTCTGCCCAATTTTCTTCGCGAGTCTAAGAATTTGTCGAATCCGGCACAAAATTGATTCTTTCAATGGGAAAGGTGTTAAAATTAAAACTTTGGTATGAAAAGTTCAAAATGATGTAAAATTAAGGTCATGAAGTGTAATTACAAAACAAACATTCCTTTACATTGTTTATGAACCTATTAGTGTGTGTGTGTGTGTGTTTGGGCAGTTGGTGAACCATGGAATCCCACATGAGATGATGGACAGAGTGGAGAGATTAACAAAAGAGCACTACAAGAAGTGTATGGAAAAGAGGTTCAAAGAGATGGTTGAAAGCAGGGCACTGAAGGGTATCCAAACGGAGGTGACTGACATGGATTGGGAGAGTACTTTCTTCTTGAGACACCTCCCTACCTCCAACATTTCTGAAGTCCCTGATCTTCAAGAGGAGTATAGGTACAAAACCCAAAATTTACCGACTCACAGAGTGTACACAATAAAAGTTCCTGTAATTTTTTATATAAAAAAATTGCAGTAACTTTCATGTAGTACAAAGTTACTAAAGCTCGTAAACGACATGAACAAAAGTTTTAAGTTTGTGGACTATTAAACCTCAATTTATTTATATTCCGAAAAATTTTATTCTAACTTTTTTTCTTTTTTTTTTTTAAATGGCATATCGAGGGTGTCCGAACTGAAAATGTGCATTGTTTAATGTATTTCATGTGAGAGTTAATTATGATAAAAAATAATATTAATATTTATTTCCAGGTTAAAGTACAAAACTTTAAAATTTAAATGTTTGATTGAAAAAATTGAAATCCAAAATAAAAAATAAAAAATAGAAAACACTAAGGTAGCATTTAGTTTCATGGAATTGCAGTCTTGGAATTTTTATAGTTCATTTCTAATTCAATTTAACTAATAATTTTGACTTTTTTTTTATTAATAGATATATAACAATAAGTTAAATTCAAACAAATAATAAAAAGAATTTTGCTAAAATATGAATCATATTATACAGGAACTTGATGAAGGAATTTGCTGCAAAATTAGAGCAGCTAGCAGAGGAGCTCTTGGACATTCTCTGTGAGAATTTGGGCCTGGAAAAAGGCTACCTCAAGAAGGCCTTTTATGGGTCGAAAGGACCGAATTTTGGGACCAAGGTCAGCAATTACCCGCCATGCCCTCAGCCAGATTTGATAAAGGGCCTGCGCGCCCACACCGACGCCGGCGGTATCATTTTGCTCTTCCAGGACGATAAGGTCAGCGGCCTCCAGTTCCTCAAGGAGGATCGGTGGGTCGATGTTCCGCCGATGCGCCACTCTATCGTTATCAACCTGGGTGACCAATTAGAGGTATGAAAATTGGGCAAAAATAATTATTTTATTCTATAGGAAAAAATGGTAAAATTTTCCTATAAATTGCAATTCGCTTTCCATCGGTATAATTTTTTTAGATAAATCTAAAATGAGTATCAATTTTTCTTTCAATAACACACCCCAACAAACAAAAAAAAAAAAAAAGAAGAAGAAAATTTAAAATAAAATAAAATAAAAAAGGTCATTAAATTGATTTTTCTTGGCTTCATAAAAACAGGTGATCACCAATGGCAAATACAAGAGCGTCCTGCACCGGGTGATAGCCCAGACAGACGGCAACAGGATGTCAATTGCTTCGTTCTACAACCCCGGAAATGATGCCGTCATCTTCCCGGCGCCGGCGCTTGTGGAAAAAGCGGCAGACGAGAAAAAACAGATTTACCCCAGATTCATTTTTGATGACTACATGAAGCTCTATGCAGGCCTCAAGTTCCAAGCCAAGGAGCCCAGATTTGAGGCCATGAAGGCTGTGGAATCAAGTGTTACCTTGAGTGACCCAATTGCAACAGCATAGATTTCACAATTGTTTTTGGGATAAAGAAATGAATTAGTGTGTGTTTTTTCTGGATTGGGGATGGTCACATACATAAAATTTAATGGTGGTAATACTGGTCTAGTTGGAGTCATAGTTTATTCTTAAGTGCTTGCTTATTGAGTGTATCAAAATTACCAATACGACCTTCTATTAATTATCAATAACACAATCTTTTATTAATATTAATATATTAATATTATTACTATTATTTCTCTTATGTTCTTGTTGGATGTTAATTCAAATTTGTGTATTAAAACAACTTGGTTATATTAAGCTAGACAAGTTAAATTATGGGACATTTGGTGCACAATTCCATACATATAAATTATACCATTAATAAAAATCAGTTTAGGTGCAATCCTTTTTTCAATATCGAATGTAAATATCCATACTATTTTATTCTAAATTTTTTAAATAGAAAACAATTGATTTTGACTTCCTTTATTTTAGGAAATAGTTGAATACAACAACGGCTTGTGAATAAATAGATTTCAACACAGTTATATTGTGAAATTTATAGTTTTGATATGCAAATTCTTGATTTTCATTAAAAACTGATAAAAAAATGTCCATTTTGTATATTATTGTGGTTTAGAATTTTGAAGGCGTGTTGACTTCACCACATCAATGTACGATAACATTTTTACTTGCATTTTAAAGGATCGTTTACTTTTGTTCAAAACTTTCACCTTCTCAAAATTTTACTAACAAGACAGTTTTTTGTGATTTGATGGTTATTTATAGACATTCGGGAATGCTTGATCAGGGACTTAATGTGCTAGGTGTGTTTTGTGATATTTTTTTTTGTTGAAGAATTTAAAATGACATAACTAGGGAAATTAAAAACCTCAAGAATTACAAAAGAAGAAAGAACCTAATCAATCAAACCAAATACAAATACCTCAAACAATGAGGATACATTAATAGCAACCTAACCTTGCCCCTAACAACAATAGCTAAAAGAAACTAAAAAACCTAACAGCAACAAAATCAAAACACGAACAATAGCAATCCAAACACACATTGCCAGCATTGGAAATGCAGTAGCCAGGATGGGGAGCAAAATCGCAGCAGAGAGCAAAATGTAGAAGCACAAGGCCACAAAGTAGCAATTGTGAAGCAAGCAATGCAACAGAATATGTAGCAGATCATACTCCAGGTGTGATCCGATAAGGAAAAAACCAAGAACCTGAAAAGAAAAAACACAGCAGCCATCCAAACACAAAAACACTGCATGCACTGGAAATGTTGCAGGCCAAAGACGAACCAAAAACAAGTTGGGTGGTTATGTCTCATTGATCTAGTGACCATTTTGGATATTCTAGTGTATTTTGAGATTGGCATTGATATTTTAGATTACTTCTCATCACTTGGATAATGATTAATGTTTTTCAACTGTCTTGTAAAATCATAATGTTGTGTCAATTTTGATACCAAATTTATAGATTTCTGATTGCAACACGTTTAATAAAATTGAGCATTATGTTGACAAATTATAAATATGTTTTGTAATTGTCTTGTCTTATCATGTCATATGAATTTGTTAACATCAATACATAATTTATAACGTGTTGATGTCAAGAGGTCAAATGTGCAAGGTGAGTTTAATGGCCTTGAAATACTCATATTAAAGGAGAATTCATGTGCATATCGTGTGCATTGTTTTGCCCATCAATTAAAATTGACTTTTATTTTTTTTTTATTTTTTTTGGTATACTTACGGGTGTCCTCCTACCCACACAAAGTGAAAGATTAGCTCGTTCAGGATATGTAACTACCTCTTTCAACAAGTGTTTTTCCGTAAGCTCGAATTCTTGATCTTACAGAGGTCTCTCAACTGCTTTAACTCAAATTTGTCTTGCCACTTAAACTACATCTTATTAGTAATTAGCTCTTATTGTTGTGGCCAAGAATCATGATCATGTTTCTTCCCTTTTTAGTTTGGTAGGTAGAGTATTGATTGTTGTGGGATCTTCTTGTGTAACATTATGATTTATATTCTATTTGATAATGCAATTAGGTATTTAAAACTGAATGCACTAAGTATTAATCAAATTAAATATGTT
The DNA here is from genome assembly GCA_016647705.1 of Eucommia ulmoides. Lineage (NCBI taxonomy): Eukaryota > Viridiplantae > Streptophyta > Magnoliopsida > Garryales > Eucommiaceae > Eucommia > Eucommia ulmoides. The sequence continues at coordinate 7,125,091 of CM028328.1, forward strand.
TGATACAAAAATAAACAATCACTTAAAAAATAAACATCACTTAAAAAATTATTCAAAATTTAGCCAACATATTAAAATGGACCCCAAGAGACAAAGTCCATACCATCTTAAACTCATTGATTTATTTATTTTTAATAAAAATCAATTTTAGTAAAACACACACACGCGAGCTTATCCCTTGGGAAATAACATATCCTGCAAGGGCAAAAGGGAAACAATAACAAAGCTTAAAAAATGAAATCATTTGCTCAAATAGTATGAATCAAGTATCAAAAATGAAAATATCTTGATTGATTCAATTTTCCCTAAGTTGCAAAATACTTCATTGTCAAGTGGGTACTTCGATTTGGTGGAGATCAGGTGTTGCGGCAGTAAGTGTTTCTTGACGGCAAAGTTCTTCCGGTGAGAAAGACAGTTAATGACAAATTTTTCCAGTGGTAAGAGTGTCCGCGTGGAGTGTCCCAACGATATTTTACGACAACGACATCTAAATTATAAATATTTGTCATGCAACATTTTTTTTTAATGATTATGACCAAATATTTATTGCCCAATTTTTATTTTTAATACGACCGTCAATATGTGAAATAAAAGTTACTGTACAGTAGTAATTACTTCAGTGTGATTTAGTTTTGTAAATATTATTGTGTAGCAAATATTTGAAAACTCAGTGTAGATATTTTGCAACATAATTCAAAAAATTGTTGTGTAACAAATATCAATGGAAGATTTATGCCTAAACAAAATGAATAAGGGGTATTTTATGAAATTAATATTAGGCCTTGGGACTCATATAAAAAAAATGGATTCTTATTTTTTAGTCTTCTATACAGATGCTATTGAGAATTTAGACTCCACAAAATCTTTAGAAAAAAGTCATTCATTCTATCCCCTATTAACGTTTATTTACGATTTCTACTATTTTGTCCTATGCAAGAAGACAAAAATATGCACACATGACGTTAACGTTAATTCGGTCCACATTTTCAGCATTACACCATCCGTTGTGTTTTTTTTTTTTTGGTGTGCGTTAACTTATTTTGTGTGCGTTACACATTTTTTTGCGTACGTTAATGTTAACACATTTTCATATTTTTTTTTTTGTGTGTTTCAAGTCATCGTATCTTTCTTCATCTGTTTCTGTGCATTTAACGTTAACACATTTTTTACTACTGGGGCGTGGGTTTTAACGTTAACGTATTTTATTTTTCGAGATTCTGTGTGTTAACGTATTTTACTTGAATATTTAAGTTAACGTCCTATCATATACTTTTATCTTGTGCGCGTTAATATTAACTATCATATGTGATATTTTGTCATTTGAGTTAATGTGTGTTTGGTGATTGACCACCATTTCCATTTCAAGCATCCATAAATCAGGAGTATGAACGTCCATTCCATTTCTTTATGTAACCGTCAAGGATCAAATTCTAAACTATTTGTACGGATTTGTTTTTTTGTCAACAAAACTGTTTTTTTTCTACGTTAACTCTTAAATAAGGTTCAAACAATAAAACTCTTTTTTTTTTTTAAAAAAAAAATAAAATAAAAAAAATAAAAATAAAATAAAAAATAGTTTTTATTTCATCAATGTTTATATTAGAAGAGATCAATAGACCATGACCTTTTCACCTACTTTTTTTTTTTTTTTTTTTCGCGGCATGAAGAGATCATTCACATGAATAATATTAATTTGTCAACACTATCAAAAAAACATTTTTACTTTTTTACTTATAAGTAAATGTATTTTTTTGTCATTTTAAAATGTACGTAAAAAAAGTGTTACCAAATGGTACCGAAACAAATGGGCGCCTAAGAGAACAATTTACATGATATACACCAAATTATGTAGATACTCGTCGGCACCAGGAAGTCTTTTTTGTTTCTACTTTTATCAAATTTTCAGCTGTGGCGTATCAAGTTTGTTGGTTCACTTAAAACGTACTTCGGCAGTTCATATTTTGCACCTGAAAACAGGCATTTACAAGACAGATTTCAGATGGAACCAAAGAATGAAAGAGAGAAATAACTCACCAGGAGAAGGGGGTTGGGGTGGGGTGGGGGTACTTCTTTCATCATAGCATACAGTCAAATCAGAATTTTGAATGATCACACTAGCATGCATTGCCTGCAGCTGCTTGAGCAAGGTTGAGATCAACTTCTGTTGCAGAATAAAGCGCATCCCAAATTTCTCGGGCACACAAAAAGTATTTTTTCCATAAGAAAGGGTATTTTATTTCGATAAGCATATGACAATATTAGAATTTAAAAGGAAGAGCCTTCTTTACCTTAAGGTAAAATTTACCATGTAGCCGACAAGACTCCCCAAAACTATTACAAGCAACAAAAACCCTTAACCTGTTGCTCCAACGGGCTATCATGAGGGCAATCCTAGGGACCAGATATATACCAATACACGAAGCCATATAGTTACACAATATATAAAACTCCTAGTACCACACAAGAAAGAGCATGTTATAAGCTGGTATGGCGAGAGAGAGAGAGAGAGAGAGTTCCAGAGATTAATCCGAAGGAACATTTGATCCAACGGGTCATTTCCAAATCATGCAATTTCATTAGGCATTAACAAATCAATCTAAATTCTTACGTCTCCGATGAGAGAGAGATATAGTGTGAAATCCTTACAGAGTATTAATTGTCTGATATATAAAATATTATGTGGATAGTACTTTGGCAGTTTTTATAGTGGAATAAAGGCTTCGAAGAGGAGTGGAGACCCCGAGCTAGGTACCCTCTCTTTGCTTATGCGTTGCTTTGTGAGCACTTACGGGGACTGCCATCTACATCACCAACCAAGGGACGAACTGGGTCAACGCGATGAAGACGTTGTGTCTTTGAGTGTGAGATATAAAAATCCCACGTCAGAACTATGAGGTTGTGTTTGGTTAAGGGATTTGAGGGAGAGATTTCATTTGTTCAAAGGATTTCACAAATCCTTTAGTAAATTCATAATTTGTTTGAGTACTATTAGGAGAGGATTATAAAATCTATTCATTTGTAAAATAGGAGAATAAGAGGGATTTGTAAATCACTTCAAAACATAAGTTATTTCTAATTTCTTTTAAGAGAAAATTTACTATTTTTTCAATTCCCCATCCATTTCACTTCAATTCTATTTTTTATTTTGTAATTAGATGAATTTCAAAATTCTATTTTGTCTATGTTATATAATAAAATTATATTTGTAAAATATGTATAAAATTTATTATTAAAATAATAATGTACAATTAAAGTTATATTACTTAAAATTATATTATTATATTATTAAAATTATTTTATTAAGTTACTAAATAAAAATTATATTATAATATATTTTCACATTTTTTATTATTAAATTTTAATAGATTTCAAAATTCTACATATAAATACTTGTATATCCAAGTAAAGGAATTATGAAATTACACAATCAAATTTCCCATTTAAAAAAGTTGTCCAAACAAAGAATTTGTAAATAATAAGATTTCAAAATCCAATTTTAAAATAACATCATTTACAAATTCTATGAATTTATCAAATCCGTTGCCCAAATGGAATCTTAGAAAAGATTGTTTGATATATAAAGTACTATGTGAACTGTTATTATTAACTTATCTTAAATATTTTGAGCCGCGTGCACTCGGTTCAAAAGTTAATAGTTCAGTGGACCGCATGAGATGTTAGAATTACATAGATATTGTTATATGAACTTCTTGATCCGATTGTTAGCTAATATGTTTTTCATGTATACGGATGAGGGAAAAACACAGTAGCAATAAACATTTAAGTCTACCTTTCCTGCCACCATAGTGAGGAGCAGTATCCTAGAACTCATCTCGAAGCTACATAAGCTAACTCTTCCTTATCGGCTTTGGATGCTTCCATGGTTTTGGCTTACGAATCTTTCTCACACTCCCTGTGATAATCAAGAAGCCCTTATGATGAGCGATCATACAGAAGTTCAAGATCCTGCAACGTTGGTGTTTTTCGCTTTTTTTTTTGATAGGCAAATAATTGCATTAGAATAACGGGATAGTTTTTGCATTTTTTTTTGTTGCGACTGTATTATCTTTTAGCCTAACAAAATTGTCCAGAAGGTCACCGATTATCAGGCCAAATTTCTTGAAGCACCATGTTAATGGGCAGGAATCAATGCACTAAAATAGGTATTGCTTTCACATTGTAATATACATACATTAACCGTCGGGTAACCGAATGATACCAAACCAAATGGTTCGATTTTTAAACAAATTAAATGACTTTTTGTTACGGTTTTTGTTTTGATTTTGAGATAGTAACCGCTAACCGAACCGAATAACTGATATTTTAGATATATATTTATTATATATAGCCCCCACTTTTTATTTTTTTTTATTTTTTTATTTTGACTCCTAGTGTGTATGTATATATTATACAGTCAATTGGGTTAATTTTAAGGTTTTCATGATTTTTCCGGAATTTTAATTATTTTTTGTTTATTTATAAAAAAATAACGGTTCGAGATTTTGATTTTAGTTTTTGTTTTACATAAAATTAAAAAAATCTTAACGGTTTCGATGTTTTGATTTTGGTTATGCATAAAAGTAAACGGTTCGGTTTTAAAAACCGTTTTTTGAATAATCGGTACTTGTGTTTTGGATTTGGTATATGCCTAATGATTTTGGTTTCTAGTAAAACCGACCTGAAGCCGAACCGTTGTCATCCCTACACACACGGTTCGGTTTTAGTTTCGATTTTGCATAAAATTAAATGGTTCGGTTTTAAAAATATTTTTTAAAAAACCGTTGGTTTTGGTTTTGGATTTGGTATATGGCTAACGGTTTTGGTTTCTAGTAAAATTGACCCAAAGCCAAACCGTTGTTGTCCCTGCATACACTGTATCACTTAAAGTCGGAGAGAAAGCGGTATATAATAATTGAAGTCATACCAATCTTCAGAAAAAAATAGCAAAATCAAGGAAATCAATAGAAATTAATACTAATTAACAGTCTCACCGTCTCCTTTGCTCAGCGACGATCCTCCACAGCCCATACTGTAAACTCCGTCCGCACACAATCCAGGGCAGTGAACAAACAACCTCAGGACTTCATTGCGAAAAGCTTCAAAACTCCGCCGGCGGCGAGGTCGACTGCCGGAAAATTTTCCAGTGAATTTTTCGGGAAAATGAAATCAAGAAAGAGGAAATTCTCAGGACATTTGTACTCCATTTGAGGAAAAAAGAAAGATAAATGTTTATAAAGTGTTGGGGGGGGCTGGATGTCATCTTTTCATTCCCGTGGGAAGTTCAAAGTTGTTTGGAGGGTTTTATCACATGCCACTCGCGACATTATAGACTTAGATTCTTAGGCCAATCAGATTTTCTTTTTTTATTTAAGTTGATTTTTCAAAAATAAAAAATTAAAGCATATATATCACACAAAATTACTGAGTCATACCATCAAATTAAAATACAAATTTAATAATAGCCAACAAAATATTGCATGTAATCTTTGCTTACCAATTAAGGATTAAAATTTGCATTTAACCCACATGAAATAAAAAAAATTAATTAGACTCTAAAATTCTTAAAAATATATTTTAAATAAGACGATAGTCCCCAAATTTTTTAGAAATCGATTTAAAATTAACAACTAACTCCAAAAATTATCAAATGTTTTTTATAATTTTCATAATATACAAATCAACCCAAAAATATTACACTTATTTAAAATAATATTTTTTGAAATTATAAATTTAACATTTAACTACAAGAATTATAAATTTAACATTTAACTACAAGAATTATAAAGTATATATGTATACCACGAATTCACAAAATCGTCTCAAAAAATATTAAATTTATATAAAATAATATTTTTCAAAATATAAATTTTCGGGGTATTATAGATGTTCTCATGCTACGAAACCTTCAGGATGCTCGTTCTAGCCAGAAGTTGATATCCCTGACCTCTCGCGTCCCTCGCTGCTTAGGGCTGGGGGGCTATTGATGAGGGTATTTTTGGTCATCACCGAGTAAGGATCAGGGCCCCAGCCACGTGTCCACTATTGCCAACAGTTTTTTCACAAGCCTGACGAAGGCTCGCGGGCTTCTCTAGATGGGCCAAAAAATCAATTTTTACTATGCAATCTTCAATTCTATAAATACTGGAACAAATCAATGACATAAGATAATGCTCATTTTTCTAGTTGAAACATATTGAACTCGTTTACCCCGAGCTCTTACTCTCACGCCGATGGTACTTTTCGAGCAACCCCTGGCTAGTCCTTGTGCAGGTACAGGTCACTGAAGAATAGGACTCAAGATTTTAGGAAGTCAACTCTTTAGGTTGACCTTTCCAGTTCACTTGAGGAATTTTTAACTCTACTTCCGACTCAGCAGCTCTAACTCCAACAATAGGACTCGCCAGTCATCTGTTTGGACCTTACTCGAGGTGTGTATCAGTTTTCAACACCAACAAATTATTTTTAATTTTTTAATTAATACACGAATATATATTATTAATTTTCTTGTTACATAGTTTAAATTATTTAAAAAAAATATTTTTAATAAAAAATAAAAGACAAAAAATCAGAAAGTTGAAAAGTAAAGAAAAAGGAGCATGTACGGGGAGGTCATTTTTTGTAATTTCATTGACTGATCAAACCCAAGTATTTTTTATTGCACCAAAAACTCCTTTCGCCCATTTCTTGACCAAAATACCCCCCATTCAATTTTTTTCCTAATTTTCATATCTATTTTCTGCCCCTCCACCGTCGCTATTTTCGCCGCCGCCGCCGCCGTTCGAATTCGCCTTCGCCTTCTCCGTCACCGTCACCGTCCTTTTCTCTGTTCATCTTCATCATCGCTAATGCTGTTCAAGATCACTGGTTCGTCTTCTCCATCGTCTTCGCCTTCAATGTTGCTGTTCACGTCCGCCGTTCGTCGTTTGCTGCCGCCGTTCGCCATTAATCGTTAGCGTACGCCGTTAATCGTTCGATTCCACCGTTCGCCGTTTTACAGCCGCAACCCTGCAAAGATCGTTCAATTTTGTCTTTTTTTTTTTTAACACTTTCATCCCCCAAAAAGATGAAAGTAGCAATTTCATCCCCGAAGTAACACTTTATTTTATTTTTTTACACTTCCATTCTCAAAAGATCAATTTTTAGAATTTAACAATTGGCCTCCCAAATTGTTTTTCATTGTGTGTTGAATGTAACACTTCCTAAAAATGCCAAAAATCAAAATATAATGTGCGTGTTGAATGTAACACTGTCTAGTGTGTTGAATGTAACACTGTCTAATATTCTCAAAATTATCTTCTCATCCAAATTGTCTGATAAATCCAAACATCATAAACTTGAATTGGTTAGAATTAAACTTCTATCAATCCAAACATTATATAACTAAAAACAAACTATCGTGTAATGTAACACCCAATCCAAACATAAGGGATAACTTCTCATCATGCTCAAAATTGATGAATCAAAAAACCGAATAGCAAAATAGGGAGTGTCGATGCTCACAATCAATATACGTGTTGAATCTAATATTGTCTAAACCTTCATCTAGTCTTGTTTGAATGTAATCTTATTGAACCAATTTATTTTGGAATAATATCAAACATTAGATGGGTTTGCACCATTCAGACAACGAATAATTTGTTTGTTTTTTCTTTTAGTCCAACATTTGCCTTGTTTATCCCATACATAATGTTCGGAAAATTCCTTATAAAGGTAGGTTTGTGCTTCTTTATCAAAGCTTCACGTATTGAAGAATTCAATAAGCATTGTCCTACACATCATCTCTGAACTAAGCAAATGGTCAAGGTTTTGATTCTCTATATAAGTTACGCATTGCTTATTTGCTAGATGAACCTGAAGGTTCATTACAGGAGGAAAAATTTCGCTCAAGTCAAACTCAAATATTCTCCATATAGCTTCGTGTGCTGACAACCACCTAGAATTTTGGAAATTTTGTATCTCATCAACAATTTTGTTCTAGTCGTTGCGGGCAATGTGAACAAAAATTTTGTCATGGCCTTTATATATGTATTTGTAAAGATATTTAATAGCTGTAATTTCGGAGCATACCTCAACATTGATATGACAATTATATATTCTTAGAAGGTAAAGATTGCACGGCATAACCGACCAATTATCTAATTTCACACCACGAATTAAAACTTGTTTATTATCATTCCTTTTCTGATATATCGGGTAAGAATCTTTTCCTTGAGTAGTTTCGTTACAAAATGCACGAGGATAATGGTTTTTGCACCTACTAGAGCGCATACATGGGTTGTTTTTATTGGAAACTTCACATAGGCCGTGCATCATATGCTTTACCACCTTTCGAAACAAATCGGAATCCTTACTTTCATCAGGTATTTCAGCGCACACAAACCTATCCTACTGTGTCGGATTCAAAATTTTGTCTTTCTTTCCCAAGATAATAAGTATATGAGCATGTGGAAGTCCTCTTTTCTGGAACTCAATTACATATACATAAGCAACTATTTTTTCAAAGATATATTTTTTGAAGAGTTGGTATTTCAAATCCTGTAATTTTGATTAGAAGATTCTTGAAGTCAAATCGGGGCGGTCTTGTGGTATCTGACCGACATTCAGCTCGTCTTGTATCTCTTTCTACTCTGGGTTACAAGTAATAATAATAAACAAATCCGACTTTCTAAAATGTTGGACCAACGACATAGCATCAAGATATCTTCGACGCATATCTCTGAGCCCTCCTACAAAAGATGCAGGTAATACAATTCGTTTTCCAATCATGCTTACTCTGTTTTCTCCAGCCAATAAACTATCAACAATCCCTTGGTATAAATCAACTCATATTTTTTTTTTTTTTTTTTCTGTTGCTTACGATAATAGTCAAGTCTTGTTGTCTCAAGCTTTATGTACATATCAACAACAAAATGTTGTAATAGTCTACCAGATAGAAGCAGGATACATAGGTCATTCTGTCACACCCCACCCCAGGCACCCGTCACCTGAGGCCGGGCGTGACGTCGACTTGACACTATTGACTCCATCAGCGAATATTCATCCATACACACACACACACACACACACATACACATGCACATGCGCTACTATAATTTTTTTTTTAAAAAAAATACATATATCTATTCTAACATTTGGGAATATATCGGTCCCAAATATTCACAACAAAAATCACAAAAAAATTGAACCTTCCACAGTTCGCATCCAACCGACCCACCTCTAAAATAACACTACATCTGGACTCTAACTAGTGCCAGTAGTGGATTCACTCCTAGCTGCAACACCTAAAACCAAATATTTTTATCGGTTTACTGTCTTCATAATATAAAAACATTTGTATGAATCTAGCACAATTGTCAAATACTACGTTTCAAAAAACATATATAGCATATAACCGCATACTAGGTTAGAAATCAATTTCCACTGTCACTAATGCCATAAAATAATATATATATGTCAACCCATTGTGACAATGCCATAAAATAATATATTTACGTCAACCCATTTAAAATAATATATATTAGTCAATCAATTCAGGCAGTTCATTGTATAATAAAATACTCACACATCCTCTCCTATTAGTCATAGGATCGTTTTTACCTCACGATCGGGAGTTACGACGGTACCGTAACATGTACAACTGTGCCATCTAACATGACTATCAGTGCCAGGGCCAGGACTATTTATTATCCCCAATGGTAGGGGTACCACCCGTAGGATTTGCACTCCTGACGGGTCAATCAACCACTTGCAGGACTAATCCTCCTGACAGGTCATAATATCAACAACCACCTGCATGATTAATCCTCCTGATAGGTCATAATATAATTAACCACCTGCAGGACTAATCCTCCTAACAGGTCATAATATAATCAACCACCTGCAGGACTAATCTTCTAGGCATGTCATAATATAATCAACCATCTGTAGGACTGACGCTCTTAACATGTCATAATAATCAACCATCTGCAAGACTAATCCTCTTGATAGGTCATAATATCAACAACCACCTGCAGGACTACCCTCCTAACAGGTCAATACCTTCCCGCAGGACATACCCTCCCAACGGGATCAAACTATGGCATAGTCAAACAAAAATCACTTTCCCCATTTAAAATCTACTTGATCCACATAAGTCATAAAATCGTCCAATTTTAATAAATATTTTTCCCCATAATTTATACAAAATTATAATTTGTAAATTTATATAGAAGACAATACACTCATCTCATTTTCTGCACTGCCAAAAAATACTGTTGTAAAAAACTATCGGGACGTTGGCGCCTGTGAACCTAATAGCAATAGGGCCTAAATTAATATTTTTATTTAAAATAACCCTAATATGCAATGCGTGGCCCTAAAATGCACAATTTTCCATTCTCCAAATTTAATTATGCAAAATTATTATTTACCCCATTCCGTTATGTTAATATTCACTGTACAAAATTATTAAAATTAACAGTTACAAAAAAAATTATTATCACAATTACAAAAATTTACTGTTAATAATTTAATTTGACGAAAATAATAATCAACTGAAATTTTACTTGTTCCGAATTTTTCGCTGGCCGAGAGATGAGTTTTTGGTTTTTGGGTTTTATTTTTGTGTTATGCAATTTTTTTTCTCTTTTTGTTTTCTTCATCTTCTTCATTTTCTACTTCTGGTTCAACCGACACATTCTTCCTCTTCTTCATTTTTTGCTTCTGGTTTAACTGACACACACACATGCTCACTCACTCACCGACCGCCGACGACCAAATACTGATCACACACACATACAACAGCGACCACCATCGACAGAAGACACACACACACGCGCGACGAATGATCACACACACAGACCGAAACACACACGCACACGCCGAAACACACACACACACACACACTGACGATGTTGAACACACCCACACACCCACATGATCGCTGGCCGAACAGAATACACCCACACATTCACACGATCGCTGGCCGAACAGAACACACCCACACGCTCACACGATTGCCGGTTGAACAGAACAGAACACACACATGCACAATCACAGCTGACGACACACCCACCCACCCACCGCCGAAGATCGACAACACACACACCCACACACCGTCGACGACTGACTGACAACACACACATATTCACCGTAGTGGCTGACCGACGACACACGCACACACAAGTCTGAAACATACACACGAAATCGACGGAACACATACACACAGTCACACCGTCGGACCAAACGACACACCCACACACCGACAATCACCCACACACACATACACATACACGCTAGATGAACACACACACACACACACACACACAGAGTCGGCAAAACCCATATACACCGCCGACCAACAACGACCATCGCACACCCCTACACACGCTGAGCGGACGAGCAACAACATACACATACACCCACACTCACCGGACGAACGACAAATGATCACACACACACCCACACCGGAACACACACACCGCCGGATGACTCCCACACCACCGACCGACAGCCGACTGACTGGACACCCCGCCACGCCGACTGTCTGAACCACCGTCGACCCACTCTCTCGGTTCCTGGTTTTTTTTCCTTCTTTTTAGATGTGGTGTAATGCGTGTGTATGGATGTAGATATATATAGACATAGAGAGGAGAGTGGATCATCACGTCACTTTTCACATTCATTTATTATTATTATTTTAGTTTTTAATTACATAAATCTCCCCCTAAACTATCTTTAAGTTTTTATTTAAACACAAATGAAAAATTAATATTTTTAAAATTTTGGATTAACCTCTAAAAGTTTAAATTAAATAATAAATGACACAATCTACCTCGTTATTTTCTAAATATTCTAAAATGCGGCTAATGATTATGCGTATGCAAAAAATTAGGGTCTTACACATTCTCTCTAATTTACAATTTGTAAGAATAATATTGCCGACATGAGACCTTCTTCCTTTAAAAAAATGTGACACCTGAGACCTTCTTCCTTTAAAAAAATGTGACACTTGTAAGAGCAATATGAAATTAAGTTTTAGCACAGGATAATGTAGTAATATGTAATAAAGTAAATATTTTTTTTTTCTCGGTAATTTATTATTGTAGCAAAATTAAAAAATAGGAATTTACAAACCTTGTTGTTCGTTGCAGAAAATTCCTTCGGAAGATGTGTACATTTGAATACAAGCATCTCCAGGTGTGCGAATAGAATGACTGAAATTATATGCAGAATTATTTTTCATAATATTTTGATACCATCCGCATTCCCCTCTTGGAAATAATAAAGGATATTGCAGTGGGTTGTAGCATCCGTAATAGTGTTTGATTCGGTGTCTCTGACCGAAATGTGCATGGACAACAATATCTCTTTCATATGGTGCGTTTTTGTTATTCCCTTCTATCCAAAATCCTGTTACTTGATCAGCTGATGGAGAATTATAAACTCTTTGATCAAGTTTAACGTCAATGCATATATTAATTCCATAGGATTCTAGAGGGAAATTTTGAAGGCAACTCAACACTTGAGCATATGGATTTTCATGAAGTACGTCCATTAGGTTCAAAACAACATCCTTATTTAATTGTGCATTTTCCAACATGCGTAGTCGATTGTGTAATTCATTGTCGGTATCATAGAAATACATTTGAAAGTGGCATAGACCACTCTCTGATGGAACCAAGGTCTGAAGATCATGGTATATTTGTCATTGTGCGCGGAATGTGTAGACACCTCTTCGAGAACTGGCTAGGTCTTTATCCAACTTGACACCAAAAGGAGTAAAAGAAAAAATACTATTGTATGCTCGAATATTTTTGCGAAATTCTAGGCCTTCTTCATTTGAAGAAGTAAATAAGTTGCGCAAAGTTTCTGGCACATTTGGACTTGATAGTACAACTTTGCCACTGTGGCAACATAAACTGGGAGATTCATGCTGAAATCTCTTCGCGTTGCAAAAGTTGCAAGGCTTAATATTGGTAACCATAGATTCCTGAATATTGGGACCTTCATTACAATGAAAACAATATACAAGTATAGCCCAAGAATAGTTGTAAAAAATCAAGTACACAGTAAATTTTCTTTTCAGATATTTTGGATGTGTAGTAATTCTTAAAAATAGTATGAAATTTTTTTGAACGTAGATTACCAGATATTTGCATCTGTTTAACCGTGGATGAATATGGTTCTTCAGAAGTTTCCATATACGAAGAAGTTGATTATTTCCATCGTGTTTTCCTGTTGCGCGAGACAAGATCTATATATTTTTTTTTCGCTCATCGGCACTTAGCCTGGCATACCAATTTCTCTTGTACATTTGGCATAATGACATTACAATTCCTACCAGCAGTTTGATAATATAATGCATATATGTTGATAATACTTTAGTAGTCAACAAACAACACATCACCACATTAGGAAGAAAAGTAAGCTTTTAAACTTAGAATTGACAACTAAGCATGATTTTCAAGTTCCAATCCTCCGGTAGTCACACTTCCATGAAAAAGGGATATATTTTCTGTTCAAGTAATAAAAAGTTGACGTTCTAAGATTTCAATCCTACAGTTTGCAAGTTGTTTATTTCTTAAGATTCTACTACATGTCTATGTAGAATCTTTTTGAAGTCATCTAATACTGATGAACTTCAGTAACTAAAAATACTTGGATGGTAAAGGTACGTTCTTAAACTCAATGCATTAAAAATGAACTTCCATTTTGCTACAATTGGAATTAAAGTTGTGATACTAAAATTATACAATTAATTGTTGGCAGCTCAATTATCACAATTAAGAATATAACATGAAGTGGCCAAAACCATCCAAAACACGATATAACATTTTAGAGAGAGAACCTCCACACGCTTACAAGGATGGTGAAGACTTGTACAAATTGTGTGTTTCATTGCTCATGGTTATATTTAAGAAACATTAGAAAACAAATTTAGGGTTACTATATTAGCTAACACTTTAGGAAAGACATCTTATTCTCATTTGGTTGCTTTCTTATTGGTCCTAATTATTTAATTAATTTATCCCTTATCAAGATCCCCCTAAAATATGACAGCTAAGAAAAGGTTAAACCCTAGAATTAGGCATTTGTTTAAAATTAAAAGAAGTAACTTATAGAGGAAAATATGAATAAAGAATGATGGAAACTAAACAAGGAAGACAGTAAGAGGTGACAACTGGAATTCCAAATCCAAAACCATCCAAAACACAATATAACATTTGAGAGAGAGAATCTCCACACACTTACAATGTTGGTTAAGACTTGTACATAATAGGAATACAGGATTTAAGCAAGATAAGAAGTTGTGCGTCCATATAATTAAGATGAGAGAGACTCCATTCATATGTCATTGATAAAATAAAGGTGTTCCAATTTATATAAGAGGTCACCAAAGAAAGATATATTGCACGAATTTATAGATCAAGAACATACAGAGAGAGGAAAAAAATTACCTAAAATGCCTTCTATAGATTTTTTTTTTTTAAGTTTTATTTAGCAATAGGAGTTCAAGAAATTTGAAGTATTGAATCTTGGAGTCCCCTCATCATAATGATATGAAAGAGAGAAATACTGCACAGATTTATAGATCAAGAACAGACGAAGAGGGGATTTTTTTTTTTTTGCCTAAAATGCCTTTTATAGATTTTTTTAAGTTTTATTTAGCAGTAGGAGTTCAAGAAATTTTAAGGATTCAACTATGTACATGCTTTTCTTTGGGGATAGAGAGACTATGCCATTTGATATTTTTTTTTTTTATTGATATATTGGAAGAAATATTTTCTCTTAATTCCTTCATTACATGGGTATCGATCACGGCATCGGGGCCTTTTTCAATAAGTGAATTAACAAATGAAGTAAAATATTATGTCTTTTTTTTTTTTTTTCCAAATTTTGTTGATGTGGTTTCGTCTTTGTGTTGAAAGTTTTTTTCAAGTCGTACTTGGAGGAAGTATTTCATGTTGATTAGTTTGATAAGGATTTTTTTTTTTTTTTTACAGTTTTAGTTAGCAATAGGCATTCAAGAAATTTTAAATATTGAATTTTAAAATCCACTTATCTTAATGATATCAATCACCCAAACACAAACTAATAATATACAGTTCGTAATTGTTATTGGCGATTAGAATATTTTGCCACTCGCCATGTGTGTATGTGTGTCTCTATGAGTTTATTCTTATTTATCTTTTTTTTTTTTTTTTTTTTTTTTACAGTGCAACCATATGTACAAACTGTGTGTTTCATTGCTTATGGTTATATTCAAGGAAGACAGTAAGAGGTGGCAAGTGGAATTCCAAATCCATTTCCAATTCAATGCTATCAAAATTCTATCTCAGGCGCTCTATAACTTATAATGATTTTTTTTTTGGTATTGCTTCTTGGTGTAAATGAATTTGCCATTGTTATTGTGTTTTATTAAAGTAAATACGAATATGAATATAAATTTTGGGATAAATATCCATTTTATTTTTTAAAGTGAAATGAAGTTGGTAGTTGGTCTGTCATTATGTGCTTCGATATGCATCATTATTGGTATAGTTTGTAGCTATAATTGTTAGATAATGGTGGTGGCCCTTTGGCGTTATGATAGCATCCCCCTTTTGTTGGGCTCCATTAGAAGGATTCATGCCTTGAGCGGGGGAGAGGAGAGAAGAAATTTAGTTTCATATGTGTAAGCAGTATATGGACATTAAAGATCCTTCTCATATTACTCAATTTCTATATGCCTATTTCCTCCATAATTTTAGATCCACTATATGTGGCTACCTCAGTTCATTACTTCCATGTTTGAGATATTCTTCCCTAATAATACCAAACTATATTACATTACTTATGCTGAATCAAGCTGAACGTGCTGTTCGTGTATTAGCTATTCATTGATTATTTCATTAGTTAATGAGTGTGTTCAACTTAGGCAAATCGTCAAGCAGGTGGTGTGCAACTAAAACGAAAGGTTTAAAACATGTTATGTGCAAGTCAATTTCGTCTAAGTGAAATGCCACTATTTTTAAACAAGTATTGGTTCATGTAAGATGAGATTGAATTAAGTTTGCATATGTTTTAAGACAATCTTCTTTGACAATATGTTGGTCAAAATAATCATCTTTGTTGATGCATAAATTGAATTCATACATTCCATATTCATGATCAAGTAATGACAGTTTTGAGGTTCAATGTGAAGCTGTTTTTGCATAGTAGCATTTAATGCCTGCAAAACGCATGCTCAAGAATTAGGAGGAGCAAGCTTTGAATCCCACCTGTTTGACGAAATGCTTGCACTTGGATATACTCACACGTCTCACATATTAATCAGAAATGGGAAAACTACAATACGATTCCCACTCGAAATGGTTGGAGAAGAGAACGTTTTTGAATGGAAGCATTTCGACTGGGATCCAGGTGGTATTCAATGATTAGTTTGTCGGTTAATGAGTGTGGGAAACCATAGTTAAATTGTGGAATAGGTGGTGTGCATCTCAAAAGAAAGGTTTAAAACCTATACGCAGATGAATGATCCAAGGAATTGGTCATATAGAATAGAATATAGTTAATGAGACCATAGGCCAACCATCGAACAGATGTTGTGCAACTCGGGGGAAAAAAGTTCAAAACATGTTGTGTGCAGATCAGGTATTCAAGAAATAGGTCATGTAGTACATACTAAATTCAGAAAGCATGTGGGGCAGAAGGGAAAGTCGCAAGAAAAGGGAAGAGGTAGAGACGAAGTTATCTTTGTTTCTCAGTGACTATCAACGAATTGTGGCATAATTTCTGTGATGGAAGCAATGTTGTTCAATGTAGGGTGCATCAAACTCGGCGGATGTTGGAGGAAGAAGAGTGGCGAAGATGAATTTGGGGTTGTGGAAGAGGGTTGTGACTATACGCGCGATTTGGTGCCGTTTGATTTGGGTTCTCTTGGTGTCGAAGGGTAGTGGCATGACCGACACGTGTATTATGTTTGCAAGAGTGGTGTCTGGCAGGTATAATTTGCAAGGGCATAATGGGTATTCCAAAATTGTTCCAAAACAACAATCGTTTTTTTATATGGAAGTAGATTATATAGATTAGTATTTAAAATGACCTTTTATTTTTAAAGAAAAGATCTACGCAAACCTTTAATTAATTATTTTTTCCTTAAAAAAATAAAACACTAAAAATGGAAAACAAACAAAAGGATAAAAACTAAAAATGAAAAATGAAATAAAATATAAGAAATAGAAAAAGAAAAAAACAAAATAGGAAAAACAAATTAAGTTGAAAAAATGTATAGAAATAACAAACAAAAAACTATAATAAACAAAAATCGATTTTAAAAACATAGAAAACAAAAAATAGAGGATAAAAAATTTGATGACAAAAAATATAGAAAATCACACACACACACACACACAAAAAAAAAGAAAAGAAAATAAATGAAAAATGAAAAATCAAAAACATTAAAAAAGTAATAAAAAGAAATAGAACACAACGTTTGCAATTTAAAAAGTTGCTAGTTTTTGTACCTAAAAGTAGAAGGAAAAAATTCATTCGTAGTTTGGGTGCATTAAGGTAAATATTTTAAGTATGGTCGGTAAAGGGAATCTTTCTTCCCTTGAGAAAGTCTTAGATATTATCAATAGGGATTGGGATGTTTTTGAGAAACAATTCCAGAGCTTTGAGAAGTAGGCGTTTTCATGTACAAAAGGAGGTTAGGGGCTCGTTGGCTTAGAAGATGTTGGAGTTTGTTATCTTTTGTGTGCATAATCATGGGAGAATTCTGTAGCCAACAAATTATTTCTGGTGTTGGATTGTTTTGTATCTTTTCTTTTTGTAGTTGGGGGTTACTTTATTTTGGATTGTTTCAGGTCAACTGTGAATTTGCTGCTCCCCGCAATCCTGTCGCGTTGATTGTGTTGTCGCTATGATGGTTGGTTTCGGATTTAGGTGTTGTCCTTCTCCTATTGCGCCTTCTCTCGTGGGAGTATGTTCGTTGTTTCTTTTGTATTAATGTACTGTAGTGTTAAATATGTTGTATAGCTATTGTGTATGGTTTTGGTGTGTAGCCGTTGGGGAGTGCTTGTCTTGATCTCGAGTCCTTGAATTTTAATAATCGTTGTATTTTATCGATTTGGGGTCTTGCAGGCTACTCGATAGCTTGTTATCATGCAGCAAGGGAGAATCTTACCTTTTCATATATATAATATTTGTTTATAAAAAAAAAAATAGAACACAAACAAAAACAAATAATAGAAAACAAAAAAGCAAACAAAATAGAAAACAAACAACCCAAAATAAAAAAATAATAATAATGGAAATTTAAAAATAATGAAAGAAATCGGACCAAAAAAAAAAAAAACTGAAATGGAAAAGCTGAAAAATTATAAAAGTAAATTATTTAGTACAGTTGCACATTTGTTATTATAATTTTAAAATCTAATTCAATACTATAATCTGATTATAAAAGTTGAAAAGAGAGAGAATATTTTAATAAAATTAAAAAATAACTCTTACAAATATGTTGGTACGGTGGTGAGTTATTATATATATATATATATATATATATATATATATATATTATATATATCAAATGATGAATGTCCTACTCTTTTTTTTTTTAAAAACAATTATGATGAGGGTATTTTTTGTCATCACCGAGTCAGCACCCGTGCTCCGACCACGTGTCACTATTGCCAATAGTTTCTCCACAGGCTTGACGAAGGCCCGTGGGCTTCTCCAGATGGGCCTAAAAGTCCAAGCCCACTATTATGCAATATCTATTTCTATAAATACTAGAACAAATCAATGCCATAAGGTAATGCTCATTTTTCTAATTGAAGCATATTAAACTCTTTTTTCCCCAACTCTTACTCTTACGCCGGGTAACCCCCGGCCAGTCCTTAT
Organism: Eucommia ulmoides; assembly: GCA_016647705.1. Taxonomy (NCBI): domain Eukaryota; kingdom Viridiplantae; phylum Streptophyta; class Magnoliopsida; order Garryales; family Eucommiaceae; genus Eucommia; species Eucommia ulmoides. The sequence goes on from CM028328.1 coordinate 7,143,955, forward strand.
GCAGGTACAGGTAATTGAGGAGTAGGATTCTGGATTTCAGTAAGTCAACCCTTCAGGTTGACCTTTCCAGCTCATTTGAGGAATTTTCAATTTCGCTTCTGACTCAACAACTCCAACTCCAGCAATAGGACCCCCTTGTCATTTGACTAAACTATACTCGAGGTGTGTATCGATTTTCAACAGCAACAGTTTGGTACCGTTTGTGGGAAACGTGCAAAAATCCTTTCCCTAATCATTGTTCCTTGCTCAACTGAAACTGGGTGATCACAAGGTCTAGTCAGTCAGACGCAGAAATGAAGAATCAAAAGATATATTGAAAAATCCAAGGGCACAACTCCCAACACCCACCAACGAAGATAAATGCCCCCCCAGGATCAAGCAGGGCCATCTACTCTACTACTTGGGCTGCGGGACAGACCTCGGGAGCTGTGGATACATTGTAGATGGATTTCCTTGAACACTAGATGATTGAATTCAAGTAATGTGTATAGCTTCTCCTCGCGCGCTTACCGCTGCCCCTATCTAGGGAGGACCGGCTCTCTAGATCGTAGGGCCCAAGGAGCTACCTCGAGATCACAATGTTCTCATGACAACTTTGAATGGGCATGTGCCTATGGGTCGCCCATTGCCACGCAACCCTGAGTTTGCGGGATTAGAGAGGCCCTCCTAGCAATACAGAGATCTCCACCTCCTCCGTCGCTCGAATTTGTAGCAAAAGACCTATTAGTTTTCCCCAACGGTGGAGCTCTTCATCGGCCAGTTAGGTCGGACCCTAGAGGCTGGTGCGAATGTGATATCGGCTCCTATTCGTCTCCCTTCTGTTTTACTGTGGTCTAAGCTGCTGGTAGTCATATACGAGGGGAGCTCTAAGCAAGGGAGGTTGTGGAGTGTCGCCTTGCTGACATGGAAGCCCGCCTCCAAGAGGTAAACGGAGGTCAGGTAGGACAAGGCGTTATTACAGAGTGAGATATCCGTTTGTGAAAGAAGTTCTGGAAGAAGTCGTGCTGATGTACTTTACTCACCCCCAAATGAGTTCGTATGATGAGACGTTAGATCCTGTTGATCACCTGTCCATGTTCAAGTCTCATATGGACATGCAGGTGGCTGGTAGCAGAATATTATGTTGCTAATTTCATCGCAAGTGTACGAGTAAAATTTTATAAAATATTGAATGAGAAGGGTTATCGTATCCACAGAGATTGGATTAAATGGTCGTTGAGTACCGCGATTATCAGAACCGAACTTTATTTAGGAGATACAAATTGGATTTTTGTTTTTATAAATAATATATAAATTACAATTCATTAAACTATAATACTAAATATATTATATGAGAATATATTATCTAGGGATTAATTTCATTTACTTATACGTGTTTAATCTAATCTAGTTTACATTAACGGTATTCGAATTTATCCGACAATTTAGGTATCGAAAACTCACTCATTACCTCTCTCGAGTGTAAAGTGAATGAATATGTGATTTCGCGTCAACGCCGAAGTCCTCCTCGAGAGTCTATACAACACTTGGTCACATGAGTCTCGCCCCAACCTCACGGATTGCATACTTTCTAATACCCTCTTGGGTCATTAGATCGTCGCATTATGTTTAAACCTTAATCCGAATTCGGGGTTACCTCTCCCGAGTGTCAAATTCTGTATTCTCAAATCAACCACAATATCATAACAAGTATATTATAAAGGTAAAGGAATGGTAAACACAATTGAATAAAGATAAACAACCGTTAACGAAATATGATTTACTCAAACAACGAATATCAGTAAACTCCATCAATCCCATAGATAATAAGTGTTTAGCTCGTGGCCATAACCATATTTTCAACAATAATCCATATATACATGTTCAAACAACCAAAAACGAGTTAAGAATAAAGAGAGAAACAAGGGAGAATAGCTGTTATCTGAAGGTGGCGTTTGTAAAACCCGCTTCAATCTTGTTTTCTTTTCTCCAATTGTGTTCCTCCTATTTGATTAGTTGAGAGCTTTTTAGAACACTAAAAAACACTCCATATATATATATATATATATATATATATATATATATATATATATATATATATATTCTTAGAGAAGTGGGAAAGGATCAGGAACAAAAAGGAACAAAAATAAAATATCTAGAAAATATCCAAAACAACTGGCCATTGACCGCTGTAGCGGTGGGTTTCACTCATGCAGCAGTGAGAATGTCGGTAGGCTTTCTGTCATTTCATCGCTGCAGCGCTGGATCTCATCGTTGTAGCAGTGAGTGATCAGAAACTTAGGGAACTCTCTATTGTTTCACCTTTGCAGCGGTGAAACTATTGCTTTAACACTTCATTGTTTTTCCATAATTTTTCTCATTTTCAACCGTTTTTGCTCCTAACCCCTGCTTTGAACAAAAATAAATAAAAACAAAATAAAAATGAATTAAAATATTACAAGAATACTCGAAAACTATCAAATTCGGTTTGAAAATAGATAGATAAATTTCACCTATTAGTGGCCTTTGTAGCTTTTCGGTGAAGAGACTTTCCCATTATTCTCACAATGACAGCGAGGTCCAAGTTCCAGGGTCTGAGGCCAACATTTTTCTCCACCTTCCAGGATCTTGAGCAGTTGTTCTTGGCTCATTTTATTCGCTCCCGACAGAGGCCGAAGATTATGGCTTATATCCTTACTCTCCAACAGGAGCTAGGTAAATCCCTAGGGGATTACGTCGAGCATTTTAATCGAGAAGCCAACGCGTATGACAAGCTCCTTGAAGGCGTGGCACTGAACGCCTTTATTGATGGGCTCCGGTATCAGAGGCTGTGATATGACCTCTACTCAAATCTTGCTCCCACTGACGATCAAGCTTTGGATCGCGAGATTAGGTTTCATAGTGCTGATTTTCGTGTTGTAGCTAGAAGGGATACGGAAGGGTTGAACAAACCGAAAGATAGAGGTCTGCATCAAGCCTAAGCTTTGAGAAGATTACAAACTGAAGGGAGGTTCAGACCCCTGCTAGAAGACAAAAAACTACTTCCTCTCCTAGGGTGTCACCAACCAGAGTTCACTCCGCTCACGGTCTCGGTAGCCGTCATCTTCGCAAAAAACTTAGGGCTTGATTTCTTCCCTCCTTCGCCTCCCCTAAGAGAGAAGCCATCCGGCAAGTCGGTGATTAGGTACTGTGAGTTCCACCAAGATCGGGGCCACTAAAAAAAAAACTGTCCAGCTTCGGTAGGAAATTGAAGAGGCTATCTCGGGAACTATGTTTGAATAAGAAATCAGGAGCAGTCCGACGAGGATGAACCTCAAGGAGGCCTCGAGCCCAGAGAAGACAGGAGAACTACAACTGTCTACAGCCCTAGAGGGCTGAGGTCGAGAATGATCACCAGCACGTGGATGGTGAAATTAACTTCATTCTTGCAGGATTCAGCTCCGGGGATGTGTTGAGTCACCAGGGTCACACGTCCGGGCACCTACGATCTTAAAACCAAAGAAGGTGTGCCACTTAGGAAGCCGTGGAATGCTGACCATCTGAAGCACTAAATCTATAGGGAAGATCCACTTTTGTAAATAACTTCTAGTTTGTACAAAGTGTTGCAGTTTTACTTATCAAAATAAAAAATGTGTTTTGTACAAATATGCCTTGTGTCAACTCTCCAATAAACGACATCCCGACCCCCAAGATCCTCCAGTCAAGTAGAAGAGGAAAAAATTCCATCCTGAGTACCAGAAAATCATCGAGGAGGTACAGTTGAGCTCTCTACCAGGGATAGGTCTCTTTTTGTGGAAGAGGTCATAGGTGAGGTAGTGTCCAGACACTTTGCACGTCCCCAGATGAACCCCTACGATGGAACCCCGTCGTTCTGCCGCTACTTGCCAAACTCCAAGGGAAAGAACCTTGGATATTTATCCAGGCTCCGTCTTGTTGGGCTTGTGGCGAGTTTAGCACTCCGTTTTTCTCTTAGCCCTACAAGTTGAAGTGCTCTTCATCACGACACTCCAACTCTATGAACATTCGTGGGGACTTCTGTGGTAATAACCAAGTGTTGAGTTTTGCCACGACTGAGGATTCCACCAAGGAGTGCATCAATTCCAAAGGTGGAGACGAGCAACCCTCCGTCCCACCAGAGATTAAGATGAGCGCTCTCCAGCCTATCTCCAAGAGAAATTCAAAGGCAGAGACGAGAAGCCCTTCATCCCACCATAGGCGGAGATGAGTGCCCTACATCCTGTCTCTAACAACGACATTTTGACCTTTAGAGTAGTGGATGCTTATCAAGATCAACATCCTGACTATCGGCATCATAGACGATTATCCACAATGGCATTCCGACCCTCAGAATTGTGGATGATTCTCCAAGTCAACGTCCCGACTCTAGTGTTATGGATGATTATCCTCAGCGGCATTCCAACCCCTTGAGTTGTGGATGACTTTCCACATCAGTATCCCGACTTTCAGCATCGCGAATGATTCTCCACAACGACATTCCAACCCCCAAAGTTGCGGATGATTCTCCATATCAACATCCTGACTCTTGGCATCACAGATAACTCTCCACAAGCTTCATTCCAATTCTTAGCAATGAGGGTGATAACCAGACCCTCTCCGGAAGTCAATAGTCCATACCCGGGAAAAGACCAAGGCCATCCGCCAAGGCCGAGGCATTAATCGAGTTTGAGGACATGTAGTTATGTATCTCTCCCTACCAGTTGACTATAAGTCCGATGCTCTAAAGAGGAAGGTGCTCTTGCACGGACTAAATGTAGATAACCTGAAAAGGTTCTTGAATGAACCTAACTACGGAGAACTCCTCGATGACTGGCCATGGGGGACCAACCGGTGTGTTGCGCCCTTATAGACCGAGAGGACCAGGTACCCTAGAAAACCCTCATCCTAAGTCCACTACACGATTTCCTCACAATCAACTCGTGTCCCGAACTAGGGGTTAGTGGTTTATGGTCTTGGGCAAAGACGATAAGTTTTTTTTTTTCAATTTTTTTTTTTTTTTTACAACTTTGAAGTACCCTGGCTATGTCGCTCAGAAGCTTACATGGTCGCGCGCAGAAAAACATGAATTATACTCGAAAAAGACTCTACAAAATCCTAAGTATTGAAAAACAACGACCTAGAGCTCAGTCCTCCCCACTCTCGTCCTGAGGGGCGTCTGTGCAAGGAAAAAGAACGTCAATCTTTCCCTCCTCGGAAGACCCCTTGTCAGCACTATCCTCCCCGGCACCTCTCTGCTAAGCAATTTCGTGCTCGACACTGTCTTTTGGATCTGAGAACTCCAACTCTGCAGGGTTGATAGGAAAATCAATAGGCAGATGGTGAATAACCTTCATTGTGCCGTGGTTCCCTGCTTCATTGTCGTCGCTCAGTGAGTGTTGCTTAGAACTCCGCTCTGTGGTATCCGACCAGAGCTCTCCAGCGTCTGAGCTCTCCACTCCGTGGTCTCCGACTAGAGCTCTCTATCATCTGAGCTTTCTACTCCGTGGTCTCCGACCAAAGCTCTCTGATGTCTGAGCTCTCCTTTTTGTTCTCCTCCAGAAGCTTCACCTCATCTTCTCTGGTCGGCAGAGTACAAATGAGAGCCTTCTCCAAATGTGCCGACCAGAATTCTAGGTGATTAGTGCCCTGACGTGCTCAACACGCTCTCTCTCTAGACCTCACCAATCAAGAAAGTAGCAATAAAAATTACCGTTTGCTAAAAAATCTCGAAGTGTCCAAATTTCTCCCCCAAAAAAATTCAAGGGTATAAGGTGAAAGAAAGGACAAACTTCAGGGGTGCAAGGTGCATGAAGGTCAAACTCCAGAGGGTGCAAAGTGAATGAAATTTAAACTTCAAGGGGTGTAAAGTGAATATTGAACAAACTTCAAAAATTTTCTAAGTGTTGAAATTTTTTCCACCAAAGCTAAAAGGTGCAAAGTAGAGCTCAAGGTGCAGAGTGAAGCTCAAAGGTGCAGGGTGGAGCTCAAGATGGCAAGGTGAAAAGGGTGCAGAGTGGAGCTCAAGGGTTCAGGGTAAAGCTCAAAGGTGTAGGGTGAAGAATTGGCCAGTTGCCGGTTGATCGGTCAACGTTGGTAAACAGCTTGCCTAAAATTTGTCGGTAAACAACCTACCTGAAATTCGTTGGTCAACGTCGGTAAATAGTCCTCCTAAAATTCGTTTGTCTTCTCCGCGGTGAAGGCTTGCTTGTGCCCGAGAGTTGTTCACGGTTCAAAAAGTGCCGCCCAAAAATTTCAAAAAATTTATGGCCACCTTGTTGTGCTATCTTTGCATGGTGTGTGGCCACATGGGGCCTATCCCCCAAAAAAGGTTAACGGTTCTAAAAGTGCCGCCTAAAAATTTCAAAAAATTTATGGGCGCCTTACCATGCTATCTCTGCCCAGTGCACGACCACATAGGCGCCTATCACAAATTGCCCCCCCTGAAGACAGGAAGCTCCAAAGAACCGTCTAGAGATGTTCTCATCCTACGAAGTCTGCGGGATGCCCATTCTAGCCAGAAGTTGATATCTCTGACTTCTCGCTTCCCTCTCCGCCTAGGGCTGGAGGGCTATTGATGAGGGTATTTTTGGTCATCACCGAGTTAGCATCAGGGCACAAGCCACGTGTCCACTATCGCCAATAGTTTTTCCACAAGCCTGACGAAGGCTCGCGGGCTTCTCCAGATGGGCCCAAAAGCCCATTACTATGCAATCTTCAATTATATAAATACTGGAACAAATCAATGCCATAAGGTAATGCTCATTTTTCTAATTGAAACATATTGAACTCGTTTACCTCGAGCTCTTACTCTCACGCCGATGGTACTTTTCGAGGTGTGTACCAGTTTTCAAATAAATACTCGAGGTGTGTACCAATTTTCAACACCAACAAATTATTTTTAATTTTTTTAATTAATACACGAATATATATGATTAATTTTCCTGTTACATAAGTTAAATTATTTAAAAAAATATTTTTAATAAAAAATAAAAGACAAAAAATCAGAAAATTGAACAGTAAAGAAAAAATTGAAAAACAAAAGAAAAATAATAACTTAAAAAAAACAAGAAAAAAAAAAAAAAAACCAAGACAGAGGAAAATCAAAACAAAACCAAAAATTGAATTGGGTTCAAATTTCACAAACTTCCTTCTAATCATTCTACCAATAAACAGTTTTTGTTTCTTCTTCTTCCGTCACTTCCATTAAAAAAATTAGGGAATTGGGATGAACATTCGGCGCAATAACAACGGCAGTCTTGGATACTGCAAGCGTTTCCCACTTGCGAAATGGAAAATCCGAAAGACTCTTCGTTAATTCCCCACCGCACTGGTATAAATATTACTTACAGTCATTTTCCACTCGCCATCTCTCTCTCTCTCTAGCTCTCTATCTCCATCTCTATCAATATACCGCCTGAAATTTTAATGGCTTCCCTTAGTGGAAAGCGGCATTTCAAGAAAAAGGCGGATTTCCCTCATCCGACGTCAACCGGCAATAGCGACGTCAATGAGGAAAACTTTTCCTTCCCGTGGAGCCACTCTCTATGGTCGCCGACGAAGATGAACAAGTGCCGGCAACCCCAGTTCACGCACCTATTGTACTGTCATACAATGACTGAATACGACCCCTTCTCAACGCAGTGGACAGACTTCGTCGCCTGAAAGTGATGCAGGAAGGCATTCATCTCCCAACTACAGTTGTGATCGGAGGCCAATCCTCTGGCAAATCCAGCGGTCTCGAATCCCTTGCCGGCATCAGCCTTCCTCGAGGGCAGGGTATATGCACTCGGGTGCCCTTGATAATGCGCCTCCAGCATGTCCCAAACCCTAACCCAAAGCTCTACTTGGAGTTTCATGGAAAAACAGTGCCCACAGACGAAACCCGCATTGCAGACGACACCAACGCTGCTAAAGATGAAGTCGCCGGTAAAGGAAAGGGTATTTCAAACACTCCTCTCAATCTTGTCGTGAAAAAGGATGGTGTTCCTGATCTTACCATGGTTGATTTGCCCGGGATCACCAGAGTGCCAGTTCACGGGCAACCCGAGGACATATGCGAGCAGATATCGGATATCATTATGGATTTCATAACTCCAGAGGAGAGCATCATATTAAATGTTACATAAATCCAGAAAAAATTTATATTAATCTAAATCTTTTCAACTAGCTCTAGTATCATTAGTCGACATACCTACACCAGTTTGATTGAAAAAAGAGAGAACAAGTGTAAATTAAAAAACATAGTAGCTTGATATTGATCGGACATGGAACATTTATCCTTTTGTATATCTTGGCAATTGGGCCAAAGATGGGGTAAAAACGTAGAGGAATTTCTTATGTGATGTTAGTCTATGAGCAATCCATATGTACGATTATATAGTCATTTACTTCTTTATTCTTTTCAGGTTGGCCTAGAGGCTAATTAATGGAGCAGATGTGTTTGTTAGTGATAATAATTGCTGAGAGCATCTAACTTGTGAGAATATAAAGTTGATTCAATTGTATCTGGAACATGTTCTTAGGATGGAGTTACTTGCTATCAAATCTTGAAATGTTGCAATCTAGGGATTGATCTATTTTAAGCTTTCCAGAAACTTTAAGATCTGGGCATCCTATTGACTTCGCTTAAGTTCTTCCTCGCTTTTTTGCGATATACATGACATGAGCTTCTGCCGTTATGCAATTTTCGGTTTCTTTGCCGATTGATAAAATTCTAATTACAAGATTCAAGTGAAACGAGGTCTATTGAGACTATAAAGTCTTCAATTTCAAAAATTAAAATATTTGGCCTTTGAATTCAATCATTATCGAATTCCATGGTTTTGACAAATCCAGACCCAAACACAGTCCAACAATAATTAAAGAACCCGTCACTCATCAAAGCATGAAAGTCCCTAAAAGGATCATCAAATTCCACTAAGAATCCTCCAATACAGATCACATTTTGTTTTCTTAAAACCCTAAGAAAGCATTTTTAGACTTTTAAAACAAGAGAAATATGAAAAATGAAGTAATTTCAGTAAAATCAGGCACATCTGAGCAAGTTAAGAGCAAAATCAACAATCAATTCCAATAAAATATTATCAAACAATTGATAAATCATCATCAAAACAATAGATATAGGGATAATGATTCAGATCTTACCACATGAGTGCGCACAAGCCCTTGCCGGTGACGACATGCCATCGCTTAGGTTGATGAAAAATAGATTCAAATCTCGAGTTGAAGAAATGAAAAACTTAGAATTGAAGAATAACATACTTTGTTGAAACTTTGTCTATTCGCCACCTCTCTTCTAAGATCGCAGCCATCGCCGCCGTCTCTCTTCTCAAATCGAATCCATCGCTTGAACTCGTCGTTCAGGATTCAGGACACAATGAAATCGACGCTCGATCAAATGAACACTGAACAAAAGAAACCCTACATCCTTAAGGGCAAAACAATCATTTTTTTTTTTTTTTTTTAATTTGAAAAGTTACTGAGCGTCTTCTGATAAAAAAAAAGAAAAAAGTCAGTGGGTGTTTGCTGAATTTTTAGCTTAATTTTTCACTTAATTTTTCAGCTAATTTAATTAATTAAGTAATTTTAATTACATTTGTCAAACACACTTAATTAATTAAGTGCTTAATCTATTCAGTTTTAAGTGCTTATTTTTTTTTTTTTTTTATCAAACATGTCCTAAGTCTTCAAATTAATGAGAGCACTCCAACACTATTTTATTTCTTTCTCAAAATTTTGAGTATATTTAAATTAATAAATATATTTTTTTAATTAATTTGATTGTCATAATTCTTCCAATTAATTCATTGCCATAATTCTACTAATTAAATTTAGTTTTTAAAATTGAGTTATAATTGTTTATTGTCTCTTCCTTCTATAACATCCCAATCATTGAGAGCTCACCATTTCAATCTTCTTATTTTTCAAGATTTTGAGTATATTTAAATTACTAAGAGTATTTTTAAATTAATTTCATTGTCATAATTCTACTAATTATTTCATTATCCTAATTTCGCTAATTAAATTTAATCTTGAGAATTGAGTTTTAATTGTTCATTGTCTCTTCCTTTTCCTTCTATAACATTCCAACTCATTCTTTACATTCCATCCACTTACATATGTAATTCGACGTTCAAATTGAAGCACAACTTAGAATTTAGAAAGACTTCATAATGGCTCCTAAAATATCCTACCGCTAATATGTGGGATTTGGAATATTTCATGGTCATCGCACCTTTCTCTCCTCCTCATTCCCATGCTCTCTCTCTCTCTCAGTTTTGTCAACACAGGTATGATTTCCATTTCTTCTCTGTCATGTAAGGAGAAGAGAAAAAAAATGAGGACACAATAGTGGTGAATGTTCTGTTGGACACAATGGTGGTGGTGAAGATAGATGGGATGTAGAGAAAAACATACGGAATAACATGGATTTTCTTCCAAACGATAAGCCCCAAAGTTCACTTCCATTTTTAATTTGATTTGTGCTTAAATTTTAGAGATAGATTTGAAATGGGTGGATCAAGAAAGAAGCAACCATGTTTATTCTTCATGTTTACATGAAATGAGAATTTTTTTACCTTTATTGACTTGGGTTGTTACAAAATTTTCTTCTTAAATTGATAAGAAATTTGACATTTTCATATGCTATATTCTATTTTATTGTTAATTTTGATTCTTTTTCAGTCTTATATTTATTTTGTCTTTGTGTTTATGACATATTTTTTTAAACAATTATTTCTTTGTGTTCATAGGTAAGTGACAATGGACTAGATTTAGTTTAATTTCAATGGAAAACAAAATCAAAATCTAAAAAAAATACGTAAAAATATAAGCTTAGAAAATGAATGAAGGATAATGGAGAATTTATCTTCTTCAGCTCATGGTGCTTCTAAAGACACTTTTTTTTTTTTTTTTGGTAATTAGGTGAGTTCTCTCATTTATTTATTTCTATGTTTTGATTTTTAATTTGCACTTTGAATGCAAATGTTCTCTTCATATTCTAATTCATTGCACCATTGTAGACTCCTATCTCAATTTGAAGAGCCATGTAGTTAGGATTCCTCAATTGCACTTCTAAAATTTGACATTTACAACGTCAAACCAAATTAAAGCAAGTAGTTTATACACTTTCATAAAATACATTAGAACTAAAATTATAAAATTAAATATGTGTCATGTGTAATATTCAAATAAAAAATAAATATTAATAGAAATTTTTTCAAGACCCGCATTATATGCAGGTCTAAAACTAGTATTATTACTAAATGGGAGTCTAGTTTTTTTTTTTTTTTTTTTTTTTTTCGTGTTTGGTAAACAAAATCTAAGGATTAAAATGTCATTTTATTATCTTTCATTGTGATATAACTCCTACTAAATGACCCAAAAAATTTAATTGCCCAAAAAAAATATTTCTACTAAAAAAAGATGTAATATATATTTATTGGATCGATATTTTTTAGGGGCGGTGACCAAGTAGTCTTGAAAAGCGCCGGAAATTATAGATTGAATCCCCTATTATTTCGATGCACCAAGTAGTCATTTTTCTATTTCTGTGACGAAAATATCCCTCATGTGTAACTTTCAATGCTAAGATCAAAACACATGAATTTTTTCATAATTCCTGATGTCGTAAAATTAATATTTTTACACTGTATTAATCTGTAAAATGTCATATTTTTTACGATATGCGAATCATATTTTTTGGACGTGTGGATCGTATTATGCGTGGATGTTACATGTAACATCAAATATAATAATGTAACACTATCTAATATTGATAAATTTGAAACAAATATTTTCAATAGATGTTACATGTAACATCTATAATCAACGATTATTTTAAAAACATATTTTCAATTGATGTTATATGTAACATATATATCAAAAACATATTTCAGAGTTACATCTATATCAAAACATATTTTTCAATTAATGTTACATGCAAAACATATTTTTATATAATGTTACATGTAACATTAATGCGATTTCTAATTCTCTCACTAATACAGACCAGCATTATTACTTATCCACATTTCTCTCACTATATTTCAAGAGGATGTTATATGTAACATTGTAGGGTGTAATGTGTAAATAGTCAAAAAAGAACTCTAAATATTTCAAGGGGATATTACATGTAACATTGCAGTGTGCAATGTGTAAATAGTAAAAAAAGAACTCTAAAGATTTTAATACTCACTTCAATGTTACATATAACATTAATGCGATTCTAATTTCTCTCACTAACATAAACTCATATTATCATATATCCACATTTCTCTCACTATATTTCAAGGAGATGTGACATGTAACATTGCAGAGATAGTCAAAAAAGGAACTTTAAACACACATATAACATCTATATTTTAGAGAATGTTACATGTAACATTAATGCGATTTTCAATTTCTCTCACTACTATAGACCCACATTATCACACACTCACATTTCTCTCATTATATTTCAATGGGATGTTACATATAACATTGCATGGTGCAATGTGTTGATAGTAAAAAAAATCTAATTTCTCTCACTACCATAGACCCACATCATCACGTACCCACATTTTTCTCAATATATTTCAAAGGGATGTTACATGTAATATTGCGGGTAGCAATGTGTAGATAGTAAAAAAAGGAACACCAAATGCTTTAATACCCACTTCACCATTTCTTTCTCTCTCTAAAAATAAAGAAATTCTCACCAGATTGAAACAGAGGGTGACGACATCCATTGAAATACTTGGATTTGAGTGGTGAGGTGGTGGAGAAGTCGGATCTGGACAACAACAGTGGGGAAGGTGTCGGCGACGATGGGAAAGACATCGGATCTGGATAGCGACGATGGGTGTGTGTCAGATCTCAACAGTGATAGTGGCGAATTTAAGTTGCGAAGGCGTTGGCACTACAGCAAGGCGATGCTCGGCGATTCAAGAATGAAATCTCGTTGCGCGCATAACGGAGGGCCAAATCGGTAACCGAAAAATGTACGGATGATGAATTTAGAATTGATTGGTGCAAGAAATCGCCGGCAAAGGAGTTCTCGGTGCAAGAAAATGGATATAGGTTTTATCGGTTGTTTCACGCTAATATTGGGATTATCCCGTAATTTTTCCTATTTTTTATACTTGTAAAAATTGACGAGTTGATACTAGATACTAATTTATCATTATTTATCTGCTTTGAAATTCCTTTTTATTTTTATTTTTATTTTATATATATATATAATGTTATTTGTTTAATTTTCAATGATGTTTTTAATATTATTGATTTATAAAACGTGTTTATTTACTACAAATTCTCAAGTCGTCCCTAATTCAATCTAATATCGTATGATAATGGATATAATAACATATCATTCAAACTCATACCACGATAAATATAAATCAACTATTAGAGCTTTTTGCACTTTGCATATAAAGTTTTAGAGAAATTTTACTTTAGTTCCTGTTCTTTTAATTTGAACACATTAAATCTTGAAATATTCAAATCGCGTCAAGTCAATTTTTCCTATATTTTTTATGACGAAATTTATCCACGTGGGTGATTACGTATTTGATACGTGGTTGATTTCGTCATAAAAAATGACTGAGTTATCGATTTGAACTGACTTAATATATTTTGTATACTTCAAAGTTTAAAGTGTTCAAATTAAAAATATAGAGAATAAAGTGAAATTTTTTCAAAATTTCATAGAGGTGAAGCGAAAAAACTTCTTACTACTATATAAAATTGAATATAAAACCAAGTTAAGTAGAAATCCACCTTTGAAATTAAAGTCATGGTCATCTTAAGTAAGGTTCACCCACCCTGAAAGGGCAACTTGTTCAAAATGTGCAACAACGAGGCAAATTCCCCAAACAAAGAATTAAAGTTTCACCCCCCCCCCCCCACTAGCAAACCCCAGAGGCAATTGTGGTCAAGAATGTTGAAAATTTTGTGGGCCAAAATACAGTTGGAAAGAGAGAAGATTCAACAAGTCTACGACTTATTTTCACTGGTCCCCAATCACGTTTTTGTTGTTGTTTTTTCATGTTTTATGGTAAATTGAGGCGGGCCAATTTATGTTGACATCGATTAATCACCTTTTTGAATAATTTTAAGGACACACTATCCCACATCGCCAGGTATATTCAAAATTAAATTACTATCCCACATCGCCTGGTATATTCAAAATTAAATTTCTGAAGTGATACACTCAACTTACGCGCACCTCGATTAGTCACCATCTCGGTAAATTTTAAGGACGTATTTTCTCACATCGACCTTGGACATTCAAGATTAAAGTCAAAATTTAATTCTTGAAATACTCTATAAGAGAGTTAAACTCTAGTTGACAAAGAAATGGACAATTCCCTTTGCCATCCAAATCATGTTGCTAATTAGTAAAAACAATTTGATTTTGCTATCTAAATGTTGCAGCACAATTCAATTTCAAAATTAACCCTCACCTTTGCAACACCAATTTCAAGTTAGTTTTGATACATCACATCAACTTTGTCAGATTTCTATCCCAACATCGATTATTTGAAAATGTTCAAAATACTATATAAATTAAAAGAGTTACATCACTTGACACCAAATCGTTTTGAGTTGGTTCCTCCTATCTTGATATTAGAGGCAATGTAACGAAAACTTGTCTCTCATTCTCTAGTAGATCATAATCATTTGTACCAGTCGAAGATTGCACATTTCTCACAGTTCCCTCATAATCAAATCATCTATGTAAACTGGAGATTGTATGTGTATTAGATTCACATCCCACATCAATCATTTGACAGTTTTCAAATCATTATGAATGATTTATTTATCTGAATTCATCAAAATCAAGAGATTTACCGGTAAAATTAACAAACAAATCACAGGATAAATCACATGAAAATGACATTAGTGCCCTTTAGATAAGTTGGCCCTGAGTTTACAAACGATTTTATTGAAGTTAATTATTTAAATGCCACAATTAGAAAAAAGTATTAATGGTGGGTCCTATGCCAAAGTTTCCTCCAATATTCATTTACTTTTCTTGTGTCGCTGTTAAATTCATTCTCCTATAAATAGGGATCCACCCAGGAGTTCATTCCCAACATAGAAAGTTTTCAGAAAGACAAAGCTTCATCTACACTGTTTCACACACACAGAGCGTGAGAGAGAAAGATATATATAGAGACAGAAAAATGGAGAGCTGCCCAGTCATCAACATGGAGAACCTCAATGGTGCCGAGAGAGGTGCAACCATGGCGGCCATTAGAGATGCTTGTGAGAACTGGGGCGTTTTTGAGGTATTCTATATTATACAATTACACTTTGTACCCTTAATGTTTGGAATTATTTTCACTTTGATCCCTTGAAGTATGATTATAGTACTGCTTTTAACTATAATTTGACAAATTCAAGCCTATTTTCTGCCCAATTTTCTTCGCGAGTCTAAGAATTTGTCGAATCCGGCACAAAATTGATTCTTTCAATGGGAAAGGTGTTAAAATTAAAACTTTGGTATGAAAAGTTCAAAATGATGTAAAATTAAGGTCATGAAGTGTAATTACAAAGCAAACATTCCTTTACATTGTTTATGAACCTACTAGTGTGTGTGTGTTTGGGCAGTTGGTGAACCATGGAATCCCACATGAGATGATGGACAGAGTGGAGAGATTAACAAAAGAGCACTACAAGAAGTGTATGGAAAAGAGGTTCAAAGAGATGGTTGAAAGCAGGGCACTGAAGGGTATCCAAACGGAGGTGACTGACATGGATTGGGAGAGTACTTTCTTCTTGAGACACCTGTACACAAAATTTACCGACTCACAAACTGTACACAATAAAAGTTACTGTAATTTTTTATATAAAAAAATTGCAGTAACTTTCATGTAGTACAAAATTACTACAGCTCGTGAACGACATGAACAAAAGTTTTAAGTTTGTGGACTATTAAACCTCAATTTATTTATATTCCAAAAATTTTTATTCTAACTTTTTTTTTTAAATGGCATATCAAGGGTGTCCGAACTGAAAATGAGCATTGTTTAATGTATTTCATGTGAGAGTTAATTATGATAAAAAATAATATTAATATTTATTACCAGGTTAAAGTTCAAAACTTTAAAATTTAAATGTTTAATTGAAAAAATTGAAATCCAAAATAAAAAATAAAAATAGAAAACACTAAGGTAGCATTTAGTTTCATGGAACTGCAGTCTTGGAATTTTTATAGTTCATTTCTAATTCAATTTAACTAATAATTTTGACTTTTTTAATTAATAGATTTATAACAATAAGTTAAATTCAAACAAATAATAAAAAGAATTTTGCTAAAATATGAATCATATGATACAGGAACTTGATGAAGGAATTTGCTGCAAAATTAGAGCAGCTAGCAGAGGAGCTCTTGGACATTCTCTGTGAGAATTTGGGCCTGGAAAAGGGCTACCTCAAGAAGGCCTTTTATGGGTCAAAAGGACCGAATTTTGGGACCAAGGTCAGCAATTACCCGCCATGCCCTCAGCCAAATTTGATAAAAGGCCTGCGCGCCCACACCGACGCTGGCGGTATCATTCTGCTCTTCCAGGACGATAAGGTCAGCGGCCTCCAGTTCCTCAAGGAGGATCGGTGGGTCGATGTTCCGCCGATGCGCCACTCTATCGTTATCAACCTCGGTGACCAATTAGAGGTATGAAAATTGGGCAAAAATAATTATTTTATTCTATAGGAAAAAAAGGTAAAATTTTCCTATAAATTGCAATTCGCTTTCCATCGGTATAATTTTTTAGATAAATCTAAAATGAGTATTAATTTTTCTTTCGATAACACCCCCAACAAACAAAAAAAGAAAAAAAAAGAAAATTTAAAATAAAATAAAATAAAAAATGGTCATTAAATTGATTTTTCTTGGCTTCATAAAAACAGGTGATCACCAATGGCAAATACAAGAGCGTCCTGCACCGGGTGATAGCCCAGACAGATGGCAACAGGATGTCAATTGCTTCGTTCTACAACCCCGGAAATGATGCCGTCATCTTCCCGGCGCCGGCGCTTGTGGAAAAAGCGGCAGACGAGAAAAAACAGATTTACCCCAGATTCATTTTTGATGACTACATGAAGCTCTATGCAGGCCTCAAGTTCCAAGCGAAGGAGCCCAGATTTGAGGCCATGAAGGCTGTGGAATCAAGTGTTACCTTGAGTGACCCAATTGCAACAGCATAGATTTCACAATTCTTTTTGGGATAAAGAAATGAATTAGTGTGTGTTTTTTCTGGATTGGGGATGGCCACATACATAAAATTTAATGGTGGTAATACTGGTCTAGTTGGAGTCATAGTTTATTCTTAAGTGCTTGCTTATTGACTGTATCAAAATTACCAATACGACCTTCTATTAATTATCAATAACACAATCTTTTATTAATATTAATATATTAATATTATTACTATTATTTCTCTTATGTTCTTGTTGGATGTTAATTCAAATTTGTGTATTAAAACAACTTGGTTATATTAAGCTAGACAAGTTGAATTATGGGACATTTGGTGCACAATTCCATACATATAAATTATACCATTAATAAAAATCAGTTTAGGTGCAATCCTTTTTTCAATATCGAATGTAAATATCCATACTATTTTATTCTAAATTTTTTAAATAGAAAACAATTGATTTTGACTTCCTTTATTTTAGGAAATAGTTGAATACAACAATGGCTTGTGAATAAATAGAGTTCAGCACAATTATATTGTGAAATTTATAGTTTTGATATGCAAATTCGTGATTTTCATTAAAAACTGATAAAAAATGTCCATTTTGTATATTATTGTGGTTTAGAATTTTGAAGGCGTGTTGACTTCACCACATCAGTGTACGATAAAAATTTTACTTGCATTTTAAAGGATCTTTACTTTTGTTCAAAACTTTCACTATCTCAAAATTTTACTAACAAGACAGTTTTTTGTGATTTGATGGTTATTTATAGACATTCGGGAATGCTTGATCAGGGACTTAATGTGCTAGGTGTGTTTTGTGATTTTTTTTTTTTTTGTTGAAGAAATTTAAATGACATAACTAGGGAAATTAAAAACCTCAAGAATTACAAAAGAAGAAAGAACCTAACCAATCAAACCAAATACAAATACCTCAAACAATGAGGATACATTAATAGCAACCTAACCTAGCCCCTAACAACAATAGCTAAAAGAAACTAAAAAACCTAACAGCAACAAAATCAAAACAGGAACAATAGCAATCCAAACACACATTGCCAGCATTGGAAATACAGCAACCAGGATGGGGAGCAAAATTGTAGCAAAGAGCAAAATGTAGAAGCACAAGGCCACAAAGTAGCAATTGTGAAACAAGCAATGCAACAGAATATGCAACAGATCATACTCTAGGTGTGATCCGATAAGGAAAAAACCAAGAACCTGAAAAGGAAAAACACAATAGCCATCCAAACACAAAAACACTGCATGCACTGGAAATGCGCAGGCCAAAGACGAACCAAAAACAACCAAACATAACTGGAAGAACATAGTAGCCAATATTGGAGGAATACAGTAGAAAAAAACATTAGATCAAGCGGTTGAGTAGTTATGTCTCATTGATCTAGTGACCATTTTGGATCTTCTAGTGCATTTTGAGATTGGCATTGATATTTTAGTTTACTTCTCATCACTTGGATAATGATTAATGTTTTTCAACTGTCTTGTAAAATCATAATGTTGTGTCAATTTTGATACCAAATTTATAGATTTCTGATTTCAACACGTTTAATAAAATTGAGCATTATGTTGACAAATTATAAATATGTTTTGTAATTGTCTTGTCTTGTCATACGAATTTGTTAACGTCAATACATAATTTATAACGTGTTGATGTCAAGAGGTCCCATGTGCAAGGTGAGTTTAATGGCCTTGAAATACTCATATTAAAGGAGAATTCATGTGCATATCGTGTGCATTGTTTTGCCCATCAATTAAAATTGGCTTTCATTTTTTTTTTTTTTTTTTTTGGTATACTTATGAGTGTCCTCCTACCCACACAGAGTGAAAGATTAGTTCGTTCAGGATATGTAGCTACTTCTTTCAACAAGTGTTTTTCGGCAAGCTCGAACTCTTAATCTTGCAGAGGTCCATCAACTGCTTTAATTCAAGTTTGTCTTGCCACTTAAACTACACCTTATTAGTAATTAGCTCTTATTGTTGTGGCCAAGAATCATGATCATGTTGTTTCCCTTTTTAGTTTGGTAGGTGGAGTATTGAATGTTGTGAGATCTTCTTGTGTAACATTATGATTTATATTCTATTTGATAATACAATTAAGTATTTAAAATTGAATGAACTAAATATTTATCAAATTAAATGTGTTTGATAACAAAAATAAATAATCACTTAAAAAATTATTCAAAATTTAGCCAACATATAAAATGGACCCCAAGAGACAAAGTCCATACCATCTTAAACCCATCGATTTATTTATTTTTAATAAAAATCAATTTTAGTAAAACACACATGTGCGCTTATCCCTTGGGAAATAACATATCCTGCAAGGCCAAAAGGGAAACAATAACAAAGCTTAAAAAATGAAATCATTTGCTCGAATAGTATGAATCAAGTATCAGAAATGGAAATATTTTGATTAATTCAATTTTCCCTAAGTTGCAAAATACTTCATTGTCAAGTGGGTACTTCGATTTGGTGGAGATCAGGTGTTGCGACAGTAAGTGTTTCTTGACGGCAAACTTCTTCCGACGAGAAAGACAGTTAATGACAAATTTTTCCAGTGGTAAGAGTGTCCGCGTGGAGTGTCCCAATGGTATTTTACGACAACGACATCTAAATTATAAATATTTGTCGTGCAACATTTTTTTTTAATGATTATGACCAAATATTTGTTGCCCAATTTTTATTTTTAATACGATCGTCGATATGTGATATAAAAGTTACTGCACAGTAGTAATTACTTCAGTGTGATTTAATTTTGTAAATATTATTGTGTAACAAATATTTGAAAACTCGGTGTAGATATTTTGCAACATAATTCAAAATATTGTTGTTTAGCAAATATCAATGGAAGATAGATTTATGCCTAAACAAAATGAATAAGGGGTATTTTATGAAATTAATATTAGGCCTCGGGAGTCATATAAAAAAAAAATGGGTTCTTATTTTTTAGTCTTCTATACAGATGCTATTGAGAATTTAGACTCCACAAAATCTTTAGAAAAAAGTCATTCATTTTGCCCCCCTATTAACGTTTATTTACGATTTCTACCATTTTGTCCTATGCAAGAAGATAAAAATATGTACACATGACGTTAACGTTAACTCAGTTCTCATTTTCACCATTTTTTTTTTTTTTTTTTTTTTTTTTTTTTTTGTGTTTCAAGTTATCGCATATTTCTTCATCTGTTTATGTGCATTTAATGTTAACACATTTTTTACTATCGGGGCGTGGGTTTTAATGTCAACGTATTTTATTTTTTAGAGGTTTTGTGTGTTAACATATTTTACTTGAATATTTTTGTTAACGTCTTATCACATACTTTTATCTTGTGCGCGTTAACGTTAACTATCATATGTGATATTTTGTCATTTGAGTTGAATGTATGTTTGGTGATTGACCACCATTTCCATTTCAAGCATCTATAAATCAGGAGTATGAACGTCCATTCCATTCCTTTATGTAACTGTCAAGGATCAAATTCTAAACTATTTGTACGGATTTGTCTTTTTGTCAACAAAATTGTTTTTTTTCTACGTTAACTCTTAAATAAGGTTCAAACAATAATTTTTTTTTTTTAAAAATAAAATAAAGTAGAAAATAGTTTTTATTTCATCAATGTTTATATTAGAAGAGATCAATAGACCATGACCTTTTCACCTACTTTTTTTTTTTTTTGCGGCTTTAAGAGATCATTCACATTAATAATATTAATTTGTCAACACTATCAAAAAAACATTTTTACTTTTTACTTATAAGTAAATGTATTTTTTTGTCATTTTAAAATGTATGTAAAAAAAGTGTTACCAAATGGTACCGAAAAAAGAAAGATAAATGTTTATAAAGTGTTGGGGGAGGTTGGATGTCATCTTTTCATTCCCGTGGGAAGTTCAAAGTCGTTTGGAGGGTTTTATCACATGCCACTCGCAACACGATAGACTTACATTCTTAGGCCAATCAGATTTTCTTTTTTTATTTAAGTTGATTTTTCAAAAATAAAAAATTAAAGCATATATATCACACAAAATTACTGAGTCATACCATCAAATTAAAATACAAATTTAATAATAGCCAACAAAATATCGCATGTAATCTTTGCTTAGCAATTAAGGATTAAAATTTGCATTTAACCCACATGAAATAAAAAAAAATTAATTATACTCTAAAATTCTTAAAAATATATTTTAAATAATACGATAGTCCCCAAAACTTTTTAGAAATCGATTTAAAATTAACAACTAACTCCAAAAATTATCAAATGTTTTTTCTAATTTTCATAATATACAAATTAACCCAAAAATATTACACTTATTTAAAATAATATTTTTTGAAATTATAAATTTAACATTTAACTACAATAATTATAAAGTATATATGTATACCACAAATTCACGAAATCGTCTCAAGATATATTAAATTTATATAAAATAATATTTTTCAAAATATAAATTTTCGGGGTATTACAGATGTTCTCCTGCTACGAAGCCTTCGGGATGCCCGTTCCAGCCAGAAGTTGATATCTTTGACCTCTCGCTTCCCTCGTTACCTAGGGCTGGGGGGCTATTGATGAGGGTATTTTTGGTCATCACCGAGTAAGTATCAGGGCCCTAGCCACATGTCCACTATCGCCAACAGTTTTTCCACAAGCCTGACGAAGGCCCGCGGGCTTCTCTAGATGGGCCAAAAGATCAATTTTTACTATGCAATATTCAATTATATAAATACTGGAACAAATCAATGCCATAAGATAATGCTCATTTTTCTAATTGAAACATATTGAACTCGTTTACCCCGAGTTCTTACTCTCACGCCGATGGTACTTTTGGAGCAACCCCTGGCTAGTCCTTGTGCAGGTACAGGTCACTGAAGAGTAGGACTCAGGATTTCAGGAAGTCAACCCTTCAGGTTGACCTTTCCAGTTCACTTGAGGAATTTTCAACTCTGCTTCCGACTCAGCAGCTCTAACTCCAACAATAGGACTCGTCTGTCATCTGTTTGGACCTTACTCGAGGTGTGTATCAGTTTTCAACACTAACAAATTATTTTTAATTTTTTAATTAATACACGAATATATATTATTAATTTTCTTGTTACATAGTTTAAATTATTTTAAAAAAAATATTTTTAATAAAAAATAAAAGACAAAAAATCAGAAAGTTGAAAAGTAAAGAAAAAGGAGCATGTACGGGGAGGTCATTTTTTGTAATTTTATTGACTGATCAAACCCAAGTGTTTTTTATTGCACCAAAAACTCCTTTCGCCCATTTCATGACCAAAATACCCCCCATTCAATTTTTTTCCCCTGATTTTCATATCTATTTTCCGTGCCTCCACCGTCGCTATTTTCGCCGCCGCCGTTCAAATTCGCCTTTGCCTTCTCCGTCACCGTCACCGTCCTTTTCTCTGTTCGTCTTCATTATCGCTAACGCCGTTCAAGATCACTGGTTCGTCTTCTCCATCGTCTTCGCCTTCAATGTTGCTGTTCACGTCTGCCGTTCGTCGTTTGCTGCCGCCGTTCGCCATTAATCGTTTGCATACGCCGCTAATCGTTCGATTCCACCGTTCGCCGTTCCACAGCCGCAACCCTGCAAAGATTGACGATTCCATTGAAAGTGTCGTCTAGGGTTCGGTTAATAATTACACTTTCGCCCCATGTTTTAAATTTAGTTTCAATTTTGTATTTTTTTTTTTAAAACACTTTTATCCCCAAAAAAGATGAAAGTAACAATTTCATCCCCGAAGTAACACTTTATTTTATTTTTTTACACTTCCATTCTCAAAAGATCAATTTTTAGAATTTAACAATTGGCCCCAAAAATTGTTTTTCATTGTGTGTTGAATGTAACACTTCCTAAAAATGCCAAAAATCAAAATACAATGTGCGTGTTGAATGTAACACTGTTTATTGTGTTGAATGTAATACTGTCTAATATTCTCAAAATTATCTTCTCATCCAAATTGTCTGATAAATCCAAACATCATAAACTTGAATTGGTTAGAATTAAACTTCTATCAATCCAAACATTATATAACTAAAAACAAATTGTACGTGTAATGTAACACCCAATCCAAACATAAGGGATAACTTCTCATCCTACTCAAAATTGATGAATTAAAAAACCGAATAGCAAAATAGGGAGTGTCGATGCTCACAATCAATATACGTGTTGAATGTAACACTATCTAAACCTTCATCTAGTCTTGTTTTAATGTAATCTGATTGAACCAATTTGTTTCAGAATAATATCAAACATTCATGTCCAAAAATGTAACATTGTCTGACTAAAATATCATTCATAATTTCTGTTTTTACACTTTCTTCCCTAAAACCTTCATAACTCTTTTTTGACCCCCCAATTGTTTTCACTTGTCTAATCTTGACAAAATTCAAAAAACCCATGTGTATTGTGTCACAACCCATCCCGGACACCCGTCATCCCGAGGCTGGTGTGACTACAACATGACATCACCTGAACTCCCAAAATAAATCAATCTAATGACAATATACGCCCACCGTATAATACAAACGTTTGTTATGGGGGACACACCCGTCCCAAATTCTGTTTTCTAACTAAAAGTATTTATCCAAGAACCTTTCATAGGTTCGCCTCTGACAGTTTCTCTCAAACACCTATATGACTCCATCACGTAGCTCTACTCAGTGTCAGTAGGGGACCGACTCCTAACTGTTGTACCTGCGAGTGTACTGTCTTCTTAGTAAAACATTTTAAAAATATTAATACGTTCTAAATATTTTCACAATCTAGTATGGATCAAGCACAAGTATATAGGCAATGAAAATAAAGCGATATAGATAAGTTCCACCCAAATTTTTTTCTAGTGTAAAATCATACCAATCATCATAATAAATAATATCAAATCAACCAATATACGTAAAACACCACATCCCAAGCACCAATCTCAAACACATACCTCCAACACACACACACTGGCCAGCCCTAGTGATCGTTTTAACCTCACGATCGGGAGTTTGCAACGGTACCGTACTATCCGTAGGATATGCCTTCCTACGAACACCCATCACTCCGCTGAAGCGGATAATCACTGCGCAGTATAAACGTCTAACATCACTCTGCCGAAGCAGATAAACATCACTCCGCCGTAGTGGATAATTTCACTCCGCCTAAGCGGATAATCTCACTCTACCGAAACAGATAAATACTAGGGCATCGTTAAATCAACTACAACATCATCAAATCACAACTCAATAAATATCGTCAAATCACCACGTCTATCTCTTTTCTTCTAAACCAACTTTAAAGTCCAAAAGCATATTTTCCACTTTTCTTTTTAGAGAAAACGTCTGATTCTTTCAAAACTATTTTTCGACCCCTTTATTTTCCTTTTGAAAACCAGACATTTTTAAGAAAACAAATGTTTTCTATTTCTTTTTAAAAACACCGTCTGATTTTATCAAATTCAACAAAAAATCATTTTTAGTTTCATTTTGGAAACCATCGAAATCTTCCAAAAACCCAGTTTACCAACTCACACAAATCCTACTTGATCCATATCATTTATAAATTCATACAATTTAAGTAACCACATATTTTCTCATATATATACATAGAAAATAGTTTGGTAAGAAGACAGTACACTCACCTCGATATCCGTTTTGCAAAACTGACACTGACTGCACTCTATCTGGACGCCAGTGCCTGCGAACCTAATAGTGGCAGGGTCTAAATTAATATCTTATCTAAAATATTCTAATCATGCAATGCAGACCCTATATTCCGAATCGTTACTAATTTTATCTACCACGTACTTAAAATTAATCAATCGTCATGAAATTATTAGAATTTTAAGATTTATAACACTAACTAAAATTTAATTTAATGAGAATTAATAATCGATTGAAGTTTCACCTGTTTCCGAAACGTTTGGCGACCACGAGATGGGTTTTGGATTTTCCTGGGATGGTTTCTGCAATTTTCCTTTTTTTTTTTTCTTTCATTTTTTGTTTTGCGTTACTGTTTTCTGTTTCCCCGACATGCTGCCACCGACGAGGTCTCGCCGTCGATCACGCTTCGCCGTCCCACCAACTGTACACCCGCACCACCGGACAACCGAACCCACACACCACCACGTCTACCCCCCATGCACACCCACCATCCGCCCACACGACACCCACAGTAACAGACATACACGCTACTTTCTCTCTCTAAACTCATCGCCGACGAACCTCCGGCGACCTCTAAAACACACACACACACGATAGACATACACATACGATGAAACATGGCACTACCGCCACTGACAACAGGGCAACGTCAGGCCCTTCCTCTCTCTCCGCTCCAGCGACGATCAAAACACGCACCACCACCCCCGATCGAAATACACCCTCTCAGCACAATGATCAACGAAATCCACCTGCACAGCCGACCAACTACCAGCGATGATCACCCGTCAACAGACTGCCCATACCGCCGGACCGAACTTTTCTCTCTCTCTACCCACTCCAGTGACTCACCGGTGGCCGGAGCAATACACTCACATGTTTGCGTCAATTGGACACACACACCCACACCCCGAACACACACACACACAGACCCACATCCTCTGCCGCCGATCACTCTCCGTCGACCGATGACGCCACCTCCGATCCTCTGCCTCTCCTCTCTGCTCTGTTTGATCTTCCTCTTTGCATTTCGTGTCAATTTTCATTGTGTTTCGTGACAATTGTATAGTGCTTACACCTATATATATGCATGAAGGAAGTGGCGTGAGTTTGATCCCTGGCTCGCCACGTCCCGTTTCTCCGATCGTGATGATGGAAAGATCTCCGCTCCTTACCTGTGTGTGTGTGTATATATGCGTATATGATAATCTTTTTTTCCGCCTTAATTACCTTATTCATCCCTTAACTTCCTTTAAATTCTTAGTTAGACCCAAATTCAAATTTTTTAATATTTTGCAAATTCCAAATTGACCCCTAACATTTTTAAATTTAATTAATAAATAACACCATTTATCCCGTTATTTCTAAATATGCTAAAATACATTTAAAAAAAAAAAAATCAAGATTTTACATATTGAATGTAACACTCTTTAATCTTGTCAAACTATTCAAAAATAATATTCTTGTTGAATGTAACATTTTCTAATATCGTCAAAAGTCAAAATTCAAAGTTTGAAAATGAGTGTTGAATGTAACATTGTCTCAGTGTTGAATGTAACACTGTCTAATATTCTCAAAAAAATATTTTTTAGAGAATTCAATAACATTATTTACGTATGTCACCCCTTATTTTGTTTTGGATCAAACTACATATCACATGTTTTAGGATTTCCGAAAGTGTGTGTTGAATATAACATTATTTAATATTCTCAAAAATCAATTTTTAGAAATCAACAATTGAATTCTAACATTTTTTAATATTCTCATCATGCACAAAATTGATGGATTCAAACAAACTATGAGTGTTGATGTGTAACACTCAATCCAAACACCGTCAAAACAGCTCATACTAAAAAATGATCAAGCCACAACCCAATACATTGAATGCAACATTTGACACCCCCCTCCAATTTGTTTTTAGTGTGTGTGTTGAATGTAACACTTTCTAATTTTGTCCAAATTCAAAATTCAAAATGAATGTTGAATGTAATACTTCCTAAATATTATCAAAATTTAAAGTGATTGTTGAATGTAACACTGTCTAACGTGTTTTACAGTGTCTAATGGGGGGGCGGGGGAGGGGATCTAATTGAGATAATTTCATCAATTATTCAACAAAATCAAAACGATATGCGTATTAACATCCTGGTGCATGCCCCTTCTCATTCATACTCAAATTTTATAAAAATAAAAACCCTAATACACTACAAGAAAAATGACTTTTGGCTACGAAATAAAAATTTCATAGCTAAAGGTTAGTTTTTTGCGACGAACTATAAATGTTGTTGAGGAAAGTAACTTTTTTTTTTTACCAACGAAAGATAATTTGTAGCCAAATGTCTTACTGCCAAAATACTTTTGGCAGAAATGCTATAGCTACGAAATTCATTTGTAGCCAATTTTTTTTTTTTTAATTATTAGTTATGAAGGGAATTTTTTTGTAGCCAACAAATTTGGCGCTAAATTTTTAACAACGGGACACTATGGCTATGAAAGATATCGCTGCGAAAAACACGTACTTTGCACTACGAAAATAATTTTTGTAGGAAACCTAAAATAAAAATGGACGCTAAACGTAGTTTTTCCTTACAAATTGTAGAAATTATTGTTAAATGTTAAAAAAAAAAATCATTTTTTAATTTATTTTTTTTTGCGATAAAATTTATTCCACAAACATTTTTTAGGTAAAAAGATAGTTTTTCACCAACATTAAAAGTTGTAGCGGAAAGTTGCATATTTTTTTTACCTACGAAAAGAATTTGTAGAGAAATGTCTTTCCGTCATAATCTTTTTGATGCAAATAGTATAGCGACGAACACGATTCATGGCAAAAAAAATATTTAATTATTATCTACTACGAATATTTTGTAGTAAAAAAAGTATACTTTTCACTACAAAATTAAATTTGAGCCTTTAAAATACTTGGTTTAATACTTCAATCGCTCTCCCCTTGTTTCCTCCCCCCCCCCCCCCCCCCCCCCCCAAGCTATTTTCCCTCTCTTTTTTTTTGGCTATTTGTTCCCTCCCTTCTCCCGCCTCAACCCCACATTCAGATATCACATCGCCTTCTCTCCCACATTCGTTGCTTCCTACTCGATGAAGCTCACAAATTCTCACTCCCCCTCAATAAATCCATCATTCATCTTTCTGTTCAATCCGAACCCTCCGAAGGAATTTGGCTTACCGATTTTGTTGTTCTACTAGCCGTCGTCCTTCATCTTCAAGCCTTCTGCCTTTTTCGTTGTCGTCCCCTGTTCAGGTGATCCCTCTCTCTCTCTCTCTCTTTATTGTTATCGGTCAAGACCAGATCTGGTTAAACCAGTTCTTACCGTTTTTTGTTTGAATTTTTTAATCATTAGTTTTCTTTGGTTCTTTTTCAATTTTAGATCTGAATACCACATTAGAAGTGGTTTCATCTACGCTTTTTTTTTTTTTCTAGGTATTTTTTTCTCAAATTGCACAGCAATTCGATATAATTTCCATGTTATTCAGTTGTTGATCTATACAATTTAGGGTTTTCATTCTTTTTCTTAATCTCATTTTTATTATGAAATTGAGATTTGGCCATCATTATTCTTCAAGCCACCGTTGACAACCTTTAGCATCCCCCCTGGCCATCGATGTTGTTCAAGCAATAGTGGTACCACAGTGATTTTTTTTCCATATTCTCTTTACTCCTTTTTTTTTTTTTTTTTTTTTTCCATTCCTAATCCAAAAACACTAGCTTATGTTCTCAATCTGGTGTTTTTTTGCTATACACACACACACACATATATATATATGTATTCTGCGATTGTGGTTGGAAGTGAGTTCTTCTCTTTAATTTGGAATCACATCTCTCAAAACTCAATTTCTTTTCATAAACTCATATTGTTTGTCCGGACTGACTCAAATTAAGTTACACACTATTTATTTTAAGTAGAAATGTAACTGACATTAGTTTTGCTCTATAAAATAGTTCTATAGCGTACTAAAAATTCAAATGTTTAACCTTTTGTTTCATCTACTACCCCAAGTCCTAGCTTTGATAGAACATATGTTTTGTAGGCGGTGGGGTATGGTTTCAAAATGCACCCATTTGGAATTGTTATTGATTATTCTTTAAATTTATCTTATTTATCAAGATCAAAGTGGTATACACGTTTAATTCATTCCTTGAATTTTGAACAACATCATACTGGGTATTTTATATTTTTATTCTGAGTGTTCCCCTTGTACTCTGAGTGTTCTACCACTTACCCTTGGCTACATTGGTAAAATATAGTTAGTATTTACTCCTAAAAGATTTGGCAAACTAAGTTATAAGTTTTATTCCTTGTTGAATGTTGATGGACTTGCTAAAAAATCATCCAGGGGCATTTGGTTCTGGGAGAAGTAAAGTACAGGCAAATGATGTCTTGAATGATTTATCTGCCGCACTTTCTCGATCTCTATCTATTACCATTATCATTTTCATTTGTGTTAGAATCCCGCATAGAAATAATCACCTGATCTCTATCTGTTGATTTTCATAATTACTTGAGTAATTCATCATTGATTTTTCTTGACTTGGTTTATAGGACTCTTAGAGAAAGCGATGAAGATTTGGCGGTTAGTGCACTATGTTTTTCTTTTGGAGAATGTATTCAGTAATGTTTCTTCCTATATGTATTTCTATGTGAGTTTATATTTTCAACTACCCGTTGTTCCGACATATTGAGCATCCTGGTTGGTGATGGATAAAGATGATTTAGTACATGACTCGAAATTTTAGCTTGATTTGTTTTTCGGTATATATTATGAATTTTTGAATTGTGTTTAGAAACATGTAAAATTGTTTGATGCATTTTTTTTTTTATTCAATTGTGTTAACATTTTGACATAAAAAACATGTAATATTTTGGAAACTATATAACAAACATGATCATGTGATACAAACGGGGGATGTGGAAAAACTTGAGAATGAACATTGCTTGATTTATGTGGCTTTACAGTGTTAACACTTCCTAAAATGTCAGAATTCAAAATTCAAGATGTGTGTTGAATGTAACAATGTCTAGTATGTCGAATGTAACACCCAATCCAAAACATAGAAGATAATTTCTCATTATGCTCGAAGTTGATGAATCAAACCGAATAACAATCAGGGGGTGTCGATTCTTTCAAATCAATATATGTGTTGAATGTAACAATGTTTAAAACTAGCCAAAAAATAAAAAAAGTATCCGTGTTGAATGTAACATTGTTTACTATTTTGAGTGTTATATTCATGCATGCCCCTTCTCATTCATGCTCAAAATTTGAATGTAAGGTTCATGAGACAATCGAAATCAAACAAAACGAAATGAACAAATCAAAACAATATGCGTATTGACGTCCTGGTGCATGCCCTTCTCATTCATGCTCCAAATTTATAAAAAATAAAACCACATAACAAAACATTAAGTGTCGAGTGTCCTATGAATGTAATGCATCCTAATATTGCAAAAATTCAAAATTTAAGTTCGTGTTGAATGTAACACTGTCTACCGTATTGAATGTAACACTGTTTAAACTCAACCAAAATCTATGCGAACTAATACTCAGGATAAAAAATAGGGAAAAATATAGAAGGTGAAAACATATATTCATGAAATCAATGATTTCAAAGCCCTACCAATTCTCCATTAAATCGTTGATGGAAAAACACCAAAAAAACATCTATGAAAATGGGGGGAGGTCCTAAACCCTAAATATGAAGTTTGTGCAAATGAAAAATCGTTCATGGAAGCCGCCAAAAATCATTGTTGAATGGGGGGGGGGGATCTAACTTGGATAAATTCATCAATTATTCCAAACCTGAATCCTAAAATTAATTTCTACAAATGAAATAAAAAACCGAAATCAACAAAAATCAAAAAAATCGGAGTTGAAATTGACATGGTGATATATATAGGAACAAAAATCAAAATCGAAATCATCAATTGTTTCATCCTCGTAAAATCCTAAATCGATTTTGCAAAATGAAACCTTAAATCAATTTTTGCAAAATGAACTCAAAATCGAACACAACAAATTGATAATCGAAAAAATTGAGGGGGCATGCACCAGGACGTCTATGAACAAAAGAGATGTGGAACACTAATAAGCAATGAATATTTATATGTAAAACATATTTCAACGAACTCACGAAAATGCCGATCGGTAGCTGCGGCGACGGTTGAACGCGACGCAGAGAAGAGCGTTGATGAGTTTGGCTGCGAAAAATGACGGTGAAATCATGGGACAATCAAAACGGTGACGAAGTATGGCGAAAAACGACGATGAATCACTGGTGGATATGACGGCGATGGGGGTGGAGACTACGGCTGCGGAGAATGGAGACGGCCGGAGGATCGCAAATGAGAGAAGACGCACGGGTATAGACATAATAGGGTTAAATCGTAAGGATAAAACCGTAATCTAACATGTACGAATTTTTGAAAATAGGACTAATCAATTCAAAAAATGATTGAGATGGGAGTTTTTAGTTCAATTTTAACTCATTGGTATTTATTGGTACATGAAAAATAAAAATGACACTTAGTGGTCATTTTCGAAAAACAGAAGAAAAATATTAACAAAAAAAAAAAAAGAAAAAAAAAAAAAAAACACCAAGACGGAGGAAAATCAAAACAAAACCAAAAATTGAATTGGGTTCAAATTTCACAAACTTCCTTCTAATCATTCTACCAATACACAGTTCTTGTTTCTTCTTCTTCCGTCACTTTTACCAATAAATTTAACCGAAACCCTCTCAGACCAATTGAATTTCAAGCCTTCTCTTTTCCGTTTAGTCCCAAAATACAAAAGAAATTTTCAATTACTCCCATCATTTTTTTTTGCACCAATAACTCATTTCGTCTTGTTCTGACCAAAATACCTCTCATATGGATATTGAATTTAACATTCAACAACTGTGAGTATTGAATGTAACATCAACTGTTTATTTATTTATTTTTTACTAATGTTATATTTTTCTGACCAATATATCCCTCATGTGGATGTTGAATGTAACATCAAATTTTTTATTTATTTATTATTTTTTTATGTTATATTTTTTTGACCAAAATACCCCTCATGTGGGTGTTAAATGTAACATTCAAAACCTATGGGTGTTGAATGTAACATCAAATTTTTATTTATTATTATTATTATTATTATTATTATTATTATTATTATTATTATTATTATTATGTTATATTTTTCTGTCCAATATATCTCTCATGTGGATGTTGAATGTAACAACAATTGTGTTTTTATTTTATGATATTATCTTTTTCTGACAAAAATACAACTCATGTAGATGTTCAATGTAATATTTAACACCTGTGGATATTGAATGTAACATCCATTGTTCTCTTATTTTTGTATGTAGAGTAAAATCCATATGATATTACATTGAACACCTGTGTATGTTACATTTAACACCTGTAAATGTTGAATATAATGTCAATTATTCTTTTGTTTTACGTCACGTTTGGTAACAATTTTATCCTAAAATCAAGATTATTATTATTATTTTTTTTTTTTTTGGGAACATATAGAAAGTGACAAAAAGTCATAAAGTTTGGGGGTGAAAACTGTAATTTATAGTGGCGGCGGCAGCGGCAGTGGAAACTGGCAGCGCGGCCACCGGCGGCGGCGGCTGCTGGCAGTGGTGGTGCAACAGTTTGACGACCTTTCTTATCGATGTGAAGCTCACGGGAGGACATTTCGGTAAATTCATTTCTCACCATTTTTGAAAACGGGACTAATTGGTGCAAGAATGGCCGACGATGGGAGTAAACGGTGCATGAAAAAGGTGTTGACGGGAGTAATCGGTGCAAAGAAAAGCCAATGGGAGTAAGCGATAATTTTTTTTTTTTTTTTGGGAGTAATCGGTAATTTTCCCATAAAAAAATTAGGGAATTGGGATGAACATTCGGCGCAAAAACAACGGCAGTCTTGGATACTGCAAGCGTTTCCCACTTGCGAAATCGAAAATCCGAAAGACTCTTCGTTAATTCCCCACCGCACTGGTATAAATATTACTTACAGTTATTTTCCACTCGCCATCTCTCTCTCTCTCTCTCTCTCTCTCTAGCTATCTATCTCCATCTCTATCAGTATACCGCCAGAAATTTTAATGGCTTCGCTTAGTGGAAAGCGGCATTTCAAGAATAAGGCGGGTTTCCCTCATCCGTCTTCAACCGGCAATAGCGACGTCAATGAGGAAAACTTTTCCTTCCCGTGGAGCCACTCTCTATGGTCGCCGAAGAAGATGAACAAGTGCCGGCAACCCCAGTTCACGCACCTATTGTACTGTCATACAACGACCGAATACGACCCCTTCTCAACGCAGTGGACAGACTTCGTCGCCTAAAAGTGATGCTGGAAGGCATTCATCTCCCAACTATAGTTGTGATCGGAGACCAATCCTCTGGCAAATCCAGCGTTCTCGAATCCCTTGCCGGCATCAGCCTTCCTCGAGGGCAGGGTATATGCACTCGGGTGCCCTTGATAATGCGCCTCCAGCATGACCCAAACCCTAACCCAATGCTCTACTTGGAGTTTCATGGAAAAACAGTGCCCACAGACGAAACCCGCATTGCAGACGACATCAACGCTGCTACAGATGAAGTTGCCGAAAAAGGATTGGGTATTTCAAACACTCATCTCAATCTTGTCGTGAAAAGGATGGCGTTCCTGATCTTACCATGGTTGATTTACCCGGGATCACCAGAGTGCCGGTTCATGGGCAACCCGAGGACATATACGAGCAGATATCGGGTATCATTATGGAGTACATAACCCCAGAGGAGAGCATCATATTAAATGTTCTGTCCTTAACCGTTGATTTCCCTACTTGTGAATCAATCAGAATGTCTCAGAAGGTAGACAAGACCCGGGAGAATACTCTTGCCGTCGTTACTAAAGCTGACAAAGCCCCCGAAGAGCTACTCGACAAGGTTACCGCAGATGAAGTCAATATAGGACTAGGTTATGTCTGTGTCAGGAATCGCTTTGGCAACGAGTCCTACGTGGAAGCTAGAGACGAGGAAGCCATGCTTTTTGAAACGCATCCCCTGCTCTCTAAGATAGATAAGTCCATGGTTACTATACCTGTTCTTGCTCAAAGGCTGGTCCAAATCCAGGCAAGGATTATCTCCAAATGCTTGCCGGAGATTGTCAGGAAGATCAATGACAAGCTCACTGCAAAACAGAATGCCTCTGAATCTAACCTGCGTCTCCGACGCAATGACGGCATTCATGCGAACTTTGAGTGCAGCGAAAGAATCGTTGCGGAAAATACTGCTGCGGGGGGAGTTTGACGAGTACCCAGATGACAATCAAATGCATTGCACAGCTCGGCTGGCGGAAATGCTTAACCAGTACGCTGAGTTACTTCAATCGCCGGAGTGCGTGGAGACAACCAATGTAAGCTTCTTGATGGAGGAAATTAGGGTTCTGGAAGAAGCCAAAGGGATCGGACTGCCGAATTTTTTCCCTCGATCTTCTTTTCTCACTGTCTTGCAGAAAAATGTGAAAGGGATTTCAGCTAAGCCGGTTGAGTTTGTAGGGAAGGTATGGAACTACGTTGAAGAGGTTGTCCTCTCTGTCTTGATGCATCATTCCGACAACTACCCGCAACTTCAATCCTCCACTAGAAGAGCAGCGCATAACCTAATGGCGAAGGTGAAGGAACAATCATTGCAAAGGGCTCCAGAGATGTTGGAAATGGAAAAGCTCACTGATTACACTTGTAATCCTGAATACATGATCGTGTGGAATAAGCTCATGGCTCAGCAGGACGCATTCATGAGAGTATTGAACGACCACTCCAAGCCACCGAAGATCGACCTTGATGGGTTCGGAGAGGTCTCGAAATCGGGCATTTACGTGACAACCATTTGGCCGTCGTAAATCAAGCTTTCGACATGAAAATGCGGATGACTGCGTACTAGAAAATTGTTCTGAGGAGGTTGGTTGACGGCATGGCTCTGCAGCTGCTGTTCGGCATTCAAAACCTAGTGAAGAAAGACATGGAGATGGAGATTGTGAATGAAGTCATGGGCCCTCATGGTGGTTCATATTATGCACCTGAAACAGACATTTACAAGACAAATTTCAGATGGAACCAAAGAATGAAAGAGAGAAACAACTCACCAGGAGAAAGGGGTTGGGGTGTGGGACCTCTTTCATCATAGCATACAGTCAAATCGGAATTTTGAATGATCACACCAGCATTGTCTACAACTGCTTGAGCATGGTTTAGATCAACTTCTGTTGCAGCATGAAGCGCATCCCAAATTTCTAGGGCACACAAAAAGTATTTTTACCATAAGAAAGGGCATTTTTTTTTTCCCCGATAAGCATATGACAATATTAGAATTTAAAAGGAAGAGTCTTCTTTACTATAAGGTAAAATTTACCATGTAGCCAACAAGACTCCCCAAAACTATTACAAGCAATAAAAACCCTTAACTCGTTGCGCCAACGGGCTATCATGAGGACAATCCTAGGGACCGGATATACACTAATACAGGAAGCCATATAGTCACACAATATACAAAACTCCAAGTACCACACAAGAAAGAGCATGTTATAAGCTGGTATGGCGAGAAAGAGAGAGAGAGAGTTCTAGAGATTAATCCGAAGGAACGTTTGATCCAATGGGTCATTTCCAAATCATGCAATTTCATTAGGCATTAACAAATCAATCCAAATTCTTACGTCTCCGATGAGAGAGAGATATAGTATGAAATCCTTACAGAGTATTAATTGTTTGATATATAAGTATTATGTGGGTAGTTCTTTGACAATGTTTATAGTGGAATAGAGGCTTCGAAGAGGAGTGGAGGCCCTGAGCTAGGTACCCTCTCTTTGCTTATGCGTTGCTTCGTGTCCACTTATGGTGACTGCTATCTACACCACCAACCAAGGGATGAACTGGATCAACACGATGAGGACGTCGTGTCTTTGAGTGTGATATATAGAAATCCCACGTCGGAACTATGAGGTTGTGTTTGAGGGAGAGATTTCATTTGTTCAAAGGATTTCACAAATCCTTTAGCAAATTCTTAATTTGTTTGAGTACTATTAGGAGGGGATTATAAAATCTATTCGTTTGTAAAATAGGAGAGTAAGAGGGATTTGTAAATGACTTCAAAACATACCTTATTTCTAATTTCTTTCAAGAGAAATTTTACTATTTTTTCAATTCCCCATCCATTTAATTTCAATTCCATTTTTTATTTTGTAATTTGATGAATTTCAAAATTCTATTTTCTCTATGTAATATAATAAAATTATATTTGTAAAATATGTATAAAATTTTATTATTAAAATAATTATGTACAATTAAAGTTATATTACTAAAAATTATATTGTTATATTATTAAAATTATTTTATTAAGTTACTAAATAAAAATTATATTATAAGATATATTTTTACATTTTTTATTACTAAAATATTAATAGATTTCAAAATTCTACGTATAAATACTTGTATATCCAAGTAAGGGAATTATGAAATTGCACAATCAAATTTCCTCATTTAAAAAAGTTGTCCATACAAAGAATTTGTAAATAATAAGATTTCAAAATTTAATTTTAAAATCACTTCATTTACAAATTCTATGAATTTATCAAATCCCTTGCCCAAATGCAATATCAGAAAAGATTGTCTAATATATAAAGTACCATGTGAGCTACTACTATTAACTTGTCTTAAATATTTTGAGCCACGTGCACTCGGTTCAAGAGTTAATAGTTCAGTGGACCACATGAGACGTTACAGTTACATGGAGAGAGATCGACAGAACATTGTTATATGAACTTCTTGATCCGATTGTTAGCTAATATCTTTTTCACGTATAGGGATGAGGGAAAAACACAGTAGCAATAAACATTTAAGTCTACCTTTCCAGCCACCATAGTGAGGAGCAGTATCCCAGAACTCATCTCGAAGCTGCATAAGCTGACTCTTCGTTATCGGCTTTGGATGCTTCCATGGTTTTGGCTTACGAATCTTTCTCACACTCGTGATAATCAAGAAGCCCTTATGATGAGCGATCATACAGAAGTTCAAGATCCTACAATGTTGATGTTTTTCACTTTTTTTTTTTTTTTTTTGATAGGCAAATAATTGCATTAGAATAACGGGATAGTTTTCGCATTTTGTTGTTGCGACTGTATTATCTTTTAGCCTAACACAATTGTCCAGAAGGTCATCGATTATCATGCCAAATTTCTTGAAGCACCATGTTAATGGACAGGAATCAATGCACTAAAATAGGTATTGCTTTCACATTGTAATATACATACATGAACTGTCGGGTAACTGAATGATACCAAACCAAATGGTTCGATTTTTAAACAAATTAAATAATTTTTGTTACAGTTTTTGTTTTGATTTTGAGATAGTAACCGCTTACCGAACCGAACAACTGATATTTTAGATATATATTTATTATATATTGCCCCCACTTTATTTTTTATTTATATTTTGACTCCTAGTGTGTGTGTGTATATATATATTATACAGTCAATTGGGTTAATTTTAAGGTTTTCATAATTTTTCCGGTATTTTAATTATTTTTGTTTGTATATAAAAAACAACGGTTTGAGGTTTCGATTTTAGTTTTTGTTTTACATAAAATTAAAAAAATCTTAACGGTTTCAATGTTTTGGTTTCGGTTTTGTATAAAATTAAACAGTTCGGTTTTAAAAACTGTTTTCTAAAAAACTGGTACTTTTATTTTGGATTTGGTATATGCCTAATGGTTTTGGTTTCTAATAAAATCGATTCAAAGCTGAACCGTTGTCATCCCTACACACACTGTATCACGCAAAGTCGGAGAGAAAGCGGTTTTGAAATCCTAACAATCTTTAGAAAAAAATAGCAGAATCAAGGAAATCAATATAAATTAATACAAATCAACAGACTCACCGTCTCCTTTGCTCAGCGACGATCCTCCACAGCCCATACTGTAAACTCCGTCCGCACACAATCCGGGGCAGTGAACTAGCAACCTCAGGACTTCATTGCGAAAAGCTCCAGAACTCCGCCGGCGGCGAGGTCGACTGCCGGAAAATTTTCCAGCGAATTTTTCGGGAAAATGAAATCAAGAAAGAGGAAATTCTCAGGACATTTGTACTCCATTTCAGGAAAAAAGAAAGATAAATGTTTATAAAGTGTTCGGGGGGTTGGATGTCATTTTTTCATTCCGTGGGAAATTCAAAGTTGTTCGGAGGGTTTTATCACATGCCACTCGCGACATGTCATTCTTAGGCCAATCAGATTTTCTTTTTTTAGTTAAGTTGATTTTTCAAAAATAAAAAATTAAAGCATATATATATATATATATAGCCTAAACCCAAGCCTAAAGTCATTGTTTTAAATTCAACAAATTATAAATCACACAAAATTACTTTCATACCATCAAATTAAAATACAAATTGAACAAATTTAATAATAACCAACAAAATATTGCATTTATTCTTTGCTTAGCAATTAAGGATTAAAATTAACATTTAACCCACATAAAATAAAAAAAATTAATTATACTCTAAAATTCTTAAAAGTATATTTTAAATAATACGATAGTCCCCAAAACTTTTTAGAAAATCAATTTAAAATTAACATCTAACTTCAAAAATTATCAAATGTTTATTATAATTTTCATAATATACAAAGTAATCCATAAATATTACACTTATTTAAAATAATATTTTTTGAAAATATAAATTTAAC
The DNA here is from genome assembly GCA_016647705.1 of Eucommia ulmoides. Taxonomy (NCBI): domain Eukaryota; kingdom Viridiplantae; phylum Streptophyta; class Magnoliopsida; order Garryales; family Eucommiaceae; genus Eucommia; species Eucommia ulmoides. The sequence continues at coordinate 7,182,507 of CM028328.1, forward strand.
ATTTAACTACAAGAATTATAAAGTATATATGTACACCACAAATTCACAAAATCGGCTAACAAAATATTAAACTTATATAAAATAATATTTTTTAAAATATAAATTTCCGGGGTATTATAGATGTTCTCATGCTATGAAGCCTTCGGGATGCCCGTTCCAGCCAGAAGTTGATATCCCTGACCTCTCGCTTCCCTCGCCGCCTAGGGCTGGGGGCTATTGATGAGGGTATTTTTGGTCATTACCGAGTCAGCATCAAGGCCTCGGCCATGTGTCCACTATCGCCAACAGTTTTTCCACAAGCCTGACGAAGGCCCGCGAGCTTCTCTAGATGGGTCAAAAGCCCAAGCCCATTACTATGCAATCTTCAATTCTATAAATACTGGAACAAATCAATGCCATAAGGTATTGCTCATTTTTCTAATTGAAACATATTGAACTTGTTTATCCCGAGCTCTTACTCTCATGTCGGTGGTACTTTTCGAGCAACCCCTGGCCAGTCCTTGTGCAGGTATAGGTCACTGAAGAGTAAGACTCAGGATTTCAGCAAGTCAACCTTTCAAGTTGACCTTTCCAGTTCACTTGAGGAATTATCAACTCTGCTTCCGACTCAGCAGCTCTAACTCCAACAATAGGACCCGCCAGGCATCTGATTGGATCTTACTCGAGGTGTGTATCAGTTTTCAACACCAACAAATTCTTTTTAATTTTTTTTAATTAATATACGAATATGTATGATTAATTTTCATGTTACATATTTTAAATTATTTAAAAAAATATTTTTAATAAAAAATAAAAGGCGAAAAATCAGAAAGCTGAAAAGTAAAGAAAAAATTGAAAAACAAACGAAAAATAATAACTTAAGAAAAAAAAAAAAAAAAAAAAAAACAAGACGGAGGAAAATCAAAACAAAACGAAAAATTGAATTGGGTTCAAATTTCACAAACTTCCTTCTAATCATTCTACCAATACACAGTTCTTGTTTCTTCTTCTTCCGTCACTTTTACCAATAAATTTAACCGAAACCCTCTCAGACCAATTGAATTTCAAGCCTTCTCTTTTCCGTTCAGTCCCAAAATACAAAAGAAATTACCAATTATTCCCATCACTTTTTTTTTTTTCACCAATAACTCATTTTGTCTTTTTTTACCAAAATACCTCTCATATGGATGTTGAATGTAACATTCAACAACTGTGAGTATTGAATGTAACATCAACTGTTTATTTATTTTTTATTTATTTATTTATTTTTTACTGATATTATATTTTTCTGACCAATATACCCCTCATGTGGATGTTGAATGTAACATCAAATTTTTTATTTATTTATTATTTTTTTTATGCTATATTTTTCTGACCAAAATACCCCTCATGTGGATGTTAAATGTAACATTCAAATTCAAAACCTGTGGGAGTTGAATGTAATATCAATTTTTTTATTTTTATTTTTATTTTTATTATTATTATTATTATTATTATTATTATTATTATTATTATTATTATTATGTTATATTTTTCTGTCCAATATATCTCTCATGTGGATGTTAAATGTAACAACAATTGTGTTTTTTTTTTTTTCATTTTTATTTTATGATATTATCTTTTTCTGACAAAAATACAACTAATGTAGATGTTGAATGTAACATTTAACACCTGTGAATGTTAAATGTAACATCCATTGTTATCTTATTTTTGTATACAGAGTAAAATCCACATGATATTACATTGAACATCTGTAGATGTTACATTCAACACTTGTAAATGTTAAATATAACGTCAATTATTCTCTTGTTTTACGTCATGTTTGGTAACAATTTTATCGTAAAATCAAGATTATTTTTTTTTTTTTTTTTTTTTTTTTGGGAACATATAAAAAGTGACAAAAAGTCATAAAGTTTGGGGGTGAAAACTGTAATTTATAGTGGCGGCGGCAGCGGCAGTGGAAACCGGCAGTGCGGCCACCGGCGGCGGCGGTTGCTGGCAGTGGTGGTGCACCAGTTTGATGAGCTTCCTTATCCATGTGAAGCTCACGGGAGAGCATTTCGGTAAACTCATTCCTCACCATTTTTGAAAACGGGACTAATTGGTGCAAGAATGGTCGACGATGGGAGTAAACGGTGCATGAAAAAGGCATTGACGGGAGTAATCGGTGCAAAGATAAGCCGATGGGAGTAAGCGGTAATTTTTTTTTTTTTTTGGAGTAATCAGTAATTTTCCCTTAAAAAAATTAGGGAATTGGGATGAACATTCGGCGCAATAACAACGGCAGTCTTGGATACCGCAAGCGTTTCCCACTTGCGAAATCGAAAATCCAAAAGACTCTTCGTTAATTCCCCACTGCACTGGTATAAATATTACTTACAGTCATTTTCCGCTCGCCATCTCTCTCTCTCTATTTCTCTCTCTCTAGCTATCTATCTCCATCTCTATCACTATACCGCCTGAAATTTTCATGGCTTCGCTTAGTGGAAAGCGGCGTTTCAAGAAAAAGGCCGGTTTCCCTCATCAGACGTCAACCGGCAATAACGACATCAATGAGGAAAACTTCTCCTCCACTGCTCTCCTCGTTCCCGTGGAGCCATTCACTATGGTCGCTGAAGAAGATGAGCAAGTGCCGCCAACCCCAGTTCACGCACCTATCGTACTGTCATACTGGTAATGTATTATATGGGCTTGACCCACGTGACCTATTAGGGCAAAATTCTAATCTCCATTTCCTCTATAAATATGTGTATATTGTTATATTATTTCAGTATCACTTTTTATAATATCAATTCATGATTTTTCTCCCACTTCTTAATTATCTTAACATGCTATCAAGAGCAAATTTTTTTTAGACCTGTTCTATCTAATTTTTTTTCGAAACCCTAAAACTTTTGCTGCCGCCGTCGTCTCTTTTCTCTCGCGGATTTCGTCACTGCTATAGACTTCATCACCACTCTGGTAAAAACAACCACCACACCACCGATTTCGTTTTGCATAAATGAACACAACGACATCAAAATCACCGCCATTGGAGTATTCACACGCTCACACGTGCCACCAACGGCCAGCAGTAACCCCTAGCTGTGTCATCTCGGATTTTTGGCTCTACCGCCTCAACCAGGGCTCCAAATTCACTCTACAATATACCAACAGAACTATCTCGACGTGACGATTCCAAAACCGTAAAGTCTATCTTCAGAAGAAGTTGCACGAGCCGGCACGCGCCGCCCATCCGTGGCGAGTCAGATCTACTCGCAGCCAAGCCTCCTCAGCAACCAGTCTGCGCCACCTCAGCACACAGTCAGCGCCATGTCATCGTTGATCCGTGCCACATCAGCATTGACCATCTACCACGTCAGCACCCAGTCAACGCCACGTCATCGTTAACCATGTCACATCAGCGTTGACCGACTACCACTTAAGCGTTGACAGTCTGCCACGTCAGCGTTGACTGACACGTCAGCACCTTGCTGTCTTCTCAGCCCCTACCGTGACATCGGTACATTCTTTGTCCCGGTTTAGGCCTTTGTTGACCGGTTTTCGGCAAACTTGGACCGGTTCCTGGGGTTTTTCGGCGTTCTGATTTTGTTTTCGGCCCTTGTTTTGTGATTTGAGGTTCACAGAATATACTTTCTATTATATCAGTATGGTTCCTACATCGGTTCACTCGATTTTCACCCGGTCCTTGAAGGTTCAACACCAATTCATGGATAATTTTGGCATTTTGAATTTATCTGTGACAACAACTTCTCCTAGTTCAACAATGATGTTTATGGGTTCTTCGCTCATTTTCAATACTAAAGAGAGTTCATACCCTACCTCCTTTACTGTTACCATGTCTATTGTAGATTTGGTCTCATTCCTCTTTCATAGCTTATCCAAAATTGGTATTGGTACAAATCTTTCCCCTGCTCTCTCACTTACTATAGGTAATTCCTCTTAGTTATTTGATTCTACTTGTTGTAATCACATGATATCTGATCCCAATATTTTTTCAACCAAACTATCCGTAATGAATATTCCTAGTTTTCATACTGCTGATGGTTCTCAAATGCCTGTTACACATACCGGTCAGGTTTCTACTTCTCATCTTTCTATTCTTAACACGTATTTGATTCCAAAACTCACCTAAAATCTCTTGTCTATTGGACAACTTTGTGAATTGGGATTTGAATCATATTTTCTAATAGTGGTTGTCGTGTGCAAGATCCTTGGACAAGAGAAACTCTTGGGACTGGTCGTAAGGTTAGACGCCTTTTTGAATTTACCAATTTACACCTTCCATCTCCAACTCCACCATTATCACAACCAAATATTCCTTTATTAACCTGTGCAACCTCACCACCATCGCCAATATCCTCTTCCTCATCTTTATCTCTACAACAACCAGTGTCTCTCTTACCATCCCAACTGTGGCATGCTCAGTTAGGCTATACTTTATCTAACCGACTCAAATTAGTTATCTCTAGTGGTCAGTTAGATTCAGTTCAACATGAGTTTTTCAAATGTATCTATTGCCAACTTGCCAAACAATCAGCCCTACCTTTCAAAGAGAGTCAGTCTATTTTCCTTACACCATTTGATCTAATTCATTCTGATATTTGGGGCCCTTTTTCTCATACCTCGATGGGTGGCCTTTATTACTTTGTTATCTTTGTTACTATATTACCTCGATATATATAGTTGTTTCTTATGAAACATCGATCTATTCTGAGTTTTCTTTTATGGTTCAAACCCAATTTTCTAGAAATATCAAAGTTTTTTGCTCAGATACTGCAATGGAATACAAGGATCATGATTTTCTTCACCTGTTTTGCAAAAATGGCACGCTCCCCGATTGCTCGTATCTTAGTACATCCGAACAAAATGGACGAGCCGAACGCAAACATAGACATATTCTTGACATAGTTCGTGTTCTCCTAATTTCTTCATCATGTCTTGAGCGTTTTTGGGTTGAGGCTGCCTTTACAGCCGTCTACACAATAAACTGTGTCCCTTCCACTACAATCCAAATCCAGTCTTCATTTGAACGCCTTTTCGATAAAACTCCTGATCACTTTGAACTCAGAGTCTTTGGTTGCGCCTATTTGGTTCTTCTCAAACCTCATGAACACAATAAACTGGAACCAAGGGCTCGTTTGTGTTGTTTTCTTGGATATGACATCAAACATAAAGGGTATCGGTATTGGGATCCCATTTCTAAAACCCTTCGTATCTCGCGACATGTCATTTTTTTGGAATATCAAATATTTTCTTCCTTATGGTCATTTGATATGTCAACCCTCACCAACTCTAGATTCTTTACTGATCCATCCATTGAGTTATTTCTAGATGATACAGTTCCAGTTACTGTTGAGTCCACTCCAGCACCACCAATTGAGCTTAGCCTTGAATCTTATGCTGAGTCTATCCCAAAACCACCAGCTGAACCCACTCCAGAACCACTAGCTGATCTCACCCTTCCAACTCCAATGACCATGCCTGAGACTTCTCCTATGATTGATGATCCTGTACCGCCTTCCGTTGACACCCACGTCCCAGATCACTCTCGTCGCTCTACCAGGGTAACTCATCCTCCACATTACCTTTATGATTTTCATTGTTTTTACACTATACTTCATCTGCATGAGCCTCAATCCTGTAAGGAGGCTAGTACTAATCCTTTTTGGCAGAAAGCAATGGACAAAGAACTTCAAGCCCTCGCCAAAACTCATACCTGGGATCACTGACTCAACCATTGTCACTACTCCTCTCGAGTCGAATGTCAAACTTACCCCCACTTTATGGTTCAACTCTTCAGGATGCCACTCTATATCGCCAACTGGTTGGAAGTCTTGTACATCTCACTATCACTCGCCCTGACATTGCCTATGCCGTTCATCAGGTTAGCCAATTCTTGTCCGTTCATGAGACCATCCATTACTTGGTTATTCTTCGCATTATTCGATATGTCAATGATACATTATTTCATGGGCTTTATTTCTCAGCTCAATCTGTTCCCGTTTTACAAGTTTATTCTGATGCCGATTGGGCCGGAGACCCTACTGACAAATGTTCAACCACTGGTTACTGTTTCTTTTTAGGCAATTCTATCATTTCTTGGCATAGTAAGAAACAAACTGTAGTTGTTCGCTCTAGTACTGAAGCTGAATATCGTGCCATGGCTGATGTAACTCAAGAACTTCTCTGACTTCGATGGCTCCTAGCTGACATGGGCATCTCTTCTCTTGCTGCCACTACACTACACTGTGACAACATGAGTACTATTCATATCGCTCACAATGATGTATTCTACAAGCGTACAAAACACATCGAGACTGATTTTCACTTCATCAATCATTACATTCTCCAGAATACGGTTCGTCTACAATCCGTCAGTTCAACTGATCAGATAACATACATTTTTACTAAGGGCATGTTTGATAAAAAAATTAAGTGCTTAAAACTGATTATATTAAGTACTTAATTAATTAAGTTTGTTTGATAAATGTAATTAGTATCACTTAATTAATTAAATTAATTTAAAAATTAAGTCAAAATGTGAGTAAAAAATTAAGTCAAGGCCCCTTCACTTATTTCATTTTGCTTAATGCACTCAATTATTTCACACTTAAAAAAATAATAATTATATTTTGACCATTTTATCTTTGATCCCCTATAAGGGTCTATGAGGGTTTAATTAGAATTAGAATTAATGAGAATTTGATTAGTTTTGAATTATTTTATGATTTTAATTTTATTTTATATTTAAATTATTGTTATAATTTAATTTAAGCAATCAAACTATATAAAAAATACATAATATTTACATATTTTGGGGTTAATTTCTACTTTTAATTTTAATATAATTTTTTTTAAATAGGACCCTAATTTTATTATTTTGTTCTCAATTTTTTTTTCTTTACATTATCTTAATTCAAAAGTAGTTACGTAAATTAAACAGTTTTCAGCATACAAATTTTGTACTTATCAAACAAATAAAAAAAATTCAGCACTTAAATTTTCAGCACAATTTTATTAAATAACCTTCTTAAATTTTCAGCACTTAAAATTTCAGCACTTAAAAATTAAGTCGTTATCAAACAAGCCCTAAGGCTCATTTACTCGGATGCTTTCACTCACTGGTTTCCAAACTCAAGTTCATCTCTCACTTACCGTCTTGAGTTTGAGGGAAGATGTTAATGTATTATATAAGCTTAGCCCACGTGGCCCATCAGGACAAAACGCTAGCCTCCACTTCCCCTATAAATATGTGTATGTTGTTTTATTATTTTAGTATCACTTTTCATAATATCAATTTATGATTCTTCTTCCATTTCTCAATTATCTTAACACATACAACGACAGAATACGACCCTTTCTCAACGTAGTGGACAGACTTTGTCGCCTGAAAGTGATGCAAGAAGGCATTCATCTCCCAACTATAGTTGTGATCGGAGACCAATCTTCTAGAAAATCCAGCGTTCTCGAATCTATCGCTTGAACTCGCCGCTCAGGAGTCAGGACATAATGAAATCGACGTTCAATCAAATGAAAACTGAACAAAAGAAATCCTACATCCTTAAGGGAAAAACAATCATTTTTTATTTTTTTTTTAATTTGAAAATTTGCTTAGCGCCTTCTGCAAAAAAAAAAAAAAAAGTTAGGGCATGGTTGCTGAATTTTTAGCTTAATTTTTCAGCTAACTTAATTAATTAAGTAATTTTAATTACATATGTCAAACACACTTAATTAATTAAGTGCTTAATCTATTCAGTTTTAAGTGTTTATTTAATTTATTTTTTTTTATCAAACATGTTCTAAGTCTTCAAATTAATGATAGCACTCCAACACTATTTTCTTTCTTTCTCAAAATTTTGAGTATATTTAAATTAATAAATGTATTTTTTTAATTAATTTGATTGGTATAATTCTTCCAATTAATTCATTGCCAAAATTCTACTAATTAAATCTAGTTTTTTAAAATTGAGTTATAATTGTTTATTATCTCTTTCTCTTCCTTCTATAACATCCCAATTCATTGAGAGCTAACTATTTCAATCTTCTTATTTCTCAAGATTTTGAGTATATTTAAATTACTAAGAGTATTTTTAAATTAATTTCATTTTCGTAATTCTACTAATTATTTCATTATCCTAATTTCGCTAATTAAATTTGATCTTGAGAATTGAGTTTTAATTGTTCATTGTCTCTTCCTTTTCTTTCTATAACATTCCAACTCATTCTCTTCCTTTTCTTTCTATAACATTCCAACTCATTCTTTACATTCCATCCACTTACATGTATAATTCGAAGTTCAAATTCCAGCACAACTTAGAATTTAGAAAGACTTCATAACGGCTCCTAAAATATCCTACCACTAATATGTGGGATTTGGAATATTTCATGGTCATCGCACATTTCTCTCCTCCTCATTCACATGCTCTCTCTCTCCCCTCTTCCTAAATTTTGTCAACATAGGTATGATTTCTATTTCTTCTCCGTCATGTAAGGAGAAGAGAAAAAAAAAATGAGGACACAATGGTGGTGAAGGTTTTGTTGGACACAATGGTGGTGGTGAAGATGGATGGGATGTAGAGAAAAAAATATGGAATAGCGTGATACGCAAATGCATTCATGAATTTTCTTCAAAACGGTAAGCCCCAAAGCTCACTTCCATTTTTAATGCTAAATGTAAAGTTGATTTGAGGATCAAGATCTAGAAATGAACTTTCTTATTTTCTCTGATACACATTTGAATTATATATATATATATATATATATATATATTTATTTATTTTAATCTTTCTGCTTTGTTTTTAGAAAGTATTATTGTGTATTGACAATGACAAGTTTTGAGTAAAAATTAGAAGAAAAACAGGATTTTGAACTATGATGTTTTATTATTTTTATATTTGTGTAGTATAAACTAATTGAGATTTTTAATTTGATTTGTGCTTAAATTTTAGTGATAGATTTGAAATGGGCGGATCAAGAAAGAAGCAACCATGTTTATTCTTCATGTTTACATAAAATGAGAAGATTCTTACCTTTATTGACTTGGGTTGTTACAAAATTTTCTTCTTAAATTGTTAAGATATTTGACATTTTCATATGATATATTCTATTTAATTGTTAATTTTGATTCTTTTTCAGTCTTATATTTATTTTGTCTTCGTGTTTATGACATATTTCTTTAAACAATTATTTCTTTGTGTTGATAGGTAGGTATGACAATGGACTAAATTTAGTTTAGTTTCAATAGAAAACAAAATCAAAATCTTTCAAAAATCTAAAAAGAATACGTAAAAATATAAGCTTAGAAAATGAATGAAGGATAATGGAGAATTGCTTTTCTTCAGCTCATGGTGCTTCTAAAGACATTTTTTTTTGGTAATTGGGTGAGTTCTCTCATTTATTTATTTCTATTTTCTTTTAATAAATTTATGTTTTTCTTTTTAATTTGTACTTTGAATGCAAGTGTTCTCTTCATATTTTAATTCATTGCACCATTGTAAACTCCTATATCAATTGAAGAGCCATGTAGTTAACATTCTTCAATTGCACTTCTAAAATTTGACATTTACAACATCAAACCAAATTAAAGCAAGTAGTTTATACACTTTCATAAAATACATTAGAACTAAAATTATAAAATTAAATATGTGTCATGTGTAATATTCAAATAAAAAATAAATATTAGAATTTTTTTCAAGACCCGCATTATATGCGGGTCTAAAACTAGTATTATTACTAAATGGGAGTCTAGTTTTTTTAATTGATTCTTTTTTCTAATTTTTTTTTTTTCGTGTTTGGTAAGCAAAATCTAATGATTAAAATGTCATTTAATTATCTTTCATTGTGATATAACTCCTACTAAATGACCCAAAAAATTTAATTGCCCCAAAAAAATATTTCTACTAAAAAAAGGATGTAATATATATTTATTGGATCGATATTTTTTATACTTGTAAAAATTGACGAGTTGATACCAATGTTTTTAAAACTGGACCGGACGTCGAACCGGAAAAGTCACTGGGTCACGGGTCACCGGTTCAACCGGTAGACGAACCGCGATTGAACCGATAACGTCATAATACACACACAGATATATATATATTTTGAAGAAAAAATATAGTAAATGAAAAAAGATCAAAAGGGAAAAAAAAAAAAAAAAAAAAAGACAAAAAAAAAAAAAGAAAAGAAAAATAGAACACAGAATGAAAAATATGAAAACAATCAAAACAAAAAAGCAAAACAGGTAACACAACAAATGAAAACAACAAGTAAAAAAATAAAATAAAAAAATCTAACCAAATCCTTTGCAAAGTGTGGCTAGGGGGCTCAGCTAGAGTAGTTTTTACAAGTTACAACACACCGACAATACTTTATCGTGGTTGTCATCTCCATCAGACCATCTTCAATATCATTTTCACAGGCTCGCTCTCTTTCTTGCTCTTTCTCGCTCAAATATCATAGGGTTTTCACAGGTTCTCTCTCTTTCTCTTTCTCTCTTTTTCTCGCTCCGTTTTCCTTTCTTTGTTGCAGCAACCCTAACGACGACGATACAAAGGAGGTCGGCGATCAATTGTACCTAGTGAAGTTTAGCGATGGTTTGGAATTTGGATGGCGCTGGTCGGTGGTGGTTGACTGGTAGTTGGTCCGACGATCGATTTTGTCAAAAAATATCCCTCTCTGATATCCCTCTTTCAAATCTCCTAAGCTACCTTACCGTCAAAGCCTGAGCAGTGCCGATGGGTTTGGGAGAGAGGAATGCACGAGGAGAAGCAGTTTTTGTGGGAGAATGGAGAATGAAGAAAAACCGGCGGTTCATCGAAAACTGGAATGGTTCGCGGTGCGACGGTCGAACCAGTTCAAATCGGCCGGTTGACCGATTTTAAGGGTAAAACGGTTTTAGAGTATAACCGGACCAGAATCTGAGCCGGTCGACGGTTCAACCGGCCGGTACATTGGTTGATACTAGATACTAATTTATCATTATTTATTTGCTTTGAAATTCCTTTTTTTATTTTTATTTTTTTATTTTTTATATATATATATATATATATATATAATGTTATTTGTTTAATTTTCAATGATGTTTTTAATTTTATTGATTTATAAAACGTGTTTATTTACTACAAATTCTCAAGCCGTCCCTAATTCAATCTAACATCGTATGATAATGGATATAATAACATATTATTCAAACTCATACTACGATAAATATAAATCAACTATTAGAGCTTTTTGCACTTTGCATCTAAAGATTTAGAGAAATTTATTCTTTTAATTTGAACACATTAAATCTTGAAGTATTCAAATCGCGTCAAGTCAATCTTTTCGATATTTTTTATGACGAAATTTATCCACGTGGGTGATTACGTATTTGATACGTGGTTGATTTCGTCATAAAAAATGACTGAGTTATTGATTTGAATTGACTTAATACATTTTGTATATTTCAAAGTTTAAAAGTATAGAGAATAAAGTGAAATTTCTTCAAAACTTCATAGAGGTAAAGCGAAAATACTTCTAACTACTATATAAAATTGAATATAAAACCAAGTTAAGTAGAAATCCACCTTTGAAATTAAAGTCATGGTCATCTTAAGTAAGGTTCACCCACCCTGAAAGGGCAACTTGTTCAAAATGTGCAACAACGAGGCAGCTTCCCCAAACAAAGAATTAAAGTTTCACATGCACTAAATTACAGCAGCCACCCCCCCACTAGCAAACCCCAGAGGCAATTGTGGTCAAGAATGCTGAAAATTTTGTGGGCCAAAATACAGTTGGAAAGAGAGAAGATTCAACAAGTCTACGACTTATTTTCACTGGTCCCCAATCACGTTTTTGTTGTTGTTTTTTCATGTTTTATGGTAAATTGTGGCGGGCCAATTTACCATAAAACATTATCCCACGTCGCTTGGTACATTCAAAATTAAATTCCTGAAGTGACACACCCAACTTACGCGCACCTCGATTAATCACCATTTCAGTCAATTTTAAGGACGTATTTTCTCACATCGACCTTGGACATTCAGGATTAAAGTCAAAATTTAATTCTTGAAATACTCTCTAAGAGAGTCAAACTCTAGTTGACAAAGAAATGGACCATTTCCTTTGCCATCCGAATCACGTTGCTAATTAGTAAAAACAATTTGATTTTGCTATCTAAATGTTGGTCAACACTTATTAAGAATGTTTAATTGGTCAGGACAATTCAATTTCAAAATTAACCCTCACCTTTGCAACACCAATTTCAAGTTAGTTTTGATACATCACATCAACTTACGTCGCTTGACACCAAATCGTTTTGAGTTGGTTCCTCCTATCTTGATATTAGAGGCAATGTAACGAAAACTTGTCTCTCATTCTCTAGTAGATCATAATCGTTTGTACCAGTCGAAGATTGCACATTTCTCACAGTTCTCTCATAATCAAATCATCTGTGTAAACTGGAGGTTGTACGTGTATTAGATTCATATCTCACATCAATCACTTGACATTTTTCAAATCATTATGAATGAATTATTTATCTGAATTCATCAAAATCAAGAGATTTACCGGTAAAATTAACAAACAAATCACAGGATAAATCACATGAAAATGACATTAGTGCCCTTTAGATAAATTGGACCTGAGTTTACAAACGATTTTGTTGAAGTTAATTATTTAAATGCCACAATTAGAAAAAAGTATTAATGGTGGGTCCTATGCCAAAGTTTCCTCCAATATTCATTTACTTTTCTTGTATCGCTGTTAAATTCATTCTCCTATAAATAGCGATCCACCCAGGAGTTCATTCCCAACATAGAAAGTTTTCAGAAAGACAAAGCTTCATCTACACTGTTTCACACACACAGAGCGTGAGAGAGAAAGATATATATAGAGACAGAAAAATGGAGAGCTGCCCAGTCATCAACATGGAGAACCTCAATGGTGCCGAGAGAGGTGCAACCATGGCGGCCATTAGAGATGCTTGTGAGAACTGGGGCGTTTTTGAGGTATTCTATATTATACAATTACACTTTGTACCCTTAATATTTGGAATTATTTTCACTTTGATCCCTCGAAGTATGATTATAGTACTACTTTTAACTATAATTTGACAAATTCAAGCCTAGTTTCTGCCCAATTTTCTTCGCCAGTCTAAGAATTTGTCGAATCCGGCACAAAATTGATTCTTTCAATGGGAAAGGTGTTAAAATTAAAACTTTGGTATGAAAAGTTCAAAATGATGTAAAATTAAGGTCATGAAGTGTAATTACAAAACAAACATTCCTTTACATTGTTTATGAACCTACTAGTGTGTGTGTGTTTGGGCAGTTGGTGAACCATGGAATCCCACATGAGATGATGGACAGAGTGGAGAGATTAACAAAAGAGCACTACAAGAAGTGTATGGAAAAGAGGTTCAAAGAGATGGTTGAAAGCAGGGCACTGAAGGGTATCCAAACGGAGGTGACTGACATGGATTGGGAGAGTACTTTCTTCTTGAGACACCTCCCTACCTCCAACATTTCTGAAGTCCCTGATCTTCAAGAGGAGTATAGGTACAAAACCCAAAATTTACTGACTCACAGACAGTACACAATAAAAGTTACTGTAATTTTTTATATAAAAAAATTGCAGTAACTTTCATATAGTACAAAATTACTATAGCTCGTGAACGACATGAACAAAAGTTTTAAGTTTGTGGACTATTAAACCTCAATTTATTTATATTCCGAAAATTTTTATTCTAACTTTTTTTTTTTTTTTTTATGGCATATCAAGGGTGTCCGAACTGAAAATGAGCATTGTTTAATGTATTTCATGTGAGAGTTAATTATGATAAAAAATAATATTAATATTTATTACCAGGTTAAAGTACAAAACTTTAAAATTTAAATGTTTAATTGAAAATTTTGAAATCCAAAATAAAAAATAAAAAATAGAAAACACTAAGGTAGCATTTAGTTTCATGGAATTGCAGTCTTGGAATTTTTATAGTTCATTTCTAATTCAATTTAACTAATAATTTTGACTTTTTTTATTAATAGATTTATAACAATAAGTTAAATTCAAACAAATAATAAAAAGAATTTTGCTAAAATATGAATCATATGATACAGGAACTTGATGAAGGAATTTGCTGCAAAATTAGAGCAGCTAGCAGAGGAGCTCTTGGACATTCTCTGTGAGAATTTGGGCCTGGAAAAGGGCTACCTCAAGAAGGCCTTTTATGGGTCGAAACGACCGAATTTTGGGACCAAGGTCAGCAATTACCCGCCATGCCCTCAGCCAGATTTGATAAAGGGCCTGCGTGCCCACACCGACGCCGGCGGTATCATTTTGCTCTTCCAGGACGATAAGGTCAGCGGCCTCCAGTTCCTCAAGGAGGATCGGTGGGTCGATGTTCCGCCGATGCGCCACTCTATCGTTATCAACCTCGGTGACCAATTAGAGGTATGAAAATTGGCCAAAAATAATTATTTTATTCTATAGGAAAAAATGGTAAAATTTTCCTATAAATTGCAATTCGCTTTCCATCGGTATAATTTTTTTAGATAAATCTAAAATGAGTATTAATTTTTATTTCGATAACACCCCCAACAAAAAAAAAAAAAAAAAAAAAAAATTAAAATAAAATAAAATGAAAAATGGTCATTAAATTGATTTTTCTTGGCTTCATAAAAACAGGTGATCACCAATGGCAAATACAAGAGCGTCCTGCACCGGGTGATAGCCCAGACAAACGGCAACAGGATGTCAATTGCTTCGTTCTACAACCCCGGAAATGATGCCGTCATCTTCCCGGCGCCGGCGCTTGTGGAAAAAGCGGCAGACGAGAAAAAACAGATTTACCCCAGATTCATTTTTGATGACTACATGAAGCTCTATGCAGGCCTCAAGTTCCAAGCCAAGGAGCCCAGATTTGAGGCCATGAAGGCTGTGGAATCAAGTGTTACCTTGAGTGACCCAATTGCAACAGCATAGATTTCACAATTGTTTTTGGGATAAAGAAATGAATTAGTGTGTGTTTTTTCTGGATTGGGGATGGTCACATACATAAAATTTAATGGTGGTAATACTGGTCTAGTTGGAGTCAGTTTATTCTTAAGTGCTTGCTTATTGAGTGTATCAAAATTACCAATACGACCTTCTATTAATTATCAATAACACAATCTTTTATTAATATTATTACTATTATTTCTCTTATGTTCTTGTTGGATGTTAATTCAAATTTGTGTATTAAAACAACTTGGTTATATTAAGCTAGACAAGTTAAATTATGGGACATTTGGTGCACAATTCCATACATATAAATTATAACATTAATAAAAATCAGTTTAGGTGCAATCCTTTTTTCAATATCGAATGTAAATATCCATACTATTTTATTCTAAATTTTTTAAATAGAAAACAATTGATTTTGACTTCCTTTATTTTAGGAAATAGTTGAATACAACAATGGCTTGTGAATAAATAGATTTCAGCATAGTTATATTGTGAAATTTATAGTTTTGATATGCAAATTCGTGATTTTCATTAAAAACTGATAAAAAAATGTCCATTTTGTATATTATTGTGGTTTAGAATTTTGAAGGCGTGTTGACTTCACCACATCAGTGTACGATAACATTTTTACTTGCATTTTAAAGGATCTTTACTTTTGTTCAAAACTTCACCTTCTCAAAATTTTACTAACAAGATAGTTTTTTGTGATTTGATGGTTATTTATAGACATTCGGGAATACTTGATCAGGGACTTAATGTGCTAGGAGTGTTTTGTGATTTTTTTTTTTGGTTGAAGAAATTAAAATGACATAACTAGAGAAATTAAAAACCTCAAGAATTACAAAAGAAGAAAGAACCTAATCAATCAAACCAAATACAAATACCTCAAACAATGAGGATACATTAATAGCAACCTAACCTAGCCCCTAACAGCAATAGCTAAAAGAATCTGAAAAACCTAACAGCAACAAAATCAAAACAGGAACAATAGCAATCCAAACACACATTGCCAGCATTGGAAATGCAAAAACCAGGATGGGGAGCAAAATTGTAGCAAAGAGCAAAATGTAGAAGCACAAGGCCACAAAGTAGCAATTGTGAAGCAAGCAATGCAACAGAATATGCAGCAGATCATACTCCAGGTGTGATCCGATAAGGAAAAAACCAAGAACCCGAAAAGGAAAAACACAACAGCCATTTAAACACAAAAACACTGCATGCATTGAAAATGCAGCAGGCCAAAGACAAACCAAAAACAACCAAACATAACTGGAAGAACATAGTAGCCAATATTGGAATAATACAGTAGAAAAAAACATTAGATCAAGCGGTTGAGTAGTTATGTCTCATTGATCTAGTGACCATTTTGGATTTTCTAGTGTATTTTCAGATTGGCATTGATATTTTAGTTTACTTCTCATCACTTGGATAATGATTAATGTTTTTCTAACTGTCTTGTAAAATTATAATGTTGTGTCAATTTTGATACCAAATTTATAGATTTCTGATTTCAACACGTTTAATAAAATTGAGCATTATATTGACAAATTATAAATATGTTCTGTAATTGTCTTGTCTTGTCATACGAATTTGTTAACATCAATACATAATTTATAACGTGTTGATGTCAAGAGGTCCCATGTTCAAGGTGAGTTTAATGGCCTTGAAATACTCATATTAAAGGAGAATTCATGTGCATATCGTGTGCATTGTTTTGCCCATCAATTAAAATTGACCTTTTTTTTTTTGTATACTTACGAGTGTCTTCCTATCCACACAGAGTGAAAGATTAGTTCGTTCAGGATATGTAGCTACCTCTTTCAACAAGTGTTTTTTCTCAAGCTCGAACTCTTGATCTTGTAGAGGTTCATCAAGTGCTTTAACTCAAGTTTGTTTTGCCACTTAAACTACACCTTATTAGTAATTAGCTCTTATTGTTGTGGCCAAGAATCATGATCATGTTGCTTCCCTTTTTAGTTTGGTACGTAGAGTATTGAATGTTGTGGGATCTTCTTGTGTAACATTATGATTTATATTCTATTTGATAATGTAATTAAGTATTTAAAACTGAATGCACTACGTATTTATCAAATTAAATGTATTTGATAATAAAAATAAACAATCACTTAAAAAATAAATATCATTTAAAAAATTATTCAAAATTTAGCCAACATATTAAAATGGACCCCAAGAGACAAAGTCCATACCATCTTAAACCCATTGATTTATTTATTTTCAATAAAAATCAATTTTAGTAAAACACACACACGTGCGCTTATCCCTTGGGAAATAACATATCCTGCAAGGGCAAAAGGGAAACAATAACAAAGCTTAAAAAATGAAATCATTTGCTCAAATAGTATGAATCAAGTATCAAAAATAGAAATATTTTGATTGATTCAATTTTCCCTAAGTTGCAAAATACTTCATTGTCTGGGTACTTCGATTTGGTGGAGATCAGGTGTTGCGGCAGTAAGTGTTTCTTGACAGCAAAGTTCTTTTGGTGAGAAAGACAGTTAATGACAAATTTTTCCAGTAGTAAGAGTGTCCGCGTAGAGTGTCCCAATGGTATTTTACGACAACGACATCTAAATAATAAATATTTGTCATGCAACATTTTTTTTTAATGATTATGACCAAATATTTGTTGCCCAATTTTTATTCTTAATACAACCGTCGATATGTGATATAAAAGTTACTGCACAGTAGTAATTACTTCAGTGTGATTTAGTTTTGTAAATATTATTGTGTAGCAAATATTTGAAAACTCGGTGTAGATATTTTGCAACATAATTCAAAATATTGTTGTATAGGAAATATCAATGGAAGATAGATTTATGCCTAAACAAAATGAAAAAGGGGTATTTTATGAAATTAATATTAGGTCTTGGGACTCATATAAAAAAAGGGGTTCTTAAAAGTCTTCTATAAAGATGCTATTGAGAATTTAGACTCCACAAAATCTTTAAAAAAAAATCATTCATTCTGCCCCCTATTAATGTTTATTTACGATCTCTATCATTTTGTCCTATGCAAGAAGACAAAAATATGTACATATGACGTTAACGTTAACTCAGTCCTCATTTTCAACAATATACCATCCGTTTTTTTTTTTAATTATTTTTTTTTTATTTATTGGTGTGCGTTAACTTATTTTGTGTGCGTTACACATTTTTTTGCGTACGTTAATCTTAACGTATTTTCATATTTTTTATTTTTTTTTTGTGTATTTCAAGTTATCACATCTTTCTTCATCTGTTTTTGTGCATTTAACGTTAATGCATTTTTTACTATCGGGGCGTGTGTTTTAACGTTAACGTATTTTTTTTAGAGGTTCTGTGTGTTAACGTATTTTACTTGACTATTTATTTTAACATCCTATCACATACTTTTATCTTGTACGCGTTAACGTTAACTATCATATGTGATATTTTGTCCTTTGAGTTGAATGTGTGTTTGGTGATTGACCACCATTTCCATTTCAAGCATCCATAAATTAGGAGAATGAACGTCCATTCCATTCCTTTATGTAACCGTCAAGGATCAAATTCTAAACTATTTGTACGGATTTGTCATTTTGTCAACAAAATTGTTTTTTTTTTTTCTACGTTAACTCTTAAATAAGGTTCAAACAATAAAACTCTTTTTTTTTTTTTAAATAAAAAATAAAAAATAGTTTTTACTTCATTAATGTTTATATTAGAAGAGATCAATAGACCATGACCTCTTCACTTATTTTTTTTTTTCTCTGCATTAAGAGATCATTCACATGAATAATATTAATTTGTCAACTCTATCAAAAAAACATTTTTACTTTTTTACTTATAAGTAAATGTATTTTTTTGTCATTTTAAAATGTACGTAAAAAAAGTGTTACCAAATGGTACCGAAACAAACGGGCGCCTAAGAGAACAATTTACATGATATACACCAAATTATGCAGATACTCATCGGCACCAAGAAGTCTTTTTTGTTTCTACTTTTATCAGATTTTTCAGCTGTGGCGTATCAAGTTTATTGGTTCACTTAAAATGTACTTCGGCAGTTCATATTTTGCACCTGAAAACAGGCATTTACAAGACAGATTTCAGATGGAACCAAAGAATGAAAGAGAAAAACAACTCACTAGGAGAAGGGGGTTGGGGTGGGGTGGGGGTACCTCTTTCATCATAGCATACAGTCAAATCGGAATTTTGAATGATCACACCAACATTGTCTACAACTACTTGAGCAAGGTTGAGATCGACTTCTATTGCAGCATGAAGCGCATCCCAAATTTCTAGGGCACACAAAAAGTATTTTTACCATAAGAAAGGGTATTTTATTTCGATAAGCATATGACAATATTAGAATTTAAAAGGAAAAATCTTCTTTACCATAAGGTAAAATTTACCATGTAGCCGACAAGACTCCCCAAAACTATTACAAGCAACAAAAACCCTTAACCCGTTGCTCCAACGGGCTATCGTAAGAGCAATCCTAGGGACCGGATATACACCAATAGAGGATGCCATATAGTCACACAATATATAAAACTCATAGTACCACACAAGAAAGAGCATGTTATAAGTTGGTATGGCGAGAGAGAGAGAGAGAGTTCCAGATATTAATCCGAAGGAACATTTGATCCAACGGGTCATTTCTAAATCATGCAATTTCATTAGGCATTAACAAATCAATCTAAATTCTTACGTCTCCGATGAGAGAGAGATATAGTGTGAAACCCTTGCAGAGTATTAATTGTCTGATATATAAAATATTATGTGGATAGTACTTTGGCAGTGTTTATAGTGGAATAGAGGCTTCGAAGAGGAGTGGATATGTAAGACCCAAACCTTAGACATACGTCTAATTTAAGTTGTGTTTAAAATATTTCAGAAATAACGGGGTTGATGGTATAAATTATGACTTAATTGTGAATGTGAAGGGGTAATTCGTAAATTTTCAAAACGTTAAAATTGAAGTTGAGTTTAATTAAAATCTCAACAAATCATGAAGGGGATAAATTGCAATTTTCATAAACATTAAAATTTAGAATGAGTTTAAATTATTATCCTAACTAAAATAGCGGAGCGGATTTTGAAATTAAATTTGTGATTTAAGAGTTTGGGGGGCAAAAGTATAAATCTTCAAAATATAAAAATAAAAACATGAAACTTAATAAAAATGAGGGGGCTTAAGAGCAAATATATATATATATATATATATATATATATAGAGAGAGAGAGAGAGAGAGGCGGTGGAATTTGTGGAGGAGAAGAGGCCACTTGGCCGGTTGGTTAATTTTTACATATATTCATACACACCAACACACACCCAACGGAGAAGAATCGAGAAAACGAAAGAGATAGATAGAGAGAGAGAGACGGGTCGACAGCAGAGGAAGAGAGAGAAAGGTTCGCCGGTGGTGGGGTGCTATCCGGAGTGTGTGTGTGTTGCTATGTATGTGTATGTTCGATCAGTGGTTTGGTCCGACATAGGTAGCGGTGGTGCGTGGTTCGATCGTCACCGTCGTCGCCGGTAAGTGGGTATGTGTGAGGTTCGTGTGTGTGTTGTCGTTCATCGATGGCTTTGTGTGTATGTCTTCTGTTTGATGCAGCTGTGTGCGTGTATGTGTTCCGATGGTGATGATGGGTGTGTGTGTTGCGTGTATGTATATGGATATGTTTCGGTATGGCGTTGTCGGCGTAGGTGTTTTCATGTATGTGTGGTTGTCGCCACTACTGTGTGTGTGTGTGTGTGTGTTAATTCCACTGTCGTGACCGCGTGTGTGGAAATTGCAGGAGGAGAGTGGCGGCGGCGGCATGAATTTGGCCGACAGTGTTGTTGTATGTGTATGTGCGTGACTCTGTGTGCGTGTGGGTGTTCTATACGTGTTTCGTGTGTTGCGATGTATGTGGGTTGATCGGTCAGGGTGTGTTTCAATGGTCGGCTGTTCGGTCACTGATGGGTATCGATCGTTTGGCTGGCCGGAGAGTTAGTGAGAGAGAGGGTGTCGCCGGTGGGTATGGGCCACCGGTGATCGTGTGGGTGTGCGTATGGATTGTCGGCGTGGCTGTGTTCTTCCGGTGAGGCTTGTTGATTGTTTTGTGTGTGCGTGTGCGTGAACGCCGGCGAGGAGGATCGACGGAGGGTATTGTCAGCGGCTGAAGCAGAACCAAAAAATAGAAACAGGACAGAAAACAGAAACGGGAAAAAGGAAAAGAAAGAAGAAGAAAAAGGAAAAGGAAATGGAGGAATTGCACAAACCACCTCACGAAAAACATAAATCCAATCTCGCCGCCGGTAAAAAATTCGGGGAAGGTAGAAGTCCGCACTTCTTTAATAAATACATTTAATTATCTTAATATAAAATAGATGTTATCATTATCGTTGAATTTAACGTTATATGTTCACATGAATAAATTCGATATAGTAAACTGTAACGAAGTAATATTAATTGAATAGTAATATTTCATAATAAAATGCATGGAATAGAAAATTACGGAAATTAGGATTTCATGGCATGGTTAGGTTATTCCTACAAAAAAAAAATATTAATTTAGGCCTTGTCACTATTAGGTTCGCAGGCACTAGAGTACCGGTAGAGAATAGGCAGTCAAAGTCTTAAAAAACGGATAATCAGGTGAGTGTACTGTCTTCTTGCCAAACTATATTTTTATCTATATATGATAGTAAAATGGTTATATTTAAATCAGATGATTTTATAAATAATATGGATCAAGCCAGTTATGGGTGAGTTGGTAAAATGAATTTCCATTGAATTGGTTGGGGTTTTAAAAAGAAAGACTTTATAAATAATCTATTGGTTTTTTGTGGTGATTATTTGTTTGGGTAGAATGGTAATTTTGTTGGTAGTTTTACAATGACATTATTGTTTGGACGATATTGTGGGTTGGCTTGTCTGGAGGGTGGTCCGGCAGATGGGTATTGATTTGTGTTTTGGTGATGATATTATTGAGTTGACTATGCCATAATTTATGAGGTCATGTCCGCAGGGTGGTCCGGCAGGTGGTGATTCATATTATGGTCTGTCCGGATGGTGGTTTGGCAGATGGATATTCATTATGGTGATTGACATTATGTGGTGATTTATATTATTGGCCTCCGGAGATGTCCGGTTGAAGATGATCTGCGCAGTTAGGTCCGCTAGGAAGGCATATCCTACGGATGATTACGGTACCGTTGTAACTCCCGATCGTGAGGTTAAAACGATCACTATGGCTTAACCGATGGGTATGGGATTAAGATGCGTGTTTAAGTTGGGGTGATTTATATATATATATTGGGTGATTCATTATGCTGTTTGGAAATTTATTTATACTGTTTTACTTTCATTGCTTATTTGATACTGGAGATTTTACCAACTGTGTGGTGGATATATATTTACTCTTGATCCATTTGAATGTGGTATTACTTAGAAGGTATTATTATTTAAATTTTATTTTTTTTTCCTAAGAAGGCAGTACACTCGCAAGTACAACAGCATAGGAGTCGGTTCCCTATTGGCACTAGGTGGAGTCATTTGAGAGTTTTGAGTTGAGCTGTCAGAGGTGAACCTTATGAGAAATTATGTACCTTCTGTATAGTGAACTGTATAGTATTGTATGCATATTGTAATGTGTTAGTTAATTGAGTGTAATAGGGGATGTCATGTTATCGTCACGCCGGTCCTGGGATGACGAGTATCCGGGTTGGGTCATGATAGGATACCCCGAGCTACGTACCCTCTCTTTGCTTATGCGTTGCTTTGTGTCCACTTATGGGGACTGCTACCTATATTACCAACCAAGGGACGAACTAGGTCAACGCGATGAGGACGTTGTGTCTTGGAGTGTGAGATATAGAAATCCCACGTCGAAACTATAAGGTTCTGTTTGGGTAAGGGATTTGAGGGAGAGATTTCATTTGTTCAAAGGATTTCACAAATCCTTTAGTAAATTCATAATTTGTTTGAGTACTATTAGGAGAGGATTATAAAATCTATTCATTTGTAAAATAGGAGAATAAGAGGGATTTATAAATCACTTCAAAACATACGTTATTTCTAATTTCTTTCAAGGGAAAATTTACAATTTTTTCAATTCCCCATCCATTTCACTTCAATTCCATTTTTTATTTTGTAATTAGATGAATTTCAAAATTCTATTTTGTCTATGTTATATAATAAAATTATATTTGTAAAATATATATAAAATTTTATTATTAAAATAATAATGTACAATTAAAGTTATATTACTAAAAATTATATTATTATATTATTAAAATTATTTTATTAAGTTACTAAATAAAAATTATATCATAATATATTTTCACATTTTTTATTATTAAATTTTAATAGATTTCAAAATTTTACATATAAATACTTGTATATCCAAATAAGGGAATTATGAAATTACACAATCAAATTCCTCATTTAAAAAAGTTGTCCAAACAAAGAATTTATAAATAATAAGATTTCAAAATCCAATTTTAAAATCACATCATTTACAAATTCTATGAATTTATCAAATCCGTTGCCCAAATGGAATCTTAGAAAAGATTGTTTGATATATAAAGTACCATGTGATCTGTTATTATTAACTTGTTTTAAATATTTTGAGCTGCGTACACTTGGTTCAAAAGTTAATAGTTCAGTGGACCGCATGAGATGTTAGAGTTACATAGATATTGTTATATGAACTTCTTGATCCGATTGTTAGGTAATATCTTTTTCACGTATAGGGATGAGGGAAAAACACAGCAGCAACAAACATTTAAGTCTACCTTTCCTGCCACCATAGTGAGGAGCAGTATCCCGGAACTCATCTCGAAGCTGCATAAGCTGACTCTTCGTTATCGGCTTTGGATGCTTCCATGGTTTTGGCTTACGAATCTTTCTCACACTCCCTGTGATAATCAAGAAGCCCTTATGATGAGCGATCATACCGAAGTTCAAGATCCTGCAACGTTGGTGTTTTTCGCTTTTTTTTTTTTTGATAGGCAAATAATTGCATTAGAATAACGGGATAGTTTTCGCATTTTTTTTTGTTGCGACTGTATTATCTTTTAGCCTAACAAAATTGTCCAGAAGATCACCAATTACCAGGCCAAATTTCTTGATGCACCATGTTAATGGACAGGAATCAATGCACTAAAATAGGTAGAGCTTTCACATTGTAATATACATACATGAACTGTCGGGTGACCGAACGATACCAAACCAAACGGTTCGATTTTTAAACAAATTAAATGACTTTTTGTTACAATTGTTGTTTTGATTTTGAGATAGTAACCGTCAACCGAACCGAATAACTGATATTTTAGATATAAATTTATTATATATAGCCCCCAATTTTTATTTTTATTTTTGTTTTTTAATTTATATTTTGACTCCTAGTGTATATGTATATATTATACAGTCAATTGGGTTAATTTTAAGGTTTTCATAATTTTTCCGGAATTTTAATTATTTTTTGTTTATATATAAAAAAAACAACAGTTCGAGGTTTTAATTTTAGTTTTTATTTTACATAAAATTAAAAAAATCTTAACGGTTTCGAGGTTTTGGTTTCGGTTATGCATAAAATTAAATGGTTCGGTTTTAAAAACCGTTTTCTAAATAATCGGTACTTGTGTTTTGGATTTGGTATATGCCCAATGGTTTTGGTTTCTAGTAAAACCGACCCAAAGCCGAACTGTTGTCATCCCTACACACACGGTTCAGTTTTAGTTTCGATTTTGCATAAAATTAAATGGTTTGGTTTTAAAAATATTTTTAAAAAAATCGTTGGTTTTGGTTTTGGATTTGGTATATGGCTAACGGTTTTGGTTTCTAGTAAAATTGACCCAAAGCCAAACCGTTGTTGTCCTTACACACACTGTATCACTTAAAGTCGGAGAGAAAGCGGTATATAATAATTGAAGTCATATCAATCTTCCGAAAAAAAATAGCGAAATCAAGGAAATCAATAGAAATTAATACTAATTAACAGTCTCACCGTCTCCTTTGCTCAGCGACGATACTCCACAGCCCATACTGTAAACTCCGTCCGCACACAATCCGGGGCAGTGAACAGGCAACCTCAGGACTTCATTGCGAAAAAGCTTCAGAACTCCGCCGGTGGCGAGGTCGACTGCCGGAAAATGTTCCAGCGAATTTTTCGGGAAAATGAAATCAAGAAAGAGGAAATTCTCAGGACATTTGTACTCCATTTGAGGAAAAAAGAAAGATAAATGTTTATAAAGTGTTGGGGGAGGCTGGATGTCATCTTTTCATTCCCGTGGGAAGTTCAAAGTCGTTTGGAGGGTTTTATCACATGCCACTCGCGACATGATAGACTTACATTCTTAGGCCAATCAGATTTTCTTTTTTTATTTAAGTTGATTTTTCAAAAATAAAAAATTAAAGCATATATCTATTATATAAAACAGGACGGTTTTTTGGTTGATTAAGATAAATTTATGACTAGGACAAAAAAATATAATTAGGACAAATAAAGTTGCTGATTAGGACAAACGAAATATTGACTAGGACATTTTAAGACGTGAGTTGAGGACGTGTAAGGAAACTAGATTTGTCAAACAGGAAATCGGATTAATGTAAATGAAAATTAAATTAATATAGTATTGATTAATTAATTAGACAAATGCTGACTAGGACAAACAGATTTGCTGACTAGGATATTTTCGAGATATAAGTTTAGGGTCATAAAAGGAAATTAAAATTTAATTTGGGGCAAAAAATGTTAGGATACATATATGGCCCTAAATTAACATTAATTAATAACGATAATACCTAAAATAACATTAATGCCTAAATTTTTGGTCCTAATCAAATTAAATTTTCCAATTAATTAATTTTAGAGTCAAAATTAATATATTAAGTTTAGAGCCAAAAGTTTAGCCATTAATATTATTTTAGGTAACGATTTATCCATTTTTCTCTAATTAAATTACTAATTAATTAATTAATTTAGACATTGAGTCATCCAATTTTTCTTAATTAAACTACTAATTAGGATTCAATTTAATTAACCCTTTTTTCAGTTCTCTCTCTCCCTAATTGCAGTGCGCTTTTTTCTATTTTCTACAATTACTCACCCTTCAAGTAATTAAAGAACACATCCTATTTGTGAGCACGTGATCAACTATTTATTATTAAAAATGTTCATATTTTGTAATTTATGCTGACTTTGAAATCTTTTGTCTCCACCTCTTTCTTTTGCTAAATTTTAGTTCGTTATGTGTTACCTGAAATATTCATTTCATGTGATTATTAATTAACTTTTAAAATCATATTTTAAAATATTAATTAAACCTATCATATTTAAAAATCATAATCACATGTTCATTGAATTATTTATCATTTTTAGCACAAAGAATAAAAAAAATCTCTTTAAATGTGTTGTTTTGTCATCATTTTTTGTCATTACTTGAAGGTCCGTACACTACACACACATACATGCGCGCGCACGAGTGCACACACATCCACACACACACATATAAGATAATATATATTGAGATTTCAGGAAAATGTGATTTTATTTTTTTTGTGAGCTTATTTTATTTTAATTCCAGCGTAAATAGTTTGTCAAGTTTATACGTTATTCTTTATTTTTTTAAGTTATACCTTGATTCTATCCGAATAGGAAGTAAGGTCATATTATTATTGGTTTCCTTTGCTATGTGTATATTCATTTGAGATTCATTTTACGAAATTAATTATTGTCGTAAGAAATTAGTTTTTGAATGTGTTTTATGGGTTTTTTTTTATTTGGCTAGGATTTTTCTTAAAAATATTTTTTAAGTGTTTGTATTTGTAATAAGATTGTTTCGTAATGAAATATAATAGTGCTTTTGGGCTTTCTTAATGAAGCATAATAGTACTTTTAGACACACGTTATACTCTAACTGTTCGGTACCATTATTTTGATTGGATAATTTCATTATTGTCATTATTTTTATTTCAATTGGTTTGCAACTTACTTTGAAGATTAAATTATATATAAAATCGTAGAATATCATTGGATTTTTTATATTGTTGAATTTTTTTATATCAGTACAAGTTTTAATCTGAATTGTTAATTACAATTGATGTTCAATTGTTAGTTATTATCGATGTTCAAATGAATAAGTGTATTATGTTTGTCTTGATTGTTTTATTATTAATATTCAAATATAATAGATGTAGAATGTTGTATAATAGATAAAATTATATCAATTTTTTTTTTAGTTTGGTTATTTTACACCCGTGCCTTCAGGCACGGATTATACGCTAGTATATATATATATATATATATATATAGCCTAAACCCATGCCTAACGCCATCGTTTTAAATTGAACAAATTATAAATCACACAAAATTACTGAGTCATACCATCAAATTAAAATACAAATTGAACAAATTTAATAATAACCAACAAAATATTGCATTTAATCTTTGCTTTGCAATTAAGGATTAAAATTTGCATTTAACCCACATGAAATAAAAAAAATTAATTATGCTTTAAAATTCTTAAAAGTATATTTTAAATAATACGATAATCCCCAAAACTTTTTAGAAATCGATTTGAAATTAACATCTAACTCCAAAAATTATCAAATGTTTTTTATAATTTTCATAATATATAAAGCAACCCAAAAATATTACACTTACTTAAAATAATATTTTTTAAAATATAAATTTAACATTTAACTCCAAAAATTATAAAGTATATATGTATACCACAAATTCACAAAATCATCTCAAAAAATATTAAATTTATATAAAATAATATTTTTCAAAATATAAATTTTCGAGGTATTACAGATATTCTCATGCTACGAAGCCTTTGGGATGCCCGTTCCAGCCAGAATCCCTGACCTCTTGCTTCCCTCGCCGCCTAGGGCTGATGGGCTATTGATGAGAGTATTTTTGGTCATCACCGAGTAAGCATCAGGGCCCCAGCCACGTGTCCACTATCGCCAACAGTTTTTCCACAAGTCTGACGAAGGCCCGCGGGCTTCTCTAGAAGGGCCAAAAGATCAATTTTTACTATGCAATCTTCAATTCTATAAATACTGGAACAAATCAATGCCATAAGGTAATGCTCATTTTTCTAATTGAAACATATTGAACTCGTTTACCCCGAGCTCTTACTCTCACGCCGATGGTACTTTTCGAGTAACCCCTGGCTAGTCCTTGTGCAGGTACAGGTCACTGAAGAGTAAGACTCAGATTTCAGCAAGTCAACCTTTCAGGTTGACCTTTCCAGTTAACTTGATGAATTTTCAACTCTGCTTCCAACTCAGCAGCTCTAACTCCAACAATAGGATCCGCCTGTCATCTGTCTGGACCTTACTCGAGGTGTGTATCAGTTTTTAACACCAACAAATTATTTTTAATTTTTTAATTAATACACGAATATATATTATTAATTTTCTTGTTACATAGTTCAAATTATTTAAAAAAATATTTTTAATAAAAAATAAAAGACAAAAAATCAGAAAGTTGAAAAGTAAAGAAAAAAGGGGCATGTACGGGGAAGTCATTTTTTGCAATTTCATTGACTAATCAAACCCAAGTATTTTTTATTACACCAAGAACTCCTTTCGCCCATTTCATGACCAAAATACCCGCCATTCAATTTTTTTCCAAATTTTTATATCTATTTTCCGTGCCTCCACCGTCGCTATTTTCGCCGCCGCCGTTCGAATTCGTCGTTGCCTTCTTCGTCACTGTCACCGTCACCGTCACCGTCCTTTTCTCTATTTGTCTTCATTATCGCTAATTCCATTCAAGATCATTGGTTCATCTTCTCCATCGTCTTCGCCTTCAATGTTGCTGTTCACGTCCACCATTCGCCGTCTGCTGCCGCCGTTCACTATTAATCGTTCGCATACACCGTTAGTCGTTCAATTCCACTGTTCGCCGTTCCACAGCCGCAACCCTGCAAAGATTGACGATTCCATTGAAAGTGTTGTCTAGGGTACAGTTAATAGTTACACTTTCGCCCCATGTTTTAAATTTAATTTCAATTTTGTCTTCTTTTTTTTTTTTTTTTATCACTTTCATCCCCAAAAAAGATGAAAGTAACAATTTCATCCCTGAAGTAGCACTTTATTTTATTTTTTTACACTTCCATTCTCAAAAGATCAATTTTTAGAATTTAACAATTGGCCCCAAAAATTGTTTTTCATTGTGTATTGAATGTAACACTTCTTAAAAATATCAAAAATCAAAATACAATGTGCGTGTTGAATGTAACACTGTCTAGTGTATTAAATTTAACACTGTCTAATATTCTCAAAATTATCTTTTCATCCAAATTGTCTAATAAATCCAAACATCATAAACTTGAATTGATTAGAATTAAACTTCTATCAATCCAAACATTGTCTAACTAAAAACAAACTGTACTTGTAATGTAACACCCAATCCAAACATAAGGGATAACTTCTCATCATGGTCAAAATTGATGAATCAAAAAACCGAATAGCAAAATAGGGAGTGTCGATACTCACAATTAATATACGTGTTGAATGTAACACTGTCTAAACCTTCATCTAGTCTTGTTCGAATGTAATCTGATTGAACCAATTTATTTCGGAATAATATCAAACATTCATGTCCATAAATGTAACATTGTCTGACTAAAACATCAAACATAATTTCTATTTTTACACTTTCCTCCCTAAAACCTTCATAACTTTTTTTTGACCCTCCAATTGTTTTCACTTGTCTAATCTTGACAAAATTCAAAAACCCATGTGTATTGAATGTAACAATCTTTGATCTTATCAAACTATTTAAAAATAATATTCTTGTTGAATGTAATATTTTCTAATATTGTCAAAAGTCAAAATTCAAAGTTTGCAAATGAGTGTTGAATGTAACATTGTCTCAGTGTTAAATGTAACATTGTCTAATATTCTCAAAAAATTATTTTTTAGAGAATTCAATAACATTATTTACATATGTCACCCCTTATTTTATTTTGGATCAAACTACATACCACATGTTTTAGGGTTTCCGAAAGTGTATGTTGAATGTAACATTGTTTAATATTCTCAAAAATCAATTTTTAGAAATCAACAATTGAATTCTAACATTGTTTAATATTCTCATCATGCACAAAATTGATGGATTCAAACAAACTATGAGTGTTGATGTGTAACACTCAATCCAAACACTGTCAAAATAGTTCATACTAAAAAATGATCAAGCCACAACCCAATACATTGAATGTAACATTTGACACCCCCTCCAATTTGTTTTTAGTGTGTGTTGAATGTAACATTTTCTAATTTTGACCAAATTCAAAATTCAAAATGAATGTTGAATGTAATACTTCCTAAATATTGTCAAAATTTAAAGTGGTTGTTGAATGTAATACTGTCTAACATGCTTTACAGTGTCTAATTGGGGGGGGGGAGAGGGGGATCTAACTGAGATAATTTCGTCAATTATTCAACAAAATCAAAACGATATGCGTATTAACCTCCTGGTGCATGCCTCTTCTCATTCATACTCAAATTTTATAAAAATAAATACTCGAATACACTACAAGAAAAATAACTTTTGGCTACGAAAGAAAAATTTCGTAGCTAAAGGTCAGTTTTTTGCGACGAACTATAAAAGTTGTTGAGGAAAGTAATTTTTTGTTTTTACCAATGAAATATTATTTGTAGCCAAATGTCTTATCGCCAAAATACTTTTGGCGGAAATGCTATAGCTACGAAATTCATTTGTAGCCACTATTTTTTTTGTAATTATTAATTACGAAGGGTATTTTTTCGTAGCCAACAAATTTGGCGCTAAATTTTTAACAACGGGACACAATATGGCTGTGAAAGATACCGCTACGAAAAACTTGTACTTTGCACTACGAAAATGATTTGTAGGAAACCTAAAATAAAAATGGACGCTAAACGTAGTTTTTCCTTACAAACTGTACAAATTATTGTCAAATGTTAAAAAAAAAAAAAAAAAAATATTTTTTTTTTTTTTGCCAATAACATTTATTCCATAAACATTTTGTAGGTAAAAAGTTAGTTTTTCACCAACATTAAAAGTTGTAGCGGAAAGTTGCATATTTTTTTTTACCTACGAAAAGAATTTGTAGAGAAATGTCTTTCCGTCATAATCTTTTTGATGCAAATAGTATAGCAACAAACACGATTCATGGCAAAAAAAATATTTAATTATTATCTACTACGAATATTTTGTAGTAAAAAAATTATACTTTTCACTACAAAATTAAATTTGAGAGCCTTTAAAATACTTGGTTTAATACTTCAATCGCTCTCCCCTTGTTTTTATTTTCCCCCTCCTATTTTCCCTCTCCTTTTTTTTTGGCTATTTTTCCCTCCCTTCTCCCGCATCAACCCCACGTTCAGATATCACATCGCCTTCTCTCCCACATTCATTGCTTCCTACTCGATGAAGCTCACAAATTCTCACTCCCCCTCAATAAATCCATCATTCCTCTTTCTGTTCAATCCGAACCCTCCGAAGGAATTTGGCTTACTGATTTTGTTGTTCTACTAGCCGTCGTCCTTCGTCTTCAAACCTTCTGCCTTTTTCGTTGTCGTCACCTGTACAGGTGATCTCTCTCTCTCTCTCTCTCTCTCTCTCTCTCTATTGTTATCGGTTGTGATCGGAGACCAATCCTCTGGCAAATCCAGCGTTCTCGAATCCCTTGCCGGCATCTGCCTTCCTCGAGGGCAGGGTATATGCACTCGGGTGCCCTTGATAATGCGCCTCCAGCATGACC
The DNA here is from genome assembly GCA_016647705.1 of Eucommia ulmoides. NCBI lineage: Eukaryota > Viridiplantae > Streptophyta > Magnoliopsida > Garryales > Eucommiaceae > Eucommia > Eucommia ulmoides. The sequence goes on from CM028328.1 coordinate 7,214,208, forward strand.
CAAACCCTAACCCAATGCTCTACTTGGAGTTTCATGGAAAAACAGTGCCCACAGACGAAACCCGCATTGCAGACGACATCAACGCTGCTACAGATGAAGTCGCCGGTAAAGGAAAGGGTATTTCAAACACTCCTCTCAATCTTGTCGTGAAAAAGGATGGTGTTCCTGATCTTACCATGGTTGATTTGCCCGGGATCACCAGAGTGCCGGTTCATGGGCAACCCGAGGACATATACGAGCAGATATCGGGTATCATTATGGAGTACATAACTCCAGAGGAGAGCGTCATATTAAATGTTCTGTCCGCAACCGTTGATTTCCCTACTTGTGAATCCATCAGAATGTCTCAGAAGGTAGACAAGACCGGGGAGAGAACTCTTGCCGTCGTTACTAAAGCTGACAAATCCCCCGAAGGGCTGCTCGACAAGGTTACCGCAGATGACGTCAACATAGGACTAGGTTATGTCTGTGTCAGGAATCGAATTGGCAACGAGTCCTATGTGGAAGCTAGAGACGAGGAAGCCATGCTTTTTGAAACGCATCCCCTGCTCTCTAAGATAGATAAGCCCGTGGTTACTATACCTGTTCTTGCTCAGAGGCTGGTCCAAATCCAGGCAAGGATTATCTCCAAAATGCTTGCCGGAGATTGTCAGGAAGATCAATGACAAGCTCACTGCAAATGTTTCCGACCTCAACAGGATGCCTCTGAATCTAACCTGCGTCTCCGACGCAATGACGGCATTCAAGAGAACTTTGAGTGCAACGAAAGAATCGTTGCGGAAAATCCTGCTGCGGGGGAAGTTTGACGAGTACCCAGATGACAATCAAATGCATTGCACAGCTCGGCTGGCGGAAATGCTTAACCAGTACGCTGAGTTACTTCAATCGCCGGAGTGCGTGGAGACAACCAATGTAAGCTTCTTGATGGAGGAAATTAGGGTTCTGGAAGAAGCCAAAGGGATCGGACTGCCGAATTTTCTCCCTCGATCTTCTTTTCTCACTGTCTTGCAGAAAAATGTGAAAGGGATTTCAGCTAAGCCGGTTGAGTTTGTAGGGAAGGTATGGAACTACGTTGAAGAGGTTGTCCTCTCTGTCTTGATGCATCATTCCGACAACTACCCGCAACTTCAATCCTCGACTAGAAGAGCAGCGCATAACCTAATGGCGAAGGTGAAGGAACAATCATTGCGAAGGGTTCCAGAGATGTTGGAAATGGAAAAGCTCACTGATTACACTTGTAATCCTGAATACATGATCGTGTGGAATAAGCTCATGGCTCAGCAGGACGCATTCATGAGAGTATTGAACGACCACTCCAAGCCACAGAAGATCAACCTTGATGGGTTCCGAGAGGTCGAAATCGGGCATTTACGTGACAACCATTTGGCCGTAGTAAATCAAGCTTTCGACATGAAAATGCGGATGACTGCGTACTAGAAAATTGTTCTGAGGAGGTTGGTTGACGGCATGGCTCTGCAGCTGCTGTTCGGCATTCAAAACCTAGTGAGCAAAGACATGGAGATGGAGATAGTGAATGAAGTCATGGGCCCTCATGCTGGTGGGATTGAGAGGATGTTGGATGAATCGCCGGCGGTGGCCGGAAAACGTGACAGGCTGAACAAGAGCATCAACTTACTCAAAGACTCCAAAGATGTTGTGGTCAAGATCATTGACAGAATTTCGACTTATGGTGATTAGGTTTAGTGGAGGTTTTATTTACCTTGAGTTCACTTACCTTTTTTTGCCCTTACGTGGTTTTGTTTTCTAGACCTATAATGTGTAGGACTTTTATCATTATGGTCCCCAAGTTTCACGAAAATTCTGAATTGACCCTCGTTGTTTCAATTTGTATCTTTCTTTCCTAATATATTAATGTGATTAATGTGATGATTATCGATTAGTCCCCAATAGCGGAGTTAATTTGTTGTTAGTCTCATTTTAGACATGAGTCCCTCATAAGTCAAGCATTGCGTGCGAAGTGTAGATAGAATTTAGTGAATGAATTTGTATTCTAATAAATATTAATTACATATAACTAAAATTTGTTACAACTTAATAATTACAAATTATATATTTATATATATTGTATATATTTATGTAATATTAGTTATACATTACAAATTATATATATTTGTGCAATATTTGTTACATCTAACAAATATTCTACACATAAATTATTTTAATATTAATTACATGTATTTGTTTAAATATTAGTTACATGTTATAAATTACATGTATTTTGTGTAATATTTGTTACATCTAACAAGTTTTTACACATAAATTAGTTACATGTTACAAAGTACATGTATTTTATGTAATATTTGTTACTTCTAACGAGTATTTTATATATAAACTAGTTACATGTAACTGCACAAGTACGTATATGTGTATTGGGCCTTTCACTTTTTTTAATACGCAGGACAAAAACATAAATTACAATTGTGCCACGGAAACATCCTATATTAATTTTGTTTTAAATGAGGCTAAGTCGGCAACTCCAACGAAAAAGTGGGTAGAACTTGACATGTGTGTGTCATGTGATATTTATAATGGTTGTGGCTTGGGCAAAGTGAGAGAAGACGGTGGAATGAGATGGTATGCACGTCGTTTTGCATTTGATATCTTGTTTATTGTTATACTCTGCGTTGGATGTCTAGCATCATTCAATAGGTTCTTGAAGTACCTATGAAGAGATTGATCGAAAATGAAAAGATTGAACACCATTTCCATTTCAAGCATCCATAAATCATGCAGGAATAATATGGACGTCCATTTCATTTTTTTATGTAACCGTCAATGATCAAATTCTAAACTATTTGTACGGATTTGTCTTTTTGTCAACAAAATTATTTTTTTTCTACGTTAACTCTTAAATAAGGTTCAAACAATACAAGACATTTTTTTTTTTTTTAAATAAAAAATAAATTTTATTTCATCAATGTTTATATTCGAAGAGATCAATAGAACATGACTTCTTCACCCACTTTTTTTTTTCTCGCGGCATTAAGAGATCATTCACAGGAATAATATAATTTGTCAACACTATCAAAAACACATTTTTACTTTTTTACTTATAAGTAAATGTATTTTTTTGTCATTTTAAAATGTACGTCAAAAAAGTGTTACCAAATGGTACCGAAATAAACGGGCGCCTAAGAGAACAATTTACATGATATACACTAAATTATGTAGATACTCGTCGGCACCAAGAAGTTTTTTTTTGTTTCTACTTTTATCACATTTTTCAGCAATGGCGTATCAAGTTTGTTGGTTCACTTAACACGTACTTCGGCAGTTCATATTTTGCACCTGAAACAAGCATTTACAAGACAGATTTCAGATGGAACAAAAAAATGAAAGAGAGAAACAACTCACCAGGAGAAACGGGTTGGGGTGGTGTGGGGGTACCTCTTTCATCATAGCATACAGTCAAATCGGAATTTTGAATGATCACACCAGCATTGTCTACAACCGCTTGAGCAAGGTTTAGATCAACTTCTGTTGCAGCATGAAGCGCATCCCAAATTTCTAGGGCACACAAAAAGTATTTTTACCATAAGAAAGGGCACTTTTTTTTTTTTTTTTTTTTCCGATAAGCAAATGACAATATTAGAATTTAAAAATAAGAGTCTTCTTTACTATAAGGTAAAATTTACCATGTAGCCGACAAGACTCTCCAAAACTATTACAAGCAATAAAAACCCTTAACCTGTTGTGCCAACGGGCTATCATGAGGGCAATCCGAGGGACCGGATATACACTAATACAGGAAGCCATATAGTCACACAATATACAAAGCTCCAAGTACCACACACGAAAGAGCATGTTATAAGCTGGTATGGCGAGAGAGAGAGTTCCGAGATTAATCCGAAGGAACATTTGATCCAATGGGTCATTTCCAAATCATGCAATTTCATTAGGCATTAACAAATCAATCCAAATTCTTACGTCTCCGATGAAAGAGAGATATAGTGTGAAATCCTTATAGAGTATTAATTGTCTGATATATAAAGTATTATGTGGGTAGTACTTTGGCAGTGTTTATAGTGGAATAGAGGCTTCGAAGAGGAGTGGAGGCCCCGAGCTAGGTACCCCCTCTTTGCTTATGCGTTGCTTTATGTCCACTTACGGGGACTGCTATCTACACCACCAACCAAGAGACAAACTGGCTCAACGCGATGAGGACGTCGTGTCTTTGAGTGTGAGATATAGAAATCCCACGTTGGAACTATGAGGTTGTGTTTGAGTAAGGGATTTGAGGGAGATATTTCATTTGTTCAAAGGATTTCACAAATCCTTTAGCAAATTCTTAATTTGTTTGAGTACTATTAGGAGGGGATTATAAAATCTATTCATTTTTAAAATAGGAGAATAAGAGGGATTTGTAAATCACTTCAAAACATACGTTATTTCTAATTTCTTTCAAGAGAAAATTTACTATTTTTTCAATTCCCCATCCATTTCATTTCAATTCCATTTTTTATTTTGTAATTAGATGAATTTTAAAATTCTATTTTCTCTATGTTATATAATAAGATTATATTTGTAAAATATGTATAAAATTTTATTATTAAAATAATAATGTACAATTAAAGTTATATTACTAAAAATTATATTATTATATTATTAAAATTATTTTATTAGGTTACTAAATAAAAATTATATTAAAAGATATATTTTCACATTTTTTATTACTAAAATTTTAATAGATTTCAAAATTCTACATATAAATACTTGTATATCCAAGTAAGGGAATTATGAAATTACACAATCAAATTTCCTCATTTAAAAAAGTTGTCCAAGCAAAGAATTTGTAAATAATAAGATTTCAAAATTCAATTTTAAAATCACATTATTTACAAATTCTATGCATTTATCAAATCCCTTGCGCAAATGCAATCTTGGAAAAGATTGTCTAATATATAAAGTATCATGTGAACTACTACTATTAACCTGTCTTAAATATTTTGAGCCATGTGCACTTGGTTCAAGAGTTAATAATTCAGTGGACCGCATGAGACGTTACAGTTACATGGAGAGAGATCGATAGAAGATTGTTATATGAACTTCTTGATCCGATTGTTAGGTAATATCTTTTTCACGTATAGGGATGAGGGAAAAACACAGCAGCAATAAACATTTAGGTCTACCTTTCCTGCCACCATAGTGAGGAGCAGTATCCCAGAACTCATCTCGAAGTTGCATAAGCTGACTCTTCGTTATCGGCTTTGGATGCTTCCATGGTTTTGGCTTACGAATCTTTCTCACACTCCCTGCAATAATCAAGAAGCCCTTTTGATGAGCGATCATACAGAAGTTCAAGATCCTGCAACGTTGATGTTTTCTGCTTTTTTTCTTTTTATAGGCAAATAATTGCACTAGAATAAGAGGGTAGTTTTTGCATTTTTTTTGTTGCGACTGTATTATCTTTTAGCCTAACAAAATTGTCCAGAATGTCACCGATTATCAAGCCAAATTTCTTGAAGCGCCATGTTAATGGATAGGAATCAATGCACTAAAAATAGGTAGAGCTTTCACATTGTACAGTCAATTGGGTTAATTTTAAGGCTTTCATTTTTTTTTTCCGGTATTTTAATTATTTTTTGTTTATATATAAAAAACAACGGTTCGAGATTTTGATTTTAATTTTTATTTTACATGAAATTAAAAAAATCTTAACGGTTTCGATGTTTTGGTTTCGGTTTTGCATAAAATTAAACGGTTTGGTTTTAAAAACTGTTTTCTAAAAAACCGGTACTTTTGTTTTGGATTTGATATATGCCTAATGATTTTGGTTTCTAGTAAAACCGACTCAAAGCCGAACCGTTATCATCCCTACATACATTGTATCACGCAAAGTCGGAGAGAAAACGGCATATAATAATTGAAATCCAAACAATCTTCAGAGAAAAATAGCAAAATCAAGGAAATCAAAAAATTAATACTAATCAACAGACTCACCGTCTCCTTTGCTCAGCGACGATCCTCCACAGCCCATACTGTAAACTCCGTCCGCACACAATCCGGGGCAGTGAACAAACAACCTCAGGACTTCATTGCGAAAATCTCCAGAACTCCGCCGGCGGCGAGGTCGACTGCCGGAAAATTTTCCAGCGAATTTTTCGGGAAAATGAAATCAAGAAAGAGGAAATTCTCAGGACATTTGTACTCCATTTCAGGAAAAAAGAAAGATAAATGTTTATAAAGTGTTGGAGGAGGTTGGATGTCATCTTTTCATTCCCGTGGGAAGTTCAAAGTTGTATGAAGGGTTTTATCACATGCCACTCGCGACATGATAGACTTATATTCTTAGGCCAATCAGATTTTTTTTTTTTAATTTTTTTTTTATTTAAGTTGATTTTTCAAAATTAAAAAATTAAAGCGCGCGCACACACATATATATAGTCTAAACCCATGCCTAAAGTCATTGTTTTAAATTGAACAAATTATAAATCACATAAAATTACTAAGAGTCATACTATCAAATTGAAATACAAATTGAACAAATTTAATAATAGCCAACAAAATATTAAAAATAATTATATTTTTAATATTTAAATAACTATATTTATATCCTCATATTTAAAATTAAAAAAATTTATACATTGTCAAATACCACAAATAAGAGAAAATACAAACAGATTTAAAAAAAAAAAAAAAAAAAAAGCTTCAATCAAATAAATCGTTGCAGTAAATCACTTATTCTAATGACAATTAAATTTATTCAATTGGAAAAAAGGTAAATACAATCCATTCCATTCTAAGTACGAACATAAATAAAATTAATTAAAAAATACATAAAATTAATAAAAAATAAAATTCCCAATAAAAATTCATGCAACGTTGATTATATCCATATTTTTACAAAAAAATAATAATATCCATTTTTCACCTCTTCATCGACCTACAACAAGCAATAAAAAAAAAAGAATTCACTTGACAACTGACCATGAACAAATCATAACAGGTAAAAATATTAACTATGCATAAGTTGAATATTAGAATTTGTTGGTGCATAAAACTGATACACACCTCGAGTATGGTCTAGTTGGACGACAAAGGTGAGTCCTCTTATTGAGGTGGAATCATTGAGTTGGAAGTGGTGTTGAATATTTCTCAAGTGGGCCGGAATGGTCAACCTGAAGAGTTGACTTGTTAAAGCCTTAGGAGGACTGATTTGCTGTGCCCAGAGTCCTGCTCCTCAGTGACCTGTTGTGCCCAGGATCCTGCTCATCAATGACCTATATTTGCACACGTAACCTGGCCGGAGGTTTCCTGGAAAACCCCTTCGGTATGAGAGTTAGATCTCAGGGGGAATAATACAATATGCTTTAACTTAGAGAAATAAGTATTAAGATTTGTGTTAAGTATGTAAATAGTGAAATTCACATCACCTTATGGTGTTGATTTGTTCGAGAAATGGGAATTGCATAGTGAAATTGCATAATAATGGGCTTGGGCTTTTGGGCCCATTTGGAGAAGCTCACGGGCCTTTTGTCAGGCCTGTGGAGAAACTGTTGGCGATAGTGGACATAGGGTCAGGGCCCAGGTGCAAATTCGATGAAGCCAAAAAATGCATTCCTCATAATTGTATTAGGCACCCAAACCATTGGTTTCTCACACCCCCCCAAAAAAGGAACAAATAACAAAACTACACGAAGAACAAAATTACATGCACAACTTCAAGTTTGTTTTTCCTAAAAAACAAAATAACAACTAAATCCGAATTTATTGAAATTGAACTTACATGACACACTCAATAATTATCGGGATAGGAAATCATAACAAAAGACAATCAATTTAATTAACCACAATAAAATCACATATCACAACGGGTCATTTTCTAATGTCAATTATAGGTGTAAAGAATTCTAATCAGTTATATCAACACGGAGATCGGTGTAATGTATGAGAGATTGAGGTTGCGATCTGCGAGAAATCAAAATGCAGAGAGAAAATCGGAGATTTGAACAAGAGATCATCAAAACTGCGATTTGCGAAAAATCAGAACAGAGAGAAGATCGAAGATTTGTGCGAAAGATTAAAACTACAATTTGAGCGATAAATAATAATTTTTACAACCGATCGAAAATCTTGAAAAGTACTCAATTTAATTATTTACTAAGTATTTAAATAGAAGAGTTTAATATCCTAACAAATTTTACTTAGGTATTGTTTGGAAAGTAAAAAATGGAAAACAAATTCATAAAATTTTCAAATATTTCAATTTTTTTTAATTATTATTATTATTATTATTATTATTATTATTATTATTATTATTATTATTCAATTTTGTATATTGAAAGGGTAAAGCAAAAATTGCTAAAGGGCGGTCGACCACTTGGGGGTTGATCACGAGAATTTTCAGCTTCTCTATTATTTTTTTGTAACATTTATAATTGGTTCACTTTATTCATGATATATGTGTGACAAACAACTGAACACGACAACTTCCCTAATTTAAATAAATTCTTAATAAATTTCTAAAAAAATTATACTCCCCCAATTAATTTTCTATATCCGTTACGGACCCCTCACATTTATAAAATACCACGGAGATCTCTCGCCGGATGAAAGCATTTTTATTTATTTTTTTCAATTGAAAGCAACAAAAGAATAAAAAAAATCTTATATATAAGTTGACCATTTTATCCTTTCTATATTGTTGGAATATTTTTTTATGGGCTAATATTAATTGAATAAATTATTTTAGAAAAACGGGTTAATAAATAATCTATTATTCAAGTAGCTCAAATAATAAGTGATCATATTTTGATTTGGGTTGTGACATCTTTTATGTAGAAGCCCAGTTAAGTGGCAAATATAGGTTTAGAGTTTTGTTGAAATCCGTTATGGGAGGGAGGGTCCAACGATAAACCCTAGTATATATAACTAGGTCCTCTTCCTAATTTAGATTAAGAGGTTTCTTCTCATTGAGAGTCGCCACCACAATAATCTAGATCATTAGGAAAAAAATCTAGTTAGTAATCCGCTGCGACAGATTCAATTTTTTGCGATAGCCAAGACAAGTACGCTTTCAATTACCATTCTTTAATTATTGTGTCCTAATAATTGTGTATACTTGAAATTATTGTTTAATTTCGTTTTACTGTGATTATAAGAAATAATTAACATATATAACTACTAAATTTATTTTATCTTATAAATATTGAAATATCAAACGACTAAGTACTTGGTATATATATTGTTGAAATACCAATACTGATAAACAATGTTCATGTGTTATATATCCGATATATCATGTAGCATTCCAAAACACCAAAAATATTAATGAAATTTAAGAAAAGCGAAATTCATTTTTTTTTTTTTTAATTTAAATTAACAAATTATTTATCAAAATATAATTTTTTATAATTGTATGGTAAATCAAATATTGTGATATGATAGAAACTTCAATGTTAATACAGGTTGATTTTTTCAACAATCTCGTTCAAGTAATCTAAAAATTCTATTGAATCTCCGTCGCAGAGACTCCTTTCATATTCCACCTTATCATTGTAGTTAGGCAACTGAAGCTCATTCTAGAGACTAGGGCCATGGAGGAGTGAGAAACCTTAAAACCTTGACTTTGTTCTGATTTTTGGTGATATTTATCTTAATATTTCTTCAATTAGTTGTTATACACGTGTTATAAAAATATAGATCTACATAAACCCAATTTTTTTTGGAGAAAACGATTTTAGGGTTTTTACATAACTGGGTCAAAATCGGGTCGAGTTAACCTGGTTTAGACCCGGCTGGAGGTTGAAGACAACCTCCAGCTGGTCCGGCACTTCCCCATCTTGCAACGGGAGAGTGGAGGTGCGTGAGGCATGTTCCGGGATCCTTTTTGGGTTCCCTTTTTTTCCTGTGCACTTGTTTTTCTGTCCTTATTTTTTCTGTAAAATTTATTTTATTTTTTGAGTGTTAAAAATAATTTTTAGTTAATTATTACTTATTATTTGATTTAATTAGCTTAAAATTATTTTGAGGCATTATTTTCAATTGAAAATTTTATAGAAATTATATTGGATGATTTGAGATATGATTTCAATACTCACTCTTCCTATATTAAGATTTCTTAATGTGTACTCTCCTAATTAGTTTAAATTCACATAAATTATCGCGTAAAACGGTTAAGGGCGTTTTGACCCTCGAAACGATGGAATTTGGCTAAAATCACATCCGATGCCAGACTTAGTCCGACAGTTTTTCTCAGAAGACCGTTTCTACCAAAAACAAGATATTATTTGTTAAAAATGGTCACAATTGATTTTCTGGTCAAACTTGAATTTTTTGAGCCTTTTGGGCTTTCGAGTGTTCTCTTTGGGCCATGAAATCTCACTCATGTTGTACTGCATCACCTTGTTAATTATAAGGGCGGAGGTGAAGGAGATAATTTCTCCGATTCCCTTTTTCTCTCTATTTTCTTTGTCGTTGACGGTCAAAATCGACGATTCTCTCTTGAATGGTCTTCGATTTTGGTTTCGTCTCTCATTGCAGCGCGACACGAGGGAGGCGAATATAGGGTTATGATTTCGTCCCTGAAATTTGGCCTTAAAACAATGAAATGTTTTAAGGTTTATACCCGAAAATTGAACTAGAATCTCACTCTGTCCAAGTAGTTTCAATTTAATCATATAAGATGTCTTATTAACTTTATATGTTATTTTCTGACGTGTAATGAATTGAAACTAGTAAGAGTGTTTAATTACACAATTAACCCCTAAAGTTTAGAGGAAGATGACAGTGAGTCAAACCCTAGTAAGTTGACTCATGACGACTCAGACAAATCAGGTTTTGGGCCCTAGATGCTAGTTAAGAAAAATCATAAATGTACTAGTAATAGGCCCAATACCTCAAGGCCCATTTGGGAATAGCCTGAAGTTAAAAGCCAATAGATTCCAATCTTTTTATTCAGATGAAGCCCAAAACTCTAACAGAGTATTAAAGCCATCAAGAATGATCCAAATAGAGATGGACTAGCCCATGTAGCATATTCTCATGATATCACTTTATTTTCTACTCACGGATGTGATAATGATGCATACTTTTTATGTTTGTCTTTGAGGATAGAGTTAGTCTTGAGTCTTTGAGTTATGAGATTTACATCTTTCAAAAGAATTTGAATTTTGAACCATACAATTATGGTACTCTTATTTTTGTGATATTTTCTATATTTTCCTGATGCATAATTTGTTGTTCTATATAATTTTTTCTCATGAATAGTTTTTTCAAGTTTGATCTTATTTATGATCTACATACTCAAAAATATTAAGAAAAATCATAATTATGAGCTGTTTGATTAGTTATGTAACCCTCGAAACATGAAAGAGTATTTATTTGTATTTTTTGGACTTGTCTGCTAATTGATCGTGCTGCATGGCATTGTTTATTTTTCTTATTAAAGAAATTTTGTTATTCTTCATGCTGACGCGCCCCGATTTTCCAAAAAGAAAAAAATAATAAATAATAAGGAGAGGAGTTTTTTAAAGCCCTAGTTTTTAAAAAATACTTACTTAGGCCGTTTTTAAAAAAATAAGAAGTCGCCACCTAGTATTGGATTTAAATAGTGAGCTAAGTCATTGAATTTTTAGAAAACAATTTAAAAGGCCTAAGTAAAAAATTGACTCCAAAAAAATACGGTCAAACCAAAGATTCATTTAAAGGCTCGGGGGTCGGTTACGCTTGGAGAAGATGTTAGGCACCCCAAGACGCCCGTCCAAAAATGGTACCTTATGTCCAATTAAATCTAATTAGTTTAGTTCGAGTGTTTTATTTTATTTTGAAATCATTTCCTTCTCATAAAATCTTTTTAGTATTTGCACGAATAAGGTGGGACAGGTTTTTAAATTTTTTGGAATGTTTTCTCGGTATAACCTCTTATCGAATATTAAGGATTTGGTAAGAATGATTCCCGGGGGGAGGTATTTATATATATTTCCTAAAGATTTCTTTAATTTAGATAGGCAAACTAAAATAGGTGAAAAAAAGAATAAAATATTAATACAAAACTAACATCAATGTGAATTTTATTTTTTATGCAAAGGTGATTAAGAAAAAATTTAAAGAATTTAATTTAAATGTGCCAATGCGAAAATGATATGAATAAAGAGAATTACATATGAAAATACTATATGAATTAATGTGATTATACGTGACAATGATTTAATTAAAAAATAGAAGTGGTATACGTGTCATAACTAGATGTGAAAAAATAGCGTGGATTCAAAAAAAAAAAAAAAAAAGAGCCAAAAACATAAACAAAAAACTATATGTATGAAAAGTGTAAGTGTCCTAAACATGCCGTCTAAATGATATGAGAAATAAACATGCCAAGTGGATACAAAAAAAATTTACTTTGAGTTTGCCTAATTAATTTAAAGAAATCCTGTTTTGAAATTCCCTCAAATTCTATGGATAAGAGAATCAAGGGAGGTTCGCGGAAACAATTTAGTTGAAATTAATCATTTCGATAGTTAAAAGAAATTCCACGAAAAATTTACTGAGGGAAGAGATTTCCTAAAACTATTCATTTCTAAATTCCACTCGAGTCGGGGAATGAAAACGAGGTCACGGAAAACTCTCCCACGATTTATCGAATCGTCGGATTCACTTTAAGGTTCGCAAGGATTAATTTCCACAAATAAAAGATTTTATTGTTTATATATATATATATATATATATATATATATATATATATATATATATATATATATTTTATTTTTATTTTATAGGGTTTTGATAACAAGAATAAAAATAAATAAAGAAAATACAAAAAAATAAATAACGAAAACATCATTCATCTAATGATTAGGGGTTAAGTTTAAGCACGAGAAACCCACCACGACGTTTTCATCGGTTCATCGGACAACTTTATTTTTTTTGTGTTTATGAATTTGTAAACAAAACAAAACAAAATAAAATAAATAATGAAAACGTCTTTCACCTAACGATCAGGGGTTAAGTTTAAGCACGAGAAACCCACCCCGACGTTTTCATCAGATCAACGAACAACAATACATAAATAAATAAAAAAAACTTCCAGAAATTTAAATTTGCAAAAATAATAAAATAAACTGAAAGAAGAATGAAAAATTAGAAAAACATACATGTTCTAAGCCTATAATCTTGATACCCGTATTTTCCTCTCTCGCAGACGGCTTCGCGAAAGGGCTTTGAGAATCACTCTTCTAAAAAGGGTGACTCATCTCAATTTTTGAATGAATAAACTATGAGGAGGAGGGTCCTATTTATAAGAGAAGATCAGGTGTGAAAAACACTTTAGGAAACCCTAAACCTAGGTCTGGCCGCCAAAGCCTAGTCCAAATTGGACTAGGAAAGGGTAAAATTGTAAAAAGAATAAAATGGAAGATTCTGGATGCAGGGCGCATGTAAAACACGCGCCTCATCACCGTCTCACCAGGCTACGATATGTGGCAGCGGGCCACTGGCCCCTTCTCCTCTTTCTTACGTGCACACACATACACATATGGACAACAGGGCCCACCCGCCCATTTGACTTTTCTCTCTCTTTCTTCCCTCACTCACACGTTCACACACACACACACACATGCCCAGTCAGCAGGGGCCTACCTTCTTTTCTCTCTTTGATTCTCTCTCTCTCCCTCACGGTTTCTTTCTTTTCTCTCTCTCTCTCTCTCTCTCTCTCTCTCTCTTTTCTCTCTCTCACCTCATGGTTTGGACCTAAAAGGGCCCCACTCTCTTTCTCTCTCTTTCCTTTTACTCCCTTTATTTTCCATTATTTCAATTTCAAACCTCATTACTTTCTTCTTTCAATTTCAATACATTTTTCTTTAACAATTTTTGTATTTTTTTTGGGAAAAAGAATAAAATAAAGCAAAATTAAATAAAATAAAGTTAACTATAAAATAAAGCATAATTATTTTTATTTTTTTTGCGGGACGGTCAAAATGTCGTATCTATAGCTACCCCTCTTTGTCATACGAGTTTCACTTACTTGACAAAGACAAAAGATTACATCGTTTTGATCGTCCCATTTTTTCAAAGTGAATTTTTAGCGATAGAACAAATAAAATAAAATAACTCATGACGATAATCATGACGAACAAGTGTCCGTTTAGAGAATCGTTTAAAGTAATGGAGAAATACTCATGATGATACTCATGACGAACAAATGTCCGTTTAGAGGATCGTTTAGAGAATATAAAAAGAAACTCATGATGATACTCATGATGAATAATTGTCTGTTTAAAGAATCGTTTGGAGTGATAGAAAAACAACTCATGATGAACAATTGTCCGTTTAGAGGATCGTTTAGAGTGATAGAAAAATGACTCATGACGATACTCATAACGAACAATTGTCTATTTAGAGGATCGTTTAGAGTAATAGGAAAAGAATGACTCATGATGATACTCATGACGAACAAGTGTCCATTTAGAAGATCATTTAGAGTAATAAAAGAATAACTTATGACGATACTCATGATGAACAAGTGTCTATTTAGAGGATCGTTTAGAGTGATAAAAGAATGACTCATAATGATACTCATGACGAACAAATGTCCGCTTAGAGGATCGTTTAGAGTAATTAAAAAAAGGAGACCCATGACGATACTCATGACGAACAAATGTCCATTTAGAGGATTGTTTAGAGTAATGAAAAAAGACTCAAGCCCCAACCCTCCTGGCTAGGGAGACAAAAGAAAGTCTAGAGATATAAAATGTGCCCCAACTTGTGGCTGGGCAAAAATGAGAGAGTAAAGATATAAAATGTGCGTTAGCCTTTGGCTGGGGCTGACTCTCGGATGACCGAACTTTTACAGGTTGCCTACGTACCTTAGCATTATACCGAGGATCAGGTTTAGCGTAGTTCACTAGACGCCCCTTTCAGAGCAAAAAGCATACCTGAATGTTCATTTAGAGTTTCTAAGTTTTCAGCAATAAGAGTCTCTAACTCAAGTCAAAAGGTAAGAAGTCCTAGTGATAGGGAAATCCATACTTCTAGTCCCTTTGAGATCCTTGTAACTGGATAAACAAAAAAATTTAGTCTGAAAAACTTGTTACCTTTAACGATTCGCAATTATGTTCCTCCTTTTTGGCCATAATTGTTTCGGCTGATGGTGCTTGGATTGGAGCGATATCGAGATATTCTTCCATTTGATTTTAGAAGCTTCTTTTTCCAACTCAAGGCTCGACATGCCTCGGGGTGATTCAATGAAACTTTTTTTTTTCTTTTTTTCATCAATTTGTTTTTCTTTTTTAACTTCTGATATTTCACTTTTCAATTCATGGGAGGGTCCAACATGCTTCATAAAGGTCTCATTGACTTGTTCGACTAGATTCTTGTCTTTTCAAATTTCTAAGTGCTTCAATGCTTGGGGTTCTAATACTCCTGCATGCTCTGTGTTTTCTCAAGTCTTGCAAAGATTTAGTAAAAAAAAAAAGAGCAAATGTCAAAAATTACTAAGATAAGTACCTTCAATGCCCGATATGATTTTTTGTGAGATCTTGAGTCGGATTGCAGTGGAATATGGTTCCAATACATTTCTAGACCACAACCAATGTTTCTTTTCACAAATTCTGATTTCATTCAAATCCATCAAGTTCTGATTCCGAAAAACGTTGTTTGACTACCAATTTGGACCGAGGCGAAAAACTTGAACAAATCAGTCTATCTTCTTTTTTTCTCTTCAAATCTTTTCCACATTTGCAGCAATACTTCTTGTTTGGTTATACCACTTTTTATTTTTTCTTTCTTTTTTTTTTCTTTTTCTTTTTCTTTTTTTTTTTCCCTTTTTTTTTCCTTTTTTTTTTTTTAATAGATGGTCGAACTTACAATGGTTCAGGGGCAGCCGAGCTTATCAATGAACTTGATCTTCTTTGTGAATTGAGATCTTCTTGCAACATTTGAGAGTTTCTTCATTGGGATCACTGCTTTGGAATGATTGTGTTCTCTTTTCGCCATTGGGTCTGACAGTAGGCGAACCGGGATGTTTACACCCGGTTTTATCAAATCACTAAAGGACCACCGGAGATGGCTTGATCAGCTTGCAGCCACATCAAAGTATCGTTAGGGCAATGAAATCCAATCTTGATTTTTGAATCATCCGGTACTCTGGAATTACTTTCGGATTTAGTTATGGGCCTTTTGGATCTCACCATCATTTGGCTAGACATAAACTTCCTTTATTTCTAGTCCCATTAGATCGTGGTCTAACTCTGTATTGAAACTATATACTCGCATCCTCGCCTAGTCACATCATATACGACATATGCAAGCGATTTTCGGTACCTAAAAGAGTAAAATTAAAACATTAGACCACAGTTTTGGATAAACAGTATTGCATTATTGAAATTTAAAAATCCGTTACAGAGTAAATCCTTTTTCATCCAAAAGGCCAACGGGATGGAAAGGTGAGTACGTGAAGATGTCCCAATTTTATCAAAACACCTATCAAATTGAAAGTAAACAAGAACCCCTATTTTGCAGCCTTTAGATTTTTCAAATCAAGCCTCGAACACATGACTCGCTCCCATCTCTGTTAACTTTTTGCTAAAGATCAATTTTACCATTCCCTGAAGAGGCATGCTTAGGCAGCGAATTTTGCTGACAATTTGGCACACCGGTCCCAAGCTTTTTAGGAAGCATGATGGCTCCCATCCGTATGAACTCCCGGATCTTTTTATTTAGCTGAAAGCACTGCTCAGTCACATGTCCTCTAGTTCCCGAGTGGTATTCACAGAAAGCATTAGAAGAAGTGGCTTTACTCCAAGGCTTAGGTTCGTAGGATGGAAGAGGTGTCAGCATCCATTGCTTCAAACAACTTGGGTAAAACTCAGTAATTGGGATTAGAAGGTTTAGTGGTTCCTCGTCATCATTCCAAAAGTTCCTCCCAGTAGTGCGAGGTGGATAGCTTGGGTGGTATTGGGTACTTGGCTTTAAGGTGTGGTTAGGAATTTGAGGTGGTAGATTATGATTCGGCTGACATGAGGGTATACGGTAAGCGGGTGTTCTGTAGGCTTGAGGGTAGTATTGGGGAATGTGGTTTTGGTAAGGTGGATGTGCGTTTTGGTAGTAGCAGGTATAACTTTGGGTATATGGTTGGTTCTGGGGGTAATATTAGCGATTTTGAGGATGGTGGTTACGGTATTGGTTGTTCTGGTTCTGGTAGTTTTGGGGATAGGAATCTTGGGAGTAGTTCTGGTGATGGGTTTGCTAGGGGAAAACGACAACGGCTACTTCACTCTCATTTTTCTTTGGTGGGGCTGATCTCCTAATCGAATTGAGCAAGGTCCCTTCAATATTTTTGCTTTTTATTCCCTCTTCTATCACCTTGACTTGTTTGGTTGCATCGCCGAAGGAAGTCACTACTATGCTTGATAGATCTCAATAGAACGGCGGTGTCTGGATTGACTTGAATATCTCCAACTGAGCCTCCTTGCTTAGCCTAGGGACAACTTTAGCAGCTTCTTCCCTCCAACAGGCAGTATACCTTCGGAAGCTTTCATATTTTCTCTTTAGTATCTGGTAAAGGGTATTACAGTCTAGCGCGACATCTTTATTGTACACATACTATTCACAGAAGGCCTCTACCAGATCCTTGAATGTCTTAATCTGTGCCAAGTCCAAGGTCATATACCAGTTGAGAGCCGGTTCTTTCACTAATCGCTGGAACATCTTCAGGCAAAGGTCTTCATTTCGAGCATGAACCCCCAACTTTTCCTTGTAGATACTGACATACCATTCTGGGGGGCCAGTACCATTATACTTCGTGAACTCTGGAACTACGAAGTTTTTCGGATACACCACCCGGGGTGGTGCTGACAGTTCCTTGTACGCCATTTTTTTGGATGGTTTCTCCCTTTTTAGTTCTTCTATGGTTTTCTCCAATTCCTCCATTTTTATAACCCAAGCCGGAGGGGGTCCATCTTCGCTTCTGTTTGCGGTTTCAATAGCCGAGCCCAGTCGATTAGCATTTGGATTGTTCAGCGGAACAACGACCCTCTCCGGGTGGATGAAGATCTGGGCTGCGGGAGGGGCTGAACCTTCAGGTGGAGACTGATAGATATGTCTTTGGTTGGGGTATACTGGTGTTCTATAGGTGAAAGGATGAGGGCCCATCTGGGGTCCATAGTAGACTGATCCCATGAAGTTCGGGTCGACATGGTTCAGATTCGGCACAGAGTTTTCCATTTCGGCACTTGGAGGGTTTCCATTTGGTGATTCAGTCACGGGAGTTCCACTAGCTGGGGGAACAGGCACCTCCTGAGGCCGACTAAGTTCGTTGATTTTTTCCCTTAGCATGTCAATGGTTTCCTGCATACGAGCCATCTGGGCTGCACGAAGAGATTCAGATTTCGGATGGGGGGAATCTGGGTGAACAATTTAGTTGACCCAATCCCACGAAAAATTTATGGAGGGAAGAGATTTTCTAAAACCATTCGTTTCTCAATTCCACTCGAATCGGAGAATGGAAACGAGGTCATGGAAAACTCTCTCACTATTTATCGAATCGTCGGATTCACTTTAAGGTTTGCAAGGATTAATTTCCACAAATAAAAGATTTTATTATTTTTATATATTTTTATTTTTTTATTTTTTATTTTTTAGGGTTTTGATAACAAGAATAAAAATAAATAAAGAAAATACAGAAAAATAAACAATGAAAACATTATTCACCTAACTATCGGGGGTTAGGTTTAAGCACAAGAAACCTACCTCGACCTTTTCATCGGATTATCGGACGACTTAATTTTTTTTGTGTTTATGAATTTGTAAACAAAACAAAACAAAAATAAATAAATAATGAAAACATCCTTCACCTAACGATCAAGGGTTAAGTTTAAGTATGAGAAACTCACCCCGACGTTTTCATCGGATCATCGGACGACAAAACATAAATAAATAAATAAAACTTGCAGAAATTTAAATTGCGAAAAGAATAAAATAAATTGAAGGAAGAATTAAAAATTAGAAAAACATACCTGTTCTAGGCCAAGAATCTCGATACCCGTATTTTCCTCTCTCGCAGACGGCTACCTGAAAGGGCCATTAGAATCACTCTTCTAAAGGTGGTGACTCATCTCAATTTTTGAATGAATAAATTAGGAGGAGGAGGGTCTTATTTATAGGAGAAGATCGGTTGTGAAAAACACTTTAGGAAACCCTAAAATTAGGTCTGGCTGCCAAAGCCCAGTCCAAATTGGACTGGGAAAACGTAAATTAAAACATGCACCCCATCACCGCCTTACCAGGCTGCGACATGTGGTAGCGGACCACTGGCCCCTTCTCCTCTCTCTCACGTGCACACACATACACATGTGGACAGCAGGGCCCACCCGCCCATTTGACTTTTCTCTCTCTCTCACACGTTCACACAGACATACGCCCAGTCAGCAGGGGCCCACCTTCTTTTCTCTCTTTGATTCTCTCTCTCCCTCATGGTTTCTCTCTCTTTTCTCTCTTTCACCTCACGCTTTGGACCTAAAAGGGCCCCACTCTCTTTCTCTCTCTTTCCTCTTACTCCCCTTATTTTTCATTATTTCAATTTCAAACCTCATTACTTTCTTCTTTCAATTTCAATACCCTTTTTCTTTATTTCATTTTTCTTTAACTATTTTTGTATTTTTTGGAAAAATAATAAAATAAAGCAAAATTAAATAAAACAAAGCTAACTATAAAATAAAGCATAATTATTTTTATTTTTTTGGCAGGACGGTCAAAATGTCGTGTTTACACATGCATCAAGTACAAAAGATGTTACTAAAAATATATATCACCTGCCGATTCTCGATTTTCTTTAATTAAAATCTCCATCAACAAAAAGGATGGTTGGTCATTGCCCAACAATTATGAATATTGTATAATCCTTTTTTGAATCTTAAATTATTTTCTATTAAATAATTACCCCATGAAGATTTAGTTTTGCAGTTAAATCTCGAGACTTGCTATTTTACGAAAGAGTTGCATTTTAAGTAATATAGTCTTGAGAGACATCAAGTCTAAAGTAAATATTTTGATCTTGGACTTGTATTTGGATTCAGTTTCTTGCATATATCACTATGAAAAAAGATCATTTTAGACAGCGTTTCCATTTTATGCATTAGAAGTAGTATCTGTTGTTGAATCCCAATCACTTATATTACCTAATCTTGGACTGAGGTTTTCTTTGAGATTGAGTTAGACCCATTGCGTTTCTACATTAGGACTCTTGTTTGACATTGGGCATGTTGAATCCCACATTATTCATGTATTTGATGGTTAAGAATTCTAAAGTGGTTTGACTCCTTATCTTTCTATTTATTGTCTTTGTGAAATATTTATATGATGAGTGATATAATTAAGAAAATTTTATCTTTATTTTATTTTGGTAATCTGATGGAAGTTGAATTAGATAGATAATTATTGAGAAGTGGTCATGGATAATGAAATATATGATAAATATTCATGATTCTTAGTGGGTTAAGTATGATGTTAATAACTAATTTGGTTATTACTACATCTTCCATCAACGAAAATGAGATCTTTCATTTTTCGAATTTGGGCTATGTTTGGGACAATATATTTGCGTTTTGGAATGGAAGAAAAGTACTGAGTTATTTTTGTACAGTTTTCGCATGGATTTCTTCTTGTATTGCCTGGGGCTTAAAGTGTTTAATGGGTCATACATACATTCTGATAGGTCTGTTGGACCATTAATTATTTATTAATTAACAAGCCTGATGAAATTACTAATATGGATAAATCATTCATGAACATATGAGAAGACCTTGAATCAGAAACACGATCACGGTGACTAGAATATCTTGATAGGGATTTAGGTTTAGGCTCATTATATAGATATTGATTTTGTGTTTGGCCTATATGATATCTCAGCCAACTGAATGTTTTTTTAGTTACAACTTTCGGTCTTGAGATTCATATTAAGAAGCCCATAAAAATACTAATTATGATTAATTATAGTTTTATAATTTTTAAGCCCTTAATTTTCTTTATTCTATATAGAGACTAATTTAATAATTAGTTTCAAAGTGCAGTAAAATTATTGTTAAAATTCCTACAACTATAATTGCTCGTTGATCACTGAAAGTACATTTTGTGACGTACTTCATCTTATTTTAATCATAGGCATATATGTCGTTAATATGCACTGTTAATTATTGGGCAATATTATTTAATTTTTCCATTTTGGAATGGTTGCTTGTGAATTATTGAGGTTATTTTATCAAAGTAATTTAACCAATATAATTTACAAATTTTTGAGTTCCCATTTTGTTGATGGGAAAATTTCAAATTAATTTGTACATTCACCTGCCCAAAGGGGGTTATTGTGTAGATTAATTCAATTGTTGGATAATATAACTTAATTTTTTTTCAATTTGGAATGTTTGCTTGTGAATTGTTGAGGTTATTTTACCAAAGTGATTTAACCAATATAGTTTGTAAATTTTCGAGTTCCTATTTTGTTGATGAAAAAATGTTTAGATTAATTTGTGCATTTACCTACCCAAAGGGGATATTGTGCAGATTAATTTTAATTATTGGACAATATAGTTTAATTTTTCCAATTTGAAACGTTTACTTGTAAATTATTGAAATTATTTTACCAAAGTGATTTAATCAATATAGTTTGTAACTTTTCAGGTTCTTATTTTGTTGGAAAAATTTTATAGCTTACTTTTTGCAATTTGGAACATTTTCTTGTGAATTATTGAGGTTATTTTATCAAAGTGATTTAACCAACATAGTTTTTAAGTTTTCGAGTTTCTATTTTGTTGATGAAATTTTTTTAGATTAATTTGTGCATTCACCTACCTAAAGGGGATTATTGTGCAAATTAATTTAATTGCATGATGATATTATGTGAAATAAATGATTTGATAAATTTGTTTGCCCAATGAGAATGAAGTTTGAAAGATTATTTGTTTCATTATATTTTGAAGGAAATATATGGATTTGAAAGTTAATCTACCAAAAGTTGATGAATTTTTAAATCTGTAAATTTTTCTTATTCTATTGATCCTTGTGATTAAAAAATAATTATTTATTGTAGACTCTGCCCAAATGGGAGTTTATGATAATACAATTGATTCTTATATTATATTACCTATACTTAATTGAACATTTTGCCCTATTGTTCATAATTGATTTACTTACAATTTTTTATGAAAGCAGTTTCTTTTTGTTGTGAACAACAATAACGCCACAATAAAATTCTAAATTAATTCCTTGATTTAATGAGAATCTTTGTAATCTTCTTTATTTCGATGATTGTGTCGTGTAAGCATTAATCACTATTGTTATAAAATTTTCATTATTTTATTGATCTTCATGCATAAAGAATAATTGTTTATTGTAAACTATGCCCAAATGAGAGTTTATGATGATGCAATTGATTCTTATATTGTGTCGCTTATACTTATTTGAGCATTTTGATTCTCCGGTTTAGTAGGAGTTTTCTTATATTTTTCTTTAATTCTATAATACATTGTGACCACTATTGTTATGCGTTTTGCAAAATTGAATTATATTTGATGATCATCATTATTGCACATTATATTGTTGCATATTATACTATTGCGTATTATATTATTTGAATCGATTATACTAAATCAAAGTTTAAGACCCATAGAGTTCAAGGAACATGTTGTGAATATGGGTGTTATTGAGTCTTTTAATTCTCTGGTTTAGTGAGAGCTTTTGTTTTTTTCTTTATTTTGATGATTACGTTGTAACCATTATTGTTATACGTTTTACAAAATTGAAATCCATTTGGTGATCATCATTATTGCGTATTATATTGTCGCATATCATATTATTTGAATTGATTATACAATATGGTATCTTAAGATATTGTGCCTTAAGAATTACAGTTGTATAATTTTTACTGTTACTAATCACTATTTTGAGATCTCGTGATGTATTGTTAGTGACAGATGACTTGTTAAAGTTAAGCAATTTCATATTGTTGAGAAATTGTAGCAGTTTCATTTTGTTGAGAAACTGCAATTAGCAATTTCATTTTGTTGAGAAATTGCGACAGTTTCATTTTGTTGAGAAATTGCAATTACAATTTCATTTTGTTGAAAAATTATAATGAGGACCAATAAAAACAATGCATATTAATAATGATCACATGTTGGCATTGGTTTCTTACTACACTACTGGGTTTATAATCCATGTCGATATGATTACAAGTATTTGTAAGTATGAAAGTCTTATGTTTGTTGAGATTAACATATAGACTATCATAATCTAATATTAAGATCATGTTGGACCAGATAAATTTATCAAGATATTACTTATAGACTATCATTTCTTTAAACAAAATGCGTGGTCACACCAAAAATAATTTTTTCTGTTATTAACCCGAGAGTTTTATTTTTAAAATTAAATTTATTTAATTAATATAACCCAAGTGGGAGAATGTTGAAATATTTTTTTATGGACTAACATTAATTGAATATATTATTTTACAAAAACGGGTTAATAGATAATCTATTATTTAAGCAGCCCAAATAATAAGTGATCATATTTTGATTTGGGCCGCAACATCTTTTATTTAGAAGCTCAGTTAAATGGCAAATGTAGGTCATTGAAGCCCATTATGGAAGGACCAACAAGAAACCCTAGTATATATAACTAGGTCCCCTCTCTAATTTAGATTAAGGGATTTCTTCCCATTGAGATTCGCCACCACAATAATCTAGATCATAAGGAGGAAGATCTAGTTAGTAATCCGCTGCGACAGATTCAATTTCCTACGATGGCCGAGACAGATACGCTTTCAATTACCGTTCTTTATTGTTGTGTCTTAATAATCATGTATATTTGAAATTATTGTTTAATTTCGTTTTATTGTGATTATAAGAAATAATCAATATATATGACTACTAAATTTATTTTATCTTATATATATTGAAATATCAAATAACTTAAGTACTTGGTATATATATTGTTGAAATACCAATACTGATAAACAATATTCGTGTGTTATATATTCGATATATCATCTAGCATTCCAAAACACCAAAAATATTAATGAAATTTGAGGAAAGCGAAATTCATTTTTTATTATTTAAATTAACAAATTATTTATCAAAATATAATTTTTAATGTAGTTAGTAATTGTATGGTAAATCAAACATTGTGATATGATAGAAACTTCAATGTTAATACAGGTTGATTTTTTCAAATATCTCGTTCAAGTAATCTAAAAATTCTATTGAATCTCCGTTGCAGAGACTCCTTTCATATTCCACCACATCATTGTAGTTAGGCAACTGAAGCTCATTCAAGAGACTAGGGGGTAGGAGTTGTTTCACTTTTCTTATTTTATCTAAAAGGTCAATCTTTTTACCTTTTCTTTTATCTGAACTGGTGGATGCATTTGCAGGTTCAGTCTTCGTGTCATTGTCTGACAATGCAGCTTCTCTTATAGTTGTTGTCATCTTCTCATTCTTTTCTGAAATTAATTTTTTGAGGATGATAATAATAATATTAATCGTCTAACATGTTTTTGGGTACTTTCCGAGTACTGGAATACATAGGACGTGAGATGTTTTTGACAAAAAAATTAAGGGAAAATTACCTATTAATCCCAAAAAAAGAAATTATTTACCACCTATTCCCATTGACTTTTCTTTGTACCGATTAGTCCCATCAACACTTTTTTCTTGCACTAATTAGTCCCATCAACACATTTTCTTACATCAATTAGTCCCGTTTTGAAAAATGGTGAGGATTGAGTTTACCGAAATACCTCCCGTGAATTTCATATCGAGAAGGAAGATCGTCAAAATGGTGCACTACTGCTGTCAGCAGCAGCCGCCGCTGCCAGTCGCCGGACACCGCCGCCGCCGATCGCCGGTCGCTGCCGCCTCTACCATTGCAGTCGCCGTCGCCATAAATTACAGCTTTCATCCTAAACTTTATGACTTTTTGTCACTTTTTATATGTTCCAAAAAAAAAAAAAAAAGCTTCATCGAGTAGTCTGTGTGGGACATTCTTCGCTAGGTCTGGTATGGCTCGTTGAATGCATTTTTTTGATTTCTTTACCAATGGACATGCTGGATCACGTATCAAAGGAGAGGAAAAAGCCTATGAAATCTTTTTTGAAATATCTTTTCGGAGATAGAGGACCTCGTCGATCAACACGATGGAAGATTATTCTGTGCCGGGGTCAGAGACTCTATTCAGCGTGAGTCCAATTATTTTTCATTTTTTCATTCAAGAAGAGGATAAAATCGTTACTATATGTAACGTAAAATAAGAGAACAACTGATATTATATTCAACATTTACAGGTGTTGAATGTAATATCATATGTATTTTACTCTGTATACAAAAATAAGAGAATAATAGATATTATATTCAACACCCACAGGTGTTAAATGTTATATTCAACATCCACATGAGGGGTATTTTAGTCAGAAATAAATAATACCATAAAAAAAAAAAAAAAAAAAAAAAAAAGAAAAAAGTTGATGTTACATTCAACATTTACATGAGGGATATTTTGGTAAAAAAAAAATAGTATCATAAAAAAATAAAAAAATAAATAATAATAATAATAAAAAAACATAACAAACAAACAATTGATGTTACATTCAACATCCACATGAAGAGTATTTTGGTCAGAAAAAAATAGTATTAAAAAAAATTAATAATTTTAATGTTTTATTCAACATCCATATGAAAGGTATTTTGGTTAGAAAAAGACAAAATGACTTATTGGTGAAAAAAAAAAAAAGTGATAAAAATAATTAATAATTTTTTTTATATTTTGGAACTAAATAATGCATGACCCAAAAATTAGACTTTTGACGATATCAACCTACTAAAAGTGAGGGAAAATTAGACTTTTGACGATATCAACCTACTAAAAGTGAGGGAACATCAATTTACCCTTGATTTTATAATGATGAGGGAAAAAAAGTCCATTGAAGGGTATAGTTGGACCAAATCTCAAACTAAAAGATATGGATAATCCCAGTATACATTTGAGATACACTTTACATCCTGTCATTTTTGACAAATATCAAAGTTGTCATTTTTTACAAATATCAAAGTTGTCCTTTATAGTTTCATAATATCTTAAATATCCCTTCTCATTTTTTGCTGACATAAATACCCTTGTAAAATATTTTTCTTATTCTTTTATTTTTTAGCTTTTGTTTTTATTTTCTATTTTTTACTCTCCATCTTTTCTTTTCTTTTTTTTAATTTCACTGTAAGGGTGTTTTTGTCAACAAACTACGATGGAGAGTGTATTACGTAACCAAACTGAAAAGATAAGGAGAGATGTCTCTAATATTATGAAAATGCCAAAAAGTATTTTTGGTATTTATTGAAATGACTGTAGATGTCTCGGGTCTAAATTCGGGATAATTCTATTTGTGCAATAGTGTTTGGTAGTTTTACACCTATTTAAAAATTAAGATTAAAAACTATTATAAAATTACTATTTTACCCTTAATCAACTAATTAACAAACTTGGATTTGTGTATGTAAGCATGGTGAACGACACTCGGATCTCTGAGAGAGGTGAGGAAGAAATAGAAAAAAATAAACAGAAGAAGAAGAAAAAGAAAAAGAAAAGATGTCGAAAGTGTCGACAGTGCGAACACCGACTGCAACAACAATGTTAACCTCCACTCACTAGCGGTTAAAATAGTAATTGAATAAAATAATAATTAGAGAAATATATTTGGCAAAAAGCATGTGCATATAAAATGTTTCAAAAGATAAATAAAGGTATTTTTTAAGTGTTTTATCAATTGGATTAAAACCAGATTCAGTGAATAGGTAGGAAATTTGACATCTTATTTATAAGAAATTAGTTTATCAAATAATTTGTTAAAATTAATTGAAAATAATGTGTAAAATATTTTATCCACTTAATATTTTTTTTGAACATGAATCTAAAAAAAAAAAGAAGGAGAAGAGAAGAAAAAGAAACTAGAGAAAAGAGACAGAAAGAGAGGGTCTTGCCACTTGCAGAAAAAATAAGAAAAAGGGGCACCCATCACCTGTGTCCCTAAAGAAAAAAGGAGGGATTTCACAACCCTTACGTGGACAACTGTCCACGCGAAAGATAGAGGGTGCAATGCGCGCCCCTACTAAAAAAACAAGGTGGCGGCCGAGGGATTTTTTTTTTTTTTTTTTTTGTAGATTTTTTTAATTCCTACCTTTCCCTACAAATAGAGCGTTCATTCTATTGTTTTAGGGGAGAGCATCTTGTAGACGAAAAACATATTTAGGAGGCAATTGAGAGAATTTAAGAAAGAAAATCATTTTTAGTGAGAATTTTTTTTGAGAAAATTTGGGAGTAAAAAAATATTCTTGAGATTATATATTTATTCAAACAAATATTCTTCTTTGTTCTTAAATTTTTTCAAAGAAAGTTTTTTTCCCGCGAAGAAAATTGAAAGAAGAGGTACATTTTCAATCAATAATTTTCTTTTCTTTATGTAATTTCTCTTCATCTTTACAACCTTTTTCTTTGTCTTCTCTTTCTGCATTTAGATATAAACTTTATGGATTTTAATTTAGTATATTATTTATTTTAGTTATTTTAATATTGAATCGAATCGATTGCGATGAGAAGGGGGCATTATTTCGCTTGATTTTTTTTTCCTTTTGAGCAATAGGATAATGAGTTTTATTTTTTTTAGATTTTGAAAAGCAAAAATCATTTATTTTTTCTCTATTGCAATCCAATAAAATAATGAAGAAGATATAAAAAAAAAGTAATGAATTTTATTATTTTCATATTTCAAATCGATGATATGACAGAGAAAGAAATGCAAAATAACTATTTGATTTATTCAATTAAAGAACATGGTTGTCATCTTTTCCATAATTCAACTTAATGAAATAATGGAGACGTAGAAAAGGACATTGTTTTCCGTATTTCAAATCGATTACATGACGGAAAAAAAAATCTTGGATTCTCCATATTTCGAGTCAATGAGATAATGGGGATTTAAGAAGAATAAAATTATTTGTGTTCTTCTATATCTCAATCAATGAGATAGCCGAAAAATGTAACATAAAAATGAAATTTTGTATGAATCCTCTAGATTTCAATAGAATGAGATTGTTAATGTATTATGTGGGCTTGACCCATATGATCTATTAGGCAAAACCCTAACTCCCATTTTCCCTATAAATATATGTATATCATTGTATTATTCTGTATCACTTCTCATAATATCAATTCATGATTTTTTCCTCACTTCTCAATTATCTTAACATGGTATCAGAGTATTCTTCAAAAATGGTAGACAGGGTGGACCAGTTGAAAACTTCTCTGAAGCAAACTCATAATAGAAAATCTGGGTTGCAATTTGCATTTGAATTTTCTAATCGACCTCTACAACAAAAGCTCCAAAATAAACCTTGCGTATACCCAATTCCAGACGGTGATGGCGGTAGTTCGTGGTTCCCATGGTCCTTGAAGATGGCGGTAGTCGTCAGGAAGTACCTAAACACCAAAAGTTTAAGATAAATCTCTATTCTTTAATAGTCTTGTACGAAACTATTGTCCCCCACCTAATGCTTGGTCATATGTGCACAATGTTAGATGTCACCCTATATCGCCAATTGGTTGGAGGTCTTGTATACCTCATTGCCACTCGCCCAGACATTGCTTATGCCATTCATCAGGTCAGCCAGTTCTTGTCTGCTCTTCGGATTACTCATTACTCGGCTGTTCTTCGTATTCTTCGGTATGTCAAGGGTACATTATTTCACGGGCTTCATTTCTTAGCTCAGTCTGCTCCCGTCTTACAAGCTTATTCTGATGCCGATTGGGCCAGAGATCCCACCGACAGACGTTCAACCACTGGTTATTATTATTATTTTTTGGGCAATTTTCTCATTTCCTGGCATAGTAAGAAACAAATTGTAGTTGCTCGCTCTAGTACTGAAGCTGAATATCATGCTATGGCTGATGCAACTCAAGAACTTCTTTGGCTTCGATGGCTCCTCACTGATATAGGCAACTCTTCTCCTGCTGCCACTACTTTACACTATAATAATAAGAGTGCTATTCAGATCGCTCACAATGATGTATTTCACAAGCGTACAAAACACATCGAGACTGATTGCCACTTCATTCGCCGTCACATTCTCCAGAATACAGTTCGTCTACAATCCGTCAGTTCAGCCGATCAGGCAACAGACATTTTCACTAAGGCTCATTCACCCAAACGTTTTCACTCTCTAATTTCCAAACTCAAGTTCACCTCTCACTTACTGCCCAGAGTTTGAGAGGGGATGTTAATATATTATATGGGTTTGGCTCACATGGCCCATTAGGGTAAAACCCTAACTCCCACTTCTCCTATAAATATGTGTATATCATTGTATTATTCTGTATCACTTTTCATAATATCAATTTATGATTTTTTTTCCCACTTCTCAATTATCTTAACAGAGATAATGAAGAGTTCTTGAAATGAAACAATAAGTAATTGTTGTTGGGTTCTAAATCTTATGATCTAACTCAAAAATTCTTTCTTATAAACTAAATTTGATTTCAATCTACTTTGAGCAAATTTGTAAATTAGTAAGGGAGAGATCTTTATATATGTTACCATTTTTCATTCTCCAAATAGAGTAGAATTTTGACGTGTAGGTTTAGAATATCACATCTCTAAGCACACTTTTCCATAAAATAAAATAAAAAAGTAATGAAGAAACATAAAAATGAAAATAAAAAGTGTTTTTTTTTTTTTTTTTTCTTATTTCAAAAGAAAGAGATAATGGAGAAGGAAAAAAAAATATAAAAAAGCAAAAAATATTCTTCCATGTTTCGATTCAATGAGATATTGGAAGAATATAAATAAATGTCTCCCGAGGATTAATCTTGTCATTTTTATACATTTGACAACTGATTTTGCTTGGGGACATTTAAGAAGAATTGTACAAATACAGTTTTGGAAATAAATGACACATATCATAGTAAATGTACTTTTGAAAATAAATTTACAACTCGGTAGTGATGAGAATATTTAGCATATCAGTTGAAAAGATTCCAGAAGCACTGCAACTAATTTCACCTAATAGTTTGTTATTTGTTAGTTTGTTGAGTTGTTCGTTACAAGTAGGCTATATATACTCTTTCTTCTAAGGGTATTCATTTGTAATCAATATATTTCAATCAATAGAATTGAATGATGATTCAATCTTCTTCTTATTTTCTTCTTTAATTTCAATATGGTATCAGAGCATGTCAAGACTCACGTCTGATATGCATTTGATATCACATCTCTCTTTGATCCTTTTTGCGTAATCTCTGTCAAGAACTTGAATATTCAAGTTCAAGTCTCATGACAGTTGAAATACCAAGAAGCTTAAACTTGCTAACATCGAATCTTAACTCTTTAGTTCAGATCAAGTTAGACAATACAAATTATGTGATTTGGAGGTCACAATTACAAGATGTTCTAGATGGTCATGATCTGCTGGAGTTTGCAATTGGAAAAATTCTTTGTCTATCTCTAACTATTACAGATTCAACAGGTAAGGAAGTTTCAAATCCTTCAATTTTGATGTGGAAGATGATTGAAAAACGTCTAAAGAGTTGTATAACTGCTATAATATATTCATCTATTCTGTCTTAGTTGTTAATTTGAAACCTTCTCATGAGGTATGGGTTGTTTTAGAGTAAAGATTCAACTCTTTATCGAGAACACATATTCATTAGTTGAAGCATAAGCTTCACAACGTATCAAAAGGAATTTTAACCATTATTCAGTATGTTGATTATATTAAAGTCCTTACTGGTAACTTATCTATTGTTTCCATAATAATTGACGATGAGGATATTGTGTTGCATATTCTAGATGGTCTTCCTAAAGAATATGATTCCTTGAAAACTTATATTAGAGCTAGGCTAGAGCCTATTATTGTCAAAGAAATGAATTCTTTACTTCTTGAGGAAGAGTTGCATGTTCTCAAACAAGCTTAAACGATTGAGAATATTAACACCTCTGAAAGTTATACTGTTTTTCAATCATTTCATCCTAATAATTCAAGAGGAAGATAGAGAAATAATTCAAGAAGAAGGGGTAGGAACTATAATCCTCAAGCATGTGGAAGAAATTATGGAAATTCTGGGAGAAATGGAAGAGGTTCTAGTCCTCATCAACAGTACAATCAATTTGGAAAATCTCAAAATCAGTAGATCTTACTGTGTCAAATCTGTGGGAAGTACAATCATTCAGCAACTAACTGTTGGTATAGATTAGATATGTCCTATGGTAACATCAACAAGTCTCCAAAATAAACTTATCATGCTGTTGGTTCAGGGCCTAATTCTGGTTGGATTTTTGATACTGGTGCTAATCATCATGTGACTAATGATTTTGAGAATCTCTCCATTCATAATCAACTTTACCAAGGTATTGCTGGAGTAATAGTTGACAATGGTCATGTCATGGATGTTCATACCACAGGTTTTGGTAAAATTCTCACCTCTTCTTCTTATTTCAAACTTCCAAATATTCTTTATGTTCAACAAATTTCCTCTAATCTTCTATTTGTTCAGAAGTTTACAAGGGATAATGATTGTTCTATTACATTTTATTGTCATAGATATTTTATTCAAGACAACAAAACTAAGAAAATTCATTTCAAGGGCTAATGTAAAAAAGGATTGTATCATCTTTATCATCCCTATTAAGCTCTTCCAATCTCAAGTGCTGCAGCTCTTTGTTGCTCAAGTTGTAGTAGAACCAAATCTGAATTTTTGTTGTGGCACAATAGACTTGGTCATCCTTCTCCTAGCATTCTCAACTCATTGGCTTCTCAATTACAATTTTCAACTTGTACTAAAAAGTTTCAATGTGAACATTGTGTTGTTACAAAAAGTCATATGCTTTCATTTTCTAATTTTGAAACTGTTGTGGCACAACTATTTGCTTTAATTCAGATGTTTGGGGCCCTTCACCTATTCCATCATTTACTGGATTTAAGTACTATGTTGCATTCATTGATGGGTTTACTAAATTTTGTTGGCTTTATCCTTTGTGTTGATCTTAAGATTTTGATGAACAATTAAAGGTTGATATTTTTTGTAGAACTAACGGTTTGATTAAATATTTCAGTTTATTAGTTCCAAATGCTGAAGATATGATGACAAGTAATGAATGGATGCTAAAAGATGATGACAGAGATCATGAAGGATTAGGAGGTTGAAGAATTTGAAGAACTTAGGGAAAACAACTCAGGTTAAATTTCAACTCTTAATATCCTAATTAGGATCACACACAACACAAAAAGATTTTTGAATGATTTTTATAAATATGTGTTTTTTTTTATAGGATTCTAATTAGTTAAATTATTTGCTCTTATATGAAATTGAAAAAGAAATATTAATAATTAATTAAAATTGAATTTAAGTATTTAGTGGAGCTAACCGAGAAAAGAAATCGATTAAAGGGATGAAAACGTCAATGAAAATAGATTAATAATGAATTGAGAGAAGTGTTCCAGCATTAGTAAGTCGACAGGTAAGTTGACCGGAGTATAGAAGGAAAAGTCTCTGAATCTCTAAGAAAATAGGTAGGTTGACCGGAGCTTAAATATGAACTCTTTGTATCAATAAGTCGACAGAACAGTCAACCTGTGACCAGAAATATAACTCTTTAAATCTCTAGGTCGATCGATGGGCTGTGGATTTTTGGCTTGGCTACACCCTAAATCTAGCGGTCGACCAATGGTCATTGGTAAGTTGACTTATGGCACTGTATCAGGATATTGTGGAATTTTGAATTTTATTCTAAAAGTAGTCGCTACTAGTCGTTTTATGGTTAGGATTCGCGAGATATATTAGGGATTTAATCTTATTTGAGATATGCAACATATATTATGATATCCCTATAGATTTAGTTTATTAAGTTTAAATATTTCTCAATTTTACATGTAATTCTTTCTATCCTATTTAATTGTGATTGAGAAATATTTGGGGGATTTAATTGAGAAGTTTAAAAGTTATAATTAAGTGATTTGAACCAGAATGAAGTTTAATGATATAAAGAGTCTATAAGAGCAATTAAATGTCATAACAAGTGGGAACATAGAGCTTATTTTATTCTTATTTATATAGACCTGTGTTTTTCATATTAGAAAAGAGATCAAGAGAATTATACTGAATTTTTCTAAGAGAAATCATATTGAGAGAATTGTGAAAGATTTTCTAAGAGTTATTCTTGATAATTATTTATTATGGATCATTGCTGCTACCGAATCTGAAGTGACATTGCTATAATTATTCTTTCGGTAGATTCCAAGTGAGATCTTTCCAAATCATTTTCTATTTAGTATTGCTTGATTATATTTAGAATTTGATCTTTAGAAATTATTTTTTGATTTTTTATTGAAAAATATTTTTCAAACAATTTCTTGAATAAATCTAATTACGTGCTCAATTACGTGTTACCTATTTTTATTTTTTTATTTTGTTTTGCTTAAAATCATCTTTTGAATATTTTACTTTTCTATCACTAGTTTTGTGATATTAATTGAGTTCTAATTTATCTGGGGTGGTAGAAGTTTCGAGTGAGAAAAATCACTTATCAATTTGTAATTGGTGAGTTGAGTAACGGATTGAATACTATTAGGGGTATTTAATCTAAGGATAGCTGGTTTCAATCTCTTCCTGTAAAGAGATTGAGGTAGTAATTTTTCCTGAAATGAATTGATTTGTGAGCATTTTGTAACGGTTCAATCCTTACCAGGTAAAAGGATATTTGAAGTGTTTGTGAGGTTTTGATTCTTTAGCCTTAATTTAAAAAAGAAATAGGTTATTCTTGAGTCTGTAAAAAGTAGAGGTTATTCCAAAGCCTGTGAAAAAGAATTTGTAAAAGTTGATTCTGATTTTGTAAAAGAATATTTGTAAGGGTTTGGTTCCTACATTTAAAGGAATCTTAAGTTTAGTGGGTACGACTTTCCGTAGGACTCGAAGGACTAGATTAGCCAAGAGTTGTTTGGTAAACCAGTATAAATTTCTGGTGTACTACTATCTTTACATTATTTATTTTTATTGTTTGGTGTGCACCTAGTTGATTTTATATTTCCGTTATGATATAAAGATGATAATTAATTTAGGATTAAAATTAATTATTTGAATTTTTGAAGTATTTTATTTGGATTTATTTTTATCTACCCAATTCACATCTCCTCTTGGATAGCTCACTGGGCCAACACTTTGAAATCCAAATCTTAGGCTTATGCTAAGTATACTCATTTTACTGCACATATTCACACTCAGTTCAATGCCCATGGTAAAAAATTTTGAATAAATAATGGAGGTGAATATACTAGTACTCAATTTGCTTTATTTCTTCAAAGTCAAGGCATTGTTCATAAAAAATCACATCCTCACGCTCCAGAATAGAATGGATTTGTTAAAAGAAAACACATACATCTTCTTGAAACCACTCTTACTCTTTTTCATCAAGCTGGCATTTTAGTTTCTTATTGGCTAGAAGCATTGTCCACAACTAATTATCTCATAAATAGGATGCCTAGCAGAATTTGCAGCTCAAACTCCATTTCACCTTCTCTATAAAGCCATTTCTTCTTATTCTGATCTTAAGGTGTTTGGTTGCTTGTGTTTTCCTTGGCTTAAACCATATAATCAACACAAAATTCAGCCTAAGTTTGTTCATTGTGTGTTTCTTGGTTATTGCCATAATACAAAGGGTTACAGGTGTTTGGATGTCAAAACCAAGAGAGCATATGTCTGTAGACATGTTCAATTTTTTGAGGATATATTTCCCTTCAAATTGTCTCTTTCTAATCAACCTCCTCTTCTACCTACTCCTTCTCCACAAACTCAATTCTCTTTCTTCTTTCTTTCACATGGTGCCATGCCTTCTGTATTGCCACAAATTTCCCAACATCAAACGCCACCCCTTTCTCTCAGTCCCAACCCCATTTCTAATTCTATTTCAAATTCTAATTCATCCACTCCCAACTCTATTCTTAATTCTTTTTTTCCCTCACACTCTCCTACTTCTTGCTCTCCCATTTCATTACCGTCTACTCTTCCTCTATCTCAGTTTCATCCTATGGTTACTCGATCCAAACTTGGAGTCCATAAACCTAATCCAAAATATGCCATGCCAGCTGTTACTTCTGCAACACCTTCTGAACCTCAAAGTTATCGTGAAGCCTCTCAATTACCTTAGTGGCAAACTGCAATGCAAATTGAGTATCAAGTTCTATTAGATCAAGAAACTTGGGAACTAGTTCCTTCTCCATCTCAAAGAGAACCTATAGGTTGCAAATGGGTCTATAAAGTGAAAACCCATGCTGATGGTACTGTGGCTAGACATAAGGTCAGTTGGTTGCTAAGGGGTTTCACCAAGAATATGGAGTAGATTTTTCTGATACCTTTAGTCCGGTGGCTAAACAATCGACAATTCGAATTGTGTTAACCTTGGATCAACATTATCAATGGTCCTTGAAGCAATATGATATCTCTAATACTTGTTTTCATGGTTTGTTGGAAGAGGAAGTGTATATGCAGCAACCTCGAGGATTCATTAATTCTAGTCATCCTCATTATGTTTGCAAGCTCAAAAAGGCTTTATATAGTTTAAAACAAGCACCAAGAGCATGGTTTTCTACATTTTATCAATTCCTGAAGTCTCAGCAGTTCAAGATGAGCAAGGTTGACGCTTCCTTGTTTATTCAGAAGACTCTAGACTCTATTACAATGCTTTTGTTATATTTTGATGATATTTTGATTATAGGTTCTGATTCCAAGGTCATTAATCGTTTGGTGACTATCATGAGTACTACATTTGCAATGAAAGACGTGAGATGTTTAGGTGGCGTTTGGTAACCGTTTCTGTTTCAATTCCGGCAGTGGGATGGGAATGGGATGGGATGGGATGGGAATTTTGTTTTCTTTTTTGGAGTAGAATTGCGTTTGGTAACGATAATTTTTTTTTTGTTTTGGAAAGGGAATTGTGTTTGGTAACGATTTTATCCTAAAATCTTTTTTTTTTTTTTTCTCTTTTTAGTTTTGGCCGGCCGGCGGTGGCGCCGTCGCCGACCGGCGGCGGTGCTCCGGCGGCGCCGTCGCCGGCCGGCCGGCAACGGCCGGCGACGGTTCTCCGGCGTCGGAGACGGCGGTGGCGCCGTCGCCGGCGACTGCCGAAAGTGGCCGGAAAAATTCCGGCCGGACGGTGACCGCCGACGGTCCCGGAGATGACCGGCGGCGGCGGACGGCGGTCGGCGGCGGCGGTCGGTGGCCGGCTGGTAGGTGAATAGTGATCATGGGTTTTGGGAATGGAATGGGAATAATGAGAAACAACTTTTTTTTGTTTCTCATTTCTTAAGAAAAAAGTTGGCACAATTCTCAAATGGGAATGAAATAGAAACGGAAACAAAAATTACCAAACGCTATTCCCAAAAATCTGGGAATGGAATGGGATGGAAATGGTTACCAAACGGGGCCTTAGCATACTTTCTTTGCATTCAATTCGACCCTACAACTATTGGGACTCTCTTACATCAAACTAAATATGCTATTGACATGTTTCATAGAGCTGGCATGCTTCAATGTAGGTCCTCTCCATCTCCTACAGTTAGTAAGCCTTCTACATTCCACTCACCTTTTGGTTCTTCCACCCTTGATGTATCTCATTATAGAAGCATTGTTGGGGCACTTCAGAATTTGAGAATCACCAGGCCATATATTTATTACGTTGTCAATACTCTTTGTCAGTCTATGCATAGTCCAAATCTGCAGGATTTTGCTGCATTGAAAAGGACATTTCGATATGTTAAGAGTACTGTTAATCATGGTTTGCTCTTTTTCTCACTGCATACTCAGATGCAGACTGAGCTGGTAATGCTCTAGATTGAAAGTCCACCTCTGGTTATTGTGCTTATTTTGGTTCTAACCTCGATTCTTGGAGCTCTAAGAAACAAGAAACTATTGCATGCTCCTCTACTGAGGCAGAATACAGGTCTATGGCACAAACTGCTGCTAAAGCCAGTTGGTTGGAATATTTACTCCAAGATCTTCATATTGTTCTTCCTTACACTCCAATGGTATGGTGTGACAATGTGTCTGCTCTTCATTTAGCTATTAATCTAGTCTTCCATGCCAGAACCAAACATATAGAAGTGGATTATCATTTTATTCATGAGAAAGTTGTGGCTAAGCAACTTCAAATTGGTCATGTTTCTTCTTTAGATCAAATTGCAGATGCATTCACTAAAACATTGTCTATTTCTTAGTTTCACTTGCTTAAAGACAAACTCACGGTTCAACTACTCATGATTTTGAAGGGGAATGATGAAATATTCAGTATATCAGTTCAAAAGATTCCAGAAGCACTACTACTAATTTCACCTAATAGTTTGTTATTTGTTAGTTTGTTGAGTTGTTAGTTACAAGTAGTCTATACATACTCTCTTCTAAGGATATTCATGTGTAATCAATACATTTCAATCAATAGAATTGAACGATGATTCAATCTTCTTCTTATTCTCTTCTTTAATTTCAATAGATAAGTAATCGAATTAAGAACATTAAGAAGTGTAGCGATATAGAGCGACTTGAATATGTGCACTTTTAGTCAGGAAGTCTTATAATTTTCATATCTTTATAAGCAATCACATGTGCAACAAGGGGTTATAAGTTATTTAAAAAATGGAGAAAATCTCTCTAGCTGGTTATATATATATTTAATTATTTTGATTTTATTGCATTTTGAATTCAAATATATTGACATATTAAATGACTAAATACTTAACATTTGTTATATGCTACATATATCATGTAGCATTTCAAAAGATCAAAAAAATTAAGAAAATTAAAATTCAATTTTTTTCTATTTAAATTAACAAAGTATTTATTAAAATATAATTTTTATGTAATTACTAGTTGTATGGTAAATCAAACATTGTAATATGATATAAAATTCAATATTATTTATATGGGTTGGTTTTTTCTGTAATCGCCTTCCAACAATCGTAAAATTCTTTTGAATCTCCATAGAAAAGGCTCCTTTCATATTCTTCCAAATCATTGTAGATAGGCACCTGAAGCGCATTGTGTAGGCTAGAAGTAGGAGTCATTTCACTTTCCTTATTTTTCTCTTCATCGAAAAGTTCAATCTCTTTTTCTTTTCCTTTATCTAAATGGTCAATCTCCTTTTCTTTTCCTTGATTTAAAAGTTCAATCTCCTTTTCTTTTCCATTATCCGAGCTGATGGATGAATTTGCAGGTTTAGTCTTCTCGCCATTGTCTGGCAATGCAACTTCTATTATAGTTCTTGTCTTCTTTTCTTTCTTTCCTGAAATAATTTTTTCAGAAAAATAATAACATTAATCTTCTAATAGTTTCTTATGGTTACTCTTTAAGACACTGGAATACATTTACTATGAACATTCAAAACTATAGGATGTACAATATAATTTTTGTATTGTCGAGATGTTTCTAAAAAAATTGAAACTTTAGACTACTTTACAAAAAAATATTGATTCCATTTAATTCTCGTCATTTGGCATATTATCACATGACCTCATACCATCTTACGAACATCACGGAGATGGATATAAATGGTTTGATTTGGTTCAGTTTTGGAAATTAAGAAAATCAGACCTAACATTTTGAATCCTATTATTTGAAATCTAACAAATTATGGGGATTCAGTTTGATTTAGTTTAGGTTATAATTTTTTAAATTCAACTAAATATCGTGTAAACATTTAGTGATATAATACACTTGGAAAAAAATTAACAAAGCCAAAAAGTTAATTAGTTTATTATCATTGAAAAACAAATAGCCATAAAAAAGTCTCGGTACATCTCTTAATCTCATACATGCCTTAATCTTAAAAAATCAATGCCTAAAATCTAAAGCTTAAATTAATGCAAAAATTACACCAATATTTTATAATTTGATTCTTAATCATTACTTGTTGTTAACGATTCGCATACATTATATTCGTATAGAGATATATAATAAATAACAAACATATACAAAATAAATAACGTGTCACTTCAATTCACTTCTTAAAATTCTGAAAAGTTAAAAACTAGAACCGAACCATTATTTTTAGGGATTCACTACCGGCAACTAGTTACAAAAGGAAGAAGTAGAGGGAGGGGGGGGGGGGGGGGGAATGCATGTGTTGATAACATAAAGGTTGAAATTATAGTAATTAAATATAATATTTTTTTATAAGGGATATGGGGAAAAAAAAAGAGTGCAAATAAAATGACCCAAAAGATAGTTAAGGATCTCTTTTTTAAGTGTCTTATCAAGTTACTTAAAATAGATTAAGTAAATAGTTAGAAAATTTGACATAATTAATTATTAACAGTAAGTGAAATAATTTTTAGGTGTCTACACAAAATATTATGTATACTTTTGTAAAAAAATTCCTCTATATATTAATATTTTTTATGAACATGTAGTAATTCTATTAGATAGAATAAGAATTGGCTTTAAGAAGCCCTCTACTTAATTTGTAATTTGATGGGGAAAAAAATCCTTCAAAATGAATTACTTTAAAAAAACATTATTATTTGTCAATATTTAAGGAAAAATGAAAAAAAAAAAAAAAAAAAAAAAAAAAAAAAAAAAAAGAAAAGAAAGAAAGAGCTAGAAATAATACCAAACAACTTGTTGAGACTCATTTTCTTCGTACAAGTTTTAAAATATTTTGTTTTGCCGGATTATAAGTTTGTTGTATTGTAGTAACATTTGGATAGTTTAAAACTCTTTATATACGATTTTATTTCTTCGATATTTATCCATTTGAAAAAAAAAATATTCATTATTAATTTTCATTAATTTTACAATATTCGTTTGACTATATCTATTTCAATATCTTTTAGAGAATAAATGGATTAAATGAGGTGGCATAAATTTTCCTAGGGTGGAAAACAATTGCATAGGAGGGCGGCCAATAGGCTTCCTTCGTAGTTAAATATTCTGTACAAGGTTCAAAATCCCGTATCTCTTCTTTTCGTAATTGTATTTTGGCCCCTAAAGATCTAAAGTTCAGCATTATTACCAATTCCTTTTCAAGGACTTTTCTAACTTCTATTTTTCATCGTGTGTGACGCATTAAGTTCAACCAAAAGCTAGATGGTGAAAAATTAACTAATTAATTCATTAATCAATTAAAATTGGAACAATTCTAAATTTTTCCTTCTAGAAGAAAATACTTTTCTCCTAAGACATTTTCTTCGACTGTACATCACGTCTACCCATATGTCACATCCATGTCCAGTTGGTAGGAATTTCACCACGAAAATCTCCTCAAATATTATTTTTGTATTATATGATATCTTTATCTTGTATTCCTGAAAGAACTAACAATGTATATTGTCAAAAAACCCTAATTCAATCATATATATATATATATATATATATATATATATATATATATATATATCAAATGATAATATAATTTCTTGTGACACCAATTGAAATCTCTTCTCAATCATCATACAACCTTGCCCAAAGTATTTATTGAATTATATTAAATCTAATTACATAGCACACGTCTCTCTTTGCTGAGAGTGATAGATCCTATCTAGCACACCAAAAGCTAGAATGTGAAATTAATTAATTAATTGATTAGTCAATTAATCAAATAAAATTAGAACAATTTTAATTTTACCCTTCTGAAAGGAAATACTTTTCTCTTGAGGCATTTTTCTCCAACTGTGTGTTGCATCTACCCATATATCACGGTTATGTCCAGTTGGTAGGAATTTCACCAAAAAAACCTCCTCAGGTATGATTCCCGTAGTATACGGTATCTCTATTTAGTGTTCCCGAAAGGACCAACTGGATATGTATAAAATAAATAAAATTCTAGTTCAATCATATTAAATCGATTAATAAAATAATTCCTTGTGACACCAATAAGACTCGCATCCCAATCATCATAAAACCATCTCCAAAGTATTTATTGAAGTACATAGGACACATTCCTCTTTGTTGAGAGTAATAGATCTTATCTTATATACTCGAATGGTCACATATATGTTTCACTCTACCCAATGAATATCTTTGAAATTTCATGGTTAAAATACAACACTTAGTACTATATGTGATACCCAATACCTCAAATCTGAAGATCGCAAGTACCATTACAACTCCGATATTTCATTTTGATATTGAATAAAACTACCATGTCGAATATTTAGGAACATTTAGATATAAGTTACCAAAATGTCTATGATCTCACTGCTTTTAATTACCATTAAAGGTTAAGATATTTTTAACTTAATATTGAGGGTTATACAACAGCATGATATAATTTAGAATAATAGTGAAATACCTTTTATTAATATTTGAGATTATATTATTTTGTAGAAAAAATCATTAAATGATAGAAACCAGACCATAAAATTTATATCCAACACCGAAAGTCATAGAAGATAATTTCGAAGATACAAACTACCAAAAATAGTCCAAATAGGAATAGAGAGGCTAGGTTTTGTATTTATAGGTTGAAACTCGCATAGGATGAAACTCATGATGCCTTATCAGATTAAGCCAATTAAAAAATTATGGATTAAGCAATTTCTAACATGACATTGTTTCTATAAGCAACACTTCTAGACTAATTTTCACAAACAAAACTTTTAATCCAACATTTACTATCACTGTCATCAGCACAATAAATACTCATCGCTACCACAAATTTTGTAAGACTCTAATTTTCGCATATGCATAAATTCTAGCCGCATTTTAGAATGTTAGTAAATAATGGGGTAAAATGTGTTGTTTTTAATTTGAAATAAAGTTTTAGGGGTGAATTTATAAATTTAAAGAATATTAAATTTTGAAATGGGTTAAAATAATAACCTAAAGAAAATTGAGGGGAGATTAATGTAATTTGAGAAAAAAATATTATATATATATATATATATATATATATATATATATATATATATATATATATATATATATATATATGTGTGTGTGTGTGTGTGTGTGTGTGTGTGTGTTCA
Organism: Eucommia ulmoides; assembly: GCA_016647705.1. NCBI lineage: Eukaryota > Viridiplantae > Streptophyta > Magnoliopsida > Garryales > Eucommiaceae > Eucommia > Eucommia ulmoides. The sequence continues at coordinate 7,256,204 of CM028328.1, forward strand.
TCCAAACAGTCATGGGATCAAAAACCAAAAGTGGAGGAGAGAATTGACGTGACCTCTTATGGAGCAAGGATGATCCACCATTTTCATGCATATTTAAGTGTGTTCATCCATGCAATGGGAGGGGGAGCTTCAAAAGAAGAAAAATCATAAACAAAAATAGGGAGAAAGGGAAATGGTTCGCCGGCGGCGGGGGGTTCAACTCGTCGGGATTTCTCCGGCGTGGGTGTGGGGGTGTTCGTTGTCGATCATCCGGTGATCGTGCGTGGGTGTGTGTTTTGGTCGATGTGCGTGTGTGTGTGACTGTGTGGGTGTGTTCCTCTATTTTGATCCGGCATGCATGTGTGCTTGTGTGTCGCTGTCGTGGGTGTGTGACGGTGTATGTGTGTGTGTCGTTCATCGATTTTGTGCGATGGGGTGTGTGTGTGTGTGATCATTGTTGTGCAGGTGAGGCGTCGACAATGTGACTGCGTGTGTTGTGTGTGCATATGACGTTCGGACGTGGTGTGGGAGTTGCCGGAGCTAGTGAGGAGAGATAGAGAGACGGCCAGCTGCTGAACAAGGAAATAGAACAAAGACGAATGGTGTTCGCCGCAGCAGTGGCGTATCACCGAGGCAGTGGACTTTCAGTAAAACAGAAAATAGAAAAGAAAAAGAAGGGAAAGAGAAAAAATAAAAATAAATTTGAAAATCCAATTTCTCGGCCTGTAAACGATTCGAAACAGGTAAATTTTTAATTGGGTATTATCGTCGATTAAATTAAATGGTTAAATATTAAAATCTTCACAATCGTAATAATAAATTTCGTAATCGTAATAATATTACTATGATCGTTAATCTTGAAAAAATTGGTACGGTAAATATTAACATAGCGAAACGAACAAAATAATAATTTTCCATAATAAAAACTTGGGGAATGGAAAACATGAGACTTGGGGTCTGCATTGCATGTTAGATTATTTTAAAAGTAAAGTAGTAATTTAGGCCTATCGTTATTAGGTTCACAAGTGCCAACGTCCCAGTAGGTTTTGGACAATGTCATTTTTGTAGTGCGGAGAACAAGGTGAGTGTACTGTTTTCTATATAAATTTACAAATTTTATTTTCATATAAATTATGGAAAATGTGTTTATTTAAGAATGAATAATTTTGCGATGCATTTGGATTAAGTGGGTTTTGAAGGGAAAAAAATGATTTTTGTATCAAATTGGTTTTAAAGGTGGAAAACGATTGTTGAATCAATTTGATTTTAAAGGTGGATGATGATTTTTAGTCCGACTATGCCATAGCTATGATCCCCTCAGGAGGGCATGTCCTGCGGGATGGTTTTGACTTGTTCGGAGGGCATGTCTTGCAGGTGACTATTTATATTATGACTTGTCCGGAGGTTTAGTCCGGCAGGTGGTTGTGAATATTATGACATGTCCGGAGGATTAGTCCGACAGGTGGTTATTGATATTATAACCTGTCAGGAGTGCTAGTCCTACAGGTAGTTGATTATATTATGACTTGTCCGAAGGATTAGTCCTGCAGGTGGTTATTTATATTATTACATATCCGGAGGGTTAGTCTGGCAGGTGGTTGTTTATATTATGACCTGTCCGGAGGGTTAGTCCGGCTGGTGGTTAGTGATATTATGACTTGTCCGGAGGATTAGTCCGACAGGTGGTTGTTGATTTTATGACATGTCAAGAGGATTAATCCTGCAGGTGGTTAATTGACCCGTCAGGAGTGCAAAACCTGCGAGTGGTACGGTACCGTTGCAACTTCCGATTGTGAGGTAAAAACAACCCTATGGTTAGTAGGAAAGAAGGTGTGGTGTACTTTATCATACGTTAAAATATTTGGACAGGTTGGTTTAAATATTTGGATTGGTGAATTTAAAATATTTGAACTGGTTGACTTAAAACATTGGACTGGGTATTAAATATATATTACTTCATCTCAATGGTGACAAGGAAACTGGATTTCCGTACGGTACGTGATTATATTATTTTATATTTTAAAATATGGTGTTTAATTCTTCTACTTAATCCGTAAAATATTTTTATTATGAAGACAATACACCAATAAAATTTTTGGGTTCAGGTACCGTGGTTAGGAGTTGGTCCACTACTGGCACTAGGTAGAGTCTGGTAGTAGTGTCATTTTCGTAGGTGAGCCAGTCGGATGTGAACTGTGGAAGGTTCAGGTATTTTTGGAATAAATAATATTTACAGTAGCGCGTGTATTTATATGTATCTGTATGTATTTAGTTGATTGGGCAGATAGCGTCATGTTGACGTCATGTGACGGGTGTCTGGGGTGGGGTGTGACATTTACTACCACTACAAGCATTATGCACTACCATAAAAAATATTTATTGCCACCACTACAGTAAATATTCATAATCACCACAACTATTAGCTACCATCACAAACACCGTGGATCACCAAAATAAATATTTTTCTATCATCACCCCCAAACAACCATTCGATGTTAACCATAACAAATAATTAAAAACTTTTCAACAAAAAATACCAAACAACACGGAATTTAGTTTAAAAAATACCAAACATGGAATTTATTCTTATTTTGCAATTTATTTTTTATTTGTATTTTATTGTAAATAAAAAAAGAAAGAGAAAACATAAAAGAAAGATGAAAATAAAAAATACGAAAACATCAAGAGAAAGAGAGAGAGGACCGGCCGCTTGCAAAAAAAAAAAAAAAAAGGGAAAAAGGATTTCACCACCCTTGCATGGACAACAATCCCACGTGGACATCTCCCAACACATAAGATAGGGGGCACAATATGCACCCCCGCACCAAAAGGAAAGGGGCTGACAACCGCGACCCATTTTTAAAGGGTTTTGTAGGATTTTGGATCCCTATCGTTTGCTATAAATAGAGCCTTCATTCTATTATTTAAGGGTAGAGCATTTTTATAGAAAAAAAAATGCTGGTAAAATATGGTACAAAAGTTAAATTATAATTAAAATATGAGAAATGAAGATGAAACAATTCAAAATTCTTTGTTATAGAAACATTTTATAGGTAGAAGAAAATAATATTACAAAGTTGGATTTATTAAAAAAACAAAAAACAAATATGTAGTTACTAATTGTATGATAAATCAAACATTGTAACATGATTGAAATTTCAGTGTATGGGTTGGTTTTTTTGGTAATCGCTTTCAAGTAATCATAAAATTCTTTTGAATCTCTACAGTAGAGGTTGCTTTCATATTCCACCACATCATTGTAGGTAGGCGCCTGAAGCTCATTATGTAAACTAGGAGTAGGAGTTGTTTCACTTTCCTTCTCTTTTACTTTATCTGAAAGTTCAATCTCCTTTTATTTTCCTTTATCTGAGTTGGTGGATGCATTTGCAAGTTCAGTCTTCTTGTCATTGTCTGGTAATGCAACTTCTGTTATAGTTTTCATCTTCTTTTCCTTCTTTCCTGAAATTAATTTTTTCAAGGTAATCATAATATAATCTTCTAACATTTTTTTGGGGGTTACTCTTTTAAGATACTAGAGAACATTCAGTATGGATCATTAGAGACTATAGGATGTACAGTATAATTTTTCCTTAGTCGAGATGTTTTTGACAAAATCTAAAACTTTAGACTAGTTTATAAAAACTGTTGACGCCTTTACCTCTTTTGTTAGTTGACATATTATCACATGACCCCCACCACTTTATAAACATCACGGATAGGGGTGTAAATGGTTTGATTTGGTTATATTTTGGAAGTTAAGAAAATCAAACCAAACATTTCAAATTCTATTATTTGGAATTGAACCAATCTATTGGGATTCTGTTTGGTTCAGTTCAAGTTATGTTTTTTAAAATTCAACTATAAATATTTTGCAAACATTTAATTTATTTGATGCAGTTGAGAAAAAAATAGCAACAAATCCAAAACAAAGTTAATTATTTTACTGTCCTTGAAAATATATATAGCCATAAAAAAGTCATGTTACATCTCTTAATCTTATTTATTCCTTCATCTTGACAAATCAATTCGTAAAATATAAAGCTTAAATTAATCCAATAATTGCAACAATATTTTCTATCGACCAAAAAAATTTCACTCTTATTCATCACTTGTTTTTAACGATTCGAATGCACTATATGGATATAGAGATATATAGTACATATAATATTTTACTTCAATTCACTTTTTACAATTTTTAAAAGTTAGTAAACTAGAGCATAATTATTTAAAAAAAGTTTGAATTAATAATTGAACAGAACCATTACTTTTAGGGGTTTCGCCAGTGATTGCTAGTTACAGGGAGAAGAAAGTGTAAAGTTTACAAAAGGAGGAAGAAGGGGAAAAGAAGAAAATGAAAAATAAAATAAAAAGATTCAAAAAAGAAAACTCAAAATCATACCAAACAACTTGCTGAGACTCATTTTCTTCGTACAAGTCAATTTAAAAAATATTTTGTTTTGACGATTATAAATTTGTTGTATTGTAGTAACATTGGATAGTTGAGAACTGTTTATATAATCTTTTATATCTTCAATATTCATCAATTTGAAGAAGAAAAAAAAATCTTTATTTTTCATTTCTATTAATTTCACAATATTCGAGTGATTATATTTGTTTCCCATATTTTTTAGAAAATAAATGAGTTTAATGTCATTTATCTCCCTTTTTATCTACCATATTGCCATAGACATGTCCTATATTTAACAAATAGCACGGGATTCCCTTGTCAAAAAAAAAAGTTGGTCAGAAGTCCAAATTATTCCCATTTAAAAAAAACCAAATAAGAGATAGAAAAAGGAAAAACAATACGAATTAGAAAACATATAAACGTAAAACAAAATTAGCTCGTTGATTATAATTCAAATGATAGGCGATGTAAGTGATAATAACCCATTGGAGGATGACAAATAATTGATATGTTGGAGGATGATAATACCGATATCCTTTTTGATGTATGGCATACCCAACAAAAACATATCTTAATGTTTGAGGAGTTAACTTGATGTGTTGATGGTTATGTAGATGTACAAACACCACCCATCTAAAGACATGAAGAGGTAAACTTGAGACCAATGAAGCCACAATCCTATCATTAAGAGTTTGGAACGATATTTTGAAATTGAGGGTGCTGGAAAGTACCCAAATGATTAAATAAGCTGCTGAAGTTAAAATTACTCCCTAATAAGACAAAGGCATATGGGGTTCGATTAGCAAAGCTCGCATAACCGCCAACAAGTGCCCATTTTTTTGCTCACCTACCCTATTTTGTTGAGGTGTGGTGGAGTCAATTGCATGATGGATCATTCCTTGTGCTTCCAAATAATATTTAAATTCAGTACTCTGATATTCTCCACCATTGTCACTACGTACGAAGAACTTGAATCTTTCTATTGTACAAAGTTTCAATCCTTTTATAAAAAAATTGGAATATCGAGTTCACTTTACTTTTGAATTTTATCAAGTAAAGTCATGTCAAGTCATGTCATCCTGGTACAATCATCAATAAACATTACAAATCAACGTGACCCACCTAAAGTAGTGACTTTCAGTGGACCCCTGACGTCAAAATGAATAATCATAAATGGAAGTGGACTTTTATTCAACCATAATGGAAATAAAGCACGATGGTTTTTTGCAAGTTCACAATTATCACAATGAAAACTAGTAACATTGACTCCAGCTCGCTATCCAAATTGAAAGATACTTTCCAACTGTATGCAGCCATAAAAATTAATTATTATTACATGAAATGAAATATTTGAATTGCGTAAATATTTATTATATAATAACGTACCGAGACCCCCAAGGGGCGCCTGGGAACCTCAAGTCCCCTATATGTAGGTCACCCATCCAATCGCCAGTAGTAGAGAGAGACACGTGCCGTAGTCTCGGAAGTCGTTCCCATGCCCAACACTGTAATAAAAATAAAGGTCCTGAATTTTTTTTTGGTCTTCTTACGACATCTCTTGTACAGCTCTCGATACATAACTGCTAAAGTGACACTGCCCCAACTATACTGATGCGACCCAGACATATCGCGCAACAGTGGTAAGTACGCTAACTTAACCAAATTATTAGATTTATTAGGTATCAATATTGTCCCGATCAATATCAGGCAGTACGCCCTGGCGTAACACTGCATAATGCCCTCATCGGTGTCGGCGGTTACACGATCGAAAGTAGACTATAACCATTTTTGGTTCAGGCAACCGCCCTTGATTTTGTCCTCCGAAGGTGTGTGACCGAGGAGGTTTTAGCAAAGTTCCTGTCAACGTACGGTTGATAATGTGTCATCAGACCCGGTAACTGGTCGTCCGTTCACGGGCAGCCCAAATAACACTGCTACGTCTTGAAGCGTCACTGTCATCTCACCAGTCGGTAGATGAAACGTATGCATCTCTTGACGCCATCTCTCAACCAGCGCCGTAATCAATGCGTGGTCTAACTATTTTTCCTTTAACCCAAAAGCTCCATAAAATTCGACAACTTGTATTAACTGTACCACGCGACCAGGTATATGGTTCGTCCATTCCCCTGGAAACCGTCCTGTTCCGGAGCAGTCAAGCAGAGAAGAATGTTGAAATATAAATTAAAAGACAATTAATTTAAAAATTACTAAATAAAAAAAAAATTCAATAAACTGAGTTAAATATTTTTTTAATATGACCTGCACTCCGCGTTCTTCCCAGACAGTCACAAATCTGTGGTCTTTTTGCAAATAAAGCAACGACTGATCGACAAGACCAGACTCAGCCATAACAGCAATAATCTGAAACTAAAATTTCATGAAGTAGTAATATACGAAATATATTACAACACAATATACTAAACGATAATATAATACAATACAATACGAATGTTGTTTCAACTATAAAGTAAATTAAAAATAAAAAATAAAAAATTGTTGTCTCTATTACAATTGTTATTTCATTTGGGTCGGGATGGACATGTCCGCCTATCATGGCCAATTTGAGAACACTACCCACACCGATTTATCATTGTCCGTTGTGACACATCCATTTCATTTCAAATGCGAGTGGATTTAGGTGGTCCGCACTTCACAACTCAAAGTATATTCTTGTTAGGAAAAAATTCCGAAAAGTTCACCATCGGCCAATAGTCCTCCTGAATGATCGGTTCAAATGATGACTCCCAAACTTTCAGCAAGTTTGCTATTGTGTACTTGTCAGCGATGTAGCGAAACGCATCTGTGCCATAATACTCCATCACCGTAAGCATGTGTGAGCATGGATATCTGAAAGTCTTATATTTTTCACAAGTATATTCAGGGTTATCACCTAAAGTAACTTTATGTGTAACAATACCACCGGACAAAGTCTTTCTCGTTTTTACTTGATAACGTGCATTCTCCCTATTATTAAATATATTTATAAATCAAATTAGATGATCAATTAAAAAACATATATTACTAATCAATAAATTGCAAGTTAAAAAACCTTACCGATTGAATATTTGGACGTCGTATATTTTGGACTTCGCTTGGAATTTCTGAATTTTCTCAACAACATGTTTTACGTACCCGTAACCCATGGTCATATCCTTTAGAGCTTCCTGTCGACCGAGATCAAAGTATTTGACCAACCTATAAAAAGTTATTGAAACAGCAGCTGTAATTGGGGCATTCCTTGCACCTTTCAAATAGTTGTTGAATACTTCGGCATAATTAATCGTTAACACGCCCCAACGTTTACCATTATCGTGTGACTTGGTCCATTTATCTTTGGCTACGTTGTCCAACCACGTATACTCCCCCACTTTTATTTTCGCAATCTCTTCCATAATAGCGTTGTAGTTTCGAACTTGTATTGTAGCACCCGCATTCCAAGCAAGATCTTTTAATTGTTGATTTTTAAAGATGTTATTAAAATTACTACAAAAATGCCGCAAACAAAATTGATGATACCGAGCGGGCTCATTCAGTTGATTAAGCCATAAAGTTCTGACTGCACTAAGAATGTCAGTCTGTCTGTCAGATATCAACGTGACCTCCGCCCGATCTTTAACAATATGACGCTTCAGCATCAAAATAAAACAAGACCAACAGTAAAGGTCCTCCGTGAGTACCACCGCGAACGCCAAAGGATAACACTTATTGGATGGTGTCATCCCAATAGCGATCAAGATCTTTCCTTCGTACTTACCGTACAGATGGGTCCCGTCAATCATGAGGACAAGTTGACAATATCTCCATCCGACCACAGAAGGTTCGAATGCCAAAAATACCATGTCAAATGTCGAATAACCAGCTGCTATAGTCGGAACAATACTCCATTCGACAATAGTCCCAGGATTAAAGTGTTGCAATGCCGACATGAATTTTGGCAACTTTCGATACGATTCATCCCAATCGCCGAACAAGGTCTCGATGGATTTAGATCTAACCAATCAAGCCTTTCGGTAGGAGATAGTGAATCCCCGAGACTCTTTCACAGACACAACGATAACACCCATCTTCACTTTTGGATCCTCTTCGACCTGTCCAAGTATCATGTCAGAAATTACACCCGAATCCAAGTTTTCATGATCCAAGGCCATATGATTATAGAAACACGTATGTCGCCCGTTGTACTGCGTAATCTGGAACATTCCGTGACTCTATTTTAGATTCGCCTGCATCTGCCACCCGTAACCATGCTTGCATTTAATCGACCAAATTTTCTAGTTCGTCTCCACCACACGATACTCTTTATTTTTCATAACATGGTAATATTTCACGGTATTTTGAATATGTCTCTTGTCCTTAAAGACCATGCCACAATTGAATTCGTCCATTTCCGGGGTCCAAAAATTCTTTCGCAACTTTGGCTCATACTTTACCATGTCATCATCATCACCCCATTCCAACTAATTATAGAATGAAGGAACCTTGTGTAACGATAACTGTTCACTCCCTTCCATTGTCGGCTCGACATCCATATCTTCATCTTCATCTTCATCCCCACCTTTCTCCTCTTCCTCTAACGCAAAAGCATTATCTAACTCTGTTTGTTCGATATCGTGAAAACTATCGATTGTATTCGTTCCACCCTCCACATTCTCATCATACCTACCGCAATTGTTGTCGTGCGGTAGACATTATAGCGAATGATACTAATGTGGAACGGCAGAATTGGTACATGCATCATGATTAATCACTGTGTGGGGATGATATTCTTCAGGAATGCAAGGCGATCGGTCAATGTAACTGGATTGAACAACTTGAGGGTTGAACATAGGAGATAACGCGGTAACATAAGGATTGAAATTTTGACTTAAAAATTGGGTAAAAGAACCAGGTTGAGAAGAAAATATTGGAGCGTGATTAAAAGTTCGTTCTACCTCCACATACACCTCAACACCAAGTAGTAAGGGCACCCTAAGAGGTAATTGAAGCACATGGTCTAGTGCCGCGTCGTCACCGATTGAATACAACATGTGTTTATAATTCCCAAGACCAATAGTAGCTATCGGCAACCTACATTGTAACTTTAAAGTTCCATCAACTCCATCCTTGAAGATATAAGGTTGTAACATCGCAATTAATTCGTTTAACATAATCTCCTGACAAACATCCAACGATTTGACCGTAGACATGCTATACGGCACTCCAAACTCAATTCCTTCCAATATCTTTCCACCTCAATACAGATATAATGTAATATTCTCCATTTCAAACAACTACAATTTCACAAATCAAAATAAAACATGTAACATATTATTATGATTATCAATTATGTTACTAAAAAAAAAAATTGTCCAATCAAAAAACTTCATAAAAATTATAGAACTTAATTATCATTAGTTAAAACCGAACAAACATAAATAGTTAATAATTAGCAAACACAAACTTTAAATCCTTATATATACACACACACACACACACACACACACACACACACACACACACACACACACAAAAAAAAAAAAAAAAAAAAAAAAACCGGAAAAACCGGAAAAAAAAAAAAAGAAAAAAACCAAAAACCCATAAGAAAAAAATTGTTTTACATCTACATTTCTAGATCTAGATCTACATTACGAAAAAAACCGAAATATAAAAATAAAAATCGGTTTACTAACCAAAATGAGACGAACAGCGGTGGAGGAGCTAGATCGGCGGTGGAGGAGTGGGTGACGGCGACGGAGGGCCGATATATCTACATTTCCAAAAAAAAAAATTGAAAAAATGCAAAATAAACAAAAGATACAAAAAATCCATATATACACACATACATCTCGTATACGCACACATACTTAATGAAAATCAGACGACGACCGAACGACTGGAGAAGTGACGGCGATGGCGGTAGATCGGCGGAGGGCGGCATTGGGTCACTATAAAAAATCCTTCTGTTTTTTTACCCTCAGTAAAACGGACGCAGCAAATGAGAAAGAAGAAAGGTGGGTGGGGCATTCAAGTTTAAAAACGCAGAGGCGTTCTGCGTTTTTAAAAAACGCAAAACGCTTCTGCGTTTTTCACTTTTTAATTTTTTCTTTTTTCTTTCGGAAAACGCAAAAGGGAAATGCGTTTTTAAAGAAACGCAAATCCCTTTTGCGTTTTCTTACCTTTAAATACGCATTTGCGAAATGTGTTTTTATAAAAACGCAAATCACTTCTGCGTTTTACTTCAACCCTGTAAATAAGTTTCAACCCTATTGTTTTCAAAAATTAAGTTTTTAATATACATTTTTTATGTCAATAACTCATTTCATTTAGGCACACTTTTTTTTCGAATTTTCAAATAATATATATATATATATATATATATATATATATATATATATATATATAGAGAGAGAGAGAGAGAGAGAGAGAGAGAGAGAGAGAGTTCTTAACATAAAAAATACATTTTTAAAACTTAATTTTTGAAAACGTTTGGTTGAATCTTATTTACGGAGATGGGGTAAAACGCAGAATGGAAATGTGATTTTATAAAAACGCATTTCCAAAATGCGTTTTTAAAAAACAAAAAAAAATGAAAAACGCATTTAGAAAATGCGTTTCTCAAAGAAAACAAAAAAAAAAAAAAAAGAAGAAACGCATTTCAAAAATGCGTTTCTCAAAAAAAAAAAAAAAAAACCGCAAACCCCCCCCCCCCCCCAAAAAAAAAAAAGTTTTGGCCCAATAAAATTTTAAAGTTTTCGGCAACTTTGAGTTGATTAACGGTGGTCTATCGATATTTTAAATAAATATAATTTTTTGTTTGTATAAATTACGTTCAAAACACTTCATAATACTTTTTACAACACTAAAATAGATAAGTGGATGAATTTCAAAAAAATCGCCAAAGTTGACCAGATGAGCTGATTCGATAACGGCGGAATTGTTTTGGACAATTTGGAATTAACAAAAGACTGCATGTTTGTAACAGAAATAAACCAAATTTTTTGTAGATAAATTATGTTCATAACACTACATAACAAAATTTAAAATATTAAGAATGGACTAGTGAATAATTTTTAAATAATCGTCAAAATTGGTCCGATCATTTAAAAATTATTTAAAAATAATCGGACCAACTTTGACGATCATTTAAAAATTATTCACTAGTCCGTTTTGAGTGTTTTAAGTTTTGTTATGTAGTGTTATGAACATAATTTATCTACAAAAAATTTGGTTAATTTCTATTACGGACATACAGTCTTTTGTCAATTCCAAATTGTCCAAAAAAATTCCGCCATTATTGAATCAGCATATCTGATCAACTTTGGCGATTTTTTAAAATTCATCAACTTGTCCGTTTTTAGCGTTGTAAAATATATTATGGAGTGTTTTGAACTTAATTTATGTACAAAAAAATTAGATTTATTTAAAATATCGATAGACCACCGTTAATCAACTCAAGTTGCCGAAAACTTTAAAATTTTATCGAGCCAATTTTTTTTTTTTTTGGGTGGTAAACTCTGTTTGCGGTTTTTGTTTTTTTTTTTTTTTTTTTTTTTTGGAAAAACACATTTTTACATTTTTTTTTGGGTAAACCCTGTTTGTGTTTTTTTTTTTTTTTTTTTTTTTTTTTTGAGAAACGCATTTTTAAAATGCATTTCGTCTTTTTTTTTTCTTTTTGGTTTTTTTCTGAGAAACGTATTTTCTAAATGCATTTTTCATATTTTATTTTTTTTTTAAAACGCATTTCCATTCTGCATTTTATCCCATCTCCGTAAATAAGATTCAACCACCATGTTTTCAGAAATTAAGTTTTAAAAATGTATTTTTTATGTTAAGAACTCCCACACAGTAAATATACTTTTGAAAATAAATTTACAACTCAATAAGTAATAGAACTAAGCAAATTACAAAAAATATCCGTTTATCATTTTCATAAGAGCGACTTGAATATGTGTGCTTTAGTTAGGAAGTCTTATAATTTTCATACTTTTAGGCAAGTTTCTTTACGAGCAATTACATGAGTAAAAATGACATCTTTATGTGCACAAGGGGTTAGTTATGTCAAAAATTTAGAAAATCCCCCTAGTTGGTTGTATTTATATTTAGGGTTTTTATTCAGAGTCCTAAAATTTAAAAAAAAAAAAAAATTTAAAGACTATTAAAATTAGACTTGTGTCAAAAGTATCAAAATAATTATCATTCCAAATTATCCCTCATTTATCTATACAAATTCTACTTAATTTTTTAAATTTCATTAAAATTTTATTTTTTAATAATTTTTTTATTTAATTTTATTTTCTATTAAAAATTTATAGTTCATTTTAAAATGACATAAATACTCTTATGAAGGGGCAATTTTGTCATTAAAAATACGAAAACTTGGTGAGAGATCCCATGAGTGAAAAACATCACTTTCTAGATTTCATCCCAAGAGTAAAAAGATACCTTGGATGAGACTCCCATAAATGATATTTTACACTTATGGGACCTTTAGAGGAATTTTCCTTAAAAATATCAGTAGGAGTTGTTGCATTTTATTTTTTTTTTTAATTTTAAATAAGACTTGTGAACAATGTTTTATTTGAGTGGGTCTCAAAAAATTGTTGCGTTTTAAAATAGGAGTCATGGAAGAAAGCTTCTTGCACGTGGGGGTGGGTGCTAGAATCTCACATCGAATTTGTGAGGCTTTCTAAAGTAGTCTACATATGAAATGAGTTACTCCACTTGACACCATATGGTTTTAAGTTGGAACCTCCTAATATGGTATCAGAGCTAGATTTGGGAAGTCTCATTTGTTTGTCTCTGATTGTTTGAATGTTTGTCTTGTCTTTTCCGTTATTTGATCGCATCACGTGTAAGACAGGATTGCAAGTGAGGATGAGTACTAGAATCCCATATCGAATTAGTAATGACCCGATTTCCCAGGGCCGTCACTAGATTTCTCCCAATGAAGAATAGAGCCAAAATACAAATCACTCAACCACCACGTTTCTATTACGCCACTCTGATATAATAATAATAATAATAATAATAATAATAATAATAATAATAATAATAATAATAATATATTTTTTCCATTTAAATTTTTTAGCTTTTATACAAATCATCTATTTTGTAACAAGATTACAAAAAATATTTCAACCACTCACTCCCAACAACTGTCCTGACAGCCTCCAAAATAAAACTCACTACATCCTCTAACTCTATCTAGCGCCAGTAGTGGACTCGCCTCTAGTTGAGATATCTGAGACTAAATATTTTATCGGTATACTATCTTTATAATATAATAACAATTTATGGATCAAGTATAATTATCAAATACCACTTTTCGAACATAATATAAATATAACCGCACCAGAGTTGAAATAACATTCCACAACTATCATTGTAATAAGAGAATGTATTTAAACCAACCAATCAAATTATTCTGATATATAATTAAATATTGCACACATATTTTTCTACTAACCATAGGATCATTTCACCTCACGATCGAAATTTTTGATAGTATCGTAACTTGTACAACTATGTCATCTAAGGTAATTATCAGTGTTAGAGCCATTTAATATCTCTAATGGTAGGAGCAACTACTCTGCAAGACTTGTCTGACAGATAACAATATATATCCAACATGAAAGACTTGTCTGACATGTAACAACATATATCTGACAGGTAACAATACATATCCACATCTTATAGGACATACTCTCTTGACAAGAAGACAACCCTGGCATAGTAGGATAATAAAACAATTTTCTACATTTAAAAATTTATTTGATCTGCGTAATGTTATAAAATAATTCATTTTAATAAACCCATTTTTTTTCCCACATTTTTATACAAAAATATAATTTGACAATTTCCAAAGAAGAAAGTAAACTCACCTCGATTTTTGCGCTACTAAAAATACGCTATTGTCGTAACACTGACGTGGTCGATGTTGCCTATAAACCTAACAACGACAAAGCCTAAACTAAAAATTTGTCTAAATAATCTAAAATGACATGCAATACGTGGAATGCATAAATGCACTAAAATACCAAAAATATTATTCTAATCAAATTTATAATTTTTTACTTTAATTAAAATTCTTTACAAATTCATTATATCTATGTGTTAATATAGACTCCTTATATTTTTCGAACCCATATATCTATATAATAAATTACCTCATTTACATCCAAGGCCGTCAGATCAAGAGACAAACATCAACCATGTTTGTAGCCGTTGGATCATTTTTACCTTACATATAAGTTAAAAATCAAAATTAGGGTTAGCCGCCTCACCCGTCTCACTCTCTCTCTCTCTCTCTCTCTCTCTCTCATAATCGACACCATGCGCCATCGCCATCACTGTGAGTCCATCCACCCCCACATTTTAGGGTTAGAGCTGCCACACCTGCATCGCATCTCTCACACACTGAGCCTCTCTCCTCGCTCTCGTACTTCTTTTCTCCTCTTTGTAGGCCGTCCCCACCGCCACAGCCATCAAACATTGTATCTCTCCATCTCGCATCTCTATCTCTCTCCATCAGTCCGGTTTGGATGTCGCCGCCGCTACCACCGCCGACTCTCAGGTTCACCACCACCGCCGTCACCTCCTTTTTTCTCTCGCTCACTCACTCACTTCTGAAATGGAAACCTAAGTCATCCCCAACCCAACCTTTTTTTTCTCTCGCTCACTTACTGTCTTTCTTGCTCCATCCTCCATCATCGAAATGAAAACCCTAAAGCCCGTCGCACCATCGATAATGTCACTTCCCCCATCTCCACCACTGTAGTCCGTCCCCGTCCAACTGCCCTTCTAGTTAAACCACTTCGATTCGAAAGAGTTGGCTCTGGATCGCGATGGACCTGACCTCGAAGCTGGCAGCGAAAGATTAGTGACAAATAGTAATACCAAATAAACAGCTTCCGGCAGTTCTAACGCCGAACGAACATCAGATCCGGTACTCATTCACTATCTCTCTTTCTCTGACTGTGATTTTGCATTGAGAAATCTGAACTTCAATTTCAATTTGCAGCTACCAATTACTGTTTTGCAGCATTGTTTTTCTAACGTGACTAATTCTAGCAATGCCAATGTTGGTTGAATTGGCCCTCGATTTTCACTATTTTTTTTTTTTGTTGAATTTCATTATTTTTTACATTTTCTTTTGCAGTACAAGCTTTACATTTTTTACAAGTGCAAGCCCTCGATCTCGCTTTCTATTTTTTGAACAGAAGATATTTGCAATGAGAGATGGCGAATCAAATTACCAATTTGCTATGTTTTAAGATCTGCACTCTTTTGTAATTTCAATTCTCTTTTATTCTAAGCCTTGAATTTCAATTTGCTATGCTTCCTTAGGTTCTAATGGAATGTTGTTGTTTCTGTGTGTAATGTGGATGGTAATGTTGTCATTGTTTGTTTTTTATCCCATCTTTAGATTTCATGTTCGGCTTTGGATTGGGTTCGGGTGAAGATGGTGAGTATGTAGCCTCCGTTGATGACATGTTCGCACATGGACAAGCCCTTTGACTCTAAGCCCTCTCCGTCTTGATCTTCCTTCAAACATGTAATCTCTCTCAACTTTTTTTTTAAAAAATTTCAGAGATTGATTTCTGTTCTGAACATACTGTTTATGTTCTGTTCTGTTCCGATTTCAGGTTTGCCCATGTCTATCTTTTGGTCGATTTCTTGTCTCCTTACAAGTTTGTTTGATTTGGGAAACTTCATCCAGGTTTTAATTATATTTCTACAAATTTGATGTTGATTTTAGTCGGTGGCTTTTGCTGCACTTTTTGGAGTTTATGCGTTTCTTTGCTGGTATAATTTCTTTATTTTGTTTTTGTTATTTTACACCCGTGCCTTCAGGCACGGGTTATACACTAATATATATATATATAATGAAAAAAAAAATACAAAAATTAAAGAATTCACCTGCTGGATGAAGAAGAGGATTCGTCAAGAGGGTTTTGAAAAGAAAAAAAAATGGAGAATCCTCGAACCTTGAACAAGTGTGTGTATAGATATATATGTATATACACACATATGTGTATATGTATAATATATGCATTAAATGCTCAGATCACTCCACTGCTTCAACAAGTTTGTCTTATCTCTTATTGATTAAATACACTTATCACCCCATAAGATCAATAATATTTTATTTCAACCCACAATTCTTAAAGATCAATTTTTAAAACTTTCTTATCAATGTTTAGTCTCCTATGATAAGTTACACTAATTCCTCCAAGAATCTTTAAAAATTTTATTCAAGTTCAAAGGTAAAAGTTAACATTTTTTTTTAAATAGCAATTGTACCCACGAAATTTTAAAATCTAAATTAAATTAACCTATTAACCCCACAAATTTCTAAAATCAAAATTTTAAATACCAAAGTGACACATAAAAGTTCTAATTATAATATTTAAATGACCCTCTATACCCCATTATTATTATTATTATTATTATTATTATTATTATTATTATTATTTCTAAAATGCAATTAAAAATATACACATGGTCGGGTCTTATAGAATTAGTTAGGCTTCCCGAAGTAGTCTACATATGAAAGGGGTTTCTTCACTTGACACCATATGGTTTTAGGCTAGGAACTCCTAACAATATTAAAGGGAAAATTATCGAGTGGACCCAAAGTAAGCGTGTAATTACCAATTGATTGCAATTGTTTAAATTTGAACAAAGCAATCCCATTGTGCATATATTCCGAACCATTTAGTTCCAATTTCAAAAAATGCTGAAATTAACATAACTAATTTGCCCATTCGTGAATTGCAAGATTGAAATTTTTTATATTTAACGATTCACAACAAAATTATTTTATTAAAATCAAAATAACTATTGTTATATACATTTTTTTCACGATCCAATTATATATTCAAATTCATCTGAATAAAATCTTCAAAATGATATCACATTTGTTATTTTTCTGATTAGTTTATTCGTACATTTATGTTACATTCAACATGGTATTTTCAGAATTTTTTATTTTTGCATTCGTATTATATTTAACACGATCTAATATATTATCAAAATACACTTGAGTATTGTTACATTTAACGTCCACATTACCTTTATCATTAAGTCATGTTACATTTAACACCTTCAAACAATTTGTGCTATTATTAACACTAATTAATGGTATTTCTATTGAATTGAATGTTATATTTAACACTTATGGGGGTACACAGATTATAGTGTTGTTATATATAACATTCACATGCATCCTAATCCAGAACTCCAAAAAAAATTTATAATTCATTTTGAAAATCATGATTTATAGAATATTGTAGTGCAAAATATCATTGAACAACAATCATAGTAGGTTTCGTTTTCAGTTTCATTGTAGTTTATTATCATATTCTATTTCGTGTTTTTAAAGATGACAACGTGTATTGAATGTAATGATTTATTAATATGGGCAAATTAGTCCAAGAAATATCAGTTGGAGTAATCGGTGCAAAATAAAATAAAATAGATTGATTAGGTAGTTTCTACACCAATTTGAGAGTTGGAGGTAAGTCTCTCTATATTTAATTGCGTTGATTTTAGTGCATTTTGAATCCAAATATACTAAAATATTAAATGACTATGTACTTGGCATGTATTGTTGAAATACCAATACCGTCAAATAGTATTCATGTGCTATACGTTTGATATATCATGTAGCATTAAAAAAATATACATATATTAATGAAATTTAAGAAAACCAAAATTTATTTATTTTTATTTAAATTAACAAAGGATTTGTTAAAAAATATTATTTAGTTACTAATTGTATGGTAAATCAAACATTGTAATAAGATTGAAATTTCAATGTTTATATGGGTTGGTTTTTTTAGTAATCGCTTTCAAGTAATCATAAAATACTTTTGAATCTCCACAGTAGAGGTTTTTTTCATATTCCTCCACATCATTATAGGTAGGCGCCTGAAGCTCATTATGTAAACCAGGAGTAGGAGTCGTTTCACTTTTCTTCTCTTTTCCTTTATCTGAAAGTTCAATCTCCTTTTGTTTTCCTTTATCTGAGCTGGTGGATGCATTTCCAGGTTTAGTCTTCTTGTCATTGTTTGGCAATGCAACTTCTATTATAGTTTTCGTCTTCTTTTCCTTCTTTCCTGAAATTAATTTTTTCAGGGTAATAATAATATTAATCTTCTAACCTTTTTGGGGGGTTACACTTTGAGATACTAGAGAACATTTAGTATGGAACATTAGAGACTATAGGATGTACAGTATAATTTTTCCACAGTCATGATGTTTTTGACAAAAACTGAAATTTTAGACACTATAAAAAAAATGTTGACGCCATTTATCTCTCTTGTCATTTGACATATTATCACATGACCCCCACCATTTTACAAACATCACGGATAGGGGTATAAATAGTTTGATTTGATTCAGTTTTGGAAGTTAAGAAAATCAAACCAAACATTTCAAATTCTATTATTTGGAATTGAACCAAACTATTGGGATTCTGTTTGGTTCAGTTCAGATTATGTTTTTTTAAATTCAACTACATATTTTGCAAACATTTAATTTATATGATACAGTTAGAAAAAAAATAGCAACAAATCCGAAACAAAGTTAATTAGTTTACTATCCTTGAAAAATATATAGCCATAAAAAAGTCATGTTACATCTCTTAATCTTATATATTTTATCTTAACAAATCAATTCATAAAATATAAAGCTTAAATTAAACCAATAATTGTGACAATATTTTCTATTGACCAAAGAAATTCCATTCTTAGTCATTACTTGTAGTTAACTATTTGAATGCACGATATATAGTAAATATGATATTTTACTTCAATTCACTTACAATTTTTAAAAGTTAAAAATTAGAACATACCAAACAACTTGCTGAGACTCATTTTCTTCGTACAAGTTTAAAAAATATTTTGTTTTGACGGATTATAAATTTGTTGTATTTGGATAGGTGAGAACTGTTTATATAGACTTTTATTTCTTCAATATTCATCAACTTGAACAAAGAAAAAAATCTTTATTTTTCATTTCCATTAATTTCACAATATTCGAGTGATTATATTTGTTTTCAATATTTTTTAGAGAATAAATGGGTTTAATGTCATTTATTTCTCGTCATTTGCCATGTTACCATAGACATGTCCTATATTTAGCAAATAGCACGGGATTTTCTTGTCAAACAAAAAAGTGTGGTCAAAAGTCCAAATTATCCTCATTTCAAATAAACCAAATAAGAGATAGAAAAAGGAAAAACAATACGAATTCGAAGACATATAAACATAAAACAAAATGAGCTCATTGATTATAAGTCAAATGATAGGGAATGTAAGTCAAATGATAGGGAATGTAAGTGATAATAACCCATTGAAATAATTCAATATTAATTAATTTGTGTGCATGTGTTTTTTTCAATAGAAAGTAATTTGATTTATTGATTCCATGCCAGTGAGATACAAAAAGACGATCAGACAATGTCAGAAATATGAATTTATCGCATAAGAACTAAAGGAAACGAATTGTTGAAAATTTATAAATGCTTAATTTTATCATTCATTTTATAAAATGGATGAATACTTAGTGTTTCACAATTGTTATCCTAAAATAATAGTGTATTTCAATTTTTTATTATTTATTTTAAATATTTTAAATAATAAATATACAAACTAATCTTATAAAATCTAAAATTATTAATTCATTTATAAAATTCCAACATACTATTTTGGTGGCGATGGGAAACAAGGGGGTGGGGTATTGACCGCAAAGCAATGTTTTCAAACCCGGACCGAAAATCGAACTAGAAAAATCACCGGATCATGGGTCACTGATTCCACCGGTAGGCGAACGATGGTTGAACCGTGATGTCATAATTACGTCATTAATATACATATATATATATATATATATATATTATCGACAACATATATAAAATGTATTGAATGCAATGGCAATTTCGAAATATTGAGGTTTTAATTTTGTCCATTTTTATTTGGCATTTGAGTAATTTTCCTCAAAAATTGGGTGTTAGGGTAATTACGCACATCTTATGGCAATTTTGTAATTCTCTTTAACCTCTGTCCACATGCGTTATTTATTATAGCAGTCAAGCTCCTTATTCGTAATTTGAATGCTAACCTCAGCTATACATGATACCCTAATCACTAATGCTTTATATCTTCATTTCATTAGTGTTCCATGACATCCATTACTGGCGGCCCCCAAACATTAGGGATGACATCCATCCTATTCCCAGTTGTCGTCTGTCTGTTTCTCTCTCTCTATCTATCTATATATCTATCTCTACATAGGAGGATCAGTCGCCGCCTCTGATAAATCTTACGAGCGGCGTATCGTGATTGCTTGAGAGTTCATAAATCCTCCTACTGGAAGCCGAAAGAGAGGTTTATACGAGCCTTGTCGAGGAGAAGGCATCTTTTTTGTTATCTGTCTCTCTTCTTGCAATTTACCCCTGTATCATCTCTTTCTCTCTCTACCAACTCTACAGGGTTCGAGCACAAGAGACTATGGATGGGAAATGGTAAAAATCCGGCCGGTTCGACAAAAACCGGAACGATTCACCGGTTCACGGTTGAACCGGTTCGAACCGGCTGGTTGAGTGGTTGTTAGTGGTAAATGGGTTTTAGGGGTTGATCGGACTGGAATTAGAGCCGGTCGACGATTCAACCAGTTCGACCGGCCAATGCGATTCGATTTTTAAAACATTGCCGCAAAGGGTGCCATCGGAGAAACCCAATGGGATCGGGGACCGGAGGAATTTTAAGAAATTGCTATTGAATTTTTTAAAATAAAACGGTTAAAAATTCTAGTGTTGTGAATTTTTGTCAAAATAAAAGAATAAAAATATATATTTTTAATATATAAGTGAGGAATAATGGCAAAATACTTGGTCCAATAATTTACCTGGTATATTTCAAATGAAAGAAGAGACGATCGATTTATCAAATGACGGGAGAAAGAATTAACAAAAACCAAACATACCCACAAAAAAGTCCATATTTTTCTATTTTCATTTTTTTAGTTTTTTGCAAAAGGTGTTTACAAACCTGTACAAATACTTTTATTAATCACCTACCAGTCGATCTGACGCATTCTCCTCACATCATTCTGGTGCAATTAAAATTAAATTTAAGATTTAATTTCTAGAGTACTCCTCAAGAGAGTCAAATCCTAAATGACAAGGAAATAGAACATCTCTCTTGCCAACCGAACTAGCGACTCTTGGGTAAATCCATATTTTTCAGTTCGATACCAAACTGTCAACTTCTTCCTAGCGATGCTACACAAAGAAGCCCTTAATCCCATCAGAAAATCCAACTACAAGAACTACATGATCACACACATGAAAAAATAAAATACCAATTAGAAAACTTCAGAGGAGAATCATTAAGATATCAAAACCTAAATGAATCCCCATACTTGTTCCTCATACTGTAGTGATCAAACTTTCGGTCCCTGCCGTAATCCTCCACCCCTGCTGCCGGTTTCACCTCTCCGAAAACCGCCTCACCGTCGTTGCCGGCCTTCTGGTGATGCTTCGGCCTTTCTTTCTGACTCTTGGACCATTATGCTTTGGATCTTTCAAACTGGCCGATCGCATTTTCACCGGTTTATTAATTTCTTGATAATTTTCTGACAAATTCGGGTTATGGACATGCCTAGGACCAATGGGTGCCCATTTTGATCTTCTTGGGGCATTATAAGGGAGTCTTTTAATGGGGTGAGGTTGTTTTTGGAGGGTTTTGGTTTGAATCAAAAGGGGATGAAGTTTAGGAATAGAGTACCCAAAAATTCGAGCCCAAGTGTTAGAGATTATTAGTTGTTATAGTCTGTTTTGCTTGTTGCATTCTGTTAGAGCTGTTAGAGCTGTTAGTTGTATTCTATTAGAGCTGTTAGGATGTTTGTTAGCTCAATTCTCATTCCTCTTATATATATACTGTAAAGATTGGTGAAATGAATTAACCTATCATAAAAGAATATTCTTCTCTAATATGATATCAGAGTTTGATTGCATCACCCGTTGACTTCAAAACCTCTATGGCCTCTTCTACCTTTTCCCCAATTACTTTTACTCATTCCATCTCTGTTAAACTTGAAGAGCAAAATTTTCTGCTCTGGAAACAACCAGTCTTCACTGCCATCAGAGGCCATCGCCTTCAAGTCTATATTGATGGATCCGATCCACCTTTAAATTTTTTATCTGATACTGATGTCAAATCTGGTAATGTAATCCTGCTTTTTCAAATTGGGATTAGCAGGACCACCTTCTCTTCTCATGGCTACTTTCTTCTATGAGTGAGTCACTGTTAACTCGGCTTGTTGGTTGTGACACTTCTTCTCAAGTTTGGTCTACTCTTGAGATGTACTTCACCACTCAGACCTCTACAAAGGTCTCCCAGCTGAAAACTAAACTTCAAACCACAAGCAAGGGTGATCTAATCCTAAATACCTACCTTCTTACCATCAAATCCCTTGTGGATCAACTTGCTTCTGTTAGCCATCGTCTCTCTGTCAAAGAACACATTGATACAATTTTTGAAGGTCTTCCTCAATCTTATGACACCTTCATTGTGTCTGTTACATCCAAGTCTGACTTATACACTGTTGCTGAAATTGAATCTTTCCTTCTAGCTCAAGAAGCTCGTATTGAACGCCACAGTCAACAGTTAGACATTAATGCCTCAGCCAATATGGTTCATAGTACCTCATCTCACCAAAAACGTTTTGACTCTTCATATTCTCAATCTTTTGGGTATCCTCATTTTCGTCCTCCACACTCAAGATCTCGAGGTTGTTTATACTCTCCTTCAGGGGGAAGACGTGGTGGTAGATCTTCATGGTCCAACAATTCTTCTAGTGGCTCCAACAGACCACATTGTCAGATCTGTGGCAAGCCTGAACATCAGGCCTATAAGTTCTATGAAAGGTTCAACAATGCTGTGCAAGGTCCTTGGCAATATCAACGACAATGGTCTTGTTCCCAGCAACCCTTGTTTGCACTTGTTGCCTCAGCTAAGTCCCTCACTGATACCAACTGGTATCCAGATTCTGGAGCTTCTAACCATTATACTCTTGATCTTCACCATCTTGGCATATCTGAACCTTACCGTGGCCACGAACAAATCCATGTCGGTGAGGGTTCTGGTTTAGAGATTCAAAACATTGGTTAATCTTCTTTTTCCTCTCATTCCTCTCCCAAAGTCCTATTTCTTCATAATCTTTTGCATGTTCCTAAAATTACCAAAAACCTCGTTAGTGTTTCCAAATTTACTCAAGATAATCATGTATTTTTCAAGTTTCATGCTGATCTTTGTTTTGTTAAAGATCAGGTCACCAAGAATATTCTTAAGGAAGGGAAGCTTAAAAATGGCCTCTATGCTTTTGCTTCTTCAAGCCTGTTGCTCCAATCTGTCTCAGCTCAGCAATACAGCTTCAAGCCTACTTCTCCACTATCTGTTCAAGTTACTCAATCTTGTCGTAACTTTACTTCTGTTAGCAAATTATGGCATTAGAGGCTTGGCCATCCCTCAGCCAAAACTTCGAAAAATGTATTATCTACTTGTAATGTTCCTTTCAGTCATAATAAAATCATCCTTGATTTTGTTCTGACTATTGTTTAGGGAAAATTCATAAGTTCCCGTTCCTTAATTCCACTACTGTTTATTCACAACCTCTCGAACATTTTCACTCGGATCTCTAGGGCCTTTCTCCTGTGTTATCCTCTTGTGGTTATCGATATTATATCCATTTTGTTGATGCACATACTTGTTTCACTTGGGTTTACTTGTTGCAACACAAGTCTGATGCATTTACCATCTTTCTCAAGTTCAAATCACAAGTTGAACTTCAATTTGGTTTACCAATTAAGAGCATTTAATCTCATTAGGGTGGAGAGTACCAGTCCTTCACTGATTATCTTGAATCCAATGGTATTATTCACAAACTAGCTTGCCCAACCACACATAAACAAAACGGGGTAGCTGATAGGAAGCATAGGCACATCATTGAATTAGCTCTTACTCTTCTTGCTAATGCTTCTTTACCTTTTAAATTCTGGGATGAATCTATTCGTACTGTAGTGTATCTGATTAACCAGCTACCATCTTCTGTTTTATCTGGAAAAACACCTTTTCAGGTTCTTTTCAACAAACCACCTGACTAGCCAACTCAAGGTGTTTAGCTGCTCCTGTTTTCCTACTATCAAGCTATATAACAAGCATAAGTTGCAGTTTCGTTCTTTGGAGTGCACATTTCTTGGCTAAAGTATAAAACATAAAGGTTACAAGTGCGTGGACCCCAAGGGCAGGATCTACATCTCTCGTGATGTCATATTCCATGAACACAATTTTTCCTATGCCACTAAGCCCCCTGATTCCAATCCACCACCCTGTGTACCTGAGTCATCAATTAACCCAACAACTTCTCTTTCTCTTATTCCCTCACTACATAGTAGCCATCATGACTCCACTCCATCTCTAAACCTTCCCATGCCACCCTCTTCTTCACATCCTGTTGCAACATCACTACCTACTCCTCCTCATCAACCATCACCCACACCTTTACATCCTACTCCCACTTCTCCCATACCTGATACAACCATAGCACCAACCTCCTCTCTTGCTAATGCCCATGGTATGCGAAATTGTGCCAAAGCAGAAGTTTTCAAGCCCAAAGTATTCATGACCAGCAAAAAACCATCTACAGTCACTGCAGCCCCTCTTATCCCTCATTGGAAATCAGCTATGCAGGATGAATATTTGGGTTTGCAACGGAATCACATATGGTCTCTTGTTTCCCTCCCACCAAATCGAAAGCCTATCGGCTGCAAATGGGTTTACAAAGTGAATGAAAACTCTGATAGAAGTATACACAAATATAAAGCCCGATTGGTCGCTAAGGGTTTTCATCAACTCCCTGGTTTTGATTTTACTAAGACATTCAGTCCAGTAATTAAGCCCACAACAATCCGAGTTGTTTTGGTCATTGTTGTATCTAAAGGTTGGAATATTCAACAACTTGATGTTAACAATGCATTCCTTAATGGCAAAATTCAAGAAGAGGTATACATGGTGCAACCACCTGGTTTTGAGGACAAGAGTGCTCCTAATGCAGTGTGCAGATTACATAAAGCCTTGTATGGGCTAAAACAAGATCCAAGGGCTTGGTTTGACAAACTCCGGAGTGCTCTCACTGCTTTTGGCTTCACCTCCACTAAATTCAATCAGTCTCTCTTTATCAAACACTCTTCTCATAGTACTTTGTTTGTCCTAGTATATGTCGATGATATTCTTGTTATTGGAAGTCGCGCCACAGACATTACCCAACTTGTTCAACACCTCAACACCAAGTTTGCTCTGAAAGACCTTGGCTATATCAGCTACTTCTGATGGACTTCAAGCTGAAGCTACTTTTGATGGACTTTTGCATACTCAGAAAAAGTACATTACTGACCATATATGTCGAGCCAAGATGCAATTTTCCAATAGCTTACCCACTCCTATGAGTAGCGGTGAAAAACTCTCATTTACTGGTAGTGATCCCACTCAGGACGTGCAACCTTACAGGAGCATCGTAGGAGCACTACAATATGTCATGATCACTAAACCTGAAATTGCTTAATCAGTTAATCGCGTATGTCAATTTATGCAGCAACCACTTGAATCCCACTGGAAAACAGTAAAGAGAATTTTGCGTTATCTCAAGGGCTTACTCAACTTAGGGTTGCATCTCACTCGCTCAAATCAACTTCAAGTCACTAGTTTTGGTGACGCAGACTGGGCCTCCAACCCTGATGATCGTAGATCTACTACTTGTTATTGTCTCTATCTTGGCAATAATTTGGTCTCATGGTCATCAAAGAAGCAAAGCACAATTTCCAGGAGTAGCACCGAGGCTGAGTATCGAAGCATGACTGCATTAATTGCTGAAGTATCTTGGCTTCAATCTCTGTTACAAGAGCTACATACTGATCAAGTTAGCCCACCAGTTTTGTGGTGTGATAATCTTAGCTCTGTGTTGATGTCTGCAAATCCTATTCTTCATGCCAGGACAAAACACATTGAACTAGACCTATACTTCGTGCATGAGAAAGTTATACAAAAACAGATCATTGTCAAACATGTCCCCCCCTCTTGTGATCAAGTCCCTGACATTTTTACTAAGGCATTAAGTAACTCTCGATTTCTTCTTCTTCGTGACAAACTTAGAGTTACAACTCACAAAGTATCCCACTCTAAGTTTGAGGGAGTGTTAGAGAATATTAGTTGTTATAGTTTGTTTTGCTTGTTGCATTCTGTTAGAGCTGTTAGTTGTATTTTGTTAGAGCTGTTAGAATGTTTGTTAGCTCAGCTCTCATTCCTCTTGTATATATATTGTAAAGATTGGTGAAATGAATTAACCTATCATAGAAGAATATTTCTCTCTAATACCGAGCTTGGAGAGGTCGATGATGAGTTGGCTGAAAGATGGTCAAACCACTTCTTCTTCAGTGTTTATTGATTCCACGATCGGAGGAGTCGATTTCTCGTGAATTTGATGTTGTTCCTGAGATTCAATCCCAGCCGTCAGTTGTTTTTGTACCTGGACATATTGGAGGAGTCGGTTTCTCTGATTTCTGTTTCTGTTTCGGTTTTAAGTTTTTCTTTTTTGCAAACAGAAATAGAAATCCGGGAAAAAAATCGTTTTCTTCACGGAAATTTGTTATTAAAACTTTTGGGAGCATATCAAAAGTAGATTTTTTTTTTTTTAATTATTTCTGATTATGTTCCCAGTTTTCTAGGACGGGAAACAGTAAACAAGGAGCCTAAGTCGGGAACAGAATCTCGCTTTCTCTCTCTCTATAAATCACATTTATACTTTTTCAAATTTTCAAATTTTCAATCAGACACATCACATCTCATTTTAATTTTCAAAGATTCTATTTTAAAAAATTTCAAAATCAAAGCCAAACAAGTTTTCACAATTTTCAAACATTATTTTAAAAATAATTTTTACAATTTTTGAAAATTCATTTGTAGTTCAAAACCAAACAGACTAGGGATGAAGATGACAATTGAACCCGAACCGGCGGGTAACCGAACCGAATGGTTTGGTTTGAAACCAATCAAATAGTTTCGATTTCGATTTTGCTTTCAGAATTGAAAAGCAGAACAGTTCTTTTTTATTTTAGGATAATAACCGTAAAACCAAACTATCTAATCAAACCACGTAACCGTTATTTTAGACCTATTATATATATATATATATAATACCCCTACTTATGTATTGATTTACAATTTTTCCTATAGTATTGTTCATTTTTTATGTATTGTTTGTTTTTTATTACATGTTTCATACTTAAATTATAACTGAGATGTTTATTTCAACAATTAATGATTTGGTGGTTCAATTGTGATTTTGCTTGAAATTTGTGTATTATATTTTAGTGTTTTTTCCCCCATTTTACGAACTTGCATCGCTAGTAATTAGTACTTACAATAGAGAAAATTAATAAATAAAAAATAAAAAACTTAATGGGTTAGCGGTTTTGTGAGTTTGGTTTTGATTTTGGTTTTGGTTTGATAAGTCTTGATTTTGACCTTTTTTTGTGTGTGAGTTTACTATTTTATCTTCCCTAATTCTATTAAAATTTATCAATCGATGCTCCTCCGATGAATCTGCACCTTGATTTTCAATTTTAACCACAATTTGTTTCGAATATATTGGAAATCGCTAAACCCTTTTGTTGTTCTTGATTCGATTTCAAAGTTTCAGACCCAAACCTAAAGAACTTTGATTTTGAAATCTCGCCGCCGATATATCTCCAATTGTTCCAACTACTAGTTCCCTTTCTTAGTTTTGGAAAATTTACGATGACATTTTATGTAAATGTTGATTTTCAGTTACTGCTGTAATATTTTGATTTTTATTTGCTACAATATTTGACTGGGAATTGTGTGTGATTTTTTTTTTTCTTTTGGTGGTAGTGGTGGTGGTCGCGATGGTGATAGTGAATTTTTTATGATGGCGATAATAGTTATTTTTTATTGTGGTGGTTATGGTGATAGTGGATATTTACTATGGTGGTAATCGTGATGTCGAATATTTATTGTTGGATGATGGTGATAAAAATATTTATTGTGTTAGTGACGGTTGTAATAGTAAATAATTACTAGGGGCGCTAACCGAATAGTCCTAAAAGGCGCAAGAAACTACCAATTAAACCCTCTCATCTTTTCATGCATTAAGCAGTCCTTTTGCCATTTTTTTATGAAAATACCTCTCCTATGTAACTTTCAATGTTAACATCAAAACATATGAATTTTTTCGTAGTTCCTGATGTCGTAAAACTAATATTTTTATATTGTATTAATCGGTAAAATGTCATCTTTTCTATGATATGTTAATCATATTTTTAAAACGTGTGGATCGTATTATGCGTGGATGTTACATGTAACATCAAATGTAACACTGTCTAATATTGACCAATTTCAAAAAATATTTTCAATGGATGTTATGTAACATCTATAATCAATGAATATTTTAAAACATATTTTCAATGGATGTTACAAGTAAACATCTATATCAATAATTATTTCCAGTTGATGTTATATGCAAAACATATTTTTATGTAGATATTATATGTGACATTTATATTTCAGGGAATGTTACATGTAACATTAATGCGGTTTCTAATATTTCTCATTAACATACTTATAACATCTATATTTCATAGGATGTTGCATGTAACATTAATGCAATTTTTAATTTATCTTATTAACACATGTAACATCTATATTTCAGAGGATGTTACATGCAATATTAATGCGATTTTCAATTTTTATCATTAAGACACATGTAACATCTATATTTCAGAGGATGTTACATGTAACATTAATCTAATTTTTAATTTCTATCACTAACACATACCATTATATTTCAAGGGTCAGAGGATGTTACATGTAACATTAATCTGATTTTCAATTTCTCTCACTAACACACATATAACATTTATATTTCAGAGGATGTTACATGTAAAATTAATCCGATTTCCAATTTTTATCATTAACACAGACCACTATATTTCAAGGGTCAGAGGATGTTACATATAACATTAATCTGATTTCTAATTTCTATCACTAACATGGACCACTATATTTCAAGGGGTTGTTACATGTAACATTGCAGGGGTGCAATGTGTAAATAGTCAAAAAGAAACTCCAAAGGCTTTAATACCCAGTTTCCCATTTCTCTCTCTCTAAATAAAAAAAATCTCACCAGATTGAAAACAGAACATAAATAAGGTGAAAACATCCATTGAAATACTCGAATCTGAGTTGCGAAAGTGGTGGAGAAACCGAATCTGGACGGCGACGGTGGAGAAGGTATCAATGACGATGGGAAGGTATTAGATCTGGACAGTGACGGCAGGAGTGCGTCGAATCTTGACAGTGATAATGGCAAGGCGATACTCTCGCAAAATCATGGGAGGAGCATTTCGGTAATCTCGTCGATGACCATTTTTTAAAAAGGGACCAATCGGTGCAATAAATCGCCGGCATAGGAGTTCTCGATGCAAGAAAAAGAAATGTGGGTTTTATCGGTAGTTTCATGCTAAATGTGGGATTACCCGGTAATTTTCCCTAATTACTATTGTGGCCGTGGTGATAGTAAATATTTATTATGGCAACGGTGATAATAAATATTTACAATATTGATGGCGGCAGTGATAGTGAATATTTGTTGAGGTGATAAGAATATTATTGTGGTTGTGACGGAATATTGAATTTCTGGGATGATTAATATTTATTATCAAAATATTAATTAAGGGGTATTTTTGACATAAAAATAATATATTTTTAGTAGTGGGGTTTCATAAAATAAAATAAAAAAAATAGTTGGGGAGAAACTTAAGAAGTTATGGACGTTTGGGGCTCATAAAAAATTATCCATAAATAAAATAATAATTAAAGAAATATATTTGGCAAAAAGCTTGTGCATATAAAATGATTCAAAAGATACATAAAGACATTTTAACAAATCCAAGGGATTTGACAAATTTGTTTTATCAAGTGGATTAAAAATAAATTCAGTGAATAGGTAGGAAATTTGACATCTTATTTATAAGAAATCAGTTTATCAAATAATTTGTTAATAGTAACTGAAAATAATGTGTAAAATATTTTTATCCACACACACAAAGAAAATCCCGCATCTATTAATTTTTCTTTTTTTGATTAAAAAAAAAATTAGAAGAGAGAAGCAAAAGAAATTGGAGAAGAGAGATAGAACAAGAGAGTCTTGCCACCTTCCAAAAAAAGAAAAGAAAAGGGGTTACCCATCGCCCGTGTCCCTAAAGAAAAATGAGGATGGCAAAACTAGAGAGAGAAGCTCCTAAAGCAAAGCTAAGCGAAATCACTTCGGAAGAAGAAGATGGGATTGAACGCAGCAAGAAGAAGATCAAGAACAGCCATACTACTCCGGATCCTACCACTGAGATGGAGGAGTCGGATGATTCGGAAGAGGAAGAGGATATGGAAAATGAGGAAGAAGCAAGGGAGGAAACTGGGTTTCAAGTGATGTCGATGGCTCCACTTATGCATATCCAGACATCGCCTTCCATAAATATCCAGAATGAGATAACCATGCAAGACAAAGAAACCCCCATGCAACCGCAGATTAAATCGTTCAGAGACGCCTTAAAAGGGAGCAATGATCTTCCAAAAACAATTCTGGAGGAGGTTTACTTTGTAGAAAAAGAGGAGGACCCAATTGAATAGGAAAGCCCTTCGAAGGAGAATGAAACTGCTCAGGGGGAAGGCATTCCGGAAGTTTTCATATCGGACTCTGTTCTATCCCAAATCAGGGAAAGATGGAAGGACACACTCATTATCAGGCTCATGGGGAGATCAATTGGATACAAAATTCTCTGTGACAGGGCTAGGGCTATATGGAAACTACAAGGTGACTTTGAACTCATTGATCTCAATTATGGTTTCTACTTAGCAAAATTTGATCGGATCACAGATGCGCATCGAGTGCTCACTGAAGGCCCCTGGGTGATCTTGGATCATTATCTAACAGTTAGAAAATGGGAACCGGATTTCAGACCGGAGTTTGCGACTGATTCCCGTACGGTTGTCTGGGTCAGGTTACCAAACATTCTATTTGAATATTATGAATCCCCTATTCTATATAGCATCGGAAAGAAAATTGGGAGACCAATAAAGATAGACGGCAACACGGCGGCAACATATAGAGGCAAGTTTGCGAGAATTTGTGTGGAAATTGACCTCAACAACCCTCTAGTTGCTCGATTCCGAATGAGGCGGATGGTCTTTAGAATTGAACACGAAAGCTTACATGGGCTATGTTACAGTTGCGGGAGAGTAAATCACAGGATGGAGATGTGCCCATATGAAAATTCTAAGGTGGAGCAGAATATCACTTCGCCAGAAAAAAAGTGAGAAGCAAACGGAGAAGACAACCGGAGAAGGGGCCGGCAATCCAACGGGTGTGAACTCTGGGCTCGAGGCTATGTCCAATCAAGAAGTCAGTCCTCCAGTTGCAGTTAAGGTCCTAGGGGCAAATGAACCTACCGTGGTTTCGGATGAGGATGATGGGTATGGGCCATGGTTAGTTGTCAAGAAACAAAGGAGGTTTGGGAAGCCCAAAACAAAAAGGGACAACCAGGGCATAACAAAGGGGCCTAATAACAGTGGATTCTCTTATAGAGGAGTTGGGGAACAAGACAAGGCCAAGGGAGCCCAGGAAACTAAGCCCAGGAAAAATGGGCCCAAAGGGGATATTACCACAAAAGAGACGGGCAAACAGAAACAAGCCCAAGGGAACAAAATCTGGTCAACAACCCTAGTCAAAAGGGATGGTTCCAGAAGGCGTCTGGAACCAGGATGGTCATTTACAAAGGGGAGTCTCATCTTATGGGTAATGAAGGAGATCGTGGGGCTCGAGAAAAGGAGATGCAACCTATTCCCAAGATCACGTCGAACGTCTTGATTGATCAAAGTAACGGCAGAGTAATGATGGGGGAGTCTGTGCAGAGACCGCCCAATCAATCAAACAAAGGTACTCTCGATCTTCTTTCCAGCCCTAAAGATACGGTCTACTCATCAAATTCGTCCAAAGCCACTCCATACTCAAACCCCACCCCAACTTCAACTCTGACCCGAAAATTGAAACCTCCAGACGATCAACTAAATCTGAGACCGAATTATGCAAGAGATATGAACAAGTCTCCTCCAAAACTGGCCGCTGTCGTTGCTATTGGAGAAAGAGGAGGATTTGATACAATGTGTAGAAGTGATCTTGATGATGGGAGAGGTAAGATTAACCATGGAAATCATGGAGAATCAAGCACCAAGAATATCATCCATGAAAATGGTGATGGAAAGTGTGGAAGCATGGGACATGCTGGTGATAAGGTGCATGAGCCTTCTGAAGCTCAATAATCAGGCGTTTCTGTTTTCCCAATCTATCCCTCTTAATTTTTTTATGCGGATCCTTGCCTGGAATTGTCGTGGTGCTGGTAACAACCAGTTCCAAAACTCGTTTCAGGACATCTTTAACTCCAAAAAACCTGATATGGTGATTTTGTTAGAGACTAAGGTGAACTTTGATAATATGGGGAATTTTTTTACTACCTTGGGGCTGAAAGCTGTGACCTATATTGACCCTATTGGCCGGTCTGGTGGGATATGGATGTTATGGAACCCAGATGAAGTTTCGGTAAATCAAATCCATGCCACTAACCAGGTGATTCATGCTAAAGTTACAAAAGTGGGTTTTGACAACTGGGTGCTTTCAGCTATCTATGGAAACCCAAACCCCAGTCGGAGAAGAGAACTCTGGGAAGAGATGAAAAGATTTTCCCAGATCAATGATTCTCCCTGGTTGGCGATGGGTGACTATAACGATATCTGTTCCCACGCCGAGAAATTTGGAGCTGCTAGTACACAGGACATTTGTCGCATTAACATATTCAATGCCAACATTTCCTTCTGTGGTTTGAATGATCTGGGCGCCAGCGGGCCTGCTACTACTTGGTCTGGAATGGCTCAAAACGGGCTTCGGATCAACAAAAGGCTGGACCGTGCTTTAGCCAATGCTCAATGGTGTACCTCTTTTCCTAATGCTAGGGTGGAAAACCTCCCACGTACGTATTCAGATCATTCTCATATTCTCATTCATGCTCTTGGGATTAGCTTAAACAATTACTCCCGCCCGTTTAGATTTGAGGCTATGTGGCTTGAACATCCCTGCTTCAAATCTTTTCTGGAGGATAATTGGTCTAACGAATACAGTAATTTGGTAAATAATTTAGATAACTTCAGAAAGGAAGTTCTCATATGGAACCGAAATGTTTTTGGTAACATCTTCAAAGTCAAGAAGCATCTTCTGGCTAGAATCTTTGGGATTCAAAGGTACTAGGACACTAAGTATTCTAGCTGGTTAGATGCTTTGGAAAAAGATCTTAAAAATCAATATGCTGAGATTTTGCGCAAAGAGGAAATTCTATGGTACCAAAAATCTAGAATAAGCTGGCTTAATGTTGGGGATAAGAACACTAAATTCTTCCATGCTACTACTAATCAGAGACGTAGGAAGAATAGAGTGTCTATGATTAAAAATAATCACAATGAATGGCTGGATAGTTAGGAGGACATTAAGAACCATGTCAGGGGATATTTCCAGGACCTTTTCTGTAAAAACTATCCTGTGCAAATTAGCCCTCTCTTTGACAATCAGCTCTGTGTCACCCCTATCCAGTCTAGTGATCACCCCTTCCTTTGTTCGGTACCAGATGATGGGGAGATAAAATTTAACTTATCTAATATGGGGGACCTTAAAGCCCCAGGCCCTGATGGCTACCAAGCCATCTTCTATAAAAGGAATTAGGAGAAGGTGGGTAAAAACCTATGTGATTTTGTTAAAGCCTGTTTTAATGATAGGAATTTGCCACCTAAGATGAATGAGACATTTATAGTTCTTATCCCCAAAGTTGATATTCCAGAAAAAATCAACCAATTCCGTCCGATTAGTCTATGTAATGTGCCTTACAAATTGATTACAAAAATTCTGGTTACTAGACTAAGACCCTACTTGCCTAATATTATTGGTCCCTTCCAAAGCAGCTTCATTCCAGGCAGACAAACTATAGACAACATTATTATTGCCCAAGAAATTATTCATAAACTCAAGAAATCTAAGAGCAAGAAAGGGGGAATGACCTTAAAAATAGACTTAGAAAAAGCTTATGACAAATTGAATTGGGAATTCCTTGAAAATACTCTTGTATTCTTCAACTTTCCCTCTAATTGGATTAATCTTGTTATGAACTGTGTTAGGAAAGCTGTGGAGAGAGTTCTTTAGAACGAGGAACCCCTTGAGGAGTTTCCTCTCAAAAGAGGTCTCCGTCAGGGGGATCCCCTATCCCCGTACTTGTTTGTTCTATGTATGGAAAGGTTATCTCTCCTGATATCTGAAGAAGTCTCAAAAAAAAGGTGGAAAGGCCTAAAAGTGGCTAAAAAGGGACCTGTTTTATCCCACCTCTTTTTTGCTGATGATATTCTGTTATTTGCTAAAGCTGATAAAGAGACTTGCAGGGCTATTCAAACTACTTTCGAGGCTTTTTCTGCAGCTTCTGGTCTGACTATTAACTTTGATAAATCGAAATTGTTTGTTGCCCCTAGAGTCAACAATTCACTTGCTCGGGACATTAGCAATAAATTAAATATCCGGTTGTGCAAGGATTTGGGAACCTTCTTAGGTACCTCTCTCATTTTGGACAGACTAAAAGGGAGTCAGGTTAATGTTATATTAGAGAAAATGCAAAAAAAACTCTCTAATTGGACAGCTAAAAATTTATCTATAGCTGGACGTGCCACTCTGATTAAGTCAGTGCTAACGTCGATTCCTTTATATTATATGCAAACCATTCCCCTTCCCCTGTTATTTTGTGATAAGATTGACAAACTGGTCAGAAGCTTTCTCTGGGGAGATTCGGAGGGTTGCAGGAAATACCACCTTGTCGGCTGGGATAAGGTATGTGCTCCTACTAGCATGGGAGGCCTAAATATTAGAAAGGCCAGACTTATCAATGCTGCTTTTATGGCTAAACTCACTTGGAATATTACGTCGAAAAGAAAAAACTTACTGTGGGTTGATGTTTTTATGAATAAGTATAATATTGATAGGAACCCAAAAAATTGGAAGAAACATATTGGTGGATCTCATATTTGGAGGGGAGTTTTTCATTCCCGCCCCATCATTGCCAAAGGTATTAAATGGAGAATTGGAAATGGTGTTAATGTTAACCTTTGGACTGATTGGTGGTGTGGAAATGGTCCCCTAGGCAATGATGAACTCCAACAAAATTTTGATCTTAAAGTTGCCGATATTTTGGATGATTCGGGTAGTTGGTTTCTTCTGCCAATCATTCACCTTGTTTCGGATGATCAAGTCAATGACATCCTGAGTTCTGAGCCCCCAAATTTTTTGGAAGAAGATGTAGCCATCTAGCTTCCGGAAAATTCGGGAAAATTCACAGTTAAATCAGCCTATTCTTTAGCTGCGAATTTCAATGCTCCTAATTCCACTCTCAAATGGGAATGGATTTGGAAGTTAAAAATACCGCAATCAATTAAATTCTTTTTGTGGAAAATATTCCACAAGCGGTTATTGACAAATGAGACGAGAGCTAAATGGTCTATGGATTTGTCGGCTATTTGCAAGAGGTGTAATGGAGCCACTGAATCCATTGACCACGCCCTCAAAAATTGCCCTAAGGCTTGGACTGTTTGGGCCATGTTCCTTGACAGGAATAGCTTGTGGCGCGAACATGACATGAATATCCAAAATTGGATTGCTAAATACACCAAAGGAAAATCCATCAATCCCTCGTCATTTTACTTGTTTGTGGCTATCTTATGGAATATCTGGAAAAGTCGCAATAAAGAAGTCATTGAAGGGACCAATCTGGATTCCTACGTTGTCGCTTCCAAAATTAACCGTTGTGCGCGGGACATGTTGGAAGCGTTTCATCCTCCCAAGTCCCACAATGGCACTATTTTTATTCCAGACACTAAATGGACTCCCCCTATTGCAGGTCAGATCAAACTTAATACGGATGGTAGTGCGCGTGGCAATCCAGGGAGAGGCGATTTTGGAGGGCTGTTCAGGAACAAAGAAGGGGTTTGGTTGATCGGCTATTTTGGGCATCTTAGCACTTGCACTAGCTTGGAGACAGAGATAAGAGGTATACATGCGGATATGTGCCTGGCGATTTCCAGGGGATTTGAAAGAGTCATAGTCGAATCAGATTCTCAGGAAGCCATCGATCTTATAAAAGGGGACTGCCCGGATACTCATCTTTTAAGATGATGGATTATGGACTGCAAATTCATCGCTGAGAATCATGACTTTGAGTTTCGTGCTGTTAGAAAAGAGAGCAATCGATGTGCGGACTTTCTCGCTCGAATGGGAACTAACAACATATCAGATATGCACTATCTTGAAGAACCTCGGGAAGGCATCAAGAGCATCCTGCTAGCAGATATGGAGGTTGAAGGCATCTCGTCTAGTTGCTAGTTTTTTTGTGTCATCTTTTTTCTACCAAAAAAAAAAATGAGGAATTCTCCAAGCCTTACGTCAACAACTGTCTACGCGAAAGATAGGGGGTGCAATGCGCACCCATACTAAAAAATCAAGGTAGCGGCCAAGTTTCTTTTTTTTTTTTTTTTTTTTTTTTGGCGATTTTGTATTTTTTTTTTTTTTTAATTCCTACATTTCCCTACAAATAGAGCGTTTATTCTGTTAAGATAATCAAAAAATTGGGGAACATGAATAGTGTATTGATATTATGAGAAAAATAGACAAAGAATACAACACTATACACAAGTATTTATAAAGGAAGTAGGGGTTAGGATTTTACTTTAATGGGCCAAGTGGGTCAAGTCCATTATTACATTAAAATTAAGGTGGTAAATCGGAGATGAACTTGAGATTGGAAACAAAAGAGTGAAAGCGTTCGGGTAGATGAGCTTTAATGAAAATGTCTGCTGTTTGATCGGCAGAAATGACGGATTGTAAACAAATTGTATTCTGGAGAATGTGATGACGGATGAAGTGATAATCAATCTCGACGTGTTTTGTACGCTCGTAAAAGACATGATTGTGAACGATCTAAATAGCATTCATATTGTCACAGTGTGGGGTAGTGATAGTAGGAGAAGAGATGCACATGTCAACGAGTAGCCATCGAAGTCTGAGAAGTTCATGAGTTGCATCAGCAATAGCACAATATTCAGTTTCAGTGATGGAGCGAGCAACCACATTTTGTTTCTTACTATGTCAGGAAA
This sequence comes from Eucommia ulmoides, assembly GCA_016647705.1. Classification (NCBI taxonomy): domain Eukaryota; kingdom Viridiplantae; phylum Streptophyta; class Magnoliopsida; order Garryales; family Eucommiaceae; genus Eucommia; species Eucommia ulmoides. The sequence continues at coordinate 7,293,932 of CM028328.1, forward strand.
CGAGAGAGTTACACAAAAAGAAACAGTAACAAGTAGTTGAATGTCTGTCGATGGCGTCTCCGACCCAATCGGCATCAGAATAAACTTGTAAGATCGGAGCAAACTGAGCTCAGAAATGAAATCCATGAAATACAATTCCCTTGACATACCGAATGATGCGAAGAATAGCTAAGTAATAGGTGGTCCAAGGAGAGGACAAGAACTGACTGACTTGATGAATGACATAGGTAATATCGGGTTGGGGTGAGAGACAATGGGATATACAGGACTTCCAACCAGTTGACGATATAGAGTGGCATCTTGAAAAGGTGAACCATCGAGTGGAGTAAGTCTGACATTCGACTCAAGAGGAGTAGTGGTAGTAGTTGAGTCAATGATCCCAACATTGGAAATGAGATTCGAGGCATATTTGGCCTGAGACAAAAAATATTCATCTGAATCGGATGAGACTTCGAGGCCAAGAAAATAGGTGAGTACGCCAAGATCTTTCATCTCGAATTATCTGCTGAGAAACTTTTTGAGTTCAGAAATAACGCGTAGATCATCTCCAATAATAACCATATCATCCACGTACAACAAAAGAAGAATAATATCGTTGGAAGTGTGGCAAATAAACAGAGCCGAATCATGAGCACTAGGTATGAACCCAAACTGATGAATGATAGTACTAAATTTGGTGAACTAGGCACATGGAGTTTGTTTCAAACCATATAGGGGACGGCGAAAGCGACAAACTTTATTTTGAAGGGTAGCTAGGCCGAGAGGGGTATGCATATAGATGTCCTCAAGAAGATCACCATAGAGAAATGCATTTTTTACATCCATTTGAAATAGAGTCCATTTTCGAATGGCGGCGACGGCAAGAAGTGTTCGGACAGATGTGAGCCTCGCCACTGGAGCAAATGTTTCTTTGTAGTAAATACCATATTCCTGAGCAAATTTCTTGGCAACAAGTCGGGAATTATATCGTTCAACAGAGCCATCAAAAAGCGTCTTGATCTTAAACATTTATTTGAACCCAATAAGAGTTTTTCCAGGGACAAATCAACAATATCCCAAGTGTGAGTTTTAATGAGGGCTTGAAATTTTTTATCCATTGTTTTTTGCCAAAGAGGATTAGTACTAGTCTTCTTATAGAATTAAAGCTCATGCAGATGAAGTATAGTAGAAAAGCAATGAAAATTAGTAAGGTAAGGTGGAAGATAAGTTACCCTAGTAGAGCGGTGAGAGTGATCTAGAGCATGGGTCTCAGAGGCAATCGGTATAGAATCATCGGCCACAGGAGAAATCTCAAGCATGGTCGCTGGAGTTGGAGAGGTGAGATCAGCTGGTGGTTCTAAAGTGGGTTTAGCTGGTGGTTCTGGGTGGACTCAGTATAAGGTTCAGGACTGGGCTCAACTAGTAGTGCTGGAGTGGACTCAACAGTACTTGGAACTGTAATCTCAAGAAACAACTCAATGGATGGATCTGTAAAGAATCTGAAGTTGGTGATAGTTGACATGTCATATGACCGTAAAAAAGAAAGCATTTGATATTTCTAAAAAACGACATGTCAAAAGATACGAAGAGTTTTAGAAATGGGATCCCAGGACCGATAACCTTTATGTTCGATGCCACATCCAAGAAAACAACATAGATGAGCCATTTGTTCCAGTTTGTTGTGTTCATGTGGTTTGAGAAGAACAAAACAAGCACAGCCAAAGACTCTGAGTTCAGAGTAATCGAGAGGTTTACCAAAAAATACTTAAATAGAGACTGGTTTTGGATTATCGCGGAAGGGATATGGTTTATTGTGTAGACGATTGTGAAGGCAGCATCACCCCAAAAATGCTTAGGACATGATGAGAAAATGAGGAGAGCACGAATTGTGTCAAGAACATGTCTAGGTTTACGTTCGGCTCGTCTATTTTGTTGGGATGTAATAGGGCACGAGCTGTAAGGAAGCGTGTAATTTTTGTGAAGCACGTTAAGAAAGGCACAATCCTTATATTTTATTGCATTATCTGAGTGAAAAATTTTAATATTTCTAGAAAATTGGGTTTGAATCATAGAGGAAAACTCATAGTATATTTAGAACAGTTTGGATTGATGTTTCATAAGAAACAACCATATATATTGAAAGAAGTCATTCACAAGATAACAAAGTAATGACAACCACCTATCGAGGCATGAGGAGAAGGCCCCCAAATATCAGAATGAATTAGATCCAAGGTTGTAAGAAAAATAAACTGACTCTCTTTGAAAAGTAGGGCTGGTTGTTTTGCAAGTTGACAATGGATATATTTAAATGGCTCATGTTGAACTGAACCTAAATGACTGTTAGAGTTAAGCGATTTACGTCGGCTAAATGAAGTGTGGCCTAACCGAGAATGTCAAATTTGGGATAGTGATAGAAACACTGGTGGCTATGGAGATAACGATGAGGAGGAGGAAGAGGATACTGATGGTGAGGTTTCACAGGTTGATGAAGGGACATGTGGTTGTAGTGGTGGTGGTGGAGGTAGAGATGGAAGGTGCAAATTGCTGAGTTCAAATAAACGTCCAACTTTACAACCGTCCCAAGGATTTCTCTTGTCTAATAAGAAAAACGTTTTTTAGCGAGAAAAAAAAATTGACGCTAAAAGTAGTTGATTCGTCACTAAAGGTTTTTTAGCGAGGAAATGGGTTGGTCGCCACAGTCGTTGCAGAAACCTCGTCGACAAAATTCTTTAGTGACGAATTTTGAATTCCTCGCTAAAAAGTAAATATTTAGCAAGGAATTATTTCGTCACTAATTTTCTCACTAAATGAACTAGTTGGACACTAAAAATCAACTTTTGTAACAAAATTTATTTGAATAATTTCATCGCTAATAATTAACGACCAACTAAATTTCTTGCTAAAGTGAGAGTAAAAATTTAGCAACAAAACATCATTCCTCACTAAAACTAGAATTACAACATTTAGCAACAACAATAAATTTCCTTATTAAAAGCATATATATTCATTATCACTATAATTTGGGACAAATATTTAGCATAATACCTATTTATCACATCCAAAATTCAAAAGTTCATAACAATAACGTACATTCTAAACATAAGTAAATAAAACACCCATAACAAACAAATATGCCTTAATTAAATCTCATAATGTAAAAGTATCGAAGTACATGAACTTGTTTTTTTTTTTCCTTTCAAATCCTTAAAAGGAAGAAGAACAGTTAAATAGTTGTATCAAATATCTTCCCTTGCATAAAAATATAGTCTTCATAATTTCAGATCGGCGAGCCAACAATCTGCATCACAAACAAATTAGACAAATCAATAACTCATATCTTACTTCACTTAAATAATTCAGATAATCTTACTCCAGTCTGCTCTCCAACAAAAAAATTGAGAACATATCCATGAAAGTGAGATAAATTTACATTTTTTTTCTCAGTTCATTTTTTTTTCTATTTCTCTATCCTAGCTTTTTTTCTGTTATTTTTTTTTATTTCATTCAGTTCGATTTCTTTTTTTTTTTTAATTTTCAGTTACTGATTTTTATTTTTATTTTGGTTCTGTTCTGGTTTTTTTTTTTTTTTTTTTTTAATTCTATTTTCTGGTTTCTGTTTTAAAAAAGTAGGTATAGATGGTAGTTTCTTCACAGAAAATAGAAGTATGCATTCCTTTAACTGATTGGAGTTTTATATAAAGAGTAAGACGAACTCTTCATGCACAAAAATATACAAGAACACCACAACCTATAACCGTGCAAAAACATAAGCAAGCCATACCATGGAGTTATCAATCCAACCATCCCTACAGGCTCCCTAAGAACATGGCATTTAACAGTCTCCATTGGAAGAGAAATAAGAGTCTTCTGCTTATGAGCAATTCAGGAGCTTGGAACGGGAACTACTTTCTCTCAAGTATCAATTCAGAAGAGCATGTTTTCCACCAATCTCAATATCAAAGTATATTCTGTTGATCACTTTTTCTAAATCATCTTCTGATGTCTTTGACTTTATCTATAGGAGATAAATTAATGTAAATAGAATTGAAAAACAACTTATTGAGCTTCACATTCATCAAAATAATTAGTGGACTTGTGTTTTGAAATATATGCAGAGAGCAAATGTATTTTCATTCCGCTGATGGCCGCATCATTTCCTTCACTATCGATAACTTCTTTATGCCCTAGAGAGACTCCGACCGCATTCAACCAAATCTGGAAGTAATTGAAAATCGATTGAGTACCAAATCATTTCAACATGAGAACTAAAGATATCAACAATTGGAATTTAATGAACAAAGAGAAGTTCAACAATGAATTGAACAACGACAAAACTATGTTCCTCAAGAGGCTGTTTGTCATTATTGAGCTTTTCTTATTCCCTCCGTGCTTTCTCCCAATCAACCAATGATTTTATCCCATTCACGACACACTAGAAAGGTCATTGAAGAGAAATCAAACAACAAATCTCAAGAATTTTCTTCAAGTTAATTCACAAAAATGCAGCACCATAGATAGTTTATGATTGTATGAAACTTATTGTAGAAAGAAAGCAGATAGATTAAAATACCTGAAGGGATAATCCTTTAATCAATCCCGCCTGATATACATTAGTGGAGTTCGGATCAACAGTCTGTTTACCTTGAGCAATTTTTTGACAGAGTTCTTCTCTTTTTTGGGTGTCTATTCGGTTTTTCCCTTTAATTTCTGTTATTTTTTGGTCTGTTCCCAAGTTTATCTTGCGTAGCTTTTGGTAACATGGAATTGAATCCTTGGAATTGGAACTAGAAACAAACGCAAGTCAGGGTTCACTTCTAATTCCAATCCTGAAACTACCATTCCATGAAATTCCCTTTTTGTAGATCAGAAACTGAAATCCGGGAATCAATCAAGGATGAATCAAATGTTAGAATTAATTTTCTAAAAAACGAAGCAATTCCAAATCACGGGCAACAAAATCAAACCAAATCGGCTGAAACAAGGAAATAGGTGCAAATCGATTTCAAAAATCGAGATATATGTTCATAAGATTTAGCCAAAAAGGGAGAATAAACATACTTGAGGACCATGGAGGCAACAATTTTTCACTTGACGAAAACCCTAAGCTCTAATTTTTTCAGATTGTGAAGACAGGTACCAACCCTAAAGTTCTCCGTCGTCATTGACTTCGAGACTCACTTCGCGGCCACCGTTGTCTGCTCGCAGCCATGCAATTTTGATCGGCGGCAGGGGAAGAAGCGAAGGGGAAGGAGGACCGAAGCAATCGTCGTCTCCATGTGTTCTTTTTTCCCAAAAATTGAAAGAAAGTGAAAAATCTATAATTTTTTATTTTTTAGGAATATATTATTAATATTTTAACCATTAGTCAGGAATTATTTGGTGACTATCCAATTAAAATTTTAGCCACAAAACAAAATGGTCCCTATTAATTTTTCCTTTCTTGCTAAAAAATGAAATTTTAATGGTAATGTATTTGTGACTAATTTAGTGACAAATTTGATATTTAGTCACTAAAAAGAATTTTTAGTGAGAAATTTTTTATGTCGTAGCTAATAGTCATTCAGTTTTAGCGTCAAAATTAAATTTCGTCGCCAATACTACTCTTTTGCAAGGAATTTTATTTTCGTTACTAAATTTGGTCGCTAATACAACTTTTTCTTGTAGTTCTGATCGGTATGAGTAACATGCATTTGAGAACCATCAGCGATATGAATATTAGGGATCTTCAAACTGGAGAGTTTGGTTGAAAAAATATTGGGATAGGATGTCATATGGTTATAATAGGCAGAATCAAAGAATCAAGAAGAATTACTTGTAGTAAGTGAGAGAGCAGGGAAAAGGTTTGTACCATTTTTGGAGAAGATGTGATGAAGAAGTGAAGTCAAATCTGTAATAGACATGGTTATAGTAATGTAAGTAGAATCTGAACCCTCTTTGGCATTAATAATGAGCGAAGAACCCACAGACATCAATGTTGAACCCACAGACATTGTCCTCCTCCTCCTTCCTTTGGCCATCGTCTTCATCATCTTCTGTTATTCGTCGTTCCTCCTCGATTTCACCTGTCCGTCATTTGTTCATCTTCTTTTGCTGCTCGATTTCGTGGCCTCATACTTCATTTTGATTTTGATTTCGATTTTGATTTCAATCTCGATTTCGATTTCTTTGCGTGGTTAGGATTTCGATTTCGAAATCGAAATCGATTTCTTCACGTCTTTAGGGTTTCGATTTTGAAATCGAAATCGATTTTGTGGTTAGGGTTTCAATTTCAAAATCAATTTCGTGGTTAGGGTTTCGATTTCGAAATCAAAACCGATTTCTTTGCATGGTTAGGGCTTCAATTCCGAAATAGGGCTTCAATTCCGAAATCAAAATCGATTTCGTGGTTAGGGTTTCGATTTCGAGCTGTAATCGATTTCGATTTCAATTTCTGTATCGGTTTCAATTGGGGTTTAGGATTTCAATTTCGATTTCAATTGGAGTTTAGGATTTTGATTTCGATTGGCTTTATGATTTCAATTTTGATTGGAGTTTAGGATTGATGATTTATTGATTGTGGTTTAAGATTCGTTCTTGATTGTTAGAATAAAATTATTACCAAACACAATTTTGTTCCCAGAACAAAAAAAAAAAAAAAATTGTTACCAAACGCGATTCTGCTTGTACGAAAAAACATAATTCTTATCCCATTCCAAGTGGGATGGGAACGTTACCAAATAGGCCTTTAGCATATCACTTCTCTAGGCACGCTTTATTATAAAATAAAATAAAAAAGTAATGAAGAAACATAAAAATAAAAATAAAAAATATTTTTTTCATATTTCAAAAGAAAGAGATAATGGTGAAGGAAAAAAATATAAAAAAATATATATATATTCTTCCATGTTTTGATTCAATGAGATATTAGAAGAATATAAATAAACGTCTCCCGAAGATTGATCTTATCTTTTTTATATATTTGATAATTGATCGTGCTTGGGGACATTTAAGAAGAATTATACAAATACAGTTTTGGGCATATCACAGTAAATATACTTATAAAAGTAATCGAATTAAGCACATTAAGAAGTGTGGCCATTTAGAGCGACTTGAATATGTGTACTTTTAGTTAGGAAGTCTTATAATTGTCCTATCTTTATAAGCAATCACATGTGCAACAAAGGGTTAGTTACGTGAAAAATGAAGAAAATCTCTCTATTTATTTGTATTTATATTTAATTGGTTTGATTTTATTGCATTTTGAATACTTAGCATGTATTGTTGAAACACCGATACTGTCAAACAATATTCATGTGTTACATGATATATCATGTAGCATTCCAAAAGACCGAAAAAATTAAGAAAATTAAAATTCAATTTTTTTTCTATTAAAATTTACGAAGTATTTATTAAAATATAATTTTTTGTGTAGTTACTAATTGTATGGTAAATCAAACATTGTAATATGATATAAATTTCAATATTATTTATATCGGTTATTGTGTAGACTAAGAGTAAGAGTCATTTCACTTTCTTTATTTCTCTCTTTATCTAAAAGTTCAATTTCCATTTCTTTTCTTTTATCTGATAGCTCAATCTCCTCTTTTTCTTTATCTGAAAGTTCAATCTCTTTTTCTTTATCTGAGTTGATGGATGTATTTGTAGGTTCAGTATTTTCGCCATTGTCTGACAATGCAACTTCTATTATAGTTTTTGTCTTCTTTTCTTTCTTTCTTGAAATTAATTTTTTCAGAATAATAATAATATTAGAAGATCTTCTAATATTTTCTTAGGGTTACTTTTTAAGATACTTGAATACATTTACTATGAACATTCAAAACAATAGGATGTGCAATATAATTTTTGCATTGTCGAAATGTTTCTAACAAAAACTGAAACTTTAGACTACTTTACAAAAAAAAATATGGATTCCATTTAATTCTCGTGTCATTAGGCATATTATCACATGAGCCCGTAACATTTTACAAACATCATGGAGAGGTATATAAATGATTTGATTTGGTTCAGTTTTGGAAATTAAGAAAATCGGATCGAACATTTTGAATTCTATTATTTAGAAGCTAAAAAATTGTTGGGATCCAGTTTAGTTTAATTCAAGTTATATTTTTTATAATTCAACTAAATATTTTGTAAACGTTTAGTTATATAATACACTTGGAAAAAAATCAACATAGCCAAAATATTAATTAGTTTATTATGATTGAAAAACAAATAGCCATAAAAAAGTCTCGATACATCTCTTAATCTTATACATGCCTTAATCTTAAAAAATCAATTCCTAAAATCTAAAGCTTAAGTTAATGCAATAATTACACCAATATTTTGTAATTTGATTCTTAATCATTACTTATTGTTAATGATTCGCATACAGTATATCCGTATAGAAGTATATATTAAATAACATAAATATACAAAATAAATATTGTGTCACTTCAATTCACTTCTTAAAATTATGAAAAGTTAAAAACTAGAACCGAGCCATTTAAGAACGATTAGGTTTAATAACCAAACCGAACCATTGTTTTTAGGGATTCACTACTGGCAAGTAGTTACTAAAGAAGGAAGTAGGGGAAAGGAAGAAAATGAAACGAAAATAAAAAAAAAAAAAAAAAAAAAAAAAGATAAATGTGTTGATAACATAAAGGTTGAAGTTATAGTAATTAAATATAATATTTTTTTGGGTAATTGTTTTTTTTTTCCTCTATAGATAGCCTATTAAGAAATCAGACCTCCACTAGCTACATTTAAGTTTTCAATCTCTCAAGAAACTTTAGGAAAAAGTTCCTGCAATTTGGCCATCATGTTCACACATATTTATGATTCTGTCATTTTGTCCTATGTAATAAGACAAAAGTATGCAAATAGAGCGTTAACATTAACTGTTCAAGCAAAGCACATTGCCTATATTACAAAACTACAATTGAATTTCACGTTAACGTTATTGCATTTCATGTTCTTTTTTGTGTGTTCACGTTAATTCATCGTGTTCGTTAACGTTAACGCATTTTCACCGCCAGACTATGAGTTTTATCGTTAATGTATTTTGTTTTTTCCTTAGATATTTAACATATTTTGCTTAAATATTTACGTTAACGTTATGTTGCAAACTTTTAACTTGTGCGTGTTAACGTTAATTACCATATGTGGTATTTTTTTCATTTTGAGCTAATGTGTGTTTGCGTTGGATTTATGTTAATGTTAATGCATATTTTTGGGTTCTCTTTTGTGTTAACGTTAACGAGTTTCACATTGTCTGAAAGAAACATGTGTGTGAAAATCACGCAAACACTAGCGTTAACGTAAAATTGAACACTCCATCCACCTCCACCACCATTCATATCACCACCATCAACACCGAAAGTTTCTAACAGTTGTATACGTTGTTCCCGTCGTCATCGCCATTGGAAACTGTCGCTCTTCCCGCTGCTCCCTTACGAACCTGATGTTAGGTTTAGAGAGAGAGAGAGAGATGTTATGGGTTTCCAGATCTGAAAAACCAAATCTCAAATAGAGAGAAAGAAAGAGATAGAAAGAAAGTTAACCGCCGGATCCATGAACATCATTACTACTAAAGTAAAATAGAGGACGTGGTGACGGTGGAAAGAACCGGCGACCCATCAAAGCTCGTCGTCGTTGCAGATGGAGAGGGAGAGAGATTTTTAACGTCATTGTCGCAAAGAGCTCGTCGCCATCGCAAAAAGCTTGCCTCCGTCACTCATTTCATACTCCCCTGGTTGCCGTCACAAGCTCTTCGCCGTTGAAAGGTCGGAGTGTTTGAAGTGGTTGGAGCAGCATCAACGACAGTCAGTGATCTATCATTTGGCAGTGGTGGGACTCTCTCTAGCGAGCAGCTCAACGAATTGGCCATGGGATTGGAGATGACTGGGAATAGATTTCTCTGGGTGGTGAAAAGCCCCAACAAGAAGGCTTCTCACACCACTTACTTCACTGCCCGGAGCTCCGACGACCCACTGAAATTCTACCTTGCTGGATTTTTTGGACTGCCACATATGATGTTAAGTTTAGACTTTAGAGATATATAGAAAAATAAGAGAGAGAGAGAGGGTCTGATTTCTTTCACGCGATGCTAGGTTTAGAGAGTGAGTGAGAGAGAGAGAGAGAGAAAGAGTTTAGAGTAAACAATTAACGTAAATAAGAGAAATATGGTTTGTTTCAGGGGTAAATGTGTCTTTTTACTATCTTCTTTGTCTGCCAAAGGACCAAAAACTTAATTGATTGTACATGGAGATCTGATCTCTAAACAAACTGTTCAAAATAATTTTTTTTCTACATAACCTCTTGAATGAGGACTAAATAATAAAAATCTCTATTTTTTATTTTTTATTTATTTTTTTATAAGAGATATATTGGGGAAAAAAACACATAGAATGACCCAAAAGATAGTTAAAGTAACTTAAAATAGATTAAGTAAATAGTTAGAAATTTTGACATAATTTATTGACAATAATTGAAATTATTTTTAGGTGTCTGCACAACTACACAAAATATTATGTATACCTTTTTGTAAAAAAATTCCTCTATTTATCAATATTTTTTATGAACATGTAGTAATTCTATTTGATAGAATAAGAATTGGCTTTAAGAAGGCATCTACTTAAATTTTAATTTGAAGAAAAACAAAATCCTTTAAAATAAATTACTTTAAATTTTTTTTTTTAAATATTTAAGAAAAAAAAAAAAGGACTAGAAATAATACCAAACAACTTGTTGAGACCCATTTTCTTCGTACAAGTTTTGGATTATAAGTTTGTTGTATTGTTGTAATATTTTGATAGTTTAAAACTATTTAAATAGGCTTTTATTTCTTCGATATTTATCAATTTGAAAAAAAAAATCATTATTAATTTCCAATTTCCATTAATTTTACAATATTCGTTTGACCATATTTATTTCAATATCTTTTAGAGAATAAATAGGTTAAATAAAGGTTTAACATCATTGATCTTCCTTCCCATTTGGCATGTTACTTAGGGAATTGAATATTAAATTTATTAGATTAACGTTGCAGAATGTAAAAAAATAAATCACTTTTAATAAAAATTTCTCTAAGTCGTAACTATCCATAATAATATTAAAATAATAAAACATTCATCAATTAAATAATAAAACATGCATCAATTAAATCACGTATACCTTCTTTAGACGATTAAGGCTTAAACTGCTAGTTTCCGAGACATGATTTAAATAAGCTCTTCCGAAGCGCAACTAGTCATGATTACAAATAGGTAATCGACACTGATTCTCTCAAAAGTAACTCTTCAATTGTATCCCAATTTCATATATCTCTTGAATAACATAAAAGGGTATATATAGCTTGGTTTTAGGGCATCCCTAGAATCAAGTTGTGACAAAAATCGTCTCCCCAATTACAACATAATAAAATCTCTAAATTAGGAAGGCAACAATCACATATAATTTTAACCTTATTTAATACTCCCCCTCAAGTTAGTGCATGGATATCCCACTGTAATGATCCGGTTTCCTAATGCCACTACTTGGTTTCTCCTATAGAGAATTCTACCCCAAATACTCTAACATTTATAATTAAATTAGTTTTTCTAATAATTTCGCTTCGATACCACCTGTGACGACCTGATTTCCCAAGACCGCTACACTCGGTTTCTTCCATTGGAGAATTTAGACCAAAATCCGATTGACCAAACTTTTATTCTATAAAATCTGGTAAATTTATATTGCGATGGTGTCAAGTAATTAATAATTCATCTTATGAAAATATTTTAATTTACAATGCAGGGACGAAAATTATTATTATCGAATTAACCGATTACAATAATAAATAATAAATATAATTTTTACAAATAGAAATTTAAGTAGATTTCACATCGTCGTTTCCTTCTCACCGGCCCTACAATCAAAACTCTGAGGTTGTGAGACAACACTCATTAGAACTTCAATCCCTCTGATACATGTATTTAATTAACGCGACAAATAAAACACATAAACATGATTTTTACATAATCACAATTATTTCATAAAACTTAACAGTTAAAATTCAATAACAATAACCACATAAATCTCACAATAGAAAAATTAAATACATATATTAAAAAAGTTAAAAAGTCTACCTGAAATCCGAAACCGAAATTTGAACCGGAATATTCCGAACCGGAGGCATATATGTTTTTTTTTCCGTCACCCTGTTTTCGCCAAAAGAAACTCCAAAAACTTATATATATTATATAATATTTATCATATATATCGCCCCTCAAACTCCTCAAATGATCAACCTCGCATAGCATATATTATAATATGAGTTTTTTTTTTTTTTTTTATTATTATTATTATCATGTTGAAACGTGTCATGTTAAGCATATATATATATATATATATATAATTTTATTATGTGTTGTCTTCATTGCATGAAGACAACACATTTTAATATTTATATTATTTTTTTATTATTTATATAAATATCCTCCTTAAAATAAAATAAAAATCTTAATTATACCTCAAAACTCTAAAAAATATTTTTTAAATAACATATTAGTCCCCAAAACTTCTAAAATCAATTTAAAATAAATATTTAATTTCAAAAAATTATCAAATATTATTTATACCATAAATTTGCAAAATCGTCCTAAAAATATTAAACTTATATAAAATAAATTTTTTTTTGAATATAAATTTTCGGAGTATTACACCCACATTCCCAACTTGTCTAAATTTTTTAAGAATATCTTATTTGAGAATGCTTTGGTGTGGATATCAATTAATTGATCCTCTGATTAAATCTTAGGTAATTCTACAATCTTTCCATTCAACTTTTTCTTAATGAAAAATTTGTCGACCTCGACGTGTTTTGTACGGTCATGTTGAACTGGATTATGATGTCATATGATGTTTTATTGTCATAAAACAATTAGATAGGTTGTTGAGATAATTAACCAAATTCCTGTAAAATGAGTCTGAGCCATAATGTCTCATAGAGTATTTTTTTCAAACCTCTAAATTCAGTTTCTGCACTTGAGCGAGCTACAACATTTTATTTCTTGCTTTTCCATGTTACAAGGTTACCTCCTAGAAAGGTAAAGTATCCAAAAGTAGACTGTCTATCACCTACATCACCAACCTGATTAGCATCAATATAGGCTTATATGCTTTGATGGTCTGTGTTGTTCGTGAATAATACTCATTTTCCTGGAGCAGACTTTAGGTATCTCAAAATGCAAATAACTGCATTTATATGTTGTTCTCCAGGATTATGCATAAATCGGTTGACAATACTCAAAGCATAAGTTAGATCTGGTCTGGTATGAGATAAGTACAATAATCTCTCTACAGTTTTTGGTATCTTCATTTGTCAATTGGTACCTCGTTGGGCTCAACACATAGCTTTAAACCTTCTTCTATTGGTATATTAACTGGTTAACATGTTGACATACCAATATCTTGTAATAGATTTAGACCATATTTTCTTTAAGATTAAACTATTCTTTTGTTAAATCGGGATACTTCAATACCACGAAAATAATTTAGAGGGCCTAGATCTTTCATTTCAAATTCTTTGGACAAGTAATTTTGCAAGACCTTCCTGTCATTAAGATCATTCCTTGTAACCACTATATCGTCTACATATACAATTAGCGCAATTATCTTACCTTACTCTCTTTTTAGGAAAATAGTATGATCTGAGTTGCTTTGATGGTAGCCAAAGGCTATCATAGATTTTGTAAATCTTCCAAATCAAGCTCTAAGAGACTCCTTCAGCCCATACAATGATTTCTTTAGTCTGCAAACCTTCCAACTGTGTCTTTTGGGTATCATGCATCTCGGTGGGAGATCCATGTAGACTTATTCAGATAATTGACCATGTAAAAATGTATTATTCATATCAAATTGTTGTAAGGGTCAATCCAAGTTTGTAGCTAAAGACAACAGAACATGAATTGTGTTAATTTTGGCTACAGATGCAAATGTTTCTGTGTAATCAATCCAGTAGGTTTGAGTGTATCCTTTTACCACCAATCTCTTTTTAAAGCATTCAATTATGTCATCAGCCTTGTACTTCATGATGTAAATCCACCGACATCCAACTCGTTTCTTTCTTGATAGAGGATCAACTAATTCCCATGTTTTATTTTTTTTTTCCCAGAGATTTTATCTCCTCGTTCATAGGTGCTTTCCACCTAGGATTAGATAAGCGTTCTTGTACACTGTTAGAAATAGATACAACAGATAATTGATTCACAAATAACATATTTGATTCTGACAAATGATGGTTAGACACGAAATGACACATGTGATATTTCACTTTAGTAGAGAGTTCAGGTTCATATGTGGATTTAGGAATACCTCTCATGTAATGTAGTGGTAATTATCTTCTGTGTGGCTCAGGAACATCTTCAGTAGATGATTGGTGTGATATGTCGACCGAGAATGGAGCCATATTTTCTAGAATCTCAGTTTCTGGCTGAGTTGGAGATAAATCCACATCTTCAGTTATTGGGTGCTGATCACTTACTTCTTTGATTATTCGGTGCTCATTACCATTTTGATCTAATGTCATACCACTTAAGTCCAATTCACCCATTTTATCATTTATTCGAGTCTGTGAGTCATCACCACTAGAATCCAACGTCATACCAGTTATATCTTAGTTGCCCACATCTTGGTTATCATATTCTAGACTTTGAATTTTCTTTTGGTACTCCCCTTGAAATTTAGGTTTGGAGAAATACATTATATCTTCATGGAAAACAACATCCGTAGTGATAAATAATCGTCATGTTGGAGGATGATAGCACCGATATCCTTTTTAATGTGTGGCATACCCAACAAAAGCACATCTCAATACTTGAGAAGTTAACTTGGTGCGTTGATGGTTATGTAGATGTACAAACACCACATATCCAAAGACATGAGGAGGTAAACTTGAGACAGATGGAGCCACAATCCCATTATTGAGAGTTTGGAACGATGTTTGGAAATTGAGGGTGTTGGAATGTACCTGATTGATTAAATAAGCTGTTGAAGTTAAAGCTTCTCCCCAATAAGACAAAGGTATATGGGCTTCAATTGGTAAAGCTCGAAAAACTTTGCTCGGCTACTCCATTTTGCTGAGGTGTGGTGGAGCAAGTTGTGTGATGGATCATTCCTTGTGCTTACAAATAATGTTGAAATTAAGTACTATGATATTCTCCACCATTGTTATTGCGAATAACTTGAATCTTTCTATTGTACTGAGTTTTAATTCTTTTATCAAATTTTTGGAGTATTGAATTCACTTTACTTTTAGATTTCATCAAGTAAAGCCATGTCATCCTAGTACAATCATCAATAAACGTTATAAACCAACTGACCCACCCAAAATAGTGACTTTCGATGGACCCTAGACGTCAGAATGAATAATCATAAATGAAAGTTAACTTTTATTCAACCGTAATGAAAACGAAGCATGATGGCTTTTTGCAAATTCACAAGTATCACAGTGAAAACTAGAAACATCGACTCCAGTAAATAAACTAGGAAATAATATTTTGAGATATCCAAACGAAGCATGTCCAAACCGGCGATACTATAACCATATTTTTTTTCATCTTCAGAATCAGCTACTGCCAGAGCTTATCGTTGGCTTTCAGTACTTTTTGATTTAAAGTCCAAGTAATATACACTACAAGATAAAATACTTTTCATCACGCTTAGTAAATATAATTTATCTCGGTTTTTTAATAAACTGTGATTATATAATTATACATGACATTTAATCTCATTTGAAAACAATTGTGTGATAAAAAAAATCTTCTTATCTCATAATTTTAATCAACTGTGATAGTATGTAATCCGTTTTCACCACGGTTTTTTTATTTTAATGGAGATAATAAGTTTCTTTTCACTTTTTTTTTACTTGTTAAATCCAACATCTCTTCATTCACTCCCATACCCTAGAAACCGCACAGCCACGCTCTCTCTCTCTCTCTCTCTCTCTCTCTCTTTCTCGCGATCGATGTAGCCTCTCTTTCTCTCTCTCTCTCTCGAAATCGACATCACAACTTTGGGGATCTCTCTATCACCTTCGCCATCGCCATCACAGCTCTGGCGATCTTTCATCTCGAAATCGCCATCGATCTCGAACTCAAAATCGAAATCGCCATCGCAAATTTGCCATCGCCATCGCTAAGTTTTCTCTCGATCTCGAAATCGCTGAGTTCTCTCACTCTTGATCTCACTATTGATTTCTCTTTCTTTTTCTAGTACTGCTCTATCACAGCTTCCGGTGTTGTTCCCTTGGTGTAGGAAGATCGCAGTCAATCCGCAACTGTGAAGCATCCGGCCAACGATGAAGTCGTCTTCAGCAGATGCTACCTCAGATCCGTGGCAGTTCGAGCTTCGTGGTTCAATCCATGCCTTCAAATCAGGACGTCGTGCTCCATTTTCATAAGCTCCTTCTTCTGAAATTTAATTTCTACTTCAGGGTTTTAATTTAGATCTTCATTGTCATTGAAAATACGTTAAATACCATAATTGTTAGTGTTAAGATCTTTTAACATCGTTTAATGGTTGTTTGAAATGTTTGAAATTCAGAACTGAAGATGAATGTGAAGGATTCCTTTGTGCTTTCTATCTGATTCTCCTCCCTACTTTTCAATTGTTCTTTTTTATTCGTCCTTAACTAATGGTTGATTCATATGATTATGATGTACAACACCAAAGAAGGAGGATGAGCTTTGAAAATCTCTGAATAATGCTAAAAATTCCACTTAATATATTGATGGATACTGTTATGCTTTTGTCTCTTGAATTAGGCTACATGACTGCATGTCAAGATAAATTTCCAATGAGAGAACAGATTGGAATAATGAATTCTACCTAATTCAATTATGTTTACAACTCCCTATTTTTCTTTCAATCACAGGTGAAGGTACTAGCCTGCTTCACCTACACAGTACATATCATCATGATCTCAAAATATATAGTTCAGATGAGGGTCGTGTACAGGTTAGCTTCTGGACCCTGAAATACATGTTTATGTTGTTATGAGAGCTGATACCAAATTGGTTGTTTGGGGTCTTCTTGTTCCCAAATACCCAAATAGTTTTCTGTAAGAAGGCTGCACATTTCAAAATCAGATTTTATGAGTCCCATAGGTAAAATTAAAATATCACTCCTTTGGTTTATTCCCTTGGGTTTGTGTATTATGAAGGGAGGGTATGAGGAGTGTGTGTCTACCACTGTTAGTTTGGGGCACATTGAGGTTGTATATAACAGTACAACTAAGAGGTGATTTCTCTCTTATATCTTACTTTTGAATTGGATGCTTCTATGAATTTTTTGGATTTGTTTGAGCTTTTCTCCTATTTGTCCTTCAAAATTTCAGGGTATTTGTATTTTGATCTTGATTTTCCAATTGGGTGCTTGAATTTCCTTTTGTGCATGTTCCTTGATCTCCATTTTCATTGTGCAACCTGTGAGCATATCCCTTTATTAACTCCATGACTTTGAGTTGTGTATGCCTTACATTTTTAACAAACGTTTGCAGCAGAATTTGCTAAAGGCCTTATTGTCTTGAAAGGACAATTAACACCGATCTTGGTATTTGAAGTTGTTTGATTTCTCTCTTGTTCTGTTTATTCATATAACTGAGATGGCTGACAATTTTTATTTTAAGGTTTCACTAGTTAGCAAGGACTCCTCTATGTTGATGGACTTGACAATGCTAGTATTGAGATGGAAGATGTAAAGGTTTTTGTTTTTCATTTACCTAGTTCCAACGTATTGTATTATATTTGTGTCAAAAATCAAAAGGTTAAATTGATGAAAATTATCATATCCATCAACTTTGAACATCATTTGATTTTGGTTGAATTAAGTTTGACATGTAGCATACAAGTTATATGTTATAACTCATTTCATAGTTATTTCTTCTACAGTTCTACCCACTTCTTGCCTCCATCATGCCTAGACTAGTTTGGTTCCTTTTTTTTTTTTTTTTTTTATCAAGGATTACTCATAGAGATATTCTAAAGTGAAGAATCAACGATGGCTTTCTTGATTGATCAAGAGTAGCACATTATGCTTGTGCCCCTTGTAAAGGGAGCGGTGTTAGTATCAATAATCCAGAAAAATGCATCCAATAATTGGTTCAATTTCAATTGTAGTGTAAATTTTACGTGAAAATCTAAATGAGCATCAATTTTACCCTAATGTTTCATCAAGTAATTCAATTTAGTAGGGGAAAATGGTTATTATGTTTTAATTAGGTGTTAAGGTATTTAGAAGTAAAAAATTTAGGTCGATTGCATGTTCTATTTTTCTATAGTAGTGATTCTTTTCCCCATCTTTTTCCCCAGACTCATTTGAATGAGATGATAACTTCTGAAGTGAAGACAATTCATAATGGCGGATCATCTGGAAACCCTTGGATGGTTGATGGGGCTGGACTTCTCCCAAATGCTTCTCAACTTCTGCCTAAACTGGTAATAACTCTTGATATGTCTTGTACTGCTACCTAGTTTCATTTGTTTATACTCGGAAATCATAATCCTTGATAAAGAATCAGTTATCTATCACATGTTTTATTTCGACTAATTCAGGGCTACTTTATGCAATTATAATATGTAATATCAACGCTAGTTTGCTTCAGAGTCCTAGCTTTCAAAAAAATGGTTAGGAATTGCATGTTAAGAAGAAAGAATGAAATAATGTAAGTGAACGAGAAAATTTTCTTTAGTTAATTGACCTTTGGTTTGTTTTCCTACTTTCAAATCTTTTAACTAGGTCAAACTGACTAAAAAGGTCACCGAACAAGTGAGACTACTTGCCAAGGATGAAGATGAGAAACTTGCAGAGACTGGCTCATATGATGTAATACCTCCATATGATCAAGCAAGGGCACTTGGTAAAACAAATATAGATGTTGATCGTATTGCTGTTGGATTACCCTGTGGCAGTGAGAGTTTCTTTTTGATGTTTGCTCGGTGGAGAAATCTTGAAAGAGACTTGTATTTTGAACGTAAAGGGTAAGTGTTTATGCTATATGACATTAGTTGTTTTAGAAATATAAAATTCATTTTTAGCTAATTTTTGGTAGTATTTTTTTTTATATAATAGTGCTGCGTTTCTTTTCTCTTTTTGTAATTTTTTTTTTAATATATATATGAGAAACCATCACAGTTTTTAAATGTAATAGAAAATAGGAAACTATCTCGGTTTGATACAAAACTGAAATAAATATTATCCAAATAATCATGTTTTTTTTAAATTTCATCACATATATATGATATTTTAATCACATTTGAAAACTGAGATTATATGTACTAAGCATCTCGGTTTTTAACTGTGATAAAAAGTCCTCCATCTCGATTTTTAACTGTGATAGAAAGTCTACTTTTAATCACACCGCATACTATCACGGTTTGATTTGGGACCAAAAACAGTGATAAAACGCCATTTTTCTTGTAGTGATAGGTTCCCCCGTCTAATACCACAACTAATCGTCATCCTGGTTTTGTTGTTCTTAAACACAAAAAAATCAGGCAAAAAAATTACAACATAAGATAAAGTAGTGGTTATTTGAGAAACTGACAAAACGGTTATAATCTAAAGATAGAACAACTAAGACAGACTCTAAATTTAATGTACTGGTGAGAGTTAAAGATCCTTCCCCAATAACTGAGGTCGAAGTTCCATTTGTAGTTGAGACAAATTTTTGGGTGAAGTGATTGAGTGGTGAGATTTTTCTAGAATTATTTGTTATGTGATATGTTGTACAGAAATCAATTATTCATGCATTATTCAAAACATGTGTAGAAATGTTTAAAACTTTACTACCATTGTCTACAGCTATTACCAATGCTGAGGCATTGTCAATAATTTCATCTTCTGTTTTTCTTTTTTATTTATTTTTTATTTATTTTTTTGACAACTACTGCAGTGGAAGGCTATTGGTGATTTTTATTCGCGCAACTATGATCCTACTATTTTGGATCGCCCACCAGTTCAAAACAATAACTTTTGGTATGGCCAATCGTATGGCAATAAGTACATTTGCGTAAAGACTTGTCAACACCGGTGAATCTACCATTGTTAGGTTATACTCTATATTTTGACTCAATAAGATAATGGAGGATTTGAAAAGAATAAATTATTTCCATTTTTCTAAATCTCATTCCATAAGATAGCAAGAGAACGTAAAGTAAAAATAAAATTTTATGAATCCTCTATATTTCAATTCAATGAGATAATGGAGAGTTCTTGAAATGAAGCAATAATAAATTGTTGTTGTTATTCTAAATCTTATTATCTAACTCAAAAATATTTTCTTATGAACTAAATTTAATTTCAATCTACTTTGAGCGAATTTATAAATTATTAAGTTAAGGGAGAGATCTTTATACAACAATTATTCATTCTCCCAAATTATATATATATTATTTTATTTTTTTAATCATTCTTTGGGCCTGGCCAGGCTGGGTCGGGCCTAAAATATTTTGGCATTGCCCAAGTCTGGTTCTAAAATTCATCGGGCCCTAAAATCTAGGCCCAGGCTTTGCCCATGGGCTCAAAGCCAAAGTCCAAGTCCTAAAAAAATAAGGTCGAGTTGGGCGGGCCCCCGAGCCCATGACCACCCCTACTCTTAACTATAGTTGGATGCACCACAATTTATAATGGAGCTATTGATTTTGACTAAGGTGTCGAAAACTATACATATTTTATAAAAAATCGTAAAGGTCGAAAAAATAGTATAGAAAAACCCTTTACATCCTCTTAAAAATAGTTGGGTGCATGAAAGTTTATAATGGAGCTATTGATTTTGACCGAGGCGGAATAAAAAAAATTCATATGAAAGTTTATAATGGAGCTATTAATTTTGACTGAGGTGGAATAAAAAACTTCAAGGTGTCTTGCGTTCAAGTTGAAATTATAGCGACAAATTTGAAATAATGGTCAAAATTTAGGGGAAAAAATGTCAAAATTCCTTACTATTTTTCTTCTCCTTTTTGATTTTCACGCTTCTGCCTTCTGCTCCTTCCATTTATCTTCTCTCTCGCGCTCTCTCCAAAAACACAAAAAGCATGGATTTGGAATCTCAGACAAGAAACGCAACTTGGTGTTCCGGTTCTCTTTGAGAAACGCATTTCAAAAATGCATTTCTCAAAGAGAAACGCCACACCAAGTTGCATTTCTGTCAAAAAAAAATATATATTTTAAGAAAATCATATAAACGCAACATCTTTCTGCGTTTTACGCTTTTTTTTTTTTTTAAGAAATGCATAAAGCAAATGCGTTTTTATGAGAAACGCAATCCCTTTCTGCGTTTTATCATCTTTTGGTAATTAAGTTTCTGTATACCATTTTTCATAATTTATTTATTTAAATTATAATTAATGTGTAAAAAACTCTAAAAAGTTGTTTCGTTTTAAAATAGAAGTCATAGAAGAAAACTCCTTGCACGTGACGGTGGGTGCTTGAATCTCACATCAACTTTGTGAGACTTCTCAAAGTAGTCTACATATGAAAGGAGTTACTCCACTTGACACCGTATGATTTTAGGTTGGAACCTCCTAATATGGTATCAGAATTAGGTTTGGGAAGTCTAATTTATTTATCTCCGATTGTTTGAATGTTTGTTTTGTCTTTTCCGTTGTTTGATCGCATCACGTATAAGGCGGGGTTGCATGTGAGGATGAGTGTTAGAATCTCACATCGAATTAGTGAGGCTTCCTGAAGTAGTCTACATATGAAACGAGTTACTTCACTTGATACCGTATGGTTTTAGGTTGGAAACTCCTAACAATATTTAAGAAAAAATTACCGTGTGAACATAAAGTAAGCATGTAATTACCATTTGATTGCAATTGTTTAAATTGAACCAGGTAATCCCATTATGCATATATTCCAAACAATTTAGTCCCAATTTCAAAAAACACTGAAATTGACATGACTAATTTGCCCATGCGTGAATCGCAGGATTGGAATTTTCCGTATTTAATGGTTTCACAACAAAATTATTTTATTAAAAAAAAAAAATTATTGTTGTATACATTTTTTTCACGATATAATTATATATTTAAATTCGTCTGAATAATATCTTCAGAATGATATCACATTTACTATTTTTCTGATTTGTTTATTCGTACATTCATTTTACATTCAATATGGTAATTTCAGAATTTTCTGTTTTCACATTCGTATTACATTTAACACGGTCTTATACATTATCAAAATACAGTTGAGTGTTACATTCAACATCCAAATCACATTTATCAATAAGTCATGTTATATTTAACACCTTCATACAATTTGTGCTATTATTAGCATTAATTGATGGTATTTCTATTGAATTGGATGTTATATTCAACACTCATTGGGGCACACAGATTATAGTGTTGTTATATACAACATTCACATGCATCCTAATCCGAAACTCCAAAAAAAATTAATAATTCATTTAAAAGATCATGATTTATAGATCATTATGATGTAAAAAATTATTGAACAACAATCACAATTGGGAGAAATTATAGGTTTCGCTTTCACTTTCATTGGTAGTGTATTACTATATTCTATTTCGCATTTTTAAAGGTGACAACGTGTGTGGAATGTAATGATTTATTATTAAGGGCAAATTAGTCCAAGAAATGTCAGTAGGAGTAATCAGTGCAAAAAAAAAAAAAAGATTCATTAGGTAGTTTCCATACCAATTTGGGAGTCGGAGGTAAGTCCCTCTATATTTAATTGCGTTGATTTTATTGCATTTTGAATCCAAATATACTGAAATATTAAATGACTATGTACTTGGCATGTATTGTTGAAATACCAATACCGTCAAAGAGTATTCATGTGCTATACGTTCGATATATCATGTAGTATTAAAAAAATATACATATATTAATGAAATTTAAGAAAACCAAAATTTATTTATTTTATTTAAATTAACAAAGGATTTATTAAAAAATATTATGTAGTTACTAATTGTATAGTAAATCAAACATTGTAATAAGATTGAAATTTCAATGTTTATATGGGTTGGTTTTTTCAGTAATCGCTTTCAAGTAATCATAAAATTCTTTTGAATCTCCACAGTAGAGGTTCCTTTCATATTCCTCCACATCATTATAGGTAGGCACCTGAAGCTCATTGTGTAAACCAGGAGTAGGAGTCGTTTCACTTTCTTTTTCTTTTCCTTTATCTGAATGTTCAATCTCCTCTTCTTTTCCTTTATCTGAGCTGGTGGATGCATTTCCAGGTTTAGTCTTCTTGTCATTGTTTGGCAATGCAACTTCTGTTATAATTTTCGTCTTCTTTTCTTTCTTTCCTGAAATTAATTTTTTCAGGGTAATAATAATATTAATCTTCTAACCTTTTTGGGGGGTTACTCTTTGAGATACTAGAGAACATTTAGTATGGAACATTAGAGACTATAGGATGTACAGTATAAGTTTTCCATAGTCAAGATGTTTTTGACAGAAACTGAAATTTTAGACACTTTATAAAAAAAATGTTGACGCCATTTACCTCTCTTGTCATTTGACATATTATCACATGACCCCCACCGTTTTACAAACATCACGGATAGGGGTGTAAATGGTTTGATTTGATTCAATTTTGGAAGTTAAGAAAATCAAACTAAACATTTCAATTCTAAGTTCAGATTATGTTTTTTGAAATTCAACTACATATTTTGCAAACATTTAATTTATATGATACAGTTAGAAAAAAATAGCAACAAATCCGAAACAAAGTTAATTAGTTTACTATCCTTGAAAAATATATAGCCATAAAAAAGTCATGTTACATCTCTTAATCTTTTATATTTTTTCATCTTAACAAATCAATTCATAAAATATAAAGCTTAAATTAATCGAATAATTGTAACAATATTTTCTATTGACCAAAGGAATTTCATTCTTATTCATTACTTGTAGTTAACTATTCGAATGCACTACATGGATATAGAGATATATAGTAAATATGATATTTTACTTCAATTCACTTATAATTTTTAAAAGTTAAAAACTGCAACATAGCAAGTTGTGACCCATTTTCTTTGTACAAGTTTAAAAAGTATTTTGTTTTGACAGATTATAAATTTGTTGTATTTGGATAGGTGAGAACTGTTTATATAGCCTTTTATTTCTTCAATATTCATCAACTTGAAGAAAGAAAAAAATCTTCATTTTTCATTTTCATTAATTTCACAATATTCGAGTGATTATATTTGTTTTCAATATTTTTTAGAGAATAAATGGGTTTAATGTCATTTATTCCCCTTGTCATTTGCCATGTTACCATAGACACGTCCTATATTTAACAAGTAGCACGGGATTCTCTTGTCAAACAAAAAAGTGTGGTCAAAAGTCCAAATTATCCTCATTTCAAATTAACCAAATAAGAGACAGAAAAAGGAAAAACAATACAAATTCGAAAACATATAAATGTAAAACAAAATGAGCTCGTTTATTATAAGTCAAATGATAGGAAATGTAAGTGATAATAACCCATTGAAATAATTCAATATTCATTAATTTGTATGCATGTGTTTTTTTAATAGAAATTAATTTGATTTATTGATTCCATGCCAGTGAGATACAAAAAGACGATCAGACAATGTCAGAAATCTGAATTTATTGCATAAGAACTAAAGGAAATGAATTGTTGAAAATTTATAAATGCTTAATTTTATCATTCATTTTATAAAATGGATGAATACTTAGTGTTTCACAATTGTTATCCTAGAATAATAGTGTATTTCAATTTTTTATTATTTATTTAAAATATTTTAAATAATAAATATACAAACTAATCTTATAAAATCTAAAATTATTAATTCACTTATAAAATTCCAACATACTGTTTTGGTGGCGACGGGAAACAAGGGGGTGGGGTATTGACCGCAAAGTAATGTTTTCAAACCCGGACCGGAAATCGAACTGGAAAAATCACTAGGTCACGGGTCACCGGTTTCACCAGTAGGCGAACGATGGTTGAACCGTGACGTTATAATTACGTCATATATATATATATATAATGTAGTGAATGCATTGGCAATTTCGAAATATTGATGTTATTAATTTTGTCCATTTTTATTTGGCATTTGAGTAATTTTCCTCCAAAATTGGGTGTTAGGGTAATTACGCACATCTTATGGAAATTTTGTAATTTTCTTTAACCTCTGTCCTCATGCGTAATTTATTATAGCAGTCAAGGTCCTTATTCGTAATTTGAATGCTAACTTCAGCTATACATGATACCCTAATCACTAATGCTTTATATTTTCATTTCATTAGTGTTCCATGACATCCATTACTGGCGGCCACCAAACATTAGGGATGACATCCATCCTATTCCTAGTTGTTGGTCTGCCTCTCTCTCTATCTATCAATCTCTACATAGGAGGATCAGTCGCCGCCTGTGATAAATCTTACAAGCGACATATCGTGATTGCTTGAGAGTTCATAAATCCTCCCACAGGAAGCCGAAAGAGAGGTTTACGAGCCTCGTCGAGGAGAAGGCATCCTTTTTGTTCTCTCTCTCTCTTCTTGCAATTCACCCCCGTATCCTCTCTCTCTCTCTCTCTCCCTCTACCAACTCTACAAGGTTTGAGCACAAGAGACTATGGATGGGAAATGATAAAAATCCGACCGGTTCGATGAAAACCGGAACGATTCACTAGTTCCGCGGTTGAACCGGTTTGAACCAGCTAGTTAAGTGGTTGTTAGTGATAAACGGGTTTTAGGAGCTGACCAGGCTAGAATTAGAGCTAGTCGACGAGTCAACCGGTTCGACCGGCCAGTCCGATTCGATTTTTAAAATATTGCCGCAAAGGGTGCGGTCAGAGAAACCCAATGGGATTGGGGACCGAGGAATTAATTTAAGGAATTGCTATTGAATTTTTTAAAATAAAATGGTTAAAAATTCTAGTGTTGTGAATTTTTGTAAAAATAATAAAAAAAAAATGTATATTTTTAATATATAAGTGATGAATAATCGAATAATTTATCTGGTATATTTCAAACGAAAGAAGAGACGATTTTTCAAATGATGGGAGAAATAATTAACAGAAACCAAACATACCCAGAAAAAAGTCCATATTTTTCTATTTTCATTTTTTTGGTTTTTTGCAAAAGTTGTTTACAAATCAGTACGTATACTTCGATTAATCACCTACCAGGCGATCTTAAGTACGCATTCCTCTCACATTATCCTAGTGCAGTTAAAATTAAATTTAAGATTTAATTTCTGGAGTGCTCCTCAAGAGAGTCAAACCCTAGTCGATAAAGAAAGAGGACACCTCTCTTGCCAACCGGACTAACGAGTCTTGGTTAAATCCATATTTTTCGGTTAGATACAAAACTGTCAACTTCTTCCTAGCGAAACTCCAAAAAGAATCCCTTAATCCCATCAGAAAATCCAACTACAAGAACTACATGATCACACACATGAAAAAAGAAAATACCAGTTAGAAAACTTCAGAGAAGAATCATTAAGATGTCAAAACCTAAATGAATCCCCATAGTTGCTCCTCATACTGTAGTGATCAAACTTCCGGTCCCCGCCGTAATCCTCCGCCCCTGCCGCCGGTTTCACCTCCCCGAAAACCGCCTCACCACCGTTGCCGGCCTTCCGGTGATGCTTCGGCCTTTCTTTCTGACTCTTGGACCTCACTGGAGCCTCCCCAGAACCACCGTAATACTCCGAAAACTCTTGCCGTCTCGAAGACCTATGCTTTGGATCTTTCAAACTGGCCGATCGCATTTTCACCGGTTTGTTAATTTCTTGATAATTTTCTGACAAATTCGGGTTATGGACATGCCGGGTTTCGATTATCGGAGACGGGTTTCGTTTTTTTTGGACCAATGGGTGCCCATTTTGATCGTCTTCGGGCATAATAAGGGAGTCTTTTAATGGGGTGAGGTTGTTTTTGGAGGGTTTTGGTTTGAATCGGAAGGGGATGAAGTTTAGAAAGAGAGTACCCAAAAATTCGAGCCCGAGCTTGGAGAGGTCGATGATGAGTTGGCCGAAAGATGGCCAGACCGCTTCTTCTTCAGTGTTTATTGATTCCACGATCGGAGGAGTCGGTTTCTCGTGAATTTGTTGTTCGTGAGATTCGATCCCAGCCGTCGGCTGTTTTTGCACCTGGACATGTCGCAGATTAAGGTCAAATGGTTCAAAACATACTCATTGTCATCCCTAAAATGGACCGTAAACAGATAGAAGATGAACAATGGTGTAAAGAGTTTATATATTACCATTCTAGAGATAAAGGAGGGTCCAAATCCTTGGCGAAGCATGCAGGAGGCATATCTTATCAAAACAGCACCAATCACCATAAAAATATCTGCAAAATGACAACCAAAATTGTTGTTAATTTCACATGCATTAAGAGGTTGGAGATCAATGTTGGGTTGGGTACAAAGGGAAAACGAGAATATGGAAGAAAAAAGGGGAAATTACATTTTTCGGTGGCAGTCTATGTGGACCTGAGATTTGTCAAATTGCACATTTGATCCTCAATTTTCACATTTGTTTTAGTCCCGCAAAATGAAAAATGTTATTACTAATTTTGAAGAAAAAATGAGTTGTTCTCAACACGTGGTCTTCTAACGGGGATACATTTATTATTTCATCACTCCATTAAATTTAAAACGTTTTTTTATCTAACAGTTCAAAATTTTCTCTCTCCTTCAAAACAATCATTTCTGGAAATAAGGTCAGAGAAAATGTTTAGTTGAGGGATGAAATGACTAAAATATTAGAAGGTTGTCTTGCTAAATAAAGTTCATTTTCCATCCAAAATAATCAATAATGCTTTTAATTTTTTGGGATGGGATTGAAACAAATGTGAAACTTGAGGGACCACGTATGTAATTTAGGGTCCACCTAGACACCCACCACATACTTTACGGACGAAAAACAAAAAATTAAAAAAAAAAAAAAAAAAAAGGCAGCTCGGTGCTTAGGGGTTACTAAGCTCCCGCTATGCATGGGGTTCGGGAAGGGTCAGACCACTTTAGGGACAAAAATATAATTTTCCAAAAAAAAAAAAAAGTATCTTTCTTGTGCTTGGCATGTATGCAAAATGGGAGAAGAAGGAAAAACAAGTGGTGAAAACTACCCATTTCCGATTTTGAACATTCCTCCCGAACAAGAGAAAAAAAAAGAGGAGGAAAAATGGGTTTTTCCTCGAATGATGAAAATTTCGTCCTTCCTAGTTTTTAAGGCTTCCATTTTCGAAACAAACAGAGCATAAGTCACTAGGGTGGCATTTGGTTTGTTTCTAGTTCCGTGTTTCTTTTTCCCTTCCTAGGATTGAAATTTGGGAAATGAGAAAATATATATGTATGTATGATTATGTTCCCGAATGTTTAGTACAAATTTTAGGAAACATATAATTTTTGTTTCTATTCCAAACTATGAAAAGAAACAAAAGAACAGAAAACGGAACAGTGAACACTAAGGGCCTATTTTGTTGTATAAATTATTATTTTTTAGAAATCATCTTATATTTCGAATAACAACAACAATTAAGTATTTGTTCCACTTCAGTAGGGCCGGCAACATGAATCTGTTTACACCATAATGATCGATCAAAGGTCATCCCCTCAGTTAATTTCAATGTCATCAATTCAATTCTAATAGTCGCATCCCAAGTCTTCTTAGGCCTACCCCTATATCATCTTATATTTTAGATCTCGACCATATATATATAGATATAAATGGGACACATTTTCTCTTCAAATCTGGTTCTCTTTCTATTACTGCATGTTGGAATATTTTTTATGGGCTAACATTAATTGAATTAATTGTTTTACAAAAACGGGTTAATGACTAGTTTATTATTTTAAGCAGCTCAAATAATAAGTGATCATATTTTGATATGGGTTGTGGCATCTTTTATGTAGAAGCTCAATTAAGTGATAAATGTAGGTTTAGGGTTTCGTTGAAATTCGTTATGGGAGAGCTCAACGTGAAAACCCTAGTATATATAACTAGATCCCCTCCTTAATCTAGAATATAGGGTTTCTTTCCATTGAGAGCCGCCACCACGAAATCTAGATCATAGGGAGGAAGACCTAGTTAATAATCCGCTGCAACAGATTCAATCTCCTGTGATGGTTGAGACAGGTACGTTTTCGATTACTGTTCTTCATTGTTGTGTCCTATAATCCATATATGTTTACGATTATTAATTAATTTCGTTTTATTATACTTATGTAAAATAATCAACACTACATACTCAGATGCAGACTGGGCTGGTAATGCTCTAGATCGGAAGTCCACCTCTGGTTATTGTGTTTATCTTGCTTCTAACCTCATTTCTTGGGGCTCTAAGAAGCAACAAACTATGGCATGCTCATCTACTGAGGCAAAATACAAGTCCATGGCAAAAACTGTTGCTGAAGTCAGTTGGCTGAAATATTTACACCAAGATCTTCATGTTGTTCTTTTTCACACTCCAATACTATGGTGTGACAATGTGTCTACACTTCATTTAACTACTAATATGGTCTTTCATGCCAGAACCAAACATATAGAAGTGGAATATCATTTTATTCATGAGAAAGTTATGGCTAAGCAACTTCAAATTGGTCATGTTTCTTCTTCAGATCAGATTGCAGATGTGTTCACTAAAATTTCGTCTATTTCTCAGTTTTACTTGCTCAAAGACAAATTCATGGTTCAACTACTCATAAGTTTGAACGGGAATGATGAGAATATTCAGTATATCAGTTCAAAAGATTTCAAAAACACTGCAACTAATTCTACTTAATAGTTTGTTGAGTTGTTAGTTATAAGTAGTCTATATATACTCCCTTCTAAGGGTATTCATAGGGCTGGCAAAATAGGTATTTATACGATGACACGACACGAGACCGACACGAAATTAGCAAGTCTAGGTTTTGCTTATCAGGTATCGGATCGTTATCGTGTGAAACCCGATAACCTGATAAGAAATAATGCAGGTTATCAGGTTGACCTGATAACCAATACGTTACACGATAAGATACGATAAGAATTTCGTGTATTCAGGTTACACGATAACCTGTGACTCAATAGGTTACCCGTTAATTTAATAAATTATTTTTACACTCCCAAATTATCAAATATTACAAATTAGTACTTAATATATATAATAATTTGTTAAGATGGTTTTAAATTAACAGATTAACAGGTCGTTAACCGGTCATTAACGTATAATGGGTTAACGTGTAATGGGTAGATTAATGTATAATAGAAACCTATCAGGTCTTATCATGTCGTGTTTACCTGATAGGTTTTGTGTCATCGTGTGACACGAAAAATTATCGTGTCATGTCGTGTCGACACGATAATTTTCGTGTTGTGTTCGTGTTTGAGTAGTCTGACACGATAAGCTTATCGTGTCGTGTTCGTGTTTGGGTCTTATCGTGTTTCGTGTTATCGTGTAATGACCTGTTACATGACCTGTTACCTGTTTTGCCAGCCCTAGGTATTCATATGTAATCAATAAAATTGAATGATGATTCAATCTTCTTCGTATTCTCTTGTTTAATTTCAATAGATAAGTAATCGAATTAAGAACATTAAGAAGTGTAGCCATTTAGAGCGACTTGAATATGTGTACTTTTAGTTAGGAAATCTTATAATTTTCATAGCTTTATAAGCAATCACATGTGCAACAAGGGGTTAGTTATGTAAAAAAAATGGAGAAAATCTCTCTAGCTGATTATATTTATATTTAATTGTTTTGATTTTACTGCATTTTGAATTCAAATATATTGAAATATTAAATGACTAAATACTTGACATGTATTATTGAAATATAAATACTGTCAAACAATATTCATGTGTTATATGGTAGATATATCAGGTACCATTTCAAAAGACCAAAAAAAATAAGAAAATTAAAATTTAATTTTTTTTATTTAAATTAACAAAGTATTTATTAAAATATAATTTTTATGTAATTACTAGTTTTATGGTAAATCAAACATTGTAATATGATATAAATTTCAATATTATTTATATGGGTTAGTTTTTTCCGTAATCGCCTTCAAACAATCATAAAATTCTTTTGAATCTCCATAGAAAAGGCTCCTTTCATATTCTTCCAAATCATTGTAGATAGGCACCTGAAGCGCATTGTGTAGACAAGAAGTAGGAGTCATTTCACTTTCCTTATTTTTCTTTTCATCGAAAAGTTCAATCTCCTTTTCTTTTTCTTTATCTAAAAGTTCAATCTCCTTCTCTTTTTCTTGATCTAAAAGTTCAGTCTCCTTTTATTTTCCTTTATCCGAGCTGATGGATGAATTTGCAGGTTCAATTTTCTCGCCATTGTCTGGCAATGCAACTTCTATTATAGTTCTTGTCTTCTTTTATTTCTTTCCTGAAATTAAATTGTTTAGAAAAATAATAATATTAATCTGCTAATAGTTTCTTAGGGTTACTATTTAAGACACTGGAATACATTTACTATGAACATTCAAAACTATAAGATGTACAATACAATTTTTGCATTGT
This sequence comes from Eucommia ulmoides, assembly GCA_016647705.1. Lineage (NCBI taxonomy): Eukaryota > Viridiplantae > Streptophyta > Magnoliopsida > Garryales > Eucommiaceae > Eucommia > Eucommia ulmoides. The sequence continues at coordinate 7,325,393 of CM028328.1, forward strand.
CGAGATGTTTTTAAAAAAATTGAAACTTTAGACTACTTTACAAAAAAAATTTGATTCCATTTAGTTCTCGTCAAAGGTATATTATCACATGACCCCATACCATTTTACGAACATCACGGAGAGAGATATAAATGGTTTGATTTGGTTCAATTTTGGAAATTAAGAAAATTAGAACTAACATTTTGAATCCTATTATTTGGAATCTAACAAACTATTGGGATTCAGTTTGGTTTAGTTCAGGTTATATTTTTGAAATTCAACTAAATATCCTGTAAACATTTAGTGATATAATACACTTGGAAAAAAATTAACAAAGCCAAAAAGTTAATAAGTTTATTATCATTGAAAAACAAATAGCCATAAAAAAGTCTCGGTACATCTCTTAATCTTATACATGCCTTAATCTTAAAAAATCAATGCCTAAAATCTAAAGCTTAAATTAATGCAATAATTACACCAATATTTTGTAATTTGATTCTTAATCATTACTTGTTGTTAGCGATTCGCATACATTAAATTCGTATAGAGATATATAATAAATAACAAACATATACAAAATAAATAACGTGTCACTTTAATTCACTTCTTAAAATTCTGAAAAGTTAAAAACTAGAACCGAACCATTATTTTTAGGGAAGAAGTAGAGGGGGGAAAAAAAAGAAAAAAAGATGCATGTGTTGATAACATAAAGGTTGAAATTATAGTAATTAAATATAATATTTTTTTATAAGTGATATATGGGGGAAAAAAAGAGTGCAAATAAAATGACCCAAAAGATAGTTAAGGATCTCTTTTTTAAGTGTCTTATCAAGTTACTTAAAATAGATTAAGTAAATAGTTAGAAAATTTGACATAATTAATTATTAACAGTAAGTGAAATAATTTTTAGGTGTCTACACAAAATATTATGTATACCTTTTTGTAAAAAAATTCCTCTATATATTAATATTTTTTATGAACATGTAGTAATTCTACTTAATTTGTAATTTGATGGGAAAAAAATCCTTCAAAATGAATTACTTTAAAATAACATTATTATTTGTCAATATTTAAGGAAAAAAAAAAAAAGAGCTAGAAATAATACCAAACAACTTGTTGAGACCCATTTTCTTCGTACAAGTTTTAAAATATTTTGTTTTGCCGGATTATAAGTTTGTTGTATTGTAGTAACATTTGAATAGTTTAAAACTGTTTATATAGGATTTTATTTCTTCGATATTTATCAATTTGAAAAAAAAAATATTCATTATTAATTTCCATTAATTTTACAATATTCGTTTGACTATATCTATTTCAGTATCTTTTAGAGAATAAATGAATTAAATGAGGTGGCATAAATTTTCCTAGGGTGGAAAAAAATTGCATAGAAAGGCGGCCAATAGGTTTCCTTCCTAGTTAAATATTCTGTACGAGGTTCAAAATCCTATATCTCTTCTTTTCGTAATTGTATTTTGGCCCCTAAAGATCTAAAGTTCAACATTATTTTCAATTCCTTTTCAAGGACTTTTCTAACTTCTACTTTTCAACGTGTGTGACCCATTAAATTCAACCGAAAGCTAAATGGTGAATATAATTAACTAATTAATTCATTAATCTATTAAAATTGGAACAATTCTAAATTTTTCCTTCTAGAAGAAAATACTTTTCTCCTAAGACATTTTCTTCGACTGTGCATCACGTCTACCCATATGTCACATCCATGTCCAGTTGGTAGGAATTTCATCACGAGAATCTCCTCAAATATTATTTTTGTATTATATGATATCTCTATCTTATATTCCCGAAAGGACTAACAATGTATATTGTCAAAAAACCCTAGTTCAATCATACATATATATATCAAATGATAATGTAATTTCTTGTGACACCAATTGAAATCTCTTCCCAATCGTCATACACCCTTGCCCAAAGTATTTATTGAATTATATTAAATCTAATTACATAGCACACGTCTCTCTTTGCTGAGAGTGATAGATCCTATCTAGCACACCAAAAGCTAGAATGTGAAATTAATTAATTAATTGATTAATTTATTAGTCAATTAATCAAATAATATTAGAACAATTTTAATTTTACCCTTCCGAAAGGAAATACTTTTCTCTTAAGGCATTTTTCTCCAACTGTGTGTTGCATCTACCCATATATCACGGTTATGTCCAGTTGGTAGGAATTTCACCAAAAAAACCTCCTCAGGTATGATTCTCGTAGTATACGGTATCTCTATTTAGTGTTCCCGAAAAGACCAACTGGATATGTATAAAATAAATAAAATTCTAGTTCAATCATATTAAATCGATTAATAAAATATTTCCTCGTGACACCGATAAGACTCGCATCCCAATCGTCATAAAACCATGTCCAAAGTATTTATTGAATTACATAGGATGCATTCCTCTTTGTTGAGAGTGATAGATCTTATCTTACATACTCGAATGGTCACATATATGTTTCACTCTACCCAATAAATATATTTGAAATTTCATGGTTAGAATACAACACTTAGTACTATATGTGATACCCAACACCTCAAGTCTGAAGATCGCAAGTACCATTACAACTCCGATATTTCATTTTGATATTGAATAAAACTACAATGTGGAATATTTAGGAACATTTAGATATAAGTTACCAAAATGTCTATGATCTCACTGCTTTTAATTACCATTAAAGGTTAAGATATTTTCAACTTAATATCGAGGGTTATACAACAACATGATATAATTTAGAATAATATTGAAATATCTTTTATTAATATTTGAGATTATATTTTTTTTAAGAAAAAATCATTAAATGATAGAAACCAGACCATAAAATTTATATCCAACACCGAAAGTCTTAGAAGATAATTTCGAAGATACAAACTACCAAAAATAGTCAAAATAGGAATAGAGAGGCTAGGTTTTGTATTTATAGGTTGAAACTCGCATAGGATGCAACTCATGATACCTTATCAGATTAAGCCATTTAAAAAATTATGGATTAAGCAATTTCTAATATGACATTATTTCTATAAGCAAGACTTCTAGACTAATTTTCACAAACAAAACTTTTAATCCAACATTTATTATCACTGTTATCAGCACAATAAATACTCATCGCTACCACAATATTTGTAAGACCCTAATTTTCGCATACGCATAAATTCTAGCCGTATTTTAGAACATTTAGTAAATAATGGGGTAGAATGTGTTTTTTTAATTTGAAATAAAATTTTAGGGGTGAATTTATAAATTTAAGGAATATTAAATTTTGAAATGGGTTAAAATAATAAAGTAAAGAAAATTGAGGGAAGGTTAATGTAATTTGGAAAAAAGATATTATATATATATATATATATATATATATATATTCATCCAAACCGTCGTGGGATCAAAAACTAAAAGTGGAGGAGGAGAATTGACGTGGCCTCTTATGGAGCAAGGATGATCCACAATTTTCATGCATATTTAAGTTTGTAAGTGTATTCATCCATGCAATGGGAGGGGGAGCCTCAAAAGAAGAAAAATCATAAACAAAAACAGGGAGAAGGGGAAATGGTTCGCCGGCGGCGGGGGGTTCAATTCGTCGGGATTTCTCCGGCATGGGTGTGGGGGTGTTCGTCGTCGATCATCTGGTGATCATGTGTGGGTGTGTGTTTTGGTCGATGTGCGTGTGTGTGTGATTGTGTGGGTGTGTTCCTCTATTTTCATCCGGCATGCATGTGTGCATGTGTGTCGCCGTCGTGGGTGTGTGTGACGGTGTATGTGTGTGTGTCGTTTGTCGATTTTGTGCGTTGGTGTGTGTGTGTGTGTGTGTGTGATCATTGTTGTGCAGGTGAGGTGTCGACGGTGTGACTTTGTGTGTTGTGTGTGCATGTGACGTTCGGACGAGGTGTGGGAGTTGCCGAAGCTAGTGAGGAAAGAGAGAGGGATGGCCAGCTACTGAACAAGGAAATAGAACAGAGACGAACGGTGTTTGCCGCGGCAGTGGCGTATCACTGAGGCGGTGGACTTTCAGTAAAACAGAAAACAGAAAAGGAAAAGAAGGGAAAGGGAAAAAATAAAAATAAATTCGAAAATCCAATTTCTCGGCCTGTGAACGATTCGAAGCAGGTAAAATTTTAATCGGGTATTATCGTCGATTAAATTAAATGGTTAAGTATTGAAATCTTCGCAATTGTAATAATAAATTTCGTAATCGTAATAATATTGCTATGATCGTTAATCTTGAAAAAATTGGTACGGTAAATATTAACATAGCGAAACGGACAAAATAATAATTTTTCATAATAAAAACTTGAGGAATGGGAAATATGAGATTTGAGGTCTGCATTGCACGTTAGGTTATTTTAAAAGTAAAGTATTAATTTAAGCCTATCGTTATTAGGTTCAAAAGCGTCAGCGTGCCAGTAGGTTTTGGACAATGTCATTTTTGCAATGCGGAGAACGAGGTGAGTGTACTATCTTCTATATAAATTTACAAATTTTATTTTCATATAAATTATAAAAAATGCGTTTATTTAAGAATGAATAATTTTGCGATGCATTTGGATTAACTGGATTTTAAAGGGAAAAAAATGATTTTTGGATCAAATTGGTTTTAAAGGTGGAAAACAATTGTTGAATCAAGTTGGTTTTAAAGGTGGAGAATGATTTTCAGTTCGACTATGCCATAGCAATGATCTCCTCAGGAGGGCATGTCCTGCAGGATGGTTTTGACATGTTCGGAGGGCATATCCTGCAGGTGACTGTTTATAGTATGACCTATTCGTAGAATTAGTCCGGCAGGTAGTTGTGAATATTATGACCTGTCCGGAGGATTAGTCTGGCAGGTGGTTATTGATATTATAACCTGTCAGGAGTGCTAGTCCTATAGGTAGATTATATTATGACTTGTCCGGAGGATTAGTCCGGCAATTGGTTGTTCATATTATGACCTGTCCGGAGGATTAGTCCGGCAGTTGATTATTTATATTATAACATGTCCGGAGAGTTAGTCCGGCAGGTGGTTAGTGATATTATGACTTGTCCGGAGGATTAGTCCAGCAGATGGTTGATAATATTATGACATGTCAAAAGGATTAGTCCTGCAGGTGGTTAATTGACCCGTCAGGAGTGCAAAACCTGTGGGTGGTACGGTACCGTTGTAACTCCCGATCGTAAAGTAAAAACGATCCTATGGTTAGTAGGAGAGAAGGTGTAGTGTACTTTATCATACTTTAAAATATTTGGATTGGTTGGTTTAAATATTTGGATTGGTGAATTTAAAATATTTGAACTGGTTGACTTAAAACATTGAACTGGGTGTTAAATATATATTACTTCATCTCAATGGTGACAGGGAAACTGGATTTCCGTATGGTACGTGATTATATTATTTTATATTTTAAAACATGGTGTTTAATTCTTATACTTGATCCGTAAAATGTTTTTATTATGAAGACAATACACCAATAAAAATTTTGGTTTCAAGTACCGCGGTTAGGAGTTGGTCCACTACTGGCACTAGGTAGAGCCTGGTAGTAGTGTCATTTTGGAAGGTGAGCCGGTCGGATGTGAACTGTGGAAGGTTCAGGTATTTTTGGAATAAATAATATTTGGAGTAGCGCGTGTATTTCTGTGTATCTGTATGTATTTAGTTGATTGGGAAAGTAGCGTCATGTCGACGTCATGTGACGGGTGTCCGGGGTGGGGTGTGACATTTACTACCACCACAACCATTATCCACTACCATGAAAAATATTTATTGCCACCACTACAGTAAATATTCATAATCACCACAACTATGCATCACAAACACTGTCGATCACCAAAATAAATATTTTTCTATCATCACCCCAAACAACCATTCGATGTTAACCATAACAAATAATTAAAAAAATTTCAACAAAAAATACCAAACAACACGGAATTTAGTTTAAAAAAATACCAAACAACATGGAATTTATTCGTATTTTGCAATTTATTTTCTATTTGTATTTTATTGTAAATAAAAAAAGAAAGAGAAAACAAATGGAGTAAAAAAAAAGGGGGGGGGGGGGGGGGGGGGGAAATAGTGGAAAAAGAAAGGGAAAACATAAAAGAAAGAAGAAAATAAAAAATACGAAAACATCAAGAGAAAGAGAGAGAGGACCGGCCGCTTGCAAAAAAAAAAAGGGGCGCGCATTGCATGCGGCCCTAAAGAAAAAAAAAAGGAAGAAAGGATTTCACCACCCTTGCATGGACAACAATCCCACGTGGACATCTCCCAACACATAAGATAGGGGGCACAATATGCACCCCCGCACCAAAAGGAAAGGGGGTGACAACCGCGACCCATTTTTAAAGGGGTTTTGTAGGATTTTGGATCCCTATCGTTTGCTATAAATAGAGCCTTCATTCTATTATTTAAGGGTAGAGCATTTTTCTATAAAAATGCTGGTAAAATATGGTCCAAAAGTTAAATTATAATTAAAATATGAGAAATGAAGTGAAACAATTCAAAATTCTTTGTTATAGAAACATTTTATAGGTAGAAGAAAATAATATTACAATGTTGAATTTATTAAAAAAAACAATTATGTAGTTACTAATTGTATGGTAAATCAAACATTGTAACATGATTGAAATTTCAGTGTATGGGTTGGTTTTTTCGGTAATCGCTTTCAAGTAATCATAAAATTCTTTTGAATCTCCACAGTAGAGGTTCCTTTCATATTCCTCCACATCATTGTAGGTAGGCGCCTGAAGCTCCTTATGTAAACTAGGAGTAGGAGTTGTTTCACTTTCCTTCTCTTTTCCTTTATCTGAAAGTTCAATCTCCTTTTATTTTCTTTTATCTGAGTTGGTGGATGCATTTGCAAGTTCAGTCTTCTTGTCATTGTCTGGCAATGCAACTTCTGTTATAGTTTTCATCTTCTTTTCCTTCTTTCCTAAAATTAATTTTTTCAAGGTAATCATAATATTAATCTTCTAACATTTTTTGGGGGTTACTCTTTTAAGATACTAGAGATCATTCAGTATGGATCATTAGAGACTATAGGATGTACAGTATAATTTTTCCATAGTCGAGATGTTTTTGACAAAATCTAAAACTTTAGACTAGTTTATAAAAACAGTTGACGCCATTTACCTCTATTGTTAGTTGACATATTATCACATGACCCCCACCATTTTACAAACATCACGGATAGGGGTGTAAATGGTTTGATTTGGTTCTATTTTGGAAGTTACGAAAATCAAACTAAACATTTCAAATTCTATTATTTGGAATTGAACCAAACTATTGGGATTCTATTTGGTTCAGTTCAAGTTATGTTTTTTAAAATTCAACTATAAATATTTTGCAAACATTTAATTTATTTGATGCAGTTGAGAAAAAAATAGTAACAAATCCGAAACAAAGTTAATTATTTTACTGTCCTTGAAAAATATATAGCCATAAAAAAGTCATGTTACATCTATTAATCTTATATATTCCTTCATCTTGACAAATCAATTTGTAAAATATACAACTTAAATTAATCCAAAAATTGCAACAATAATTTCTATCGACCAAAAAAAATTCATTCTTATTTATCACTTGTTTTTAACGATTTGAATGCACTATATGGATATAGAGATATATAGTACATATAATATTTTATTTCAATTCACTTTTTACAAGTTTTAAAGTTAGAAACTAGAGCATAATTATTTAAAAAAAGTTTGAATTAATAATTGAACAGAACCATTACTTTTAGGGGTTTCGCTAGTGATTGCTAATTACAGGGAGAAGAAAGTGCAAAGTTTACAAAAGGAGGAAGAAGGGGAAAAGAAGAAAATGAAAAAAAAAATAAAAAGATTCAAAAAAAAAAAACCTCGAAATCATACCAAACAACTTGCTAAGACTCCTTTTTTTCGTACAAGTCAAGTTAAAAAATATTTTGTTTTGACGATTATAAATTTGTTGTATTGTAGTAACATTGGATAGTTGAGAACTGTTTATATAATCTTTTATATCTTCAATATTCATCAATTTGAAGAAAGAAAGAAATCTTTATGTTTCATTTCCATTAATTTCACAATATTCGAGTGATTATATTTGTTTCCCATATTTTTTAGAAAATAAATTAGTTTAATGTCATCTATCTCCCTTCTCATTTGCCATGTTGCCATAGACATGTCCTATATTTAACAAATAGCACAGGATTCCCTTGTCAAAAAAAAAGTTGGTCAAAAGTCCAAATTATTCCCATTGGAAAAAAAAAAAAAAAAGAGATAGAAAAAAGAAAAACAATACGAATTAGAAAACATATAAACGTAAAACAAAATTAGCTCGTTGATTATAAGTCAAATGATAGGAGATGTAAGTGATAATAACCCGTTGGAGGATGATAAATAATTGACATGTTGGAGGATGATAATACCGATATCCTTTTTGATGTGTGGCATACCCAACAAAAACACATCTCAATATTTGAGGAGTTAACTTGATGCGTTGATGGTTATGTAGATGTACAAACACCACACATCTAAAGACATGAAGAAGTAAACTTGAGACAGATGAAGCCACAATCCCAACATTAAGAGTTGGGAATGATATTTTGAAATTGAGGGTGCTGGAAAGTACCCAATTGAATAAATAAACTGCTGAAGTTAAAATTACTCCCTAATAAGACAAAGGCATATGGGGTTCGATTAGCAAAGCTCGCATAACCACCAACAAGTGCCGATTTTTTTGCTCACCTACCCTGTTTTGTTGAGATGTGGTGGAGTCAGTTGTATGATGGATCATTCATTGTGCTTCCAAATAATATTTAAATTCGGTACTCTGATATTCTCCACCATTATCGCTACGTACGAAGAACTTGAATCTTTCTATTGTACAGAGTTTCAATCCTTTTATAAAAAATTTGGAATATCGAGTTCACTTTACTTTTGAATTTCATCAAATAAAGACATGTCATCATGGTACAATCATCAATAAACATTACAAATCAACGTAACCCACCCAAAGTAGTGACTTCAGTGGACCCCTGGCGTCAGAATGAATAATCATAAGTGGAAATGGACTTTTATTCAACCATAATGGAAATAAAGCACGATGGTTTTTTGCAAGTTTACAAGTATCACAGTGAAAACTAGAAATATTGACTCCGGCAAATAAACTGGGAAATAACTTTTTGAAATATCCAAAGGAAACATGCCCAAACCAGCGATGCTATAACTGTAACAACCCGGTTTCCCAAGGTCGTCACTTGATTTCTCCTATAGAGAATTCTACCCCAAATATTTTACCTCACCATTTATTAAAAAAAAAAAATTAGTATTACTATTAATTCAACTCTGATACCACTCTGTAACGACCTGGTTTCCCAAGGCAGCCACGCGGTTTCTCTCCTCGGAGAATTAATACTAAAGCCGAACAACCAATATTTCATTTAACAAATTTGAGAATTTTTACAATGTGACGGCGACAATTTTAATTTGTCAATTTATCGAATCAATTTTGCAACAGTTAATATTAAATACAACTATTAAAAATTAAATAGAAATTAAAATAAAATTATTGGTGTTGTTTCATTCTCACCGGCCCTGCAATCAAAACTGTGGGGTTGTGAGTCATCACTCAGTAGAATTTCAACCACTCTAATACGTGTATCTAAGCAAACCCCAAATAAACACATAAACGTGTATCTCACATAATTTTCACATAATACGAACTCATACATATTTCATGAAAAACAACAATTATTACAATAATAATGTAATTTACACAATACATGAGAATATTAAATACATATATGAAAAGAGTTAGAATTCTACCTAAAATTTAATTTAAGTCGAAATCCAAGCTGAAATCGTTTTTTATCACTAAATAAAACTCTCTAATGTAATCCTGTAACCTTTTGTTTTTGGGAAAAATTAGAATAAACCCCATTTTTTATATAATAATTAAGATGGGCCACATCCACAAAGCCCATAACCACAAAAACCCATGCATATATTATTTTTTTAAAAGAACCCCATGGTTAAGCTCCACGCGCGCCCAAATAGAAGGAAACAGAGCACAATCAACAAAAATGGAAACAAGAACAAAGCAATTGTTGAGATTTAAATAACACAACGTTATAACGGCACCAAAAATCTATATTATTGTGAACCGATATTAACCTATTACTTGAATAATGACACATTCTATTTTGCTTATTAATTTTTTTTTTTTTTTTTTTTTTTTTTAAGGATGTCCACAAGTATTCACACATCCACACAAGCTGTGAAACTACTCTCGTTCAGAGTACATGACTACTCCTTTCAACAACTACTTTTCCGCAGACTCAAATCTCTGACCTTACAGATATCCCTCAACTGATAATTTTTGGAAAATTTAAATACCCTAAATTCACATTTTTTTCTTAAAAAAATGATTTGATTTTCATTATCGGTGGTGAAAATGTATTGTTAATACCTATAAACACAAATGTTACTGTACAATAACTATTCTCAAATTCACAATCACTTCACGAAAATAATTGTACAGTAACTATCAATATTACGTTTAATTTGTGTAAAGCGTACAGTTATCATGATTAATTATTGTACAATAATAATCGTATTGGTGGATTGATTTTATAGAAAAATTGAAATTTTGCTCCACTGATTGTGAAAATGTGTTGTTACTACCTCTAGAACAAATATTAATGCATAACAATTATTCTCAAATTCACAATCACTTCATGAAAGCCACTGTATGGTAAATATTAACATTGTGTTCAATTTGTGTAAAACATACAATTATTATGATTAATTTTGTAGAAGAATATTACAGGGGAGCAATATTACTGCGTAGCAAATGTCCTTACCGCTACTAAAGCCTTATTGCCGCTAAAATGTATCGAAGGCTCAACTACCAAGTTTGTCATTTATTATGTCCTTAATAAGTTCTGCCTTTCCATAGTTGATATTCCGTTATTGCTTATGCGCTTGATTTCTATTTGTTGCCCAAGGACAAACTGCCTTATTAGATACGTAACAATCGTTCCACAATCAGGCCTGTCAAAAACAAATATACAACATTCTAATATGTCCAAGCATATATTCAAAAAATTAATACAAATCCAAAATGACACTTACGGGTTGCTCTTTTGTTGTATAGCAACAATGTCGAAAACAAGTAACCTTTGCATTTATTATTGTACAACAACTTTTTTAGCATGGGCCCTAAGGACCATGTCGAAAACATAGTAACCTTGCAATGTTGTTGTACAACAACTTTTATACTGATGTAGCAGGCTTTATAATCTTGCAATTGTCATTGTTCACAAAAAAAATTTGTACAAGTAACATATGCAATTATCGCTGTACAACAACTTTTTACCATGGACCCCAAGAACCGTGTCGAAAACATAATAAGCTTTAAATTTTGTTATACAATAACTAATTTCAAGAGCCAAATATCACTCATGTAATAGAAGAAAATAACAAACCAATTTCAACTTGAATAGGATTTTTTGTTGTACAGTAAAACTTCCAAGAACACAATATTCAACAAATGCAATGGAAATAAATAACACTTTTAAAACTTGACTTGAATATGAAATTTTGTTATACAGTAACTAATTCTAGGAACTCAAACATCGCTCGTGTAATGGAAGAAAATAACAAACCAATTTCGACTCGAATAGTGGATTTTTGTTGTACAGTAACATATTCCAAGAACTCAATATTCAACAAATGCAATGGAAGAAAATAACAATCTAAAATTTGACTTGAATATAGAACTTTGATATAATTTTTATTGTTATGGAATAATTAATGCACAGTAATTCTTTATGCAACTCGAATTCTGGAAGACTAGATAGATGTGTATCCATATCAACACAGTCCTTTTATTTTTTATTTTTTAAGACTTCAGTTTGGATTAAGGTTTGGAACTGGAATTCTGGATAGTAAGTTTACCATATATGGAAAGTTCATGTGATTGAAACTTAACAATGTTATTCATATAAACGTAGGGGGAGAGAAATTTTGATCGACAGCAAAATTCAACATCTGAACATTGTTGAATATGGACAAAAATTCAACAATTCCGGTGCCACACAAAAAAAAATCAACTTCTAAACATTAACAAGAAGGGTTTTAATCTCTATAAATCAAACATCAATTTTTGTTACACATTAACTAAACATCAATTTTTACATCCAGTACCGATTTGATCAACAACCACACATCAACAGTGAAAAGTCTCAAAATGTGAATCCAAAACAAGTCTTCAATTCGTGTTTTTTACGACACAGTAATATTCCATATAAATCAAACATATTTTTTTTGCTATATACTAATTAAATATCAAATATTACACCATAATAACAATTCGATAAAAATCTCACATCAACAATAAAATGTAACAAATTATCAATCCAAAACAAGTCTTTTAATTCGTGATTTTTGCTACACAGTAAAAATCTCAAGATTGATTGCTACACAGTAACTATTCCAACAATTTGGGATTGGAAACAGAAATTGATAACAGAAACAGTAGCCATCTCTATTTATGATGAAAACAAAGCGAAATTCAAGAACACAATTGCATATATGTGATTCTGCTACACACCAACAATTCTAACAACCCAAACAGTAAATATTTCAAGAAATCAAGCACCAACACATCAACCATGAAAAAGAATAAACCCCACATCAAAATTTGATTTTTGCACAGTAATATTCACCTAAACAGACACAAGCAAACAACAACAATGTCAAGACACAAGAATTCAATTGTGGATGTTTGCTACAAAGTAAATATCTAAAGAAATCAAACATCAACAATGGAAAGTAACTATACTGTTTTCCCCAATTTAAGAACAAAATCGATTTTTGCTACGCAGTCACTTTTGACAAAAAACGCCCACATCAACTATAAAAAGCAACAAACCTACACTTTAATACTCGATTTTTGCATAGTAGTAACAAAATCCTAAATCAATAGATGATTTTAACTAGAGATAGAAAAGAACAATATGTTGCAACAAACAATAAACCCTAAAATGGAAAATATATGTGGAGAGACGAAGCAAAAACAGAACAATATCATTTTGGTACTAAACTTCACTGCAAATTTCCCTACTAATTTCAAAAATTTTCATTCGAAGGCAGTATGAAGAGGATGCATTTTTCTCCTCTCCAGGTTGATAATTCCAATTTTCAAACGGCAACGAACAGTAAAAGGAACACGAGATCTTTGTACAAAAGCTACAGCTAGAAAAAGAATTCTAAGAATTAGCCTCTTAGGATACCTGAATTTCAATCAAAATTCATCACATAGCAGCAACGTGTTCTTCAAACAAAAACACTTAATTTTCTAAAATTGCTTCATGATCGAGCTCCAATTGATCACGCTCTCACATAACTGCTTCAGTCCTTCGAACAACTACTGCAACTTACCGGAGATGGAAATGAGAGCGACGGCAATGGCGTGTGGGACTGTGACGATGAGAGGAATCTCAATATATCAAACTTGAATAAGAAAAGAGGAAGAAGATAGAAAAATCAAACCAAGAAATCAACATCGATTGTTGCTACACATTAATTAAATATTATTTTTGCTAAACAGTGATGATTTGATCAACAAAACAGTAACCAACTCAATCTCCATTGTTGTTGCACAGTAAAATCGCGAAATCCTAAACCCTAAACGGTGATTTGGGCGTATTTCCAGGCCAATTTTTTTTCATGAAACCAAACAACACCCACATCAAAAATCGATTTTAGCACAACAATTAATATATCAAGAACTCAATCGTCATTGTTACTGCACAGTAAAATCACGAAACCCTAAATGGAGAAGAGATTGGGAGCAATGAAGCACAAATCGAAAAATCGCAACTAACTAGAGAAGGACACCGATGGCGTGTAACAAGGACGGCGACGGCGGCTGGGAATGGACAGCGACGACGCTTGGAATCAATGACGATGGCAACGGCTCCTGGTAGTTTCGGCTACGGCGACGACGCTTGGAATCAATGCTAAACCGCGGCATGATGCTTCTGGGTAGGAGAAGAACCCTTCTCTGCGATTGAAGCTAAGGTTTTGATTATTACCTGTGAAATCCAACACTACAAACTGAGATTGAAGTTAGGGTTTTGATTAGGACCTGTGTTGTTCACTTCTGAAATAGAATTCCACCGATTTGAAGTAGACGATGGCACCGCAGGGGTATACCACACCGATTGGAACAGAAGGATGTGAAGAACCCTTGCTGTGAAGACGACGACGACGGGACTGTGACTGGACGGCTGTGAAGACGACGGTGATGAATCGACAGCTGTGACGACAACTGCGAGAGAAGGAAGACGACAGCGAGGGGTATTTGGAATCTGAATGAACCATTGCTGAAAATGAATTATTAATAGAAGGAAAATGATTGTGATTCACCCTTCGTTGTAGCTTTCCACCAAAAATTCACCTTGCAATTTTACTCTTCATCACGCGCTTCCATCCCTGTTGGCACCTCACGGCAAGAGCTTGGGGTTTTTAGAAAATTGATTGTGTTTTTGGGGATTACTCTAATAAATACATGGGCCTTGGGGCCCATATTAAAAACCCCTTGTTTTTTTTGTATATATTTAAATGTTGCTACTTCATTCCCTTCTTAATCTTTGTATATTGATATAGCTATATATATAAAGTTAAGAGTTTCTTAATATATACACATACATTATATATATAATTTATATGGTCAAAATTTGTTTCCTTATATAAATGAAGGAAACAATTTTGATCACTAATTTATTTATTTACACAATATTCTTCTTAAAATAAAAAAAAAAATATTAATTATATCCCAAAACTCTATATTTTAAATAGCACAATAGTCCCAAAATAATTAAAAGTCAATTTAAAATTAACATTTAACCCCAAAAATTATCAAATACTATTTATACCATAAATTTACAAAACAATCCCGAAAATATTATATTTATATAAAATAATATTTTCAAAAATACAAATTTTCGGAGTATTACAGTAATCATATATTTTTTTTCTTTAGAACCACTCACTGTCAGAGCATATCATAGGCTTTTGGTACTTTTTGATTCAAAGTCCAAGTAATACAGCTTCTCTCGTCTAATACCACAATCAATCATCGTCCTGGTTTTGATGTCCTTAAACACAGCAAAATTAGGCCAACATATTACAATATAAGATAAAGTAGTGGTTATTTGAGAAACTGACAAAATGTTATAATTTAAAAATGAAACAACTAAGACATACATTCAATTTAATGTATTGGAGAGAGTCAAAGATTTTTTCCCAATAACTGAGGGTCAAAGTTCTATTTTCAGTAGAGACAAATTTTTGGGTACAGTACTTGAATGGTGAGACTTGTCTAGAATTATATGTCATGTAATCTATTGTACTAGAACAATTATCCATGCATTATTCAAAACAGGTGTTGAAATGTTTGAAACATTACCAACATTGTCTGCAGTTATTTCCAATGCTAAAGCGTTGTCAATAATTTCATTTTCCCCTTTTTTTTTTTTTTTGGACAACTACTGTAGTGGAAGGTTTTTGGTGATTTTTATTTACGCGACTAGGATCCCAACATTCTGGATTGCCACCTGTTCAAAACAATGACTTTTGGAATGACCAGTCTTATGACAATGAGTACATTTGCGTGAAAACTTGTCAACACCGGTAGATCTATCATTGTTGGGTTGTGCTCTATATTTCAACTCAATAAGATAATGGAAGATTTGAAAAGAATAAATTATTACCATTCTTCTAAATCTCGATAATGGAAGATTTGAAAAGAATAAATTATTTCCATTCTTCTAAATCTCATTCCATAAGATAGCAGGAGAACGTAAAATAAAAATAAAATTTTATGAATCCTCTAGATTTCAATTTAATGAGATAATGAAGGGTTCTTGTGAAATAATAATAAATTACTGTTGTTATTCTAAATCTTATTATCTAACTCAAAAATATTTTCTTATAAACTAAATTTAATTTCAATCTACTTTGAGCGAATTTACAAATTAGTAAGTTAAGGGGGAGATCTTTATACAACAATTATTCATTCTCCCAAACGGAGTGAAATTTTTACATGTAGATGGCAAATCACTTCGCTAAACACGCTTTTCTACAAATTTGATCAAAATTAAAAATATTTTTGTTTTTCTATATATCAATCTATTGAAATAATGGAGAAACATAAGAAAAAAAAAAATGTTTTCCATATTTCAAATGAATGAGATAATTGAGAAGAATAAAAAAATATAAAAAAAAGGATAAAAAATATTCTTTCATATTTCGATTCAATGAGATATTAGAGAATTATAAATAAAGGTCTCACGGGATTAATTTTGTCATTTTTACATATTTGACAAGTGATTTTGCTTAGGATCATTTAAAAAGAATTATACGAATGCAGTCTTGGAATAAATGACACATACCACAGTAAATATAATTTTGAAAATAAATTTACAACTCGATAAGTAATAGAACTAAGCAAATTACAAAAAATATCCGTTTATCATTTTCATAAGAGCGACTTGAATATGTGTGCTTTAGTTAGGAAGTCTTATAATTTTCATACTTTTAGGGAAGTTTCTTTACGAGCAATTACATGAGCAAAAATGACACCTATATCTGCACAAGGGGTTAGTTATGTCAAAAATATAGAAAATCCCTCTAGTTGGTTGTATTTATATTTAGGGTTTTTTTTTATTCAGAGTCCTAAAACTTAAAAAAATAAAAAAATAGAAAATAAAAATAAAAAATAAAAAAATTAAGGACTATTAAAATTAGACTTGTGTCAAAAGTATCAAAATAATTATCATTCCAAAATTACCCCTCATTTATATATACAAATTCTACTTAATTTTTGAAATTTCATTAAATTTTATTTTTTAATAATTTTTTTTTAATTTTATTTTTAATTAAAAAATTTATTTAATTTTATTTTCTATTAAAAATTTATAGTTTCTTTTAAAATGACAAATACTCTTATGAAGGGCAATTTTATCATTAAAAATATCAGTAGGAGTTGGTGCATTATTTTTTTTTTAAATAAGACTTGTGAACAATGTTTTATTTGATTGGGTCTCAAAAAATTGTTGTGTTTTAAAATTGGAGTCATGGAAGAAAGCTCTTTGCACGTGGGGGTGGGGGCTAGAATTTCACATCGAATTTGTGAAACTTCCCAAAATAGTCTACATATGAAATGAGTTACTCCACTTGACACAATATGGTTTTAGGTTGGAACCTCCTAATATGATATCAGAGTTAGGTTTGGGAAGTCTCATTTGTTTGTCTCCTATTGTTTGAATGTTTGTTTTGTCTTTTCCGTTGTTTGATCGCATCACGTGAAAGGCGGGATTACAGGTGAGAATGATTATTAGAATCCCACATCGAATTAGTAACGACTCGGTTTCCCAGGGCAGTCACTAGGTTTCTCCCAAGGAGGAATAGAACCAAAATACAAACCACTCCACCACCATGTTTACGTTGCGCCACTCTAATAATAATAATAATAATAATATATTTTTCCAATTTAAAATTTTTAGCTTTTATACAAAACCGTCTATTTTGAAATAAAATTACAAAAATATTTCAACCACTCACTCCTAACAACTGTCCTGACAGCCTCCAAAATAAAATACTCTACCTCCTCTGACTCTACCTAGCACCAATAGTGGACTCGCCTCTAGTTGAGATACCTGAGACTAAATATTTTATCGGTATATTATCTTCATAATATAAAAATAATTTATGAATCAAATATAATTATCAAATACCATTTTTCAAAGATAATATAAATATAACCACATCAGAGTCGAAATAACATTCTACAACTATCATTGGAATGAGAGAATGTATTTAAACCAACCAATCAAATTATTCTTATATATAATAAAATATTTCACACATATTTTCCTACTACCCATAAAATCGTTCTACCTCACGATCGAGAGTGTCGACGGTTCCGTAACCTGTACAATTGTGTCATCTAAGGTGGCTATCAGTGTCAGAGTCATTTAATATCTCCAATGGTAGGAGCAACCACCCTACATGATTTGTCTGATAGGTAACAATATATATCCATCATGAAAGACTTGCATGACAGATAACAACATATATCCACCATGCAAGACTTGTCTGAAAGTTAACAACACATATCCATATCCCGTAGGACATGCCCTCCTGACGAGAAGACAACTATGACATAATCGGATAATAAAATCACTTTTTACATTTAAAAATTTACTTGATCCGTGTAACGTTATAAAATAATTCATTTTAATAAATCCATTTTTTCACATTTTTTTACGAAAATATAATTTGACAATTTACATAGAAGACAGTAAATTCAGCTCGATTTTTATGCTACTAAAAATACGCTATTGTCGTAACACTGACGGAGTCGACGTTGCCTGTAAATCTAACAACGGCAGAGTCTAAATTAAGAATTTATCTAAATAATCTAAAATAACATGCAATACGTAGAATGCATAAATGCACTAAAATACGAAAAATATTATTCTAATAAAATTTATAATTTTTACTTTAATTACGATTCTTCACAAATTCATCATATCTATGTATCAATATAGACTCATTATATTTTCCAAACCCATATATATATATATATATATACTACCCACGCAACACACCCACATATGTATATATATAGGACACCCATGCATACATACATATCTATATATATATATATATAATGAAAAAAAAATTAAAGAATTCACCTGCCGGATGAAGAAGATGATTCATCAAGAGGGTTTTTTAAAAAAAATAAAGTGGAGAATCCTCGAACCTTGAACAAGTGTGTGTATAGATATAAATGTATATACACACATGTGTGTGTACATATAATATATGCATTAAATGCTCAGATCACTCCACCGCCTCAACAAGTTTGTCTTATCTCTTATTGATTAAATACACTTATCACCACATAAGATCAATAATATTTTATTTCAACCCATAATTCTTAAAGATCAATTTTTAAAACTTTCTTATCAATGTTTAGTCTCCTATGATAAGTTACACTAATTCCTCCAAGAATCTTTAAAAATTTCATTTAAGTTTCAAGGGTAAAAGTTAACATTTTTTTTTTTTAAATAGCAACTGTACCCCCAAAATTTTAAAATCTAAATTAAATTAACCAATTAACCCAACAAATTTCTAAAATCAAAATTTTAAATACCAAAGTGACCCATAAAAATTTTAATTATAATATTTAAATGACCCTCTATACCCCATTATTATTATTATTATTATTATTATTATTATTATTATTATTATTATTATTATTATTATTATTTCTAAAATGCAATTAAAAATATGCATATGCAAAGGTCGGGTCTTACAGAATTAGTGAGGCTTCCCGAAGTAGTCTACATATGCAAGGGGTTTCTTCACTTGACACCGTATGGTTTTAGGCTAGAAACTCCTAACAATATTAAAGGAAAAATTACCGAGTGGACCCAAAGTAAACGTGTAATTACCAATTGATTGCAACTGTTTAAATTTGAATCAAGCAATCCCATTGTGCATATATTCCGAACCATTTAGTCCCAATTTCAAAAAACGTTGAAATTAACATGACTAATTTGCCCATTCGTGAATCACAAGATTGGAATTTTTCATATTTAACAATTTCATAACAAAATTATTTTATTAAAATCAAAATAATTATTATTGTATACATTTTTTCACAATCTAATTATATATTCAAATTCATCGGAATAAGATCTTCAAAAGGATATCACATTTGCTATTTTTCTGATTTGTTTATTCGTACATTCATGTTACATTCAACATGGTACTTTCAAAAAAAATTATTTTTGCATTTGTGTTCATTTAACACGATCTAATATATTATCAAAATACAGTTGAGTATAACATTTAATATCCAAATTACCTTTATCAATAAGTCATGTTACATTTAACACCTTCATACAATTTGTGCTACTATTAACATTAATTGATGGTATTTCTATTGAATTGAATGCCATATTCAACACTCATGAGGGCACACAGATTATAGTATTGTTATATATAAAATTCACATGCATCCTAATCCGGAACTCAAAAAAAATTAATAACCCATTTTGAAGATCATGATTTATAGATCATTGTAGTACAAAAAATCATTTAACAACAATCACAATTGAAAAAAATTGTAGGTTTCGTTTTCAATTTCATTATAGTTTATTATCATATTTTGTTTCGCGTTTTTAAGGGTGACAACGTGTATGGAATGTAACGATTAATTAATAGGGACAAATTAGTCCAAGAAATGTCAGTAGGAGTAATCGGTGCAAAAAAAAAAAAAAATTAGATTTATTTGGTAGTTTCCACACTAATTTGGGAGTTGGTGATAAGTGCACCTACATTTAATTGCGTTGATTTTATTGCATTTTGAATCCAAATATACTGAAATATCAAATGACTATGTACTTGGCATGTATTATTGAAATACTAAAACCGTCAAATAGTATTCATGTGCTATACGTTTGATATATCATGTAGCATTCAAAAAGACAAAAAATATTAATGAAATTTAAGAAAACCAAAATTTATTTTTTCTATTTAAATTAAAACCGTGAATTCTAATGGGGGACACCGGTGTGGTGTCAGCCAAAAAATCTCCGGCGTGAGAATAAATTAATCTAAATATAATGAGAATAAATTGTACACTTCAATCAAAGTCCCCATTACCAGTTACCTTCCTCCCTTTTTATAGGGTGATCTGTTTGTTATCTCTTAAATGGAAATATCATTCAGTTACTCGTATGTCTCTACCGTTACGTATAATAGCCATTATCCCCGTATTTAAGGAAGAATACTTGTAACGGTCTCCATTAATGGAGGATTGTTACAGTCAATTCAGACTTATTCTAATATATACAGGTTTAGACCGAAACTCTTAAATGACTAGTTTCTTCTTTGACTTTTGACACCTTGGGGCTTATACATACCCAATTATAGACCTTATCATGTGGCCGCCCATATATTCATATAGATCACTAAATCAGTGTTTGAATCATGGACTTATGCTGGCCCAGCCCACTTAACAAGCGAGTTTACCTGACTCCAATTCAGAGCCCATATAACGAATTCGACCCGTTTAGGATTTTATACCTAGGTCAATTTGGGGCAGGAGTTTTACACACATCATTTACCCTCTAGACTTTTGCGATGATTCAGACAAAGAGAAACGAAATATCATTTCTTCCTTGAGTAAGTTCTTCCTTGCATCCCTTTGATTCTCGACATTTTTCTTCGCATTTTGACTTGTTATTCATTATTTCACAAAATGTCATCAAATCAATCAATTAACTCCATCGAAGCGGGATCATCGTCAAATCTTGCAATGGAATAGACAGCGACTGCCCAAGCTCCTTCGCATTCTAACCCTGATATAGATCTAGAAGCAAGTAAGTTTCCAATAGAGTGGCTCTCAGCATTTAGGGAACAACATAGTATTCCTTTACCGGTGTCGATTAGGGTTCCATCTAAGGATGATCGTCCTCAAGATTCCAGAGAAAATAAAGTTTGTCTTTATCTCTAGATGTTCGAGTATGGACTCACTCTTCCTTTTTCCTCACTCATCCGCCATCTTTTTCGCCAAATAGAAATTACTCCAGCTCAGCTAACTCCAAACAGTTTTCACCAAATTATGGGAGCCATAGTTCTTGATAGACGAAATAACGTTACCCTTTCCGTTGATATAATTAGATGTATAAGCTAACTTAAATGCCTTGCCAAAATCGATAGACATTACCTTTCTATCCCCAAGGAATTTTCGTTTCTTATAGACCTTCCAACGAAGGTCAGAGACTGGCAGCCATGGTTCCTCTTCTTTTCTGGAGATTGAGAATTCTCTTCTGAGGAAATGAGACAGTCCTCAATGGTGCCAAAACGCTTCAGCTCCCCAAGTAATAATATACCCAACAGTCTATTTCTTAATTGAAATTCTGCTGAAGTAATTTTGATCATATTTATCGATTTATCAAATGCAGGTGATAACACTTGTCGAAAACTCGGTCTTATTCCAAGACTTAAAGAAGAATTGAATAAGCTTCTAATCCCCAAAGACCGCCTTTACAGAGAATTAGCTTATTGGCCATTCATCCGACCTACAATGGATCCATCTCGTCTTCAAGAATTAACTGAACTTCAAATCAATACCCGGAAAAGGAAAAGACCGGCAAAGAGACTCACCAAAAAGACTGATCAATCATCATCTCAGCCTCCTTGCAATGTTGCTGGCAGCCTAACCATCCATCAAGAAATTTCTCATGATGACCCTAAAATAGAAGTATTAGATGATGACTGCCAACCTCTCATCTTTCACCGAAAAAACGTTATTCCTGTGGCAGTTCCATCCTTGGTTCGCACCACTGAACAAAATCAAGGTGAACCATCTTCTACTTCCAGGTCAGCTTCTCTTTCAAGATCAGCTGATATCCCTGCCGCAGAACCTTCTGTTGCGATCCTCCAGTTGTTGATCCTCCTACAGCTAGTCATCAGTCTTCCCCAGTCCCTACTTCCAGCCAAAGAACCTGCCGAGGAATGACTAAACAACAAATGTGTCAGCTTATTGATGAAGTTGGTCCTTTTGTTCCAGGTCGTCATGCTATTTTCGATGACGCCATTAAATTTCTTTATGACCAATCCTAAGACAAAGGCAAGAAAAGGACTGAAGGCAAGAACAAACCCGAAATCTTTCGAATGGTGATATGTGCCATTCTCCAGGTATTTGCACCATTTTAATCTATCTTTACTGAGTAATCTGACTGTTTGACCTCATCTAATAACAACCTTATCATATCAATGTATGCATATGTCCTCCGCTCTGGTCAATTGTACTAAGGATGAGAACGAGCTGGATACCCAACTGATGCACCAAATGACTGAGCTCAGCAAGGTTGAGGCTAAAGTACAAGATTTGGAAAATGAGAAGTTAAGGCTTGCCACCGATCTTGCCTTGTCCAGATCTTCTCAAGAACAGTTCAAAGCTGAATTGTAATTTGCCAATGAACAAAGGAAGGCTCTCCAAAAGAGTAATATACTTTTCTGCTCTGAGAATAGAGAGCTTAGGATGTCAATCACTACGATCAGAGAAGAATGCACTTCTCTCAGAGAAGAATCCCGCAACCTTCAGAGGAACTTGCTTCAGCCCGTTTGATAATTGACCAGAAGGATGCCAAAATCAAAGAAAAAGATGTTGCCCTCCAAAGAAATCATGATCAGTTCCAAGAGAAAGAGGTTGCTCTTCAAAGGCTTCATTCTAAAAAAAGAGCAAATGTCTGTAGAATTGTCTAATGCACAAGAGAAGGCCAAAAAAGGCATTGACCACCTATGGTCTTCTTTCAAGAAATAATCAAAGAGGCTTCAGAAGGTCGGCTTTGCTTTTTGCCAAAGGCGGGTGTCAGAGGAGCTTCCTAAGGCCAATCTCTCCTTCCTAGATCTTGATGACGAAACAGAAGAAGTAACCGAAGAACATCAAGATTTACCCAGTTCAGCAGCCGAGGTGCCAGCAGAGAGCTCAGCACGGAATGTTGCTCCAGATAACACCAACTGATAACTCAACCAAACTTTGGTCAAATCAACTAATTCCTGCCGATCTACATCTTCTTCTTTTTTATATATCTTTTCACCTTTATCTTCTATTGGTCTGTAATTAACTTTATTAATGACCATATCTTTAATCATCATGACCTGTAACTGAACAGTCACCGCCGTTACAATTTTCAAGATTTTTTGTGATGATTACAGTACGTTTTTATAAGCACATGTCACTTCCTCATTTAATGTGTGTTTTTTTTTTCGACGCTTTAACTATCTTCCTCCATTCCTCTTACTTAACTATTTAAAGGCACAACAGGTTCTTCATATCTTCAAGAAACCATTCCTTTGACAGTCATGGGCTCCACCATATGGATTAACAGCCCTTTTGTCAATTCAAGAATCTAAGTTGAGAGACAAAACGAGATCGAACTAGGGGAGTGCTTTCATTCTTTCATGCAGACAGCCATGAATACTAGAGATGAGTATCCATGCCTTCGCGCTATGGAAAAAGCTTCTTCCATCTTCGCTGCCATGGAATCGGCCCATTGCCAAGCCGTATCTCACTATCTTGATGAGAAAGATGAATTGAAAGATGTTGAAAAGAGTAAGAAGGATCTGATCCTTAACTTCATCTACCAGAAGCTTTACGCTAATGCCATGAAAGCGAAGAGCGATACACTCCTGAAGAAGAATGAGGAAAATAGGAAAACAAATTCATGAACTGATCCGAAAACTCAACCAATATAAAGATCATGAATTTTTCATTTCCAACCCCGACTCAGAGGATCTTGACTCTCTTGCTTCTGCAGGGTCGGATTGAAGCGCCTCCCACTCAACCCCAGATGATGAAGAAAAAAAAACTTTTTTTTTTTTTCTCTTTGTAAGAACAGTTTGTATCTTTTTTTTTTCTTTTTTTTTTTTTTTTGAAAAACCCATGTATCATTTCATTAATACGAATGGGTTTTTATATAATAATAATATCTTGTCAGCCCTCCTTCGTAACAAAATTAGGATACATAACTTAGTTACGAATCGTTGAACAAGCATATGATAGTAGAAGGATAAACTCTGGATTAATACCTTGAATGCCCTCCATTTGAGTGTTAAACTTAGGGATTTGAACTACTCAGCTTAATTAGGAACTTGAAAACTTAAGTGTTTGCTGAGCCAATACACCCTAATAGAATGTTGAGTTGTACTATAAGTTGAAGAACTCAGTTGTCTGTTGGACTTAGGTGCCCAGTTAAATACTGAGCTAATGTACTCAGTTAAATTCGGAGTTGAGAAACGCAGTTATATGTTGGGCAGAGGAGCCCAGTTAAATGCTGAGCTAATGTGCTAAGTTAAATTTTGAGTTGAAAAACTCAGTTGTAGGCTGGGCTGAGATGCCCAGTTAAATGCTGAGCTGTTGGCTCAATTAAATTTTGAGTTGAAGAACTCAGTTGTTTGATGGGCTTAGGTGCCCAGTTAAATGCTGAGCTATTGGCTCAATTAAATTCTGAGTTGAAGAACTCAGTTGTTTGTTGGGCTTAGTTGCCCAGTTAAAGGCTAAGCTGATGTGCTAAGTTAAATTCTGAGTTGAAGAACTCAATTGTAAGCTGGGCTGAGGTACCCAATTAAATGCTGAGCTTTTGGCTTAGTTCAATTCTGAGTTAATAAATTCAGTTATTTGCTGGACTGAGGTGCCTAGTTTAATGCTGAGCTGATGTGCTCAGTTAAATTATGAGTTGAAGAACTCAGTTGTTTGTTGGGCTTAGATGCCTAGTTAAAGGCTGAGCTTATGTGCTCAGTTAAATTCTGAGTTGAAGAACTCAGTTGTAAGCTAGGCCGAGGTGCCCAGTTAAATGTTGAGTTTTTGGCTCAGTTAAATTCTGAGTT
Source organism: Eucommia ulmoides (assembly GCA_016647705.1). NCBI lineage: Eukaryota > Viridiplantae > Streptophyta > Magnoliopsida > Garryales > Eucommiaceae > Eucommia > Eucommia ulmoides. Next base: position 7,350,811 of record CM028328.1, read on the forward strand.
GATAAACTCAGTTGTTTGCTGGACTGAGGTGCCCAGTTTAATGCTGAGTTGATGTGCTCAGTTAAACTCTGAGTTGAAGAACTCAGTTGTAAAAAACACAATCCTATGGAATTAAACATTTATTTCTTTTATTAAAAAAAAATGCATTCAGAAGACAACTTATTTAAAAAGAAAAAGAGATTAAAGATAAAGAACTCATACAAAATACTTCCGCAAATGGGAGACGTTCCAAGGTCTAGGAACAGCAACTCCATCAAGTTCTTCAAGACAATAAGTTCCTGATCTATTAACTTTAATGAAGCGATAAGGGCCCTCCCAGTTTGGAGCGAACTTTCCTAGGCGAGCTTCTGGTCAGTGAGGCATTACCGGTCGAAGTACCAAGTCTCCAATAGTAAAACTCCGTGGGCGAACTGCATGATTAAATCTGCGTGTCATCTTAGTCTTGTAAGCTACCATACGTATTAATGCCTTTTCACGCTTTTCTTCAAGTTGATCCAATTCCTCTCGTATGCAGCCTTCATTGTTCCTTAAATCAGCAGTAACAACTCTTCTGGTTGGCACCCTAATCTCAACTGGAACGACAGCTTCAGTTCCATAAGTTAAATAAAATGGTGTTTCTTTAGTTGTAGATGTCAGGATGGTGTGATAAGCCCATAAAACTCCAGGAAGTTCTTCCACCCATTGGCCTTTAGCATCATCTAGGTGTTTTTTGAGTGCCTCTTTAATTGAACGATTGGTCACCTCTACTTGTCCGTTTTCTTGGGGATATACCGGACTGGACGTTCGATGTTGTATATTGAGTTCATTGTACATCCAACTAACTTTTCCTCCTGTAAATGGAGTTCCATTGTCGGTTATAAGAACAGCAGGTATGCCAAAATGGCAAATGACTTGTTTCCAAATAAAATTCTTTACTTCATTTTCACCCACGGTTACAAAAGCCTCTGCTTCAACCCATTGGTAAAATAGTCTATCACCACCAAAAAGTATTTTTTGTTTCCAGGAGCTAGAGTAAAAGGACCCAAAACATCCATTCCCCACTGAGCAAACGGCCAAGTACTAGTGATTGGAGTTTGTTGCTGAGCTGGGACCTTGATATCATTAGAGAATCGTTGGCACTTGTCGCACTTTTGTATATATTCTGCTATATCAGTGCGCATGGTTGGCCAATAATATCCCACTCTCAACACTTTATGAACCAAGGACCTTCCCCCTTGATGATTACCGCACACGCCTTTATGTATTTCTTGTAAAACATAGCTTGCATCTTTTAGTCCTAAACACAACAACAAAAGTTGGGAAAAAGATCGCCTATACAGTTTATCGTCGAATAACACATACCTTAACGATTTATAAACAATTTTCCTAGCGGCATCTCTATCATCTGGTAAGACTCCTTTCTTCAGATACTTAACTATAGAGGTCCTCCAATCAATTTTTTCATCCAGTTGACCTATACATGCACACTGAGGAGTTGGAATGATCGATGGCTGATCTAGAAACACAACCAATTTAGACTTTTGATCTAATCCCAAAGTCGAAGCAAGTACAGACAAAGCATCAGCCTTGGCGTTTTCAATTCTTGAGATGACTTCAAATTTGTAGCTTTGAAACTGGGAAGTGAGATCTTTTACTTTCTCTGCATAGAGGCGTAATTTGTCTCCGTTTATAGGAAACAAGTCATTGACCTGATTTATCACTACTTGAGAATCTGACTTCACCTCCATATGTTGGGCACCTAACTCCTTGGCAAGAGTTAGCTCGAGAACCACTGCTTCATACTCCACTTCGTTGTTGGAAGCTTGGAATCCTAACTGCATGGCTTTTTCAAGCTGATCTCCCTTAGGTGTTTGTATGATTATTCCTACTCCAAATCCTTTCACGTTTGAGGCTCCATCAACCCGTAACTTCCACTGGGCGGCAAAACAGGTTGTTGCTTCTTCATTCAATAGAGGGGTAAATTCAGCAATGAAGTCAGCTAAAACTTGCACTTTGATTGCTGTTCTAGGCTTGTATTTGATGAAAATTTTACCCAGCTCAACAGTCCACTTCATTAGACATCCAGATGCTTCTGGTTTGTGCATTACTACCCAGAGTGGGTATAAAGTCAGCATAGTTACTACATATGCTTGAAAGTAGAGCTGGAGCTTCCTAAAAGCAATTACCAAAGCTAAATCTAGTTTTTCCAACTCCGTATAACGGGTTTCAGCTGAAACCAACGATTTGCTGACGTAGTAGACCGGTCTCTGCCCTCCTGTATGTTCCTGAACCGATGCAGCACTTACTGCTACAGGAGTTACTGTCAAATATAGCTTCAACTTTTGTCTTGGGTGTACATTTGCCAATGTTTCCACTGAGCCCAAGTAATCTTTAATAGACTGAAAAGCACGCTCACAGTCATCATCCCACTGAAAGGTCTTGTTTTCCCTCAAACTTTTGAAGAAGGGAGCACACCTATCAGTAAATTTTGAGATGAATCTGTTTAAAGCCGCCAATCTTCCAGTCAACACTTGAACTTCTCGTATAGAAGAAGGGGATTTTAGATTATTGATAACTTCTATTTGTCCTAAATCTACTATAACGCCGAGCTGAATAACTACGAAACCAAGAAACTTGCCGGAAGTGACCCCAAAAACGCACTTTTCAAGATTCAACTTCATATTGTACCTTCTTAGAATAGAAAAAGCTTCAGCCAAATAAGAGAGGTGATCTGTTTGCTTAGAACTTTTGACCAGCATATCATCTATATAAACCTCCATGGTGGTCCCAATTTGATCTTGAAAAATGCGATTCACCAATCGCTGATACGTAGTACCTGCATTTCTCAAACCGAAAGGTATTACTCTATAACAATAAGTACCTTTTGGTGTGATAAATGATGTTTCTTCCTCATCTTGCTGATCCATGCGGATTTGATTGTAGCCTCAGTAAGCATCCATCATAAACAGGCGTTGGTGCCCAACAGCAGCATCAACCATCTAATCAATCCTTGGCATCGGATAATAATCTTTAGGGCATGCTTGATTCAGATCGGTAAAATTCACACACATCCTCCATTTTCCATTCTTCTTTTTTACAAAAACTGGATTAGCCAACCATCTAGGGTATGTTACTTCCGTGATGTGGCCAATAGAAAGCAATTTCTTCACTTCAGCTTCAATTACTTGTTCTTTCTCAGGATTGAACGTTCTTGTTTTTTGCCAAACTGGAGGATACGATCTGCAGATGCCCAAACGATGAACAGCAACATCAGTACTTATTCCTTTCATATCAGTCGGCGACCAAGCAAAAATATCCAAGTTCATTTGAAGCAGTTTCCTGATATTCGCTTCCTCAGTCTGGCTTAATGATTCGTCAATCAAAAGCTTCTGAGTTCCGTCAGTGAAAGTTATTTTTTTAACTTGCTCAGCAAGTTGAATCACACTAGCATGTTCTCTGAAATCATCAATCTCTCCTGCCGAGTCTACAGGTGGACCTGTTTCATGAACTTTCTTTGAGTGCTATAAAGGAGAGCTTTTGCCCTTCATAGCTATGGCAAAACACTGCCTTGAAGAGGATTAATCTCCCCTTATAACTGCCACTGAATCTCCTATGGCATACTTCACACATTGGTGATATGTTGACACTACAGCTCTCATCGCGTGCAACCATGGACGACCCAGAATGGCATTGTATGGCGATATGGAGTCTATTACCATGAATTCCGTGTCCTTTGTGTAACACTGTTCCTCCTTGTTGGAGGTGACTGACAAAATAATTTTGCCACATGGAGAAGTAAGCTCATCATTAAATCCTACCATAACAGTCTGTGTTGAGCTCACGTCTGAGCTCGGCACTCCCATCTATTTCAGAGTACTAACAAAGATAATGTTTGTTGAGCTACCATTATCAATCAAGATACATCGGACCTAGAAACTTGAGATCCACAAAAATATGACTAAGGCATCTTTATGAGGGTGAACAATCCCTCTACAATCATCCTCAGAAAATGTGATAATAGGGCCTGGCTTTGTTACTGTCAATGATTCCCCATAATAATGTTCTAACGTCTCTTCATGCACCTTTCTTTTTTGTGCACGATTGGATTCCCCAATACTCGGTCCGACTGAATTTATCATGAAGATTACCTCTCGATTTTCTTTAGGATGCTCTTCCTTCCGCTCTCTTTCTCGACATTTTTCACCTCGGTTATCATTTTTGAGCCTCTTCTTGTCCCTGGGACGATCTTGCATATAATCCCGCAATTATCCCAAGTCCGCAAGTCGCCTGATCTCCTTCTGAAACTCCCAGCAATCATCTGTATTGTGACCATGATCCTTATGGAAATTGCAATACTTAGAGCGATTCTTCCAATTTGACTTAGTGGTCTGTCTAGGAGGCCATTGAATTATATCAGACGTATGAATCTCCTACAGGATCCGTGAGATCGGCATGCGTAATCCAGGAAGGCCTGGTTCCTGGCGAACTTATGGCCTGAAATTTGAATTCCTTGTTCAGTTTTTACGCCTATCAGACGTTCCAGTTTTTGCTTTGCTAATATCTTTCTCATTTTGCTTGAGATGATCTCGAATTAACTCCTTGCCTTCTCTAGCCAGTTTTACATCTTCTAGCTTCATGTAAGGTTTGGATTTCTCCATCAACTCCGTGATACTCCGAGTGCACTTTTTGGTTAAAGAATCTTGAAATCGACGAGGACACAACCCTGATGTAAAAGCATTGGTAACAAAGTTTGTATCACAACCTTCAATGCAAGTCAGTTCCTCATTAAACCGGCTCATATACTGACGCAAAGTTTCTCTTTTTTCCTGACGCAGATCTAGCAGAAAATCCGGCCCTTTCATTAACCTCTGATAGGTTATGAAACGGTTGATGAACCTATTTCCAAACACATTAAACGACGTTATAGAGTTCATAGGGAGAGAATGCAGCCATTCAAGAGCTGATCCCTTCAGAGTGGTAGCAAAAGCTTTGCAAATGGTGGAATCGCTGGAATTATACAAATTCATGACATATTTGAACTGTCGAATATGGTCCACTGGATTAGTTCTCCCATCGTACTTTTCGAACTTCGTCGGATCGTACCTTTCAAAAAGTGGGATAACCAGTATTTTCGGGGAGAAGGACATCTCAATACCCTTCAATAATGCATCTAGCTCGTCCAGAGGTCGAACTCTCTCCACTTGACTCCTAATGTAAGGCCCAAATCATAGTACGTACATCAGTGATAGTTGCATTTTAAAGTATTGGAAAATTCGGGGTAAATTTTTGTTAATAAAAATCAAAATTAAAAGTTTAGGGGTCAAATTTGAAATTTAGAAAACATGGAAATTAAACTTGAGATCCAAATTGATAATTAACATCAAAAATTGAAAATAGTAAGGGTGACATTATAATTTTAGAAACTTGTAAAAGTTGAAAATGATTAAAATAAGATTTAAAGAAAGTTAGGGGGAGGAAAGTGCATTTTAACTAAAGTTTTTTTAAAACACATATATGTATATTATATGCTGTGTGTGTGTAACGAGACTCAAACCAGCCGGCAAGGGAAATCGGTGTGGGCAACGTGGCAAGCCAGGAATGACTTCTCCCACTAATCTCATGCAATATATACTCCCTCTTGCATGTGGAACTGAGGGATAATCTCAAACCCAATCTAAAAATCACTCAGAAAATCTAGAGAGAGAGAGAGAGAAGAAACAAGAGAGAGCAGGCCAGAGTTCGGGTTTGAGAAGCGATCGTCGGCGAGGGTGTCGAAGGTACATGGGGGTGTGATCGTCGACGTAGAGGCCCATCGGTCCGTTTAGAGAGAGAGAGGGTTCGACGGTGGTGAGTTTCAGATCATAGCCGTTGCTCCGGCGCAGGTGTTGTGTGTGTGTGCATTTTGTGTGTGTTGTTCGATCACCGTTGTTGTGTCGTTGGTGGGCGTCATTGTCAGTCCGGTAGGGGTGTCGTCGCCATCTCTCCGGTTGGGTGAGTGGAGTGTGTGTGTGTGTGTTGGCTGTAAACCCAGAACAAGAAACGGAGGAGAAAGAGAGAGAGAGGTCGGCGTAGGGGTGGTGAGATCCGACGAGCATGGGTGTGAGTGGGTTCAGACGGTTGTCGATCGTCGGGGGTGGCGTTCGGCGGAGTGGGTGTGTTTTTCGTTTCTTGTTTGGTGCAGCGTGGTTGTTGTGTATGTTTCCTGACCATCGACGCTGTGCGTATTGGTTGTTCGTCGGTTTTGTTCGGTCGGCGGGTGTGTGGGTGTTGTCGGCCGGTAAAGGCGGTGCAAGTGGGTGCTGGGATCGCTGAAGAAGGTCGGCGGTCGGTGACAGTAAGGAGAGAAAGTTCGATCGGCGGCTGGTCCTTAAATCGAAGCAGAAGCAACAGCGGGAAGAAGAAACAGAAAAAGAAAAAAAAAGAAAAAAATTACACAAACCACCCTACTAAAAATCAAAATCCATCTCGCGGCCCGTGAACGATTCGGAACGGGTAACCTTTTTTTTGTTAAGTTTATTTTAGTTTATTAAATTAAATTCTAGCATCGAAATGTTTTAACCGGACTAATAAATTTGGGACCGTTCGTATCATTAAATTTCATGTAGTAACTTTTGACGAAATGAAAATTTACCAAATAATAATTTTACATAATAAAATATGAGGAATGGGAAAATACGGAACATAGGGCCTGCATTTCCATGATTGGGTCATTTTTATCTAAAATATTAATTTAGGCCATATCACTAATAGGTTCGCAGGCACCGGAGTAACGTTAGAGTATAGTCGGTAAAAGCTTTTGGGAGCAGATCACGAGGTGAGTGTACTGTCTTTTTACCAAACTATATATATATATATATATATATATGATGGAAAATGGTTGTAGTTAAATTAAATGATTTCAAAATTATATGGATCAAGTAGGTTTCTGGGTAAGTTGAGAAAAATGGATTTTCGATGAATTGTATTGGTTTCGAAAGAAAGTTGAAAATGGGTTGTTTTTTTTTTTTTGCTGAAATTTGGTGCTTTTAAAAGAGAGTGAAAAATATCATTTTTTCTAAATATGTATGGTTTTCAAAAAAAAAAAAAAAAGTGAAAAAATGATTTTGGTAAAATTAGACGTTTCCTTTTAAAATAAAGTGAGAAATATGATTTTCGGATAAAAAGTCAATTTTTGGAAAAGAGATGTGGTTGTGTGATTTGACGATGTTGTTGATTAGACGATGCTATTGATTCGTAATTTGGCGATGTTATTGACTTCACAATACTATAGTATTTATCTGCTTTGGCAAAATGATGATTATCTGCTTCGGTAGAGTGATAGTATCGATTTGACGATGTTATCGATTTGACGATGTTATCGATTTGACGATGCCATAGTATTTATCTGTTTCGGCGGAGTGATGTTATCCGCTTCGGCAGAGTGATGTTTATCTGCTTCGGTAGAGTGATATTAGACGTTTATACTGCGCAGTGATTATCCACTTCGGCGGAGTAATGGGTGTTCGTAGGAAGGCATATCTTACGGATGGTACGGTACCGTTTCAAACTCCCAATCGTGAGGTTAAAACGATTACTAGGGCTGGCCAGTGTGTGTGTTTGAAGTGTGTGCTTAAAAAGTGTGTTTGAGATGTGTGCTTGGGATGTGATGTTTTACGTATATTGGCTGATTTGATATTTATTATCATGGTGATTAGTATGATTTTTATATTAGTTGGATTTGAATGGGACTTAATTATGTCGCTTTATTTTCCCTGCTTTTATAATGGGAATTTTACGAGCTATATGGTATTTATAAACTTACACTTGATCCATTTAGATGTAATAGAATGAGTTTTATTATAAAAAAAAATATTTTTACTAAGAAAACAGTATACTCACAGGTGAAGCAGCTAGGAGTCGGTCCCCTACTGGCGCTAGGTAGAGTCCTACGATGGAGTCATGTAGAGGGTTGAGATAAGCTTTCTGAGGCAAACTTGTGAGGGGTTTATGGTATTATATTTTGCTGTTATTATATTTGGGGAACAAGTATGTTTCCATAACAGAAATATGTATAGCTCCATATAGATGATGGTTTATTGATATATATATATATATATGCATATTGTCGTGTAATAGATGGTTGATTGGTTGTTTTCGGTGATGTCATGATGTCGTCACGCCAGCCCGGGATGTCGGGTGTTCGGGACGGGTCGTGACACCTAATTTGTCGATGTGAATCAACAGTCTCAGTTTGAATACCGGTCCCTCGTTCTGGTTGATGACTGGCCTCTCCCTAGGCAGGCCGTTCTTCATAAGATTGAGGATCAGCATATCGTGGAGTTTCTACATCCTCCCTGACTCCATGAGTGTTCGTATTGAACTGCGACCTATTGTCAGCGATTATGCCAGCCATGTACTTGATAGTTTCAACCATCTCAGCTATTTTCGCGTTAAGAGCGTCTATTTTTGCATCCATATTTACTGCAACGGATGGTATGTCAGACGAAATCTCTTCACGCTGCTCCGAACGATCATCTTTGTATTGTTCCTCAGGTACATCTAGGACTGATGGCAGTGGTAAGTCATTATTCCGACTGGTCACCGATGCCCTAACTCGCAAGTGCCTCATATCAGCAACATAGTGTTTTACGTTCGTTTTCTCATAGACGGCGCCAAATGATGTAGTCAAAAATTCTCAATCATGTGTTAATCTCCACACGTACCAGAAAATCTTTCATCTTCCTTCTTTACCTGCAAAATCGTGAATTCTAATGGGGGACACCGGTATGGTATCAGTCAAAGAACCTCCGGCGTGAGAATAAATTAATCTAAATATAGTGAGAATAAATTGCACACTTCAATCAGATCCCCCATTACCAGTTATTTTCCTCCCTTTTTATAGGGTGATCTGTTTGTTATCTCTTGAATGGAAATATCATTCAGTTGCTCGTATCTCTTTACTGTTACGTATAATCGCCATTATCCCCGTATTTAAGGGAGAATATCTGTAACGGTCCCCATTAGTGGAGGGTTGTTACAGTCAATTCAAACTTATTCTAACGTATACAGGTTTAGACCGAAACTCTGAAATGACTAGTTTCTTCTTTGGCTTTTGACACCTTGGGCTTATACATACCCAATTATAGGCCTTATCATGTGGCCGCCCATATATTCATATAGATCACTAAATCAATGTTTGAATCATGGGCTTATGCTACCCCAACCCACTTAACAAGCGGGTTTACCTGACTCCAATTCGGAGCCCATATAACGAATCCGACCCGTTTAGAATTTTATACCTAGGTCAGTTTGGGGCGGAAGTTTTACACACATCATAATCATAAAATTCTTTTGAATCTCCACAATAGAGGTTTCTTTCATATTCCTCCACATCATTGTAGGTAGGCGCCTGAAGCTCATTATGTAAACTAGGAGTAGGAGTCGTTTTCCTTTCCTTCCATTTTCCTTTATCTGAGTTGGTGGATGTATTTGCAGGTTCAGTCTTCTTGTCATTGTCTGAAAATGCAACTTTTGTTATAGTTTTGTTCTTTTTTCCTTCTTTCCTGAAATTAGTTTTTCAACGTAATAATAATATTAATCTTCGAACGTTTTTTGGAGATTAGTTTAAGATAATAGAGAACATTCACTATGGAGCATTTGAAACTATAGGATGTACAGTACAATTTTTCCATAGTCAAGATGTTTTTGATAAAAACTAAAGCTTTAGACTACTTTATAAAAAATGTTGATACCATTTACTTCTCTTGTCATTTGACATATAATCACATGACCCCCATCATTTTTCAAACATCACGGATAGGGGTGTAAATGGATTTGGTTCTGTTTTGGAAGTTAAGAAAATCAAACCAAACATTTCAAATTCTATTATTTGGAATTGAACCAAACTATTGGGATTCTGTTTGGTTCGATTCAGGTTATATTTTTTGAAATTCAACTAAATATTTTGCAAATATTTAATTTACATGATACAGTTGGAAAAAAATAGCAACAAATCCAAAACAAAGTTAATTAGTTTACTATCCTTGAAAAATGTATAGCCATAAAAAAGTCATGTCGCATCTCTTACGGCTCGTTTGGTTGAATGGAATGGAATCAAGGTGGAATGGAATAGAATAAATGGAATGAAGAAGGAATATAATAGATTTGTCAATGGAATCACTATTTCATTATTTTATTTGGTTTTCATGGAATGAGAGAAAGAATAGAATAGTGAAATATAAAAACAGTCCAAAATGTTTTTTTAGATATTAATTTTGAATATGTATTTAATAATAGATCATTTAAAAACACAAAATAATTACAAATAAGTTTGGTTCTAATTAATACATTGGTACATATATATATATATATTGACTTGACTTGACTTGACTTGCCCAATGGATGAATATTGAGGTAGGCTTTTGGGAATAGGCATTTATGTAATTTATTATTTGATTCCATTACGATGGATTTGATTCCATTCCATCTACAGTGGAATTAAATTCCCTACCTTTTCATTCCAATAGAATCAATTTTTTTATTTCATTAAATAACCACACATGGGAATCGGAATCGATGGTGGAAAGACTATTCCATTCCACTCCGATTCCGTTCAACCAAACATGTCGTTAATCTTATATATTTTTTTCATCTTAACAAATCAATTCATAAAATATAAAGCTTAAATTAATCCAATAGTTGTAACAATATTTCCTATCGGCCAAAGAAATTTCATTCTTATTCATTACTTGTAGTTAACTATTCGAATGCACCATATGGATATAGAGATATATAGTAAATATAATATTTTACCTCAATTCACTTACAATTTTTAAAGGTTAAAAACTAAATCATACCAAACAACTTGCTGAGACCCATTTTCTTTGTACAAGTTTAAAAAGTATTTTGTTTTGACGGATTATAAATTTGTTGTATTTGGATAGGTGAGAACTGTTTATATAGGCTTTTATTTCTTCAATATTCATCAACTTGAAGAAAGAAAAAAAAAATCTTCATTTTTCATTTCCATTAATTTCACAATATTCGAGTGATTATATTTGTTTTCAATAGTTTTTAGAGAATAAATGGGTTTAATGTCATTTATCTCCCTTCTCATTTGCTATGTTACCGTAGACATGTCCTATATTTAACAAATAGCACGGGATTCCCTTGTCAAAACAAAAAAAATGTGGTTAAAAGTCCAAATTATCCCATTTTAAATCAACCAAATAAGAGAGAGAAAAAGGAAAAATTATACGAATTCAAAAACATACCAACGTAAAACAAAATGAGCTCGTTGATTGTAAGTCAAATAATAAGGGATGTAAGTGATAATAACCCGTTGAAATAATCCAATATTCATTAATTTGCATGCATGTGTTTTTTTTAATAGAAAATAATTTGATTTGTTGATTCCATGCCAGTGAGATAAAAAAAAAAAAGGGTCAGATAATGTCAAAGACATGAATTTATCACATAAGAATTAAAGGGAAACGAATTGTTGAAAATTTATAAATGCTTAATTTTATCGTTCATTTTATAAAGTGGATGAATACTTAGTGTTTCATAATTGCTATCCTAAAATAATAGTGTATTTCAATTTTTTATTATTTATTTAAAATATTTTAAATAATAAATATACAAACTAATCTTAAAAATCTAAAATTATTAATTTGTTAAAATTCCAACATACTGTTGTGGTGGTGGCGACGGGAAACAAGGGGGTGAGGTGTTGACGGAGGTGTTGACCGCAGAGGGTGCCGTCGGAGAAACCCAGTGGGATTGGGGACCGAAGGAATTTTAAGGAATTGCTAGTGAATTTTTTAAAATAAAATGGTTAAAAATTCTAGTGTTTGTGATTTTTGGTAAAAATAAAAGAAAATAAATATATCTTTTTAATATACAAGTGAGGAATAATCGAAAAAAAATTGGTCCAATAATTTAACTAGTATTTTTCAAATGAAAGAAGAGACGATTTATCAAATGACGGGAGAAATAATTAACAGAAACTAAACATGCCCACAAAAAAGTCCATATTTTTCTATTTTAATTTTTTTTTGTTTTTTGCAAAAAGTGTTTACAAACCAACACGCTTACTTCGATTCTATAACCTACCAAGCGATTTTAAAAACGCATTCTCCTCATATCGTCCTGGTGCAGTAAAAATTAAATTTCTGGAGTGTCACTCAAGAGAGTCGAACCCTGGTCGACAAGGAAAGAAGACACCTCTCTTGCCAACCGCACTAACAACTCTGGATAAATCCATATTTTTCGGTTAGATACAAAACTGTCAACTTCTTCCTCGCGATACTACACGAAGAAGCCCTTAATCCCATCAGAAAATCCAACTACAAGAACTACATGATCACACACACATGAAAAAAGAAAATACCAATTAGAAAACTTCAGAGGAGAATCATTAAGACATCAAAACCTAAATGAATCCCCATACTTGCTCCTCATACTGTAGTGATCAAACTTCCGGTCCCCGCCGTAATCCTCCACCCCTGTCACCGGTTTCACCTCCCCGAAAACCGCCTCGCCGCCGCTGCCGGCCTTCCGGTGATGCTTCGGCCTTTCTTTCTGACTCTTGGACCTCACTGGAGCCTCCCCAGAACCACCGTAATACTCCGAAAACTCTTGCCGTCTCGAAGACCTATGCTTTGGATCTTTCAAACTGGCCGATCGCATTTTCACCGGTTTATTAATTTCTTGATAATTTTCTGACAAATTCGGGTTATGGACATGCCGGGTTTCGATTATCGGAGACGGTTTTCGGTTTTTTTGGACCAATGGGTGCCCATTTTGATCGTCTTCAGGCATAATAAGGGAGTCTTTTAATGGGGTGAGGTTGTTTTTGGAGGGTTTTGGTTTGAATCGGAAGGGGATGAAGTTTAGAAAGAGAGTACCCAAAAATTCGAGCCCGAGCTTGGAGAGGTCGATGATGAGTTGGCCGAAAGATGGCCAAACTGCTTCTTCTTCAGTGTTTATTGATTCCACGACTGGAGGAGTCGGTTTCTCATGAATTTGCTGTTGTTCCTGAGATTCGATCCCGGCCGTGGGTTGTTTTTGTACCTGTACATATCGCAGATTAAGGTCAAATCACAAATTGTGTTTGTCTCGGATTTCAGTTTCTATTTCGGTTTTAAGTTTTTCTTTTTGGGAACAGAAATAGATGGGAACAAATTCGTTTTCTTTGCGGAAATATGTCATTAAAAATATGGGAGGCATATCAGAAGCATTTTTTTTTTTAAAAAAAAAATATATTTGAAATTTTTCAAAAATCAAAACCAAACAAGTTTTCACAAATTTCAAACATTGTTTTAAAAATAATTTTTAAAAATTATGAAAATTGATTTGTAGTTCAAAACTTAACGTACTAGGGATGATAATTGAACCGAACCGCCCGACAACCAAACCAAATGGTTAGCTTTTGAAACTAGTCAAATGGTTTCAGTTTCGATTTTGCTTCCAGAATTGAAAATCGAAGTGATTTTCGTTTTGATTTTGGGATAATAATCGTGAAACCGAATCATCTAATCAAACCGCATGACTGAACCACGTAACTGTTATTTTAGATCTATTATATCTATATATATATATTACCCTTACTTTTTTATTTATTTACAAGTTTGCCTATAGTATATGTATCATGTATGTATTATCGTTTCATCGTTTCGATATTACATGTTTTATACTTTAATTATATTTGAGATGTTTATTTCAACAATTAATGATTTGGTGGTTCGATTTTGATTTTGCTTGAAATTTATGAATTATATCTTAGTTTTTTTTCTTCTTTTTTTTCCATTTTACGAAGTTACATCGCTAGTTATTAATAATTATAATAGAGAAAAATAATAAATATAAAATAAAAAACTTAATGGGTAATGGGTTAGCGGTTTTACAGGCTTCGTTTTGGTTTTATAAATTAAACTATTCGGTTTAAAACCCGACTTCTAAATGTTAAATTCCTCTCCCACATCGCTTATTTAAAAGTTCCCAAACCACTATATAAATCAAAAAAGTTACTCCACTTAATATCATATGATTTTAAATTAAACGCTCCTATCATGGTATCAGAACTAAGGTTATAGGTCTCTCATTCCCTCATAGTCAAATCATCCGTGCAAGCCGGGAATTGCACATTTCTCATCATTTTCTCGTAGTCAAATCATTCGCGCAAACCGGGAGTTACGCTTAAGGACGGGTGTTAGATTCCTATCCCACATCGCTTATTTAAGAGTTATCAAACCACTATATAAATCAAAAGAATTACTCTACTTAGTACCATATGGTTTGAAGTTGGATCCTCCTAACACTAAAAAACCGGCAGTTTATGTTTCAGTTTTGGGTTCAGTATAAACCTAACGATTTTGATTTTGATTTTGGTTTCGGTTTCGGTTTCTAGTGAAACTGGTTCCAAACAAACTCATTGTCATCCCTAAAATGGACCATAAAAAGATAGAAGATGAACAATGGTGTAAAGAGTTTATATATTACCATTCTAGAGATAATGGAGGGTCCGAATCCTTGGCGAAGCATGCAGGAGGCATATCCTATCAAAACAGCACCAATCACCATAAAAATATCTGCAAAATGACAACCAAAATTGTTGTTAATTTCACATGCATTAAGAGGTTGGAGATCAACGCTGGGTTCGGTACAAAGGGAAAACGAGAATATGGAAGAAAAAAGGGAGAAATTACATTTTTCGGTGGCTGTCTATTGGACCCTGAGATTTGTCAAATTACACATTTGATCCGCAATTTCCACATTTGTTTTAATCCCCCAAAATTGAAAATGTTATTACTGATTTTGGAGAAAAAATTAGTTGTTCTCAACACGTGGCCTTTTAACGGGAATACATTCATCTTTTCATCACTCCATTAAACCTAAGACGTTTTTTTCCTAACGGTTCAAGTTTTTCTCTCTCCTTTAGAACAATCATTGTTGGAAATAAGATCAGAGAAAAACGTTTTAGGTTTAGTTGTTCTCTACACGTGACCTTCTAACGGGGATACATTCATCGTTTCATCACTCCATTAAACCTAAGACTTTTTTTCCTAACGGTTCAAGTTTTTCTCTCTCCTTTAAAACAATCATTGCTGGAAATAAGGTCAAAGAAAAACGTTTTAGGTTTAGTTGAGAGATGAAATGATGAAAATATTAGAAGGTTGTCTTGATGAATAAAGTTCATTTTCCATCCAAAATAATCAATAATGCTTTTAATTTTGTACGATTGAAACAAATGTGAAACTTGAGGGACCACGTATGTAATTTAGGGTCCACCTAGACACCCACCACATACTTTAGCGACAAACAAAAAAAAAAAAAAAAAGTAGCCCGGTGCTACAAAACTCCCTCTATGCGCGGGATCCGAGAAGAGTCGGACCACTTTATGGACAAAAATATAATTTTCCAAAAAAAAAAAAGGTATCTTTCTTGTGCTTGGCATGAATGCAAAATGGGAGAGGAAGGAAAAACAAGTGGTGAAAACTACACATTTCTGATTTTGAACATTCCTCCCAAACAAAGAGAAAAAAAAGAGGAGGAAAAATGGGTTTTTCCTCGAATGATGAAAATTTCGTCCTTCCTAGTTTTTAAGGCTCCCATTTTCGATCCAAACAGAGCATAAGTCACTAAGGTGGCATTTGGTTTGTTTCTAGTTCCGTGTTACTTTTTCCCTTCCTAGGATTGAAATTTGGGAAATGAGAAAATATATATGTATGTATGATTATGTTCCCGAATTTTTAGAACAAATTTTAGGAAACATATAATTTTTGTTTCTATTCCAAACTACGAAAAGAAACAAAAGAACAGAAACAGAACAGTGAACACTAAGGGCCTATTTGGTTGTATAAATTATAATTTTTTTGAAATCATCTTATATTTCGAATAACAACAACAACTAAGCCTTTGTCCCACTTAAGTAGGGCCGGCAACATGAATCCGTTTACGCCATAATGATCGATCAAAGGTCATCCACTCAGTCAGTTTTAATGTCATCAATTCAATTCTAATAGTCGCGTCCTATGTCTTCTTAGGCCTACCTCTATATCATCTTATATTTCGGATCTCGACCATATATATATATATATATATAAATGGGACAAATTTATTAGAATATTTAACCAAAATGATTAACTAGCCAATTTGGGTGTTTTTAATTTTTACAATAAAACACCAATAACATAAAAAAATTGAGAAATGACTACCTATAAAATGGTCCAATTCACGAATCAAAGGACAAACAAGCATATGCCTTCAACAAAAGCCACCTAGAAAAACAAAATCAATAAAGACCCAAATACAGTATAACATAAACATAAATCTTCTACTGGGCCAAAACACCACGCTTGACTAATTCAACAATCGTAAAAACACAAGAAATAATGTATCAAGCACGATCTATATCGACCATTGGATTTATCATAGGACAAGTCAAACACAAAAAATCAAGCAGATCTAGAAATTTTGATCACATCCAATTTATATATATATAACAAAATTTAATGTGGTATGAACCTGTGGTTGAAGCAGAACTGTAGTGATAATCACAATCCTCTTGATCGAGGGAGATTTGACGAAGAGCGGCATTTCCTCTATCTATAACAAGTAGTGAACACGTAGGCTGAACATATATCACATCGAAATCACTTGAGAATTTTGCATCCTCACTCGGCCCATCCCTGTACCCTGCCACATTCGATTTTCCTCCTGCTATCGTCGTTACACCTTCATACAAAAATTTAACTTAGGCACCGCCTGGTAACAAACTTTTAAGTACTTCTATAATCAAAACAGTTAATTCGTCAAAATAGTACTTTTGCTTAGAAGTAGAAGCAAAAATCAAAAATATGTTGACAATTCAGAGAGAATATCTTCTTGTTATTGCCATTTTATGGATAATATAGAGAATTTAGCTATAGATATAGTCGATCGACCTTTAGAATATAAAAAGTCAACTGAAAAAAGAAGAGGGTGTTAAGACTGTTACCCCCTTGTACTTTAGTCTTGTTTCAATTTAACCCCTCTACTTCAAAAATTTACACATCACCCCATTGTACTCTGGACTAAGGGAGAAACTCAAATTTATTCCAAAGGACTTAATTGTCTTTTAATTTTTAATTTAAATTCAATATTTAAGGGTAATAAAAGGGAAGATCCTCTCTCTCTCTCTCTCTTTGCTTCTATTTTTTTTTTCTTATTTTATGAAATAAAATTAAATTAAAATAAAGAGTAAGTTTGTCCGTGTCATGTAAAATTTAGATGGGATTTTCAATTTCACCAATTTTTAACATATTCCACTTAGTTAAACCAAAATAAAATAGTTTTCCAATTTATTATAAGTAGAAGCAGGTAAAGTGTAGGTTTTTAAAGCAGAGAGGACAAAATAAAAAAATAATGAAGTACAAGAAATAAACTCAAAAAAAACAATTTCTTGATTTGTAAAAAAAGTAATTAAATTCTGGGTTTTTTTATGTGCAAAACAAGCGCTATTTTAAAAATTTTGTGCTTTAGGAAAAGCAAAAAAGTACTAAAGAAACAAATGTAAAAATTGTGCCTTGGTCTTTATCAGAAAACTGAGATTGTGATCCCAAATTAATTTTGGCAATATCAAGGTGATGTTTAGTTATTTCTGATTCTGTTATTTTTCTCATGTTCCCGGAATTTGTTTACATTTACGTTCTTAGATTTTAAGAGCATATTCCTATGATTGCAGCAGAAATATACTTTTATTTTGTTTTTGTTCCCTGATTCCCAAGTGGAAAAGGAAAAAACAGAAACAATAAGTAAACAACTGACGACCTAAAATGGAAACACGGGGAAAAATATGTTTTTTTTTAACAGAACAAATTTATGGAAAGAAAATACGTTAACCAAACAACCCCTAATGAGTTCATCATACCTGCTTCTCCAATTTTTCTGATGGCGAAATTTGAGGTATCGGCAACATAAACATTCCCTTTGTCATCCATTGTCACCCCTTTTGGATGATTGAACCGAGCATCGCTCGGTTTTCCATCCACATGCCCCGTGTAACCCTGAAATGATCCAGCAACCAATCTCGCCCGACTATCTGCCTCATTCAAATGTTTTATTAAAAAAATAAATAAATAAATAAAAAGCACCAAATTTGATCAAATACAAAACAACAAATCAACCCAAAATTGTGTGTCTGTGTGTGGAGGAGGGGGAGGGGGGGGAAGACAGAAACCAAAATAGGTTTTCTCTCTTTGTTTTAAGTCTTTTGAATAAATTTTTAGCCCTCAGTTAACATCAACTAAACTGAATCTATCCAATTAGTATCAACTGGACATGAAATTTGTATTTAATATCATAGTTAATGTTAACTAAAATGTCGCTAAGGACTAAAAAATAAGTTGGTAAAGACGAAAAAATAAATTGCTCTATAAAAATACTAAAAAAATTAAAAACAAAAAAATAGAGGACTATATAATAAGAATCCCTAAATTATATTATCAAACAGAAATAACAAGAAACATGGTAGGAGGAAGAAAAAGACTAAGGCGGTGTTTGTCTAGTGTTTATGTTCTCAGTTTTCAGATAAACAAAAAAAGCTTAGATAGATACAAAATGCAACCTAAGATTCTTACATTGGGATAACGGTGGAGTGATTCGAACAATATTGCTATTTACCGCATCAACAGCATAGAGTTCACCCTCTTGGGAGACTCGGATCTTGTAAGGCACCACACCGAGTTCATTTCCCTCCACAATAGTTTCAACCAGGTACCCATTTTCAAACTGAAGAACATTCCCATCTGTAGTATAAATTAATCAATTGAATTATTTTAATTGATACACAACATAGCAAAATATTCCCAAATGCAGTACAAATTAATCAAATCGCAATGAATTACAAGAAATCAGCGAAGAACAAAGTAATTGTGGTTAAAACCTATTAGAATAATTGAGAGGCAGAATACTGAGAGAGAACATGAGACAATTGCATTAATATGTATGAAGAGATGCACAAGGGTTTAACCTAGTGCGCCAAGGCCCAAATATATATATATATATATATATTGAAGAAATTCAATGGACCTAACTTGCTCTCAAAAGATGCCTTGTAAGATGAGGATTGCCCTAGACTTTATATATAGCTTAGGATCAGGTAACACAAGCGATGTGGGATTCAACTCGCCCCCTCACGCGCATGGTGGATTTTTTGACAGACCACAGTGAATGGATATCGAGGGGTGCCAACATCGATATGGGATTCAACACATCCAAGAGCCCTCTTCTAATACCATGTAGAAATCCAATGGCCTAACTTGCTCTCAAAAAACACCTTGTAAGAGGAGGATTACCCCTAGACTTATATATAGCTCAAGATCAAATAACCGAAGCGACATGGGATCAACAAGAACCAATTGTGATTTTGAATTTGAAGAACACTCCTATCTGTAGAATAACCAAAAACCCAACTTTCATCGTCGAAGTGAAGAACATTCTCATATGTAGAACAACAAAAATCTATTCACATTGTCCAATATTCTAAAATTCCAGAGCGTTCTCATCTATATCACAACAATAAACCAATTGACACTTCAGAATTGAAGAACATTCCCATCTACAGTACACGGATATTTCAAAAAACAAGTGCGTGCAACAGTCGAAGTAACTTCCCAAATCGAAGAACATTCTCAATCGAAGAACACCATAACTGTGTGTATGTAACATGCAATGCAAGATGAATTTGTGATAGTAAATTCGTTATGACGATGCTGATTTTTCACCTGATTGAGGCGATTTGGCGGAGGACCTGGTCAATTTGAGAATAGATGACAGGTGCTTTATCAATGGCGCTGCTAAAAACATAATCAAACATCAAATAAATCAACTGAATCGTGGAATTCGTAGAGAGAGAGAGAGAGGTGGAGTACTACCAGCAGGAGCAGCATGAGCTCGGAAACGAAGAACACAAGTGACCAAAAGGGTTAGAAAAATGAGAAAGAAACGAGACGTTCGCATTTCTCCCACAGCAATCAAAGCTCCGAGAAACAGATCGGGAAGGCAAAGGGTTAGAGATTATGGAGAGATTGTTTCATTACACTGACTTCGATTCGATTTGCGCTCAAACCCCAGCTGGGTTTTGTGGTGCTCAGCTGTATCTAGTATGGGATGCGCTTCAATGATACTTTTGGAGCAATTGGGAAACAGTACTTGCGGAGATGCTGTCTCCCTCTCTCTCTATCTAGAATTTTGGCCGTTGCTTTACTACACAAAGTGCGTTTTTCGAGGAGGAAAATGTATTAAAGCGGTGGATCAGGAGAAAAGAAGCGCTTTACTAGTTTACTTCCATCGAGAAAAGAGTGTATCTTTGCTGAAGTAAATTTTAAATTGTTTACCTATTACATAAAAAGAAGGCAAATTATATTTTCTGTCCTCTTATTTATAGCATATTTTGATGCGCCTCCCTAATTTAATTTTTTTTTTTAATGTAATCCTCTTTTTGACTGTTGATTTTGCTTATAGCCCTTCTATCATATAATTACATTGATTTAGATTAGCACGTGAGATGCATGTGCCACATTTTAGAAATAAAAATATAATTTTTCTTTTTTTTATTTTATGTTTTTTTTCTTTTCTTCACCATCTTCCAATATCATTTTGCAGTCTCTCTTTATTTCGAGCCTTCATCAATGTCACCCACCAGAATTCTATGTCAAATCCTTCGAATTTTCGTACTTATGATGGATTAACATCATAATAAACCAACAAAATCCTATGCTCGGAGCTCGATCTTCGGCATTCACCAATTATTGTCATAAATTCATCCAGGCACCAGCTCGAAGACACATAATTTCTCGAGAATACCGCAATTGAAAATCTAGATTATTGAATCGCCCTCAGCAACTCCAACTTAACGACCTCCCCTCTTTGGATCTCGTATTCGTCTCAAAATGGAGTTGTATACGTAATAAATGTTTTTCTAAAAAAAAAATCTGAAAACGAGGAATTTTCAATTTTTTTACACGACCCAGACTACCCGGGGTTGGTAACCTGGGAATAAAAAACCACCAATTTCTTATACCGGAGTTCACAACCCCGAATATACAGTCACTTTATTTTATTTTATTTTTTATTTTTTAAATCAAACCCGGGTTATGAACCCCAGGTTCTATATATATATATATAAGGCGGTGAAATTGTTTCACTGCCATTCTTATTTTATTTTTATTTTTTTAAATCAAACTCAGGGTTATGAACCCCGGGTTCTATATATATATATATATCAAACAATATGTGCAGTAAAGAAGACAACACATTTTATTTAATTTTTTTTTTTATTTTTTTAATATTAATTATACTAACCATCCCTCTTAAAATAAATAAAATATTAATTATATCTCAAAATTATTAAAACTAAATTTTAAATAACACAATAATCCCAAAACTTTTAAAAGTCAATTAAAGATTAACATTTTAACCCCCAAAAATTATTAATTATTCCTTTATACCTTAAATAATATATCAAATAATCCCAAAAATATCAATTATTCGTTTATACCTTAAATTTTTACAATATACAAGACAACCCTAAAAAAATATTAAACTTGTATAAAATAATATTTTCAAAATATAAATTTTCAGAGTATTACAATGGGTTCACAATCCTAGGTTTGAGTTTTAAAAAAAAATAAAGTCTTGGTTATAGAATGGCCTATTATGTTTTAACATAATGTTTTTGGCAACTTTAAGTTAATTAACAGTGGTATATCGATATTTTAAATAAAACCAATTTTTTTGTACATAAATGACGTTCAAAACACTTCATTATGCAATTTACAACACTAAAAACGCAAAAATGAATTATTTTTAAAAAATCACCAAAATTGGTCAGATGAGTTATTTCGATGACGGCGTAATTTTTTCTTAAATAATTAGGGCTTCAACAATAGTTTATCCATACACGAAATAAACTCAATTTTTTTGTATACAAACTATGTTGAAATACCACTTAATTCCTATAGAAGATATCCAAATTAAAACTAAAAAAATTCCAAAAAAGACTAAATCTAAAAGTTACGAAGAGAGAGATATTTAAGAAATCATAAATTAATTAATAAAATAAGATAGTTTCACTCACCTTTCAAATAGAAAGTAGTAGACAATTGTGAAAAAAAAATCGTCGTCATCGGAACAGGTCATCTGGCCAAGTTTGACGATTTTTTAAAAATTATTCACTTGTTCGTTTTTAATATTGTAAACTGCATTATGGAATGTTTTGAACATAATTTATGCACGAAAAAAATTGAGTTTATTTAAAATACCGATATACCACCGTTAATTAACTAAAAGTTGTCAAAAATATTACGTTAAAACATAACAGGTCATTCTATAACCAAGGCTTTATTTTTATTTTTTTAACTCAAACCCAGGGTTGTGAACCCATTGTAATACCTCGAAAATTTATATTTTGAAAATATTATTTTATATAAGTTTAATATTTTTTGGGGGTTGTCTTGTATATTATAAAAATTTAAGGTATAAAGGAATAATTGATATTTTTGGGATTATTTGATATATTATTTAAGGTATGAAGGAGTAATTGATAATTTTTGGGGGATTAAATATTAATCTTTAATTGGCTTTTAAAAATTTTGCAACTATTGTGTTATTTAAAATATAGTTTTAATAACTTTGAGATATAATTAATATTTTTCTTTATTTTGAGAGAGATAGTTAGTGTAATTAACAATAAAAAAATAAAAATAAATAAAATGTGATGTCTACTTTATAAGAAAACAACACATATTGTTTGATATATATATATATATATATATATATATATATATATAATAAGAATGGCGGTGAAACAATTTCACCGCCTTGTTTATATATAGAACCTGGGGTTCAAAACAATTTCACCGCCTTGTTTATATATAGAACCTGTGGTTCATAACCCCGGGTTTAATTTTAAAAAAATGACTATATACGCGGGGTTATGAATCCCGAGTATAAAAAATTGGTGGTTTTTTATACCCGGGTTATCAACTTCGGGTAGCCTGAGTTGTGTAAAAAATTGAAAAGCCCCCCCGTTTTCAGAATTTAAAAAAAAAACATTTATTACATAAACAACTCTCTCAAAATGTGGATAGCCCTGGCTGAATAGAGGTGATCTGTGAAGGTCCTATAGGTGTCTTGGCCACTGAAACTCAGGAAAACGTTGAACCTGCATCGAGATCTCATCGTCGCCATTGATGAATTCTGAGAAATCAAAAAAATAGTTAAGACTCGAAGCACCCATATAAGTGTCCATACTATTTACAAAGAAATATTTCTAATGAAGAAGCTCCAAGTCAATGGAAATTAGTCAAGGACCCGCCTGGTACAAATGAGAGTGAAGTTTTCGAGGAATAATTACACTTTCTACCCCTACCCCATTCCTCCATGCATAGCCTAAACCTTTTGACTTTTTATTTCTTGGAGCAGAATTGTCTAAACCAAACCTTTGAAGGGTTATCTCCCTCTCCAGTATCGACTAGTTTAGAGAGAGAGAACCAGAGGTTTAGAGAGAGAGCTGAAGGTTTAGAGAGAGAGTCAAAGATTTTTTATGTTGGGCTTTTATCCCTATAAATCTCAATAGATTTCTCAAACCTAAATCAACATGTCAAATTATCAAGAGTTACTTAAACACGTAAATTGGGTACTTGGATCCATTATGATCAATTGACTACCAGTGCGAAAATCTGCGACAATCGATCACAAGAAGGATACGGATCGAGCAGGTACGTGGTCTTCCTCAACCAAATCTTCGGAATTCTTAAATGGGATTCGCGATTCTCTTCCAGATTGGAATAAGGGAACCATCAGGTGATTTGGTATATTGGGGATCATAACCTTAATATTATCTATATATATGGTGTGATTAAGGTTCTCATAATCCCCTAATCACCCCAACAGTTTCCAGTATCTACACATGTAACTCATGTCCTTTGAGTAGTTTATGGGCTTACCCAAATTAATTAAATCACTTAATTTTAGCCCATTAAATTTAAATAGAAAATATAATCGAGTTAATAATATGTTGCGCAAAATAGATTAGGAAATAAAATTTCTTAATAATCTCTCACTTGGGCTACATATTACTCTTGAAACAATTATATCACAAAATTCTTTAGACGTACATCTGTATGTTATTTATCCTTGACTTCTCCTTAAATAATCTGGTCGATCTCATACACTAGCAATGGAATTACCACAGTTATATCACAATACAGTCATGACTAAACCACGATTATTACCATACCAATACACTTAATGACATAGATCAAATGCGGATAAGTAACATGGAAATTACATGCAATGTGATCTCAGACATGCCTATTTCCAAGTGGTCCAACTTTTATCTTTAATGAGATCAATCCAAAATCCTTAATGCAATGCAAACATTGCAAATAAAAATAAACCATCAACTTTATTCTACAGAAAACTTAAATAATTCAATGTTTAAAACAAAACATATAGAACAAAAATAACTCCCACTAAACTAAGGTATTATCAGAAATAACACCCATGTGAATGGTATGCTCATGAAAGACTTTAGGGGTTAAGCCCTTGGTTAATGGATCCGCTAGCAAAGAATCTGTCCCTATGTGTTCTATAGCAATCTGTTTATCCTTAACTCTCTCCTTAACAACTAAAAACTTGATGTCAATAAATTTCGACTACGTCGAGCTCCTGTTATTGTTGGAGTAAAGAACCGCTGAGTTATTGTCACAGTAAATCTTTAATGGCCTTTCAATGCCATCTACCACACGCAGACTAGTAACAAAGTTTCGCAACGATATTCCATGATTCGACGCCTCATAGCAAGTAATAAACTCCGCTATCATGGTTAAAAAAAACTATGAGAGTCTGCTTAGTAGACTTTCATGAGATAACTCCTCCAACCAACATAAAGAGGTAACCTGATATGGAGCGTCTGCTATCTTGACATCCCGCAAAATCGGAGTCAGAGAACCCGATAATCTCCAAACTATATAATCTTCGATAAGTGAGCATGTAGTCTTTTGTTCTTCTCAAATAACACATCACGCGTTTGGCTGCCTTCCAATGTTGCATACCTGGATCACTCAAGTATCTACTCAAAACTTCCACTATAAATGATATGTCGGGACGAGTACAAACTTGAGTGTATATCAAACCCCCTATTGCTGATGCATAAAGAATCTTATGCATCTCTTTTATTTCAAGGTCATTATTGGGGCACTAATTGAGACTAAACTTGTCTCCTTTAGCTACGGATGTATCTCCTTGTTTACTGTCTTTCATGTCGAATCTACTTAGAATCTTAT
This sequence comes from Eucommia ulmoides, assembly GCA_016647705.1. Lineage (NCBI taxonomy): Eukaryota > Viridiplantae > Streptophyta > Magnoliopsida > Garryales > Eucommiaceae > Eucommia > Eucommia ulmoides. The sequence continues at coordinate 7,376,100 of CM028328.1, forward strand.
CGATATAACTCTTTGTGATAACCCAAGGATACCTCGAGAATGATCTCTCAGTTTCTGGATACCTAATACAAAATAGGCGTCATCAAGATCTTTCATCTCAAATTTTTTCATCAGAAATTTCTTGATTTCGTGTAATAAGCCTATATCGCTACTAGCAAGCAGAATATCATCGACATAAAATACCAAGAAGATATATCTACTCCCACTGAACTTGTAATATACACAGTCATCAACAACATTTGCCTCAAAACCGTACGAGGTAATGACTTGATGAAACTTGTGATACCATTGACTGGAAGCCTTTTTTGAGACCATAGATGAATTTCTTCAATTTACAGACCATAGATGAATTTCTTCAATTTACAGACCATAGACTTTGGATCTCCTAATACAAAGTTTTCTAGCTGTACCATATAGATTGTTTCGTTAATATATCCATTGAGAAACGTAGTATTGACATCCATATGATGTAACTTTAGATCAAAATGAGCCACCAGTGTCATTATAGTTCTAAAAGAGTCTTTCAAAGACACTGGAGAGAAAGTATTTTGTAGTCTATGCCTTTCTTTTGAATAAAGCCTTTGGCGACTAGACGAGTTTTAAGTCTCTCGATGTTACCCTTTGAATCCCTCTTGGTTTTAAATATCCATTTACAACCAATGGGCTTTGCACCTTCAGGTAACTCGACGAGATCCCAAACGTCATTATCTTTTATAGACTTCAACTCATCTTTCATGGCATCAATCCATTTTTTAGAGTTAGAACTGCCCATGGCTTGACAGAAGTTGATTGGGTCATCTTTTGTTAAACCAAAGTCATCCTTATGTTCTTGGAGAAAGACATTTATTCATTCAAAATCGTGTTTCTCCTCTCCCTAGTAGATCTCCTTAATGACACTTATTGAGGTTGTTGAATTTGTTCCATAGGTTGTGTTTGAGGAAGAATCTTATTGTTGTCTTATTCTAAAACAATGTTTGGAATAGGAGCCTGAGCCTAAACATCATTATCCAGAGCCGAAACAATGTCTTGAACAGCGATAGGTATAGAGACCTGATCACCGTCAATAACATGTTCCCCTTCGAAGAAAACTATCTTGAACAGCAATAGGTACAGAGACCTGATCACCGTCAATAACAGATTCTTCTTCAAAGACTACATTCCTTATGTAATACCCAATAAATTTGTATTTTTAAAAATATTATTTTATATAAGTTTAATATTTTAGGGATTATTTTTACAAATTTATGGTATAAATAATATTTGATAATTTTTTGGATTAAATGTTAGTTTTAAATTGACGATTAAAAGTTTTGGGACTATTTTGTATATTTTTAAGAATTCTGAAATATAATTAATCTTTTCTTTATTGTAAGAGGGGGCATTATGTAAATAAATAAAAAATATATAAGTTTAAAATTGATTCATTCTTAAGAAGGAATTAATCTCACATCATATATATTATGTGGGTGCATATGATTACTCGTATGATGTTTTAAAATAATAATTGTTGATCTTAAGATTTGATGAACAATTAATTGTTGATGTTTTTTGTGGAATTAACGATTTTATTGAGTGTTTCAATATTAAAGTTCCACTAATGATTTTTCATGAAGAATTGAGTAAAAAGAGTTATGGATGCTAAATAGACTAACAAAGACGATGGACATTAAGAGACCGAAGATTTTGAAGAATCTAGGAAAAAATAACTCATGTTAATTTTTACTCTTAATGTATCTTGATTAAGATCACACACGGCACAAAAAGTTTTTAAATTTATGTGTGTTTTGATAGGATCTTAATTAGTAAAATTATCTGCTCCTATGTGTAATTGAAAGAGAAATATTAATAATTGATTAAAATTGAATTTAAGTATTTAGTGGAGTTGACCGAGAAAAGAAATAGGTTAAAGGGGTGAAAACGTCGATGAGAATGAATTCAAAACGAGTTAAGGAGAGGATTCCAACATTGGTAAGTGATGCATAGAATATGAAGTTGGTGAATCTCTCGGTCGACAGGTAGGTCGACTTGAGCCTAAAACAAGATGTCTCTAAAACTCTAGGTCGACAGATAGGTCGACTTATGACACTCTCTGTATCGACCAGTCGACAGGTGATAGATAGGCAGTCAACAGACGACTATTGGTCAGTCGACTTATGGGTCTATTTCAGAATTTTGTGGAATTCTGAATTTATTCTAATAATAGCCATTACTAGCCGTTTTATGGTTAAGATCTAAGAGATATCTTAGGGATTTTATGTTATTTGAGATATGCAATATATATTATGATATTCCTATAGATATGGTTCATTAAATTTGAATATTTCTCAATTTGGTACATGTAATTTTTTATATCCTATTTAATTGTGATTGAGAAATATTTTGGGGATTTAATTGAGAAGTTTAAAATTCATAATTAAGTGAGTTGGACCAAGATGAAATCATAATGATATAAGGGGTCTATAAGAGCAATTAAATATCATAACAAGTGGGAACTAGTCGTTGGAGAGCTTGTTTCAATTCCTTATTTATATACCTGTATTTTTCACTTATGAATGATCCCAATCTATCAATATCAAGAACTATTCAATTCATAAGTTTTTATAAGAGTAATCATTCTGATATTATTTTGAGAGATCAAATTGTGATATCAATTATTGAGGAGTTCTTGAGTTAAAGTGTTGATTGTGCAAGCGTCACCGAGTTGAGTTGTCTAACGTTCCAATCTATAATTCTTCGGTGTTATCCGGGTGAGATCTTTCCAAGTTATTAATCTTTACTGCGTATTTATTTTTCTATATTTGCTTGGTTGATAAGATCTTGATAAAATCGTTTTTGAACTTTAAAAGCACAAAAATCTTTCAAAACGATTTGTGTAATAATCTGATTACGTGCTCAATTTTGTGCTACCGGTATTATTTTTATAATCAGATTTTAGTTTCCTCACTTAATTCTATCACTAGTAATTATCGGGACATTAATTGAGTTTAAATTGATTCAATGTGGTAGAAGTTTCGAGTGGGAAGAACTTATCAATTTCTTGTAATTGATGAATTGTGTGTAGATTAGATACTATTGGGAGTATCTAATCAAGGATAGTTGAGTTTCAATCTCTTCTGATAAAGAGATTGAGGTGTTAATTCTTCCTTGATTGAATTTGTGAGTGATTTTGTAAAAGTTCTATCCTTACCTGGAAAAATAATAGTTGGAATATTTTTGTGAGATTTTGATTCTTTAACCTAAGGTATAAAAAGAATTAGGTTATTCTTGAGCTTGTAAAAAGTATAAATTATTCTTGAGCTTGTAAAAAGTAGAGGTTATTCTTGAGCCTGAGAAAAAGAATTTGTAAATGTTGATTTTGAGCCTGTGAAAATAATATTTGTGGGGGTTTGGTTCCTACCTTTAAAGGGATCTTGAGTTTAGTGGGTGTGAATCTCCGTGGAGCTTGGAGAATTGGATTAGCTCAGAATAGCTTAGTAAACCAGGATATATCGTGGTGTGCTGTGTTATTTATTTTAATTATATTTGTTGTTGGGTGTGCACCTAATTGATAACACATATCCGCTGCTATAAAGATAATAATTAATTTTAAGATAAAATTAATTATTTGATTTTTAAAGTGTTATAAACTCTAATATTTTTAATACTATCTAATTCACCTCCTTTCTTGAGTAGCTCACTAGGCCAACAACAACAACAACAACAATAATAATAATAATAATAATAATAATAATTGTTATATATATATATATATTAAAAATATATACAGGATAGTATATGAAATTTCAGTAATATACATTCGGATATTTCGGTTCGGATTTCGGTTTCGGATTTCAGGTAGAACTTCTACTCTTTTAATATATGTATTCAATCTTCTCATGTATTATGTGGTATATACTATTACTTTTATAATTGTTATTTTTCATGAAATATTTATGAGTACGTATCATATGAAAATTATGTGAGATACACGTTTATGTGTTTATTTGGGTTTTGATTGGATACACGTATTAGAGGGGTTGAAATTCTACTAAGTATTGGTTCACAATCCCACAGTCTTGATTGTAGGGCCGGTGAGAATGAAACTGAGCTACGAATTTGATTTGAATTTTTATTAAATTTGTAATAATTGTATATATATATATATATATTGGTGTCACAAATTGGAGCCACAAAATTTGAATTTGAATTGTATATTGGACATTATTGTACTTTGGAAATTCTTTAATAATTGGAACTATATATATGCATATATAATTAGAATTAACTGTTTATGTATATTGGAAAATTCTTTAATAAATTATAATTGAATTCACAATCATAATTTTAATTATATTTGTATTTTGAATTTATGAAAATTGTATCTATTATTTACTGTTGTAAAATTGATTCGATAAATAGATAAATTATAATTGTCGCCGTCGCATTGTAAAATTTCTCAAATTTTTATTAATAATGAAAAATTGGTCGTTCGGGGTTAGCGTTAATTCTCCGAGAGGAGAAATCACGTGGCGGTCTTAGAAATCCGAGTCGTTTCAAGAGTAGTATCAAAGCCAAGTTTCTGACCACCCTAAGCTTGGGTTATGGTACCCGTTACTCATAATAAATTGATTAATATTTTTAGTATAATTTATAAATTTCGTTTGTTATTTTAAAAAAAAAAAAACTAGTAATACAGAATTCCTGTTGCTAAAACTATCTCTAATGGGTGAGGATTTAGGGTTTTAGTTCGAATCACTTCTTTTTATGTCGTCTTCTTGTGTATTTTAACAATTGTTTTGTTGCTTATGATATTCATGTTTTGCCCTCATGGAATCATGGTTTAAATAATTCAAATAATTGTGTTGTTATTGGGTCATAATCAGATGAGTTAAATGTGTACAATTTTTTTTAGTACTTTGTACATCACTTTAGGCTCATGAATGGGTTCTATAAAGCCACTATCATTGTGTTAGCTCCTTGCTAGGCTTGCAACTACTTCATGCGACAGTGTCTCAAACACTGGACTACAAAGCTGGGTAGCCACACGCTTGTTTTGAGATTATTTTACTTCTCTATGGCTTCAGATAGTATGATTGATTTATGTGATAGTTGCCACTTGAAATTCTAATATATTTTTTTTAAGAGAATTTGGACAAGCTCATAGGGGGTTTTGGCAATTGCTTTGTTGGGTATCTTGTTAAGGATGTATATTGTGGTCTTTAAAGTTTCTTCCCAAAGTGACTCTGGTAAGGGAGAATGACTAATCATACTCCTTACCATATCCTTAAGAGTCCGATTTTGTCGCTTTGCAACACCGTTCATGTTGGGCTTGTCCGGTATAGTATATTGCGGAACAATTCCACACTCAATGAGAAAAAATGTGAAAGGTCTTGGACGTTGTTCTCCTGATCCGTCATTTTCCCCGTAGTATTTTTCCACCACAGTCCAATTTGACAGCCTTAATTTTCTTTCCAAGTTGAAGTTCAACTTCAGCTTTGAAAGACTTTAAAATGTCCAAGGATTGAGATTTCTCATGAATCAAATATAGGTACCCATAATGAGAGTAGTCGTCTATGAACGTAATGAAATATTGTTGTCCATTCTATGAAACCGTAGGGAATAGACAACAGATATCCATATGTATTAGTTCTAAGACATATGTAGGTTTCTTGGCACCTAATTTTCTTTCGTTTGTTCGTTTCCCTTTGATGCACTCAATACAGACTTGAAAGTCTGTTAAATCTAGGGGTTCAAGAATTCCATCCAACACAAGCTTCTGAATTCTCTGTTTGGAGATATGACCTAAGCGCTTGTGCCATAAGGTGACGGAATTCTCATTTAATCTTCGCTTTGTACCACATGAACTCATTTGCAGTATTTCGTTATAGGAACTTATGTCAAGCATATATAGATTATTAATCAAAGAACCAAAACCAATAAATTTTGAATTTTGATAGAGACTAACTTTATTATTTCTGAAAGAATAAATAAAATCTGATTTGTCCAAACTAGAAATAAAAATTAAATTTTGTCTAAAAGTCAGTGCAACAAATGTCTCATACAAATCCAAATAAAATATGATTTTCAACCGTAATCTAAAAGTCCCTATAGCTTCCACCACAACTTTATTGTCATCGCCCACAAAGATGAATCTTTTAGCATCAATTGGCGGTCAGCTTCACAAGCAACCTTGCATAGTCATACTTATGTAAGTAGTAGTACCAAAATCAACCCACCAAGTATCCATAGCTACAAAAGCTAAATTAACTTCAAAACAAACTAAATTTAGAAGCATACCATTCTTTGCACGCCAGGCGGCATACTTGGAACACACCTTCTTCATGTGTCCCATTGATAGGTGTAAAATACATATTTATTTCTAAATCGAATTTGATAGTTTTCGAGTATTTTATTAATATTTAATTACGTTTTAGTTTGTTTTTAGTTAAATCAGGTATAGGGACATTAACGAGCGATAAATAGGCAAAACGGTGGAAAAACAGTGAAGAAATGATGAAGAAAGAAGGTTTCAAGATCACAAGACCCATCGCCGCAGCGGTAAGAATGCAGAAAGTGCTAAAAATATACAAAATCCCACCGTCTAGGCAGTGAAAATGCAAAGAGTTAGGAGCCATTCCCACGGCCTAGGCGGTGAAAGATCAGTGAGTAGCCGACATACCCACCGTCTAAGCGGTCAGCTCTGCACAGTAAAGAATATATTCTCAGATATTTTGAAGCCTTGTACTTATAAATACCCATTCTCCCACTTCCATTGAAGAGGTTGGACACTCTTGGACGCCACTAACCTTAGGAGGTGATCCTTGGACATTCTTGAAGAAGAGATTCATCATCCGGAGAAAAGAAAACATTAGCAGATCGATCTTTGGCGACAGTGGATCACTCCACTTTAAGATTTGATATTTTTCTCTTTCTTTCTCTCTTTGTAAATACTTGTTTGGTTTAATATACGTTCCTTTAATGGTTGTTTGATTTTAATTCCGATTGTGTTTATTATTTTATGACAATCTTAGTATGCTTGTTAAGGTATTAGGGTTGGATTTGAGAATATAAGGTTTGACACTTGGGAGAGGTAACCCTAGATTCGGACTAGGTTAAACACATCACTACGATCTAACGACCTGGGAGGGCGTTAGTGAGTGTGCAATCGATGACATTGGGACAAAACTCACGTGACTCAGAGTCGTTAAGACGTTGAGGGGGACTTCGACATTGACACGAAGTCACGTATTCCCTCGTCTTACACTCGAGAGAGGTGGTGAGAGAGTTTACGAACCAAGATTGTCAGATACCTAAACTCCATTATTGTTAATTAAACGAAATCAAACATGTATTAAGTGAACGAAATTAATCCCTAGGTAATCAACTTACTTAGGATTAACCCACTAATTGTAGTTTAGGTTAGTTTTAATTAGTTTATTTTAAACATTTCTTGAACCGTCTGAATAATAGGAGACTATGCAAATTGCGGTATTCAATTATTCACACTGTCCCTGTGGGAATAATATCGGATCTTAAAGATCCATTATATTAAAACTGGACCTCGTGCACTTGCGAGTAGTCAATACGCGAGCATGATTAAATCCTCGTCATACACCCGTCTTCTTGCATAAGTAGCAAGTAAAGTCATCATCCTGCTTCTTTTGTTTCTTCTGCTGAGAAGTTCATTTCTCAGCAACCTCAGCTCTTTTTTTTTTTCTTGCTCTGAGAGGTCGAGGCCAAGTGAGCACTTTCAGTCTTCTCTCGCTATTGTCTCTCTTCTTCTTGCACATAGTAAGATATAAGCTCATTAAGGGACTATTTGTTCTTTTAAGTATTATAACTCACTTTGAATTGCCCAAAGTGTGGAAGAAGAGAGATCAAAACTAAATACACGGGTAAGTCATCAGACAGTTCTAACTTTAGTGCCTTTAGTTTTGATGCAAGATTAGACATCTCCATGATGTACTCCTTTATGTTCCCTTTACCCTTATACATCATCGCGAGGAGTTTACCCAGAAGGTTACTCGCCTCCAACTTTTTGTTTTTGGCAAAAAATTGCTCAATTTTCTCTAGGAACTTCTTGGCACTCTTGCTATCAGTAATAGAGCCCCGAAATGCATCCGGAATGGAGCACTTCATAATCATCAAACACATCCAGTTGGACCGATCCCACTTTTCTATTTTAACCTCATTGAGGTTCCGGAGTAGAAGTGGGTCGCTTCTCCCGAAGCACTTGATCCAAATCTATACAACCGAGAACAATTTCTACGATTTATTTCTAGACTTTGAAATTTGTCCCACTCAACATTGGGATATTGTTGACTTGGGTAGAAATGTTCAGTGCAGTAGTAATACAAACTGTATAGAGAACAAAATAAACAAGTACACATACAAGCATGTCAATAATAAAACAAGGCATGAACAATTAATTCAAATTTGTGGACATCTCAAGATACCTAGCACAACATTAATTCCTAATCTTTGGATAGATAAATTAACTGTAATTGGTACTCTCAACGCATGAATCAAATGTTGATAATAGGTCATGTCAAACAATAGGTCTTTCTTTGGACCGATTTATTGTTCACATAGAAACTTAATAAGCATCACATATTTATTCCCGCATATATGTTTATTATTTAGTTAATCAATAACCTTCATTTGGGTCGATTATTGATTGCATATATAATAGTCATATTAATGTTAAAACAATGTCTATTATTTAGTTAAACAATAACTTTCCTTTGGGCCGGTTATGATTCACATAAACAACAAATATCAATGTATATTATTCGACCAAACAATAATCTTCCTTTGGGCCGGCTATTACTCGCATAAATAATAAACATTGATATCTCAATATCCCGAAAATATATATATATATATATATATATATATATATATATATATATATATATACACACACACACACACACACAATAGAAGTTACTTTTGCAACATATTGCTTCATTTAGTTAGTTTGTAATAAAAAAAAATTATTACACTATTCACTTCAATATTGAATCCAATAGCACATCATAAACTAAAACCATATTCACAAAATAACAACACAAAACCTTAATCCAAAATTTAGTATTAGTCCTTGAAAGTTTAGATAGTGTCAAACCAGTCCTTTATCCATATAAAATTAAATTAAATAAATATCTAGATACCCCATGTCCAAGAACCAAACAATTTGATAAAGATCAAATCCAAAGCATTTAAGACAAAATACTAACTGAATCTTTAAATTAAAATCACAAGGGCTTAGATGAGATAATAGTCCAACTTCGGGGGTAAAAAGTGTTAAAACCCCGCAAAAAGGTTAAATCCTTTAGAAAAGTCATTGAATATTTCAACAATGCATCTTAGTTTAGGAATCTTGGACAAAAGGGTTCTGGAATAGCAATGATATTGATATGGGTAATTACCATATGATTCTTAAAGATGTAAGCATGAATTTTTGTACTGGTTGAGACTAGTTGTGTCAAAACCAATTTGCAGTCTCTTACAAAGAAAAATGGATGATGACACAAAAGCATATGGAGAAAGCAATGTCTCTACTAACGGGTGTTCTCATTTATGATGGCTTCAAAGATGTGGATTTAATGACAGAGGCAGTGCTCGAAATTGTCCCCCAAAATCATGAAGATGAAAAATCTTAAAAATAAAAACCCTAATAATTTAACATGAAGCAGGCTCTGATACCACTTGTTGAGATTTCATCCCTATAAATCTCATTAGATTTCTCAAATCTAAATCAACATGTCAAATTATCAAGAGTTATTTAAACACGTAAATTGCGTACCTGGATCCATTATGATCAATTGACTACCGGTGCAGAAATCTACGACAATCGATCACGAGAAGGACACAGATTGAGCAGGTACGTGGTCTTCCTCAACCAAATCTCTGAAGTTCCTTCAATGGGATTCGTGATTCTCTTCCAAATAGGAAGAAGGAAATCGTCAAATGATTTGGTATATTGAGGACCATAACCGTAATATTATCTATATATGTGGTGTGATTAGGGTCTCATAATTTCCTAATAACCCCAACAATTTTTGATATCTACACATTTAACCTACATTCTTTTGAGTAGTTTATGGGTTTACCCAAATTAATTAAATCACTTAATTTTAACTCATTAAATTTAAATAGCAAATATAATTGAGTTAATAATATGTTACCCAAAATAGATTAGGAAATAAAATTTCCTAACATTAGAGAAAGAGATGCCTCATTCTTGGCTTCGACTTGAAACTTCTCGAGTCCTGCATTGAAGCACAAGTCGACATGAATGGATTGTTGGCGATCAAGGTTCCAGTAGAGTCATCCATGAAACGAATGGCATAAACTCCGGTGTCGGTAGAGAACTGGAGCGTCTTGGAACTGCACCTTATGTATCTTGCGAAGTCAAGGTCGCCACAATTGAAGCTAGATCCAAAGAGGTACTTGATCGGAATGACGCAACATGCGTTACGACACATGTCGTTGATAGGAATGACACTGGGGACAACATGAAGAACTTGAGCCAGAGTAAGCCAAATGAAAATTCGGAGGATTTGACATGGAATTCTTGTGGGTGACATTGATGAAGGCTTGAAGGAGAGAAGTTGCAGAATAATACTGGAAAACAGCGAGGGAAAGAAGAAGAAAAAGAAAAAAATTATGTTTTTACCCCTAAAATATGGCACATGCATCTCACGTGCTAAAATCCATTCAAATTAATGTCATTATTTGATAGAAGGGCTACATAAAAAATCAACAACAAAAATGAGGACCACATTGAAGAAAAAAAATGAATTGGAGGATTATATAAAAAACACGTTACAAATAAGAGGATCAAAAATGTAATTTTCCCAAAAAATTATAGTTGAAAAAATGAGAGTATTACCTCCATTTATTCTGTTTGAAACATGAGTGTTGTCCCTTTTTCTTTTTCTTTCTTTTAATAAGACGGTGTACACCGTCTTCATTTTAAAAAGACGGGGACAGCATCCTGTTTAATTTTTTTATTGAGACCGCGATGTTACTAGGGATGGAAATTAAAATCAAACCGATGGATAACCCAATGAAATCGAACCGAACGGTTCGGGGGTTCGAAACTGACTAAATGGTTTTGATTGCGGCTTTGGTTTTGAAATTAGCAACCCAAAAGATTTTGGTTTTGTTTTTAGGATAATAACGGTGAAACCAAACCGCGTAACCAATATTTTAGATATATTTTTATGATATATATACCCTCACTTTTTTATATATTTAAAGTTTAACCCCTAATATATATGTGTGTGTTTGTGTTAGGGTTAGGTTTTTTGACTTGTGTGTATTGTAGCCTAGCCGACTTCGGCCTTCCATTCCATCCCTCCGTTCTCTCATTTGTATGTGTCAAAATTATTAAGATTGAATAAACAACAGTCTGCGATTTTTATTTTCATTTTGGTTTTAGTTTTGTATAAAGTTAAATGGTTCGATTTTAAAACCGTTTAAAAAAGACCGGCAGCTTTGGTTTTGTTTTCGATTTTGGTTTGGTATGTCTAACGGTTTTGGTCTTGTATAAAGCCGGATCAAAACTGGACAACTGACATCACTAGATGTTACCCTCACTTCTCTTTGGATGAAGACGAGAGTATTGTCTCTGTCACTATTTTTTTAATGAGACGGGACTCCCGTCTCTCATTTAGGAGAAACAAGATGTCACCCCCGTTTATCATCTCGTTCCTTGAAAAAAAAAAAGGTTAATTAACTCCCGATAAAAGTCACGATCATAAATTGGAAAAATGGGATAACTGCTTGGTAGAAGTCACAATCGCGAACAACCAGCCGGAGTCGCGACTTCCACCAGTGGGTTAGCCCAAAAATAACCCCCAAAAATTATGTAAAAAAGATTATTAAAGAATTTATCATTTAATTATTATATTTGAATTAAACAAATTATTATTTATTTATTTCATTTTAATTAAAAATAATTGATTAATTATTTTATGTTTAATATAATATTTTTTAAACATACAAATTTAAATTTAATTAATAGAAGAGATAACATATATAAAAAAAAATTATATTTAATATAATGTTTTTTAAACACGCAAATTTAAATTTAATTAATAAAGAGATAACATATATAAAAAACTTATCAAACCATTGATAAAACAATAACTCTTTTAACCCTAAAAGATTTAATTTATATTTTGATGATTTTGATAATTCAATTAATTTAATAATTTTTCGAGAACTAATATTGTAATTGAGATGTGATTACAATTTAAGAGAATATTAATGATATATTGAGAAAGAGATATGATGAATTATGATGCACTGGAAGTGAAATTGATCAAAACGATCCAAGAACAAATGCATAACGAAGACGTTTTAACAAATAATTGTTTTTACATTTCATAAGATAAACAACATTTAAATTTTGCAAATTCATTTCAACCCGATTAGTATCACACACTACACTTGAATATGTGTTAAATACAACATTTTGTGTGTGATTAAGTGTTAAGTACACATGCATTTGAATATAAATATCTTAAGATCTTTTTCATGCATCTTTAGAAGTGTTAGAGTTCAAATAAGGTAGCTTATTCGACAAATCAATTAGCTAAATATAATTGGATTTTAAAAATTTTGTGTTTTTGGTTCAATGAGTCAACTAAATTGTGATTCAGTCGATTGAATTTTTCAGGGTTTCAAATGAGTCTGAATTGCAATTCAGTTGACTTGACTTTTTAGAGACCAAAAGTTTTTGACGAAAAGTCTAATTAAGTCGACTGAACGATTCAGGTTCCGGAAAGTTTTGAAAAATGTTCAAATTGGACGACCGAATGGTTGGGTCAGTCGATCAAAATTTTCTGATTTTTTAAATTTTGTGAACGTCTTTTTATAAATCTTTTGCATCATTTTTAAAGATAAATATTTTTAATATATTTATTAATATTCTTAAATAATAATTTTTTTATTAGAATTTTTTCTGAATTTTTTTTAGGGTTACATTTTTAAATTCAATGATTTTATTAAAATTTCATTTTAACCTCTAATCTTTCTGTTTTTCGTAAAATGATATGAAAAACTTTTTGACTCAAATATTTGGCTGACTTTTGACGTGAACCTTAACTGGTATATGTCCTTATTTGTTGGTCAAAAGTCTTGTTTGCTTGGGAGTATTGCTGGGGTCAAGGATCTTAGGCCTTCAAAAAAACAAAATATATATATATATATATATTCTAGCCGTTGGGGTATTATGTAATTGGGGCTTATTAAGCCTGCAGAAATTCATTTTTTAAATAATCAAGAGACACAAGAGGGTAAGAAAGAAAAAAGAAGAATATCTAGAAAAAAATCTAGATTTTTGAGATAAACTACAGATTAAAATTTCGTGAGAGATAAACTAGAGATTAAAATTTTGTGAGAAAATCCTTGATTGATTATGCTGATTTGAAATATCGAGCTCAATTCTTGTGGATGACATCATCTATTTGAAATTTGGTGAGATACATCCTTGTCAAAAACTCTTTAATTTCTCTGTGATTATTTATTTGATCTAATTTGTGTTTAATTGTGAATCTTATATGATTAGATTTAGGGTAAAGTACATTTTAAACCCTCTAAGAATTGACGAATTTCTAAATGGTCCTTCTCCGTTTGAGTGTTTCATTTTAAATCCTCTATATATCAGCATATTTTTAAATGATCATTCTGTCAAAAAATCCGTAAAATCTAATGGAATTGAGGGACAAAATAGTCTTTTTACATATTTTTAATTTTTTAATGATTCTGTTTTCTTTTTTCTTTTTTTCTTTTTTTTTTTCCCTCTATTTCTCTCTCCCGCTCAACTCTATCTTTCTCTTCTTCCCTCTCTCATTCTCTCTCTCTCTATCTCTCTCTCTCCCGCTCAACTTTTTCTCTCTCCCTCTCTCCCTATGAAAACACTACTTGTGAAAAACAGGGGGTGTTTTCACCCCTGTTGAAGGGATGTCTTGCAACAGGGGGTGTGAACACACAGGGGGTGAGCAAAGAAGGGCATCATGCCTACCACAGTGGCAAGGACTAGGTGGATCTACCACCGGTGCCGCTGCTTAACATGGCGGAGCTCAAGCTCTAGTCTTTTTTATCGGGCCCTCATCGCTAAGTTCATCGCCACCCTACTCTTCCTCTACATTACCATTGCCACTATCATTGGTTACAAGAAGCAGACTAATCCATTCGCCAGCGTTGGCCCTCTAGGCATCGCTTGGGCCTTTGGCGGTATGATCTTCATCCTCGTCTACTGCACCCCTAGCATCTCCGGTAATGCCCAAAATCCCACCTCCAAATCTCTTTCATTATTTTGATTTTTTTTCTTCTTCTGATAAATTCTTTCTAGGTTTGGTTTAGTTTTTCCGGTTAGGTGGTTATATCAATCCGGCGGTGACATTTGGCTTGTTTCTAGCAAGAAAGGTGTCATTGATCAGGGCGGTGGCTTACATGGTAGCGCAGTGTCTCAGCGCTATCTGCGGCGTCGGGTTGGTAAAAGCCTTCATGAAGAGCTTCTACAATTTCCTCGGCGGCGACAACAACTCCATAGCTCAAGGATACAACAAGGGCACTGCCTTGGGCACCAAGATCATCGAAACTTTCGTGCTTGTCTACACCGTCTTCTCCACCACCAATCCCAAGAAAAGCGCGCATGACTCCCATGTTCCGGTACGCAAACAAAATTCTGGAAAAAAAAATTCTAGATCTTGATATGGGTATTTGATTACTGAATCCCTTTCGGTGTTTTCAACGACAGATTTTGGCTCCAGTCTTGATTAGGTTCACCGTTTTCATGGTATATTTGGCCACCATACCCACCATCAGTACATGAATCAACCCAGCTTGGAGCTTTAGAGCTACCATTATCTTCAACAATGAGAAAGTTTGGGATGACCATTGGTGGCTGAATATTACGTCGTCACTTTCACCGCAAGTGTACGAGTCAAATTTTAGTATAGATGGGGAGAGTAAGGATTATCGTGTCCACAGGGATTGGTTGAGATTATTATCGAGTACTGTAATTATCATAATCTAACTTTATTTAGGTGATAAAAAATGATTTATAATTAATTAATATTAATACTAATATGAGATGTTTAGGGGAAAATATTATCTAGGGATTAACTTTGTTTACAAAAACGTATTTGGTTTCGTTTAGTTTACAATAACGACGTTCATCCTATCCGACAATCTCAGTATCGTAAACTCACTCACCACCTCTCCCGAATGTAAGATGAGTGAATATGCGACTTTGCGTCAACAAAGAAGTCTCTCTTAACATCTTAACAGCACTAGGTCACATGAGTCTTACCCAACGTCATGGATTGTACATTTTCTAACTCCCTCCCGGATTATTAGATCATCCCGGTGGTTTATCCGAGTCCGAATTCGGGGTTATATCTTTCAAGTGTCAAACCCTGTATTCTCTATATATCTAAACAAGCATATAATCAAAGAATAATGGTAAACACAATAGAATTAGTGAAGAACAACCATTAACGAAACACAACTCAAACAAACAACATTTTCATAAATATTATTAATCGCTAGACAAAATCTGTTTAGCTCATGAACATAACCATTTATACAATAAAAACTGAGCTAAACATGCTCAACAAACTACCGAAGTTAAGAAAATAAAGGAATAAACGGAAGAATTTAGCCGTAGTCCAAAGATTTACCTCTAAAATCGTTAAACGATCGCTTCTCCTTATTCGCAACGTATTCTTCTCCTTTGGAATTGGTTGAGCACTCTCCAAAACACTCTCAAAATATTATAAACCCTAAGGGGTCTCTCCTGGCAGGATTAGATGAGAAAAGGAAGAAATAGGGAACAAAAAATATCTAAAAAATATCTAAAATCTGTGGAGAGTGACCGCCGTAGCGGTAGGCATGTCAACTATGGTCATGGCCTCGACGGTGGGAGCAGATACATTCTGATGAATAATATGCAAGTTTTGAATATCATCTATCGACCAAACGATTTTTCCCTCATCGGCCCCCAATCCTATCAAGTTCAAGAATAAATCATACCATGTGAAGTTCTAGAATTTCAACATTCGATAATAGTAAGCGTTATTCTAGATCTTATCAATGTGTATGTGATAAAACTCAATTATACAACTATCCGTCGATCGGATTGGATTATCCACTAAATAAGCTCATGACTAAAACCAAAAAGGTATAGGGAATCCATAAGCCTGACCTAGGTTATATTCTCCACTAATGTAGGCCCAAAAATCCAAAAAGATCATTAGGACTTGGTTCGATTTTGAAAAAATGGCCAAGGGTATATTGGAAATAGAAAACAGGTTAACATCGTTAACTTGACGATACCCGAGACACATGCTTGGCACTCTCACACTCGAACCCCCATAGATAGATTTGAAACAACCCTGAATAATACATTTAAGACCGATGTACTCACTTGTCAAAAGAAATGAAAATAGAACAATATTTACATAGTTTTTTTTTTTTTTACGAACCACACCCCCAAACTTATTTGATTATTAGAATTTTATGGGTGTGGTTAAATTGAAAGAAAAACAATAAGTGAGTACTCGAATACCAAACCAATCAGAAGTTTACCATAAATCCAACCACTCACATCAAGTAGCATACACGAATGCTAACTTGATTCTCTCAAATTTGTGCCTTCGATTCAATGATATAGGTTTGGAAAAAGTTCAATTGGTCATGGTATTAGTTAAGTGTTCAGAATTGAAACGGTTTTTAGGCTTCAATAGGGTAACAAAGGATAAACATTTAACAAGGTAAGCTTCAAAGGCTCAAGCGATAAAACGAATGCCTAAATCATATCTCCCGAATTACCTTACCTAGGATTTCGCCTCCAATTTTTCCCAAATCAAGTTCTAAAATCCCTATTGTCATGATCTTAGCTAACGGATAATCATTTTCAAATCGATTGGATAGTTATACATTGAGTTTACATACTCGTGCATTTAGGATCTACAATAACTTTTACTAAAACGATACGTCAAGCACATAAAACACACATGAATAAGCTTTACGCTCGACCTCAATAAACAACCAGGGGACAGACTCATCATCGGGTAATGGCCCAGATGAAGTCAAAACTCAGCACATAATAACAACTAACTTTAACAAACTAATCCTAAACAAATATGCATACATAAAAACAATAAAACATAACGAACAATACTAACACATACTAAACATACTACACATCGCCATCGAACTTAAAACGGTAATGTCCACTGTTGGCCCAGTAAGCTACTCAAGATGGAGATGAATTGGGTAGTATTAAAAACTATAAGAATAATAGCACTTCAAAAATCAAATAATTAATTTTATCCTAAAATTAATTATTATCTTTATAGCAGCGAATAAGTGTAATAAGCTATAGGTGCACATCCGAACAACACAAAGAAATAAACAATGCAGTACACACCGATAGATCCTGGTTCACCAAGCTACTTTTGGCTAATCCAGTCCTCTAAGCCCCACGGAGATTCGCACCCACTAAACTCAAGATTCCTTTATAGGTAGGAACCAAACCCTCACAAAGATTCTTTTCACAAGCTCAGAATCAACCTTTACAAATTCCTTTTTCCAGGCTAAGAAATAACCTCTACTTTTTATAGACTCAAGAATAACCTAATTCTTTTTTGAACTAAGGCTAAAGAATTAAAACCTCACAAACACTTCAAATATCCTTTTACCCAAATAAGAACGGAACCTTTACAAAATCACTCACAAATTCAATCAAGGAAAAATTAACACCTAATCTTTTTATATCTTAGGCAAAGATTAAAACCCCAATCTCTTTACCGAAAGAGATTGAAACCAGCTACCCTTCATTAGACACTCCCAGTAGTATCTAATCCGACACTCAACTCACCAATTACAAATAATTGATAAGCGATTTTTTCACTCGGAACTTCTACCACCCCAGATAAATTAGAACTCAATTAATATTCCAACACTAGTGATAAAAAAATAAGATATTCAAAATCTGATTTTAAACAAAAATTGGGTAGCACGTAATCATATTTCTCAAGAAATTGTTTCAAAAATATTTTTCAATAAAAACTATGAAAAACAATTTCAAAGATCAAAATTCAAAAAATAAATAATAGAATCAAGTAACAATTAATAACAAATAATTTGGAATGATCTTACCAGGATTCCACCGAATAACTAATTATTAGCAATGCAATTTCAAATCGGTGATCAACAATAATTTTCTTCAATATCTCAAGAATGATTTTCAAGATAATTCTCACAAAACTCTCAGTATGATAACTTTTAGAAAGCACGAGAGCTGAATAGCTCAGAATGATTGATATCTCATCTACCTTTTAAGTGAAAAACGTAGGTCTATTTAAAAAGGGAATAAAAATAAGCTCTCCAACAACTAGTTCCCACTTGTTGTGACATTTAATTGCTCTCATAGATCTCTTATATCATTAAGACTTCGTTCTGGTTCAAATTACTTAATTATGTCTTTTAAACTTCTAAATTAAGTCTCCCAAATATTTCTCAATCACAATTAAATAGAATAGAAAGAATTACATGTACCAAATTGAAAAATATTCATACTTAATGAACCAAATCTATAGGAATATCATAATATATGTTGCATATCTCAAATAACATTAAATCCCTAAAATATATCTCAGATCTTAATCATAAAACGGCTAGTAACGGCTACTTTTAAAATAAAATCCGAAATTCCACAAAATCCTGAAACAGTGCCATAAGTCGACTTACCAATGACCACCAGTCAACCGCTAGATTCAGGATGTAGCCAATCCAAAAATTCACAGACCTATCTGTTAACCTAGAGATTTAGAAAGTTACATTTCTAGTCATAGGTCGACCGCTCTATTGACTTATCGATATAGAGAGTTCATATTTAAGCACGGATCGACCTACCTGTCGACCAAGAAATACAAAGACTTTTCCTTCTATGCTCTGATCGACTTACCTGTTGTCTTACTAATGCTGGAACACTTATCTCAATTCATTTTTAATCCATTTTCAGTGACATTTTTGCCTCTTTAACCAATTTCTTTTCTTGGTTAGCTCCACTACATTCTTAAATTCTTTTTTAATTAATTATTAATATTTATTTTTCAATTTCACATAGAAGCAAATAATTTAACTAATTAGTATCATATAAAAAACACACATATTTATAAAAATTATTTTGTGTCTTGTGTGATCCTAATTGGGATATTAAGAGTTGAAATTTAACCTGAGTTGTTTTCCCTAGGTTCTTCAAATTATTTAACATCTTAATCCTTCATCATTTTTATCATCACCTTTTAGCATTTCTTCATTACTTGTCATCATATCTTCATCATTGGAACTAATAAACTGAAACACTCAATTAAACCGTTAGTTCCACAAAAAACATCAACCTTCAATTGTTCATCAAAATCTTAGGATCAACATCCACAACAACCCATCAGCGATCCCAATGAAAGCATAAAGTATTATAATGAAGACGGGGGTTTAGAACACGTACCTGGAAAATGAGAGAATCTTGCCTCCGAATCAAGTCGGTTGTGACGGATCTAACTTTTTTTTTTTAAACCTTAGGTTGCCTCCCAAGATGCGCCTGATTTAAGGTCGTCGGCTTGACACGGCGAAGGGCTCGTCAAATAGAGGCTTCCGCCCATAGTAATTGTCATATAACAATATATATGGGTCTTGATTTAATACAGCCTCAAGACTGGAGAGATATGGCTTTAATCGGCTCGGGCTTTCAACTTAACTCAGCTTCGAATCATGTGCTTGGAGAGCTTGAATGTGCTGAGTTGGAAATGGGGTAGGATAGGTGAGTCACATCGGATCCTTGTAGATGTGATATTCATGGATCGAGTGCGGCATCACCAACTGGAATTCAAACGTTGAAAACTCACAATGATTAATATGTGAATCTCCATCGCCAATCCACACTTGGGTTGTAGCATCTTCGTGATTGTCTTCAATCTCACCCAAGTACCTTCCGCTTGCTTCCGGTTCCTCACTGTGACTTTCATATTCAGATATAATTTGTTCATCTCTCGATGCCACTGCGTCTGACTCGGCCTCAACAAAGTAGATAAACTGACTGATTTGCGTCTGCAGAGACGTTACGGTCGCATCGATGTCGGCACAGACCATCTCAATATAATCAAGACGATCCTCGTGCTCGTTGAGTCGATCATGCGTTTTCCTAAAAAATATATGAGTCTCCCCCATAACAGTAGCGAGTATTTCCTCCAAGGCGGGAGAAGGCTCCACATCTTGAATTGGAGTGTCAACCCATGGCGCCGCAGTGTTGGAATAATCCCCCAAGCTTTGGTGACTTGGTGAATAATTCTAACTTTGATAATTAAATGTCGTCAATTCCTCCAACGACCAAATGGCTTTATTCGTTGTTAGGTCGTAGAAAGAGAAGGTACCATTTTCTCCTTCCACCCATGTTCAGGTTGCGACTTGTAACCCGTCGAGAAAATTCAGTAGTTGACACTCCCTCGGGAAACCATGATTTGGGAACCGGAGTAACAACTCGTTGTAACGATCCCAAGCACTATAAAATAGATCGGAGTCCCATTAAAAGAATTTCATAAGTACCTGTTGATCTAACATCTCCAAGTACCATGCAGGAAAATAAAAAAAAAAAACTACAAACAAAAAATTATACATAAAAGAAATGCTTAAATTAAAATCAGGTTATTTACTCACAATATCAACAATAATCTAAAAACACAATCCCTGGCAACGGCGCCAAAAACTTGGTGGCGGAATATTACATCGCCACTTTCACCACAAGTATGCGAGTCAAGTTTTAATATAGATGGGAAGAGTAAGGGTTATCGTGTCCACAGGGATTGATTGAGATTATTATCGAGTACCGTAATTATCATAACCTAACTTTATTTAGGCGATAAAAAATAATTTATAATTAATTAATACTAATACTAAGTTAATTAATCTAATTATATTATAATACTAATATGAGATGTTTAGGGGAAAAGATTATCTAGGGATTAACTTTGTTTACAAAAACGTGTTTGGTTTCGTTTAGTTTACAATAACAGTGTTCATCCTATCCGACAATCTTTGTATCGTAAACTCACTCACCACCTCTTCCGAGTGTAAGATGAGTGAATATGCGATTTTGTGTCAACGAAGAAGTCCCCCTTAATGTCTTAACGACACTAGGTCACATGAGTCTTGCCCCAACGTCATGGATTGTACACTTTCTAACTCCCTCTCAGGTTATTAGATCGTCGCATTGTGTTTACCCTAGTCCAAATTTGGGGTTACCTTTTCCTAGTGTCAAACCCCGTTTTCTCTATATATCTAAACAAGCATATAATCAAAGAATATCGATAAACACAATCGAATTAGTGAAGAACAACCATTAACGAAACACAACTCAAACAAATAATATTTTCATAAATATTATTAATCCCTAGACAAAATCCGTTTAGCTCATGGTCATAACTATTTATACAATGAAAAACAAGCTAAACATACTCAACAAACCACTGAAGTTAAGAAAATAAAGGAAAAAACGGAAGAACTTAGCCGTAGTATGAAGATTTGCCGCTAAAACCGTTCAATGATCGCTTCTCCTTCTTCGCAACGTGTTCTTCTCATTCGGAATTGGTTGAGTACTCCCCAAAATACTCTAAAAATATTATAAACCCTAAGGGGTTTCCCCTGGTCGGAATAAAGGAGGGGAAGAAGAAATAGAGAACAAAAATATCTAAAAAATATCTAAAATCTGTGTAGAGTGACCGTCGCAGCAGTGGGCATATCGGTTGTGGTCACGGCCTTGGCGATGGATGCAGCAGTGGAAACAGATACATTCTAATGTTTCACCACCGTAGCGGTGGGTTTTCAGAGACTTTAGGCCCTTCTCTGCATCTTGACCGCCACGGCGGTAGGCTGCAAGTTTTGAATTTTGCCTCTTTGCTCTTTTTCCACCGTTTTTCCACCGATTTGATTGTTTATGATCCGTTTTCATACCTTTTCACCCCACATACCTGATTTATACCAAAAAGAATAAAAACGTATTAAAATATAATAAACATATTAAAAAACTAACAAGTTCAGTTTTGAAATAGATAGGTAAATTACATCTATCAACCATGTAAGAGCTTCGCTCTCCTCTCTCTCTCTCTCTCTCTCCAGCTTTAGCTTTCTCTCTTTAGAACTCTTTAATGGAGTTTTGATATTTTTGGGCAATGGATCTTCTGGGTTGGGCCTTCTTTTATTCCTTCAAGGAGGTGGTGTTTCACCCCTTAACAAGGGGAACACCCCCTGTTGCATGGGGGTGAAACACCCCCCAATAGGGAGTGTTCACCTCCTGTGAAATAGGGGGTGTAACCATAGAGGCGTTTCACCCCTTGTTCACCCCCTGTTTCGGTTGCAATAGGGAGGGAATGAGAGGGAGCGGAACGGGAAAGAGAGCGAGCGAGAGAGGGAAAGAGGAAGAGAGAGTTGAGTTGGAGAGAGAGTAGGAGAGAGAGAAGAAAAAGGAAAAAAATAATAAAAAATTATTAAAAAAGAAAAAAAAATGTAATTATGCTGGGTTTTGACTGTATTTCATAGATAAACCTTATATTTTGAAGATCTTTTGATTTGGTTCATATATTTCCTGATTTTGTGATTTATACCAATAAAACTTCTTTCTACCTTTTGAGGTTTTAAATAAAAAAAAAAAATTAGGGTTAAATTAATTGTTTTAAAAGTTCTATTATTGGTCAAATAAAAGCAATTTGAATCTATTTGATATATGGGGTCTATTTATGCTATTTTTGAGCATATCTTTCAAATTATAACCGTTTCAGGCATGGTTTAAAATACTTATATATATAGACCTGCAAATTTCATCTTTTAAATCATCAAGAATATCATATCAAATTTGATTTTTTAAAAAGAGGGTGAATATTTTTTGAAATATATTTTTAGAGAATTATTTTAAGAAATTCTTGATCGTTCAAAAGCTTATTATTGCGAAAACTTCGGGTTCGATTCTACGTTACTATTTGTTAAAATTGATGGGGAAAGTAACTAGAGAAAAAAATGAATGAAATAAAATAGAGAAATATTATATATAGGGAAAGATTTTAATAGACTACATTGTTACATATGTTTTCTCCTTATATTATCACATCTAAACTACCATATATATATAACAAAGTGGGTGGTGGTGCATTGATGATCTTTGATAATTGAAAAGATAGTGTATTAATGAGGTGGTTGAACATTAAATACAAATCTTAGACTTAGGTTTGATCATTAATGCATGCATTAATGGAGAGTAGTTTGGATGATCTCTAGTATCCCTTCTCAAACTCAAGGTGGTAGATTGGGATTTCACATTGAGTTTGGAAAGTAGAGTGTTTAGGAAGCTGGGAAATCGAACATTGCCATGGCACAAAGGGCCGTGAGCTTGAAAATCGTAGGACAAAGAGGCCGCGAAATTGGACAGCCATGAGATAAAGGGTCCGCGTACTTGAAGACACTAGACAAAGGGCCGCAAACTCGAAAAGTGGCAGGATATAGAGGTCGCATACTTGAAAATGCGGGACACATGTGAACTTAGAAAGTCGCGGGACATAAAGGTCGTATACTTAAAGATGCGGGACAAAGAGGTCACAAGCTTCGAAAGCCGTAGGACAAAAGGCGTACTTGAAGACGCGGGACATAGGGAGTCGCAAGCTTGAACACTGCAGGGACAAAAGTTCGTGAATTCAGAAAGCTATGGGACATAGAGGCTGTGAGCTTGAAAAGCCATGGGACAAAGGGCCGCGAACCTTAAGACAAAAGACAAAGAGGTCACGAGCTTGGAAAGCAATGGGACAAAGGGACCGCGTACTGGAAAAGCCACGGGATAAATGGCCACAAACATAGAAAGTTGCGGAATAAAGGGGCCATGCACTTGAAAAGCTACAGGACAAATGGGCCGTGAGCTTGAAAAGTCGCAGGACAAACGGGCCGCAAAATTAGACAGCCATGAGACAAAAGGCCGCAGGACAAAGGGGGTCACGCACTTGAAAAGTTGTGGGATATAGGGGCTATAAGCAACGGTGGGACAACCGTGGGAGTAGAAAAAATAGTTGGACAACCACTAGATAACAACAACGACCGCGAGAAAGCAACGACAAGACAACTATCGGATTGTGGCAAGGCTATCATGGGAGTGGAAAAAATTCTAGACAACAACGGCACCTGTGAGGAAAGGCATCAGCGAGGCTGGATCAGTGCCAACGGAGGACAAAAATAACATTGGCAACAGTAGAACTCACCGATTAAAGGCATAAAATAAAATTGACAAAATAGGCAGCAAAATTTATCGAAATGAAAGATAAAAACTGAACAAATATCATGAGTGAAAGCAAATGAAAATTAGGAAGGATAAATAGGCTCTTGATACCATGTTGAAATTGATGGGGAAAGTAACTAGAGAAGAAAATGAATGAAATAAAATGGATAAATATTATACAGGATGCCAAGGTTACCCAATTCGGTCGATCGAACCTTTTCGGTCAGTCGACCAACTAATTCAAGATCCCAATATTTTTTTTGGGATGATCGATTTGGTCAACCGAACCTTCACAGTCGGTCGATCGACTGCTTCAAAACAGGGCAACATGCTTCTGTCCAATCCGATCAACTGAATTTTAAGGACCAGTCGACCGATTAAATGCTCCAACGTCGAAAACTTTAACTTGTTGCATGACATTTGATCAACGGACCATAAAGACGGTCGACTAACACAATCTTATGTCTTTAAATAATTTAAAATGAAACAATATGTTACCAAAATAATCTATGTTGTGTAGTTTATTTTATTTTGGAATATTGAGATATAAATGTTTATTATTTATACGAGTAATAGTCGGCCCAAATGAAGGCTATTGTTTGCCCAAATAATAAATATTGATGTTTGTTGTTTATGTGAAGCATAACCGGCCCAAAGGAACGTTATAGTTTAACTAAATAATAGACATTATTTGAGAATTAGTATGGTTATTATTTATGCAATCAATAATCGGCCTAAAGGAAGGTTATTGTTTGACCAAATAATAAATATGCCTGCGGGAATAAATATGTGATAATTATCAAGTTTTCATATGAACAATAAGTCAGTCCAAAGAAAGGCTTATTGTTTGACATGACCTACTATCAATATTTGATTCCTACACTGAGAGTATTAATTACAGTAAATTCTTATGTCCAAAGACTAGGAATTAATATTGTGCTAGGTATCTTGAGATGAGTCCCCAAATTTGGATTAATTATTCATGTCTTATTTTATTATTTTATGACATACTTGTATTTGTGCTTATTTATTTTGTTTTCTGTTTAGTGACTGCTACTATTACTGATAACATAAATTTTATTGTAGTGCTTAATGGCACGAACTTTAAGGATTAGAGAGAAAACATTTCAATTGTTCTCAACTGCATGGATTTTGACCTTGCGTTAAGGAAAGAATAGCCTTTACCCCTCACTGAAGAAAGTTCCCTTGAGGCTAAAAGGGAATATGAGAGGTGGGACTATTCTAATCGCATAAATCTTATGATGATCCAATGCAACGTTCTGAAAACATTCAGGGCTTTATATTTGATGAGGTAACTGCCGAGACATTCCCTAAGGAAATTAAAAAAATATATATTTTGTAAAAAACAAAAAGGCAGAGACAAGTATGCTTTTAGCTAATCTTGTTTCGATAAAGTATAAAAGGAAAATGGAACGTAATGAAGTACATTATGGAAATGTCCAATGTTGCTTCAGAACTAAAGGCACTAAAATTAGAGTTATCTAAGGACTAGCTCGTGCATTTAGTACTTATTTCTCTTCCTGCACAATACAGTTAGTTTACGGTGAAGTATTATACTCGAAAGGATAAATAGACTCTTAATGAGCTCATATCTGACTGTGTGCAAAAAGAATAAAAGAATTAAGCAAGAAAGAACAGAAAATACTCACTTAGCCACTACATCTAAGGGTAAGAAACGACAAAGAGATAAAGGTCAGGAAGCTGCAGTTGGAACACAACAGTCTAAATTGCAAAAGAATCAGAATCGGGATGTTACTTGTTTCTTCTGCAAGAAAGCTGGACATATAAAAATGGAGTGTTTCAAGTACACCACATGGCGTATAAAGAAGAGTATGTTTCTTACTCTAGTTTGTTCTGAGGTTAATTTAGTTTTTGTACCTAGTCACACTTGGTAGGTAGTTTTTGGTGCTACTACTCATATAAGTGTGTTTATAAAGGGTTGCTTGTGGAGCCGAAAGCCAATTGATGATGAAAGATGCATCTATGTGGGCAATGACAAAACAATTGTTATTGAGGCAATAAGGACTTTTAGATTATTCTTAAAGATTGGTTACTTTTTGAATTTGAAAGAGACATATGTAATACCGTTATTTAGATAGTATTTTATTTCTATTTCTACTTTGGACAAATTTATTTTTTCTTGTTCATTTGGAAATAATAACCTCAGTCTTTTTATAGATTTAAATATTATTGCAACTTATTCTTTAATTGATAATCCATAGTTTTTGGATACTATTACTTCACATAATGAAACCTTGTAGATAACTAATTATAGTAGAAAACACAAATTAGCTAATGAGAATTCTACTATATTTTGGCACAAGCGTCTAGGAAATATCTCTAAATAGATAATAGAGATACTTATTTCTGATAGAATTCTTGATGCCCTTGATTTAAAAAATTTCAAAGTTTGTATTGAATGAGTAAAGGGAAAACAGACAAATATAAAGAAATTGGGTGTTAATAGGAGTTCCGATGTTTTAAAACTAATACGTACTGCGGACCATTCCCTACTGCATCTTGAAATAGACAACAATATTTTATTACATACATAGACGACTACTCTCGTTATGGGTACCTATATTTAATTCATAAGAAGTCTCAATCCTTAAACGTACTTAAGTCTTTCAAAGCTGAAGTTGAACTTCAACTTGGAAAAAAAAAATAAGACTATCAAATCAGACCAGGGTGGTTAATACTATGGGAGATTTGATAGATCAGGAAAATAATGTCCAACACCCTTTGCTAATTTCCTAGAAAAATACGGAATCACCCCACAGTACACCATGGTAGGCAAACCTGGTGTGAACCGTGTTGCCGAGAGACGAAATAGAACGCTTAAGGACATGGTAAGAAGCATGATAATTCATTCTTCTTTACCATAATCACTCTAGGAATAAGCAATTAAGACTGCATCATATATCATGAATAAGGTACCAAGTAAAGTCGTGGCTAAAACCCCTTATGAACTATGGTTAGACGTAAAACCTAGCTTAAGGCATTTACACATTTGGGGTTGTCCGGCTGAGGTAAGGCCTTGCAGGCCAAATGAATGAAAACTGGACTCAAGAATAGTTAGTTGTTGCTTTGTTGGGTACACTGAACGATCAAGAGGATTTAAGTTTTACGATCCCACATCAAGATCCTAATTTGAAACGGGAAATACGAGATTCCTTGAGAGTGTTGAGTTTGAGGGAGAAGGAGAACAAATGTTGTCTTTGAAGAAGAATTTGCTATTGAAGGTTGATATAGGAGAATCTCATCAGGTATACCACGTGGTCAAAATACGCCCAATTATAGAAGAGTGGCCGGGATGAGAGCTGAAATCGTCTCAGTACCGAGTTAGGGTGCCCCCCAGCTGAGCTGAGGGTCGTCTCAGTGAAGAAATTAGGACCCACAAGCTGAGATCCGACCTGCCGAACTAACGGTCTGAGGCACCCTCTGCTCGCCACCTCAGCACTCGGGAGTTCGTCAGGCCGTTGTGAGGCTCTGGCCCATGGGCCTCTACTTATGGGCTCAAAAGCCAGCCCAGACATTTAAAGGGCTAACCTGTCTGCTCATTGGCTGTCCAGCGGATTATGTTAATTAACCTGAGCTGGCCCCCTAATTTCGTGGCGCCAATTAGGTACTGGCGCCTATAAATACACCAGGGCACCCACTGCCCAGAGGTACGTGACTACTACTGAACTTAATATATTTTCAGCCCTTCACCCCCGAATACTTACTCTTACGCTAGAGGGACTTTACTGGGGATAACCCCGGTGGGTCTTTGTGTAGGTGCTCGGAGTAGAAGAGTGGAGCTTAGCTCGGAGATCGTCACCACCCCTGAACTCAACCAGTTGCAGTGCTGATGGCCGTCTTGTGTCCCCAATATCCTCCCGAACCATACTGTTCACCCGCCACCACTTTTTGGCATCAACAGTTTGGCGCCATCTGTGGGAACGCACTAAAAGCCTCCCCTGATCGTCAGCTCCCCATGAGATTAAGATTTGATGATCACAAGGTCTGGGAAGAAAATCCGCCAGGCCAACCAAGTGCTTGCCACCAACAGTAATCCATCCCCCATATCCGTGCAGGGTATGTCGAGGGCTCCCAGGTCGAATCCCCAGGCACCTTCTGCGGAGAGTTTCCACCTGTCCGCCATCTCGCCATCCGGGCTGGGAGGACTGACCACTCAGCACGCCGCCCAAGTGGGTCCAGTCTTGCCCCTAGGGCAGCTTGTTGGGCAGACTTCTGGAGCGCCTGAGGTAGCCCACGTCGATCTTTTAGAATGTCAGCTCGGCGAGTTCCAAACCTTCTTCCAGATCGTCCTGGCCCGTTTACCACTGGCCCCTCCAATGGATCTTCCGACATTCCAAGTTGTGAGCCGAGAGGGGCGGGTGGTCGAGGATGAAGAACGTGTCATCCGTTTCAACGGGTATATCCTGAGGCCCCAAACCCACAATGTCGGTCAGAGGGAGGTGGAGTTGGCACCCCCTGAAGTCTCGGGATCCCCGTCACCATCTCTACCGAGGCGACTGAGCTAAGTCACCCCCCGTACATAGCGCTACCGTGTGGTCCGATCATCACTCCCATCGCTTTCGATAGGTAGATTCACATTCCCCGCCATGACAGCCCCCATCTCGTGCCGCTTTCAGTTAGGCTCGAGCCCAGCCAAGGGCTGAGGTGGTGGTAGAAAGGCGCCTAGCTGACATGGAGGCAGCCTTACAACAGATTCGGGGAACCAGGGGCCCGACCGGGCTTCCTTTGGAGGTAAGATCTCCTTTCGTTGATGAAATTCTGGAAGAACCCTTGCTCACACGATACACCCATCCCCAAATAATCCTCTATGACGGTGTCACTGATCCGGCAGACCACTTATCCATCTTTAGGTCGTATATGGACCTACACACCGCCTCAATAGCAATGCGATGCAAGGCATTTCCCCTCACCCTTACGGGGGCCGCCGAGGCTTGGTTCTGAACTTTGGCACCAGCCTCCATCTCTAATTTTCATGAGTTAGAGCTACTCTTCCTTTCGTAGTTTGGACGATCGCAGCGTAGGCCAAAAACCATGGCCCACATCCTTACACGCCAGCAGTTACCCGATGAGTCACTGGGGGATTATGTGGAGAGGTTTTACAAAGAGATCATCGGGTACGATGAGCTCAGCAACGTGGTCACGATGAGCGCATTCATCGATGGCCTGAAGTATCGACGTCTCATTTATGACCTCTGTTCTAACCCAGCTCCTACTCTGGATGCTTCCCTAAAGAGAGGCACGAGGTTCCATAATACTGATGATCGGGAAGCAGCCCAGAATGATCGAGGAGAGGGTCAAAAGAATAAAAGAAATGCTGAGGAAGGGTCGAATAAACACCATGGATCCAAAAGGCTGCAGGCAGAAGGAAGGCTGGGGGCTGTTGCCCGAGGATCGGAGACCATTCCCACCCCAGGGGAACCGTCAGTAGTGCTACACACTGCTCACAGTTTTGGTGGCCATCGTCTTAACTGAGAATGTGGGGAGGGATTTCTTTCCTCCTCCTCCTCCACCCAACGGGAAACTAATGGGGAGGTCTATGGACAAATACTGTGAATTCCACAAAGACCGGGGATACTCCACTGAGAATTATTTTCGACTCCGGGAAGAAATTGAGGCCCTCATTAGTAGGGGATACCTAGGTCGCTATGTTCGAAAGGACGACCGAGCTCCCAAGACGAAAGAGCACGACTCCCGCGATGAACATAGGGGTCATTGAAGAAGAAGGAACAGAAGTCACCCCCCTCCTAGGTCAGAGGCGAGTAGGGGCGATGACGAACAAAGAATTAATGGCGAGATTAACGTCATCCATAGCGGATTGGGCCTTGGGGGGGAGACCCTCTCATCCAAGAAGAGGTACGAGCACAAAGCCAAGAGAAAAGTGAGTGAAGACATCTTCGAGGTCAGCACGGTTGATGCTGTGGAACACAACGTTATTTCATTCAGCGAGGCAGACCTCAGGGATATTCACGTGCCTCATGACGACGCACTCGTCATCGTGGCCCTCATCTATCACTACAAAATGGGGCGGATCTTGGTAGATGGTGGTAGTTCTGCTGATATTATCTTCGAATGGGCGTTTGAGAAAATGAATGTGGACCCCAACGCGATAAAACCGTTGACGGCCCCTCTAGTCGGTTTTGGAGGGGATGTTGTGAACGCTGCCGACTGGGTCTCACTTCCCGTAACGGTCGGAGCTCATCCACGGACCTCCACCATTTGGACCAAATTTTTTATTGTGGACAGGTCGTCGCCCTATAACGCAATCATGGGTCGACCCACGGTAGCTGCCCTAAAGGCCATCTGCTCCCCATACCACCAAGCGATGAAATTTCCCACCGAGGGAGGTGTGGGAGTAGTAAGGGGTGACCAAGAGTCCTCTCGGGCTTGTGCTTGGAGGGCGTTGGAGAAGAAGAAATAGCAATCAAAGACAGAGCCAAGGCTCCGAGATTCCGAACTCATGGCTCTAGGTCAGAGACCAGTGCCTATACCTATCGATGATCCAAGAGAGGAGGAGGCTGGTCCCCGACCTCACGAGGAACTAGAGGAGGTTTCCATACACCCAACCATCGAAGAATGAACTATCAGGATCGGTGCTAGCCTCCCGTCCGAACAAAGGAATGAGCTCATCCTACTGCTCCAACGAAATTACGACGTCTTTGCGTGGTCCCATGACGAGTTGCTGGGTATTGATCTGAGCGTGGCGATGCATCACCTTCACGCTGATCCACACCATCCTCCCGTGCGGCAAAAACGACAAAAATTTCATCCGGAGGGTCAGAAGATAATTGAAGTAGAGATAGATAAATTGATTAACTCTGGCGTTGTTGAAGAAGTCAAGTTCCCGGACTGGTTGGCGAATGTGGTCCTGGCTCCCAAGGTTGGTAATAAGTGGCGCTTCTGCATTGATTTTAAAGACCTAAATAAAGCCTGCCCGAAAGACTTCTTCCCCCTGCCCAGGATTGACATCGTCATAGACGCCACAGGGGGGTATGAGCGCCTGAGTTTCCTTGACGCTTATGCCGGGTACAACCAAATCTCAATGTTCTCCCCCGATAAGAGAAAAATGTCTTTTATCACTGATAAGGGTACATACTGTTACAAGGTAATGCCATTTGGCTTGCGCAACGCTGGAGCCACTTATTAACAACTGGTGAACAAAATGTTCAAGGAGGAGATCGGACGGACGATGGAAGTTTACATTGATGACATGTTGGTCAAGAGATCGAGGGCCCCTGACCACACCCAACATCTCCACAACTATTTCGAAAAACTCTAGGCTCACCGCATGAAGCTCAACCCGAACAAATATATTTTGGGGGTTTCTGCGGGAAAGTTCCTAGGGTACATGGTCTCCCAGCGCAGCATCGATGCTAACCCCGATCAAATACATGCGATCCTCGGGATGGCCTCTCCTCGGAACAAGAAGGAGGTGCAGATGCTGACGGGGAGACTCACTGCCCTCAATCACTTCATAGCTAGAGCGTCGGAAAAGTGTCTGCCATTCTTCAAAGTGCTAAGAGGCAACGGCAACTTTGGATGGACCAACGAGTATGAGTCGGCTTTCCAAGCACTCAAGAATTATCTATCCTCTACTCCTTTGCTCAACACCCCGAAGGAGGGGGAGACCCTGTACTTATATATTGCCACATCTACGACGGCAGTGAGTGCTGCTCTTGTGAGGGACGACGCCGGGATCCAACACCCTGTCTTTTACTCTAGCAGGATCCTCTCGAATGCCGAGACGAGGTATACTAAATTTGAGAAGCTAACTTATGCCCTACTGGTGGCTTCCCGGAAGCTAAAACAGTATTTCCAAGCCCACGAGATCGTCGTCCTCACGGACCAATCGATAAAGTAAATTTTACATTCACCAGACATCCTGGCCATAGCGCTTGAGGAGGCGTCTCCCGGAGCAGGACACCTCTCCACCCTGAATTGAGGGGAGCTGGAGGACGACCGGTCCGAGCAGCCGGACTCCAAGCCGGCAGCAGAGCCAGATGTCTAAAGAGAAGAATAAGAAGGGGACCCCGACATTTTGTTTGGACAAAGGAAAAAAAAAAGATACCAATGCCAAGGAGGAAGAATGAGCTCTGGAACTTACGCAAGTGCCAAATGAAAGGTAGGGGCCACCATT
Organism: Eucommia ulmoides; assembly: GCA_016647705.1. Taxonomy (NCBI): domain Eukaryota; kingdom Viridiplantae; phylum Streptophyta; class Magnoliopsida; order Garryales; family Eucommiaceae; genus Eucommia; species Eucommia ulmoides. The sequence continues at coordinate 7,408,589 of CM028328.1, forward strand.
TATAAAAGGATGGTGTACCCAGACGAAGGGTCGCAAAGGCTAACTGTTAGGGATGCCTTGGTTTAAACGCCACTGCCACGTGTCACCCATCCAACGATAGTGGCATGGCCTATCACACAAATCAAATTGGGGGCGCATGTGTGGCTCGTTTTGCCACGTGTGAGGGGGTAGGCTCTCAAACTTCCCACCCTCAAAAAATTCTAAGGCATGCAAAATGGCCGAGCTCACGACCCTACGGGTTCTTAGTTCGGACAAAATCAAAAGAGGGAAGGCTCTCAAACTTTCCACCCTCAAAAAATTCTAAGGCATAAAAAATGGTCGAGCTCACGACTCTACGGGCTCTCAGCTCGGACAAAATCAAAAGGAGGAAGGCTCTCAAACTTCCCATCCTCAAAAAATTCTAAGGCATGCAAAATGGCTGAGCTCACGACCCTACGGGCTCTCAGCTCGGACAAAATCCAAAGGGGGAAGGCTCTCAAACTTTTCACCCTCAAAAAATTCTAAGGCATGCAAAATGGCCGAGCTCACGACCCTACGGGCTCTCAGCTCGGACAAAATCCAAAGGGGGAAGGCTCTCAAACTTTCTACCCTCAAAAAATTCTAAGGCATGTAAAATGGCCGAGCTCACGACCCTACGTACTCTCAGCTCGGATATAATCAAAAGGGGGAAGGCTTTCAAACTTCCCACCCTCAAAAAATTCTAAGGCATGCAAAATGGCCGAGCTCACGACCCTACGTACTCTCAGCTCGGACAAAATCTGAAGGGAGAAGGCTCTCAAACTTCCCACCCTCAAAAAATTCTAAGGCATACAAAATGGCCGAGCTCATGACCCTACGGGCTCTCAGCTCGGCCACTTTCAAAAAGGGGGTGGCCCTCCAACTTTTCATCCTTGAAAAATTCTAAAGGCAGTAAAAATGGCCGATCTCACGACCTGACGGGCTCTCAGCTCGGACAAACTCAAAAGGGGGAAGACTCTCAAACTTCCCACCTTCAAAAAATTCTAAGGCATAAAAAATGGCCGAACTCACGACCCTACGGGCTCTCAGCTCGGCCACTTTCAAAAAGGGGTTGGCCCTCCAACTTTTTACCCTTGAAAAATTCTAAGGCATTGAAAATGGCCGACCTCACGATCTGACGGGCTCTCAGCTCGGTTACTTTCAGAAAGAGGGAGGCTCTCCAACTTTTCACCCTTGAAAAATTCTAAGACAGTGAAAATGGCCGACCTCACGACCTAACGAGCTCTCAGCTCGGACAAATTCAAAAGGGGAAAGGCTCTCAAACTTCCCACCTTCAAAAAATTCTAAGGCATCAAAAATGGCCGAGCTCATGACCCTACGGACTCTCAGCTCGGCCACTTTCAAAAAGGGGGTGGCCCTCAAACTTTTCACCTTTGAAAAATTCCAAGACAGTGAAAATGGCCGACCTCACGACCTGACGAGCTCTCAGCTCGGACAAACTCAAAAGGGGGAAGGCTCTCAAACTTCCCATCTTCAAAAAATTCTAAGGCAGTGATAATGACCGACCTCACGACCTGACGGGCTCTCAACTCGGATAAAATCCAAAGAGGGAAGGCTTTCAAACTTCCCACCCAAAAACAAAATAATAAATAATATATATATATATATATATATATATATATATATATATATATATATATATATTAATTATTTCAGGCATCACATTTGGCCGAGCTCACGACCCTATGGGCTCTCAGCTCGGCCACTTTCAAAAGGGAGAAGCCTCTCCAACTTTTCACCCCTGCAAAATTCTACAGCGTGGATAATGACCGAGCTCATGACTTGACGGTCTCTCAGCTCCGCCAACATTCAACACATGTAAGACTCCAAATTCTCACCTACCACTACCACTTCCGTCGTACTGCCAACCTACAGAATAGAAGAAAATGTCTTCTCATCAGCCCAGACTCTACTCTTTGCCTTCTTTCTTACCGCCGTTTTCCCCCCAGGGGTCTATGGTGTGCCGCTTTTGCATTTTGTAACCATCCTTCCCTACTACTACTTGCTTGCTCCTTCAAAATCTCGAGGCCGTCACGTTTCAAAATCTCGAGGCCGTCACGTTTCTGATTCTAATCAAGTTTTTAGTTGCTAAAGAGAGAATTTAGAGTAGGATAGTATCTATAGAACATATGGGAACAAACTCCATGATTGCAAATCCGCTTAATAAAGGTTTGCCACTTAAGGTATTTCATGAGCACACTGCTCGTATAAGTGTGGTTTTATCTGATGATATGCTGGTTTAGTGGGAGTTTGTATCTGTTAAATGTTCTTTTATTAGATACGTATATTTGATTTCTGTAGAAAAAATTGATGGATTAAATTTTATTTATTCTGAATGTATTCTTTCTACTTGTTGTTTAACATAAGGATAGAACGATTAATATTGATCTCACTAAAAAGACTAAAGTTGGACCAGTTGGAAATAGGCATGTCTGAGATCACATTACATATAATTTTCATGTTTCTCATCCACATTTGATATATGTCATTGAGTGTATTGGTATGGTGATCATCATGGTTCAATCACGACTGTATTGTTATATAAGTTGCGGTAATTTCATTGTTAGTGTATGAGATGGACTAGATTGTTTAAGGAGAAATCTAAGGATAAATAGCATACGGATGCGCGTCTAAAGAATTTTGTGATATAATTGTATTATATTAGGGATAATATGTAGCCCAAGTGGGAGATTGTTAGAAAATTTTATTTCCTAATCTAATTTTGGGCAACATACTATTAACACGATTATATTTATTATTTAAATTTAATGGGCTAAACTTAAGTGATCTAATTAATTTGGGTAAGCCCATAAACTACTTAAAAGAATTTGGGTTAAATGAGTAGATACCGGAAACTGTTGGGGTGATTAGGGGATTATGAGAACCCTAATCACACCATATAAATAGATAATGCTGGGGTTATGGTCCCCAATAATATCAAATCGTCTTGACGGCTCACTTCTCCCCATCTGAAAGTGAATCGCGAATTCCATTGAGGAACTCCGAAGATTTAGTTGAGGAAGACCACGTACCCGCTTGATCCATCTTCTTCTTGTGATCTATTGTTGCAGAATTTCGCATCAGTAGTCAATTGATCGTAATGGATCCATGTACATAATTTACGTGTACATTAGAACTTTTGATAATTTGACATGTTATTTTAAGTGTTATAGATTTAGATATATAGGGATTAAATCCCAACAGAGAAAATTGTTGATCCCAACAAGAGGCCGACTTCTTCAGATGTACTTTTCAGGTTAGGGTTTTATTCTACAAAACATTTGCATTATATTATATTAATATGATCTTAGGTTATGTTTGGTTAGTGTTTTGATTCATTTTTTTTATTTATGACCCCGAAAACTTGAAATATAAATAGGATAGAAAAAAATATGGTTATATTCTGTTATTAAATAATTTCAATTTATTTGTTTTGGGGTACAATAGTTTTAATAATTTCAACTATTTCTCTAACAAAAGAGTGCAATGATTAGTAATTTATCACTCACTACAAGTGTAGTTAATAGTTCTTATTGATTCTTATTATTCCAATTTATGCTCAAAATAGTTAACTTATACCGCCTATCATTCATGTCCCGTGACATTGACTATTATCGAAATAAATGAATTTGATAAGGTAAAGTAATACATTAATAGATTTTTGGTTTTTTAATTTTTAAATATTTTCAAGCAAAGTTGTGGTGTAGTTATTGAATATTTGTCATATTATTATTTCCATATAATTTTTCATGTCTAATTATTTATTTTGTATTTTAATATTTTTAGTGTAGAAATAAAACAGAAAAGAGAATCTAATTGAAACTCTATGTAGGTAAATAAATAGTGTGTATTTAATCTCGATTGTTAGTTATTATTGAAATAAGTACAAAATATTTCCGATTGTTATTTGATTGTTAGTTATTCCGAACATAAATTTTTACAAATTTGTGTTTAGAATGGATCAAAAATTAGTTTAGAAGAAAAATAGTAAAATAAAAAAAATAAAAAAATTATGGACGTGAATTACTAAAAAATCTGCGTTTGGAACGCGGACCTAAAACTACTATATATGAAAATGAGGGTCAACTTATTACATCCGGACGCTAATAACAATTCATTTTTCTCAGCCCACTGTTCACGCCTCTCCCCTCCTCCCCTCTCCCCCTTACCAACCGTCTCTCTCCCAATAACAATCAAACCAAATCTCTTCCCAGTCTCGAATTCAGCGGAGTGTTTTCTCCTTTGATGATCCTTTCTCCGTCGGCGGCAGCAGGTACTCTCTCTCTCTGTTGAACCGTAGATCTGCTAATCGGTCATCGCTGGATCTATGCGGTCGAACCCTATCCAATTCTCAGATCTTCAATTTTATCCTGTTAGATCTCGATTATTTCATCGGAATTTAATATTATGTTTTTCAGCTTCACAGATCTGTTGAGTAATTTGTTAGTTTTAATTCTCTGATCACTTACCAGCTTGTTCTAGTACGATTTCTGTTTCTAGATCTGGATATGTTTGATGGAAAGAAAGTTTCAGGATCGCATGATCTGTAATCAGATCTGTCATGGAACTTCTTGTTAGTTGGTTGTATGAATCTGATTTGGTTCCGGATTTGGGATTCTATTCGCTTTTCCAAAACGTCGGTTTTTTTTTTCCTTTTTTTTTTTTTTATGATTCGAATCGGTACTATTTTGTTGCACTTTAAGTCTTTAATCGTTCTAACGTGGAATTTATTATCATCGCTGTTTTATTCTTTCTGATTTGGTTCGTATTTGTTTTATCATTTGTGTTCTCCTTTATGCTTTCGTGTGTGTATTTTCCGGAGCGCACAAATCATTTCCTTTTACTTTGAGAGACCTAATTAAACGAAGCTTGAGGCCTCTATTTGTCCAGTTGAGATTGGGTTTTGTTATTTGTTTCCAATTAGAATAAAGTAGTTCCATCATCAATAAATTGGGTGCATCATAATTGATTTTTTTTGTATCCAAGATAGTGTCTGATAGAGCCTTTGAAATTGCGTCTGCTGAATATTAACGTTGTCCCTTTCTGTAGTATTGTTTTCCTTCATATCAAATATTGGGTTACTAATTTTGCTTTATATGTATTCGTGTTCATCATTCAAAGAATCTGGTTCTGCAAATTCGAGTTCGGCATTTAGTTGGTCTCAGTTTTTCTCTGTAATATTACATTTGGCTCCATCATTCAAAGAATCTGGATTCTGGTTGTTCTATCTTTTGAGCAATATCAAACATTCTTCCTAGGCATGAATTAGTTGATGCCCAAATTTGTTTGACAACTTCCAGCACTGAATAACAATATTCTTTCTAGGCACAACACCTGTCTGAATCAAGTTGATATTTGTGTTGATAAAAATTATGTTGTAAAAGGTCTTATTGACACTGTTTGTTACTTTCTGTGATGCAGACTGGTAGAATAAGATGGGTGGTGGATTTAGAGTGCTTCATCTGGTTCGACCTTTTCTTTCATTTCTGCCCGAAGTTCAGAATGCAGACAGGAAAGTTCCATTTAGAGAGAAGGTTATATACACCGTGATCTCCCTTTTCATTTTCCTGGTATGTAGTCAGCTGCCTCTATATGGCATACACTCGACAACAGGTGCAGATCCATTCTATTGGATGCGTGTCATTCTTGCATCAAACCGTGGAACTGTTATGGAGCTTGGAATTACCCCCATTGTGACGTCTGGGCTGGTGATGCAACTCTTAGCTGGGTCAAAGATCATTGAAGTGGATAACAATGTTCGTGAGGATCGTGCCCTCCTGTAAGTACATGTGGTTGATATATATATATATTTACATATGTTTATCTATTTCAGAGTTTTTTTAATCAGCTCCATTTTCCCCTCTGCATGAAGTTCCCATGTTTTTCGTTTACTCTTGGTTTTAAAGGTGGTGTTTGGTTTACAACTCGAGTTCCAAAACAAACAGACCCAAAAGTTCTATAATGTTATCCCACTTAATTTGTCTGATTCTCAACATGTGAAATCTTGGTAATGTGGACATTACATTTCTAAACTATGTTCGAGTATAATTACCTATGGAAATCAGCTCACTTTTGAGTGCCCTAAATCAGTTACATTTATACTCATGAGTGCTTTTGCCTCCCAGAAATGGTGCACAGAAGTTATTGGGGATCCTGATAGCTGTTGGTGAGGCAGTTGCCTATGTTGTGTCTGGGATGTATGGAAGTGTTGACCAGCTTGGAGTTGGAAATGCAATTCTTATAATAGTTCAACTCTGCTTTGCTGGTATAATAGTTATATGCTTGGATGAGCTTCTCCAGAAAGGATATGGTCTTGGGTCTGGAATTTCCCTCTTCATAGCAACCAATATTTGGTAAGCTAAGTATAATATCATTCAGGATTTTTGAGCAATATGTTCTTTAACTATTGATTATTTTATAATGTTCTAGTAACACTGGAATATTCGAGTATTAAACAATTTCTACTATATTCTTGGGCACAAGTCTGCCTAAGTGTATAAATAGGCTTCAATTGTACAGATACTCAATTTAATATGCAGTGAAAGCATCATAGAAGTGAAATGAGTCACTCCACTTAAAACAATATGGGTTGGAACCTCGTAACAGATTGCATTTGTGGTTGATTTTGCAGTGAAAGCATCATTTGGAAAGCATTCAGTCCGACCACAATCAACAGTGGCCGTGGAGCTGAATTTGAAGGTGCTGTCATTGCTTTATTCCATCTTCTGATCACACGAACTGATAAGGTTCGTGCACTTCGAGAGGCGTTCTACCGGCAGAATCTTCCCAACGTGACAAACTTGCTTGCTACGGTCTTGATCTTCCTAATTGTTATCTACTTCCAAGGGTTCCGTGTGGTTCTGCCTGTCAGGTCAAAGAATGCGCGTGGACAACAGGGTTCATATCCAATCAAGCTGTTTTATACCTCCAATATGCCCATTATTTTGCAGTCTGCGCTCGTCTCAAACCTCTACTTTATTTCGCAGGTACTGGATCATTATACTCATATTGATGTTCTTTAAGAGTGTGTTTGGAAAAGAAATTTAATAAATTCATGGAATTTCGAAATGATGAGATTTTGAAATTTTGAATTTTCAAATCCCATCATCTGCAAATTCGATGTTTGGGTATATCTTTTAAAATTGAAATTTTATTGATGTAATTTCACGTTGACGGAGAGTTTACCTCATTTTGAAGGATTTACAAGCAAAGAAAACCTTTAGGAGGTATTTGGAACATTATTTTACACCCTTAAATCCCATTTCAAAATTCCAAGAATTTTTAGAACATTTGTTTCCAAAGTAGCAAAATAAGGATTTTTAACTTGTGAATCTTAGACATCACTTATCATAATCGAATCCCCTCCCGAAACACACCCTAATTTTTCCGTCCTTTAATATTAAGCTGTCTAATTTTACATGCATGTGTGCAGCTGCTGTACAGGAGGTACGGTGGGAACTTTTTCGTGAACCTATTGGGGACGTGGAAGGAATCTGAATACTCTGGGCAATCTGTTCCTGTTGGTGGCATTGCTTACTATATAACCGCCCCATCAAGGTAACATTAGCGTTGTGTGTATAGTTGTGTGTATGTGCTTCTGTATGTGCATGTGCCTGGCGCTTAAATTTAGGAACGAAAACAGATTGGTTTCAGTGCGGGTTGGAAAAAATTATAACCAAAATCGTATAGGTAACCATGAAACCGAAACCGCCTCACCAACTGCCTTTTCTTATGCAGTTTTTTGAACCCGAACGGTGCAATGTCATATAAATCAAACCGATCTTTGAACCACTTGATTTTTGCTTCAATTTGAATTTTACTAGTTAATCTTTATTTCTTTTTCGTATTTCACGAATAGTTATAATATAGTCCTAACTTTTTTTTTTTTTTTTTGTTATATATTTTCTAATCCTATTTATTGAGCAACTTATTTTTTTTTCCTTACCAACTTATTTCTACTAATTTTTTTAGTCCTTACCGATATTTATTCTATTTTTTTTCTGTCCTTACTGATTTTTTAGTTATCATTAACTATGATATTGAATGCAAATTCTACATCTAGTTAACATTAACTTGATGAATTCAATCTAGTTGATGTTATTAACTAAAAGGCTGAAAACTTAGTCGGACTAAATAACAATAGAGAAAAAAACGAGGATAAAAATTAAAAATTGTAATGAATTGTTTCAGGGACAGTGTACTAATTCCCCATAAATCAATAGCAATAGTACAGCAGAGAACTTCCGATGAACAATATATATATATATGTTGTATAAAATTGTAAATAATAGGAAAACATAGGCAGTATAATATAAAATAGAAATAAAGCAGGTTTTCTGTTTGAAACGTAGGCAGTATAATACAAAATAGAAATAAAGCAGGTTTTCTGTTTGAAACATAGTCAAACCCGAATTATTCGGGCCGGTTCAGATACCTAACGGCTAAAATCAATTGGGAACTTTGCAGCTTGGCGGATATGGCAGCCAATCCTTTCCATGCACTATTTTATCTTGTCTTCATGTTGTCAGCGTGTGCTCTATTCTCAAAAACTTGGATTGAGGTGTCTGGATCCTCAGCTAAAGATGTGGCTAAGCAGCTTAAGGTATTGTTTGCATTCGAAATTAGTTTTTTCTTATTTGTCGATTATTGAAAAAACAATGTTCAACTCAAATCAAAAATTGATTAAACCCTTTGAAAAAACAATATTCAACTCAATTTAAAAATTGATTAAGCCATTCAAGTAAGTTTTTTTACTTTTTTTGTCCTATTTTGGAGTAATTAATATTTAAGTCCTAGTTGATATTAGCTATGTGATGTAACAATTAGTTGACAACTTGACATTAACTGAAGAATTAAACTACTTGTTAATATTAACTAAAACAAAAGAAGGAAAAAATGACGAGTGACTTATTTCAATGGCAATCTAATAAATTAAAGCAAATTCTATGGAGGAAACTGTACTCCCCAGAAATTCATGAAGCAATCTTAATCCTAAAATCTTTGATAAATAAATCTCCACTTTTTATTAAAAAACATTTTCAAAACACGTGCTTTTATTTTATGGACTAGTAGATCCCCCGTATCTAAAGACACTTCTACAATATTTTCAGTATTTAATTTTGATTTGACCGATCATAATTCATCGACAACAACAAGAAGTAAGCCTTTGTTCCACTTATGTAGGGTGGGTTACATGAATCTATTTACGCCATAAAAATCAATTAAGGGTCATCCCATCCGTCAGGTTTAATGTTGCCAAATCATTTCTAATAGTTTCGTCCAACGTCTTCTTAGGTGGTTTACCTCTCCCTCTAGTAATCCCCTGAACTTGAACAAAATCACATTTTCTCGCTAGAGCTTCTATGGGTCTTCTATGCACATGCCCAAACCATCGTAAGCGATTTTCTCTAGTTTTCTATTCGATGGGTGTTATTTCTAAATTCTTTCTAATAGTTTCATTCTTAATTTTGCCCATTCTCGTCTTTCCACTCATTCACCGCAGCATCCTTATTTCTGTCACCCCAATTTTTTGGACATGATTCGTTTTTAATGCCCAACATTCTGAACCATAAAGAAGAGCTGATCTTATAGCCGTTTTGTAGAATATTCCTTTAAGTTTCAACGGAATACTACGATCACAAATCACCCCAACTGCATTTCTCCACTTTAACCAACCTGTCTTGATTCTATGCGTAATATCCTTCTCGATTTCGCCATTGCTCTGAATCATTGAACTTAAATATCTAAAACGATTAACCTTCGGCACTTCCTCGTTTGCAATTTTGACCGCACCATTGTCTTTCCAGGGATTATTAAAATTGCGATGCATGTATTTCGTATTGTTTCTGCTAACCTTCAAACATTTAGACTTTAATGTTTTTCTCCATCTTTTTAACTTAGTATTAAGATCTATTCTACTTTCGTCTATTAATACGATGTCATTCGCAAACAACATACTCCAAGGTACTCCATTTTGAATATGTTTTGTAAGCTCATCCATCACTAAAACGAAGAGATAAGGATTTATAGATGATCCTTGATGTAAGCCTAAATTAATAGGAAATGCACAATTATCGTCTTCTCCTGTTCGAACACTAGTAACTATACCTTATTACATATCCTTAATTACTTTGATGTACACATTGGATATTTGTTTCTTTTTTAGCACCCACCATAAAATTTCTCTGGGTACCCTATCATAAGCTTTTTCTAGGTCCACAAATACCATATGTAAATTTTTTATTTTTTTTTCCTCTATATTTTTCCATTAATCTCCTAAGTAAATAGATAGTTTCAGTGGTTGATCGACTGGGCATAAATCCAAATTGGTTATCTTTTATGCTCGTTTCATGTTTTATTTTATATTCTATCACTCTCTCCCAAAGTTTCATAGTATGACTCATAAGTTTTATGCCCCGATAATTCGTGCAAATTCGAACATCCTCTTTATTTTTATAGATAGATACTAAGATACTCATCCTCCAGTCGTCAGACATTCTTTTAGTTCTCAAAATGTCAATAAAAGTATAATCAACAACTCTATCCCAATATCTCCTAAAGTTTTTCACCCCTCTATAGGGATTTCATTTGACTCTACTGTTTTTCCAATTTGCATTTTCTTTTGTGCTATTCTAACTTACGAAACCATAATTCTTCTATGACACTTATAAATCTTATCTGAAGATAAACTAGGTAACTCTAGTCTAGATTCCCCGACGTCAATCTCACCCTTCATCGTTCCTATATTCCAAGTTGTCAACCTAAGTCTATTCTCATGGACTAACTTCTTTATCCGTACCCGTCCACCATAATGCGGCAACCCTCATTCATTTGGCATTGTATGCGGGCGAAAACACAGCGCGTCGCTTACGGGCGATGCCCTAGCCCACCCTAACCTATTATTCACAACATCCGTGTGGTGAAAATATAGCGCGCCGCTAGTAGGGAATGCCCCAACGTTTAATATCTTTGGATTCATATTATAAAAGTTCTGACAAAGTTTTCTGTTGGCTGTCAGTTACCTAACGCAACCCTCCTCCTTTACCCGGACTTGGGACCGTCTGTGTGTAAGGAATAAAGCATTGAACCCCACAGGCGGAGCTACCGATCATAATTCATTTAAGATAATAATATTAGTACATTTAAAATAACTTAATTTTTTATCTAAATTATAAAAAACAATAGAAACTCAAGGAAGATAAAACCCCCCACCCTTCTTTTCTTCCGCCCACATATATCTAGCCATGGTCATTCTCTAAAATTGATTTTTTAGAAAATGATTACCAAATGTATAATTTAAAACATTCATAGAATAGATATAATTCTATATTTACATGTATTTATATATATATAATTTTCTTGGTGGTGATTTTTCAGGAACAACAAATGGTGATGCCAGGTCATCGTGAATCAAACCTACAGAAGGAGCTGAATCGCTACATACCCACGGCAGCAGCCTTTGGAGGCGTGTGCATTGGTGCATTGACCGTTTTGGCCGATTTCATGGGGGCAATTGGTTCAGGAACCGGGATTCTGCTTGCGGTCACCATCATATATCAGTACTTTGAGACCTTCGAGAAGGAGAAAGCAAGCGAGCTTGGTTTCTTCGGTTTCTGATCCAAACCCTAATAATCATAACTATGCTATGGCGTTTCTTTGGTGAAAAAGGTGAGGTAGATATAAGTAGTTCTTCTCAAATTTAACTCCTGTCGGGCGATTCAATTCTAGGTGAATTCGGGGTTTGTTTTCTGCAAAAACAGATAGCTGGTTCTCTCTCTCTCTCTCTCTCTCTCTCTCTCTCTCTCTCTCTCTCTCTAGGAATCGGCGGTTGAAGAACTGCAAAAGTTTTTGTTTTATCTGACTTAAGTTTTTGTTTCTGGTATCGACCATACTTTGTTATTCTGATTCAGCAATTGTTGTTAGAAACTGTGTTTGTCCGATAAGCTGGTTAACATGTTTGGACAATTTTGGGCATCGAATTCTTGTTATGTGTTGTCTTTTGCTACAAACCGATGGGTGTTCTATCTTTTCACTCAGGAAAAGTCAGGTTGAAGAACCCTGAGAATTTGTTATTGGAATTGAACATATTTTATTTGAGATAATACCATTTACACCCCCTCAATTATAGGGAAATTACACATGCACCCCCTTAGCTTTCAAAAATATCACGGCGACCCTCGGTTGGAGCAATTTTTAATGAATGGACTATTTTGTTCTTACTAATTTATACCAAAAAATTAATAAAAAAATCTCATGTAGACAAGAAAAGGAATTGACTATTTTGCCCTTATTTTTTCTTTGTCTTTTTCTTCCCATCTCTTTTCCTCTTCCTTTTCTTTTTCTTCCTTTTTTATTTTTATCTGATCTCCCTCGCCGAACAATACAATCGAACAAAACTTTACCATCGCCGATGACCACCAATCTTCCACATCCGACGACAGCACCGTCGACGACACCATCAACGATCTCTGCCCCCCAGTCCCAGCCCAGACCCAGAGCTCCGTGCTCCATCTCCGGCAAACACCAATGTCGTTGCCATACCAGTGCCACCACTACTCTTTCCAACCATGCCTTTCGTTCCATACCATCGCTTCGTCCACTGAAGCTCATTCCAGCAACCGCTGCTCCATCCATCGACGCAAAAATGGAAATTACCCAAACGAGTTCAAATTGAATCTCTGGGAGAGCAAGTTGGAACAGGGGCGGAGAGAGTGGTTGTAGAGAACCAGCTAAGATGACTCTACCTGCCTCGCAACACCCAAATCAATGTCAGGAATTTTTCACAAAACAACATCGTCAAAATCGCCACCACCTACCTCGCAGCGCCAAAATCTTCCATCAGCATCGCACCAGATCCCCCTCTCTGTGTGTGGATTCCAACTAGGCTTTGCGATTCAATCGTCGCTCAGATTGAGGTCTGAACCCAAATCGAAAATTCCGTCTGAGTCCCTCAATCATCGTTCAACGTTCAATCGAAAATCGTAATCGTAACCCTAAATCGAAAATTCCATCGGCGATGGCAGAGAATGGAATGATGGCACAGTTGCCAATTTCTCTCTCTAAACCCATCAACTTGTGACCAATCTCTCTCTCTAAACCCATCAACCAGTGGCCAATATGTTGAGGGTTGAAATCGAAATGGGCGATTTTGATTTCTTCTTCCCCTTTTTTTTTCCCTTCGGTTCGACGGTGTTGTTGTTTGTTTTGGTTGTGTTGTTCGGCGTTGGTGTTCGACGTTGGTGGTGTTCGGCGGTGGTATTGTTTTTGGTTCCACAGTGTTGTAGTGGTGAAAATGGTCCTTAGTGACAATGGTGGTGGTCCTTTGGTGTTCGGCTATAGTGGTGTTGGATTCGGAGGTGGTGTTGTTCGGAGATGGTGGGGATGGAAGTGGGCAAAGGTGGTGGGGGTTGGAAAGTGGACGGTGGTGGTGGGGAAACTGGTGAAGGGATTTCAGAGGTAGTGGGGCTAGAAGTGGACGACGGTGGTGGGGGTTAGAAAGTGGACTGTGGAGGTGGGGAAACTGGTGAAGGGATTTCGGAGCTCTAATTACAATATGCACCCTTAAGGTTTTATTAAATTTTATTTTTAACCATCACATTTTATACAAGGGTAATTTAGTCTGTATATAAATAGAGTAGGGTTAATTTAGTAAAACAAATATGAGTTGACTTTTCCAAGGGCATTTTCGGAATAAAAAATGACTTGGGGGTCTGACTGTCCATTGACCAAAGAATTCAAGGATGTCCCATGTAGTTTTAATAGTTAAGGGGATTCCCGTGGTTACGATCAATAGTTCAGGGGGTGTAGATGGAATTTCCCCTATTTTATTTTGATGAGCAAGTTTGGTACTTCTTGTTTTTGTGTAGAGGGATTTAATTTAAGGGGCATGCACCATTTACTTCCAAAATACAAAATAAATTACCAATTACTCCCATAACTTTTTTTTTTTTTTTTTGTACCAATAACTCCTTTTATCTTTTTCTGACCAAAATATCCCTCATATGGATGTTGAATGTAACATTTAACAACTGTGGGTGTTGAATGTAACATCAATTATTTATTCATTTATTTATTACTGATGTTATATTTTTTTGACCAATATACGCCTCATGTGGAAGTTAAATGTAACATTAATTTTTTATTTATTTTTTAATTTTTTTTTTATATGATACTATTTTTTCCTGACCAAAATACCCATCATGTGGATGTTGAATGTAACATTCAAAATCTGTGGGTGTTGAATGTAACATCAATTGTGTTTTTATTTTTTATGATATTATCTTTTTCTAACCAAAATACAACTCATGTGGATATTGAATGTAACATTCAACACATATGGATGTTAAATGTAACATCCATTGTTCTCTTATTTTTGTATTTAGAGTAAAATTCATATGATATTACATTGAACACCTGTGGATATTACATTTATCACCTGTAAATATTAAATATAACTTCAATTGTTCTCTTATTTTACGTCATGTTTGATAACGATTTTATTCTAAAATTAATATTTTTTTATTTTTATTTTTTTGTTTTGGGAACATATAGAAAGTGACAAAAAGTCATAAGGTTTGGGGTGAAAACTGTAATTTATGGTGGCAGCGGCGGCGACCGGCGGTGGTGCACCAATTTGACGACCTTCCTTATCGATGTGAAGTTTACGGGAGGATATTTCGGTAAACTCATTTTTCGCCATTTTTTAAAACAGGACTAATTGGTGCAAAAAAAAAAGGTGTTGACAGGAGTAATCGGTACAAAGAAAAGCCGATTGGAGTAGACAGTAAATAGTTTCTTTTTTTGGGAGTAATTGGTAATTTTCCCTTAATTTAATAATCATCATATTAAATTCAAAAATTATAAAAAAAAAAAAATTGAAACATGAAAATCTAGATCCAGAAATCCAGATGTAAAAAACCAAATCTGGAATTTTAGATCTAGGCGGTGGAGATGTGGACGGAAGGCTAATAGAGAGGGGAAATCACAGTGGTGGTGGCTGGGTTCATTCACCCAGATGGGCTTTCTCGTTCTTGGTGGTGGTGGTGGAGGAGCGGTGATTGGTATGGTGGTGGTAGCTATACGGTAGTGGAGCCAATTTCAGATTTGACTTCTCTGATTCATTTTCTTTGGCATGATGGAAGGTGGCTGTCGTGCAGTGGTGGCTCTACTTCATCGTGAATGAACGATGTCTGCCATACGGTGGTGATAGAGACATAAGTGATGGTGGAGGCTAAATGATGGTGGTGGAGAGAGAGACACTGGTGCCGATTGCGAGTGTTGGGGGGAAGGGAAGGGAGATTTTTTTATTTTTTATTTTTTATTTTAATGTATTTTTTTTAACAAAAGACAGTATAAAATATTTGTTTTTATATATATAGGCCCTCATTTTTAAAAGGTAAGATGCATTGTAAGACGTGGATTGTCTTATGTTTTATATATAGCTCTGGATTAGATAACACAAGTGATGTGAGATTCAACACACCCTCTCACGCACATGGTGGACTTTGATAGACTATTGTGAATGGATATCGAGAGGCCCATCATTGATGTAAGTTTCAACACATCTAACATCAAACGAAAAGTCTGATACCATGTACAAATTTAATAGGTTTAAATCACCTTCAAAAGACGTCTGGTAAGATGGATTGCCCTATGCTTTATATAGTTCAAGATTAGGTAATACAAGCGATGTGAGTTTCAACACGCTCCCTCACACGCATAGTAAAATTTAACAAACCACTGCAAACGGATATTAGAGAACCAAACATCAATGTGAGATTCAACACGTCTCCTCACGCATAAGATAGATTTTGACAAACCACTGCGAACGGATATTTGGGAGGCCATCATTAATGTGGGATTCAACAATATAAAATGTATTCTCCAAAAGTGTTTTTTTAATGGTGGTTCATTTGTATTTAATTGTTAAAAATGGAGTTTTTTTGTTTTTTTTGGGTCCTTCTTAGTGTTTGTAAGTAATACTTCGTTTATGTTTGTATATCATAACCAATTAAAGTGCAATACGCAAAGTGTTATTTTTTCTTTTGAAAAGAAAAATAAAATGCAAATCCCTACCAAAATTGTAATGTTTAAAAAGAAACATACTAGATATTGGATGCCACATTGTGGGATGATATGGGGTAGCCATAGCCATCTATGCCCAAGTGGCGGGCAAAGCAAAAGCTGGTAATTTTGGATACCGAATCTCTCTCTCATATCACTCATAAAAGTATGTCTCATCAAATCAATCCTTTCTCCCATAAGATTATTTTTGATGGGGCACCACCAACTCAAAGAAAGTTCATTCTTTTCCCTCCAAAAAGAGATACTTCTAAAAGTTAAGTTATATAGAGGAGTTGACTCAATAATTAAAACCCATTTGAGGATGCAATTTCATGGTGTTATTAGTAGGGTAAATTGTTTTTTATCCTCTTTTATTACCTTTAATTATCACTTTATCTCCTCTAAAAACTACACTTTACCTATTTTTATTTTTTAAGAAAGCAAAAAATTAATTTTTCCCGATTTAAATTAACAAAATATGCTCAACATAGATGAAATTAAATTTTTCATCTAATTTTAAGATAAAATAAATGAAATTACCTATTTATTTTAATGTTAATTTGTTTTTTAAATATATTTATGATAAAAAAATTTAAATCAAAATTAAGATAAAGGGCTAATTTTGTCTATTTCGTTAAAAAAAATGGATGGCAAATTATATTTTTGATCCCTAGAGTATAGGATGGGTGTTTATGCGGATTTCAAGGTTTGTCAAATTGAACATTTGATCTCTCAAGTTTCATATTTGTTTCAATTATGAAAAGTTGAAAACATTGTTAATGATTTTGGACAGAAATATATTGTTCTCAACGCATGACCTTTTAATGATGATATTTTTGAAATTTAATTACTTCACTAAATCTAAAAATATTCTCTAACAACGGCCCAGATTCCCTCTTTCATTCTTCAAACAAATAGTTATCATTGAAAGGTTAGAAGAAAACATCTCAGGTTTAATGAAATTAGACACATCTACTTTTCATCCAAAACCACTACCAATGTTTGTAATTTTGCGAGGTTGAACGAATGTGAAACTTGAGGGACTAAATGTGTAATTTGACAAATTTCATGGTCCACATAAACTTCCCCCACATACTTTAGGGACCAAAAGTATAATTTTCCCCTCAAAATAACACAAAACTCGAGCTCTTCTTTTTACCAGACATAGGAGGTCAAATGATCGATTCTGAGTGAATAGTAATACGCTAGTTTTTTATTATTTCATACTTCATTTAAACGAATCAAATTTTTTTTTTTTTTTACTATTTCTGTTAGCAATCATATAAGTATAAGAGACAACATGTATTGAATTCAAATACAAATATCACAATGAAGTTACTTTCCAATATAGTAAATTCGTACATAAATTTAATAAAAGAAACAAAAACAAATAAGCAACAATTATGTTGAAAAGGAAAGCAACTAATATTACTATTTTTTCATTAATTCTCCTTGGATTGATTATATGGGGCAATTGCTATAAGATCTTAACCACTATGGGCCGAAATTTTATTGGAAGTTGGAATGTATTAGGTGAATTTCAACCTAATTTAGTGTCCTAATGTCCCCTATTTGATGTGTAGGACCTCTATTTCATGACTCAAACTTCAAACACATACCTTTCTTGTGGCCTTTGTTTAATACTCTATAAAGAGCTTTTTTATGTTTCACACTTGATTAGTTAGACAATACATAGGGGTGTAAGCTGGTTGCATTGAGTCAGGATGGTAGATGGCTAAATCTGTATGCTTGTGATTTAGATTTTAGATCGGATTAGATTATATCTAATTTTTTAAGAGGCTAAACTGACCGTTTAATTAACAGAATATACTTCAAAATGGATGAAATTAAAATTTTTCATCAATATTTTTAGATGAAATAGACGAAATTATCTCTTAATTTTAATTTTAATTTAATTTAAAAAATTATGATAAAACATTTAAATCAAAATTAAGATAAAGGAATAATTTTGTTTGTTCCTAGAGTGTAGGATGGGTGTCTATGTGGACTTTAAGGTTTGGCAAATCACACATGTGATCTCTTAAGTTTCACATTTATTTCAATCCTGCAAATGAAAACATTGTTAATAATTTTTGACAGAAAATAGATTGTTCTCAACCTTCTAATGAGGATATTTTGATGTTCTGAACCTTCTAATGAGGATATTTTGACATTTAATCACTCTACTAAACCTAAAAAAAATCTCTAATAACTATCTTTGTTCCTCTTTCATTCTTTAGATAAATAATTATCATGGAAAGATTAGAGAAAAATATCTTAAGTTTAGTGGAGTGATAAAATAACAAAAATAACTGCATTAGATGGTCAGATGATAGGCACAATCCACTTTCCATCTAAAATCATTAAAAATATTTTTAATTTTGCAAGATTAAACAAATGTGAAACATGAGGGACCAGATGTGAAATTTGAAACACCTCGCAATCCACATAAACACCACCACATAATTTAGGAACCAGAAATATAATTGTCCCTAACAAGAAACTCAACCTCGCCTTTTTACATTTTGGATATAGGGGATCAAATGATTGATCCTCAGTGAGTAATGGTACGCTGAGTTTATAAATATTTTGTATTTCATTTAAGTATAATCAAAATGCATATATTTTTACTATTTTATTCTTTGTGCATAACTTGAACTCAGACGCATAAGTTTAACTTGATCCATAAATTTAATAAAAAAACAAAAAAAATACATTGAAAAGGAAAGCAACAAATATTTTTTTTTCTTAATTCTCCTTTGATTGATTACATGGGCAATTGCCATAAGATCTTTACCACCATGGGCCAAAATTTGATTGGAAGTTGGAATGTAGTGGGTGAATTTTAAATTAATAATCTATAAATAGTTTGTTATTAAGTGTCCTAATATCCCCTACCTGACGTGGAGGACCTTTATTTTATGATTCAAAATTTCAAACGCATACCTTTCTTGTGGCCTTTGTTTAATAATCTATAAATAGTTTGTTATGTTCCGCACTTCATTAGTTAGACAATAAATAAAAACAAGGTGTTAGCCCGGTTAACGAATGAAGATGCTCTCTTTCTTTATTAATTAGGATTCGCTTCTTTTGGAAAGTACTCTGAAAATTAAATCTTGTCGATGTGGAGGAGTGCGCCTTTAAGATTGTTCGATAAGATGATTAGTTAAGGTGCACATAAATTGACTCGAACACATCTTATTAAAAAAGAAAAAAAAAAGGGGGGGCTTGCAAGCGGTCAGGTTGAATCAGGGTGGTAGATATCTAAACTCATATATTTGTGGCTTAGATTTTAGATTAGATCAAACTATATCTAATTTTTTAAGAGGCTAAATCAACCGTTTAATTTTATTTGGATCAGGTCGGGTACAAATTTCTAAGATAAAATGAAAAAATTAAAAAAGAAATTTGTCGGTCTGGTGGGTTCGAGTTATGTCCGGGTTTAGCAATGAACGAAATAGACGGATCGGGACAGACCATAATATTTTTAAAAAACTACAAAAAAAATTGATCGTATATGAAAAAATATTTTTTTAATATATATTATTACAAAGGAAAATTGGCCATTAAATTTGATGATATGATTGAGATTGATTACCTAAGGCTCAAATCTAATTAGTATACTTAATCTAACCTGAAAATGAAATTTTAGTATTTATTAATAATTTTTGTCATACGTTATAAAATTGAGAGCGACCAGGCAAAGAAAATATAAATTATTAAATAAATTAAAATTTATAGTTTTTCTTTACCAGTTCCAATTGATTTTCCCAAAAGTACAATGTTTAGATATAATTTTTTTTTGAGAAAAAAAAAAATTATTTGGACAAAGGTTATGATGAATATTGAAACTAAGAGACAATTAATTTAAAAAGTAAAACCAAACATGTCCTTAAGTCCACGAGAATGCCCTAACATTTTGACCAGTATAAAGTAAAAATTAAAGTTTCTGGAAGGGGTATTACTGGGTCATAGGCTTTGAATTGAATTGCTGAAAGTTGAATTATTAATTTTTATTTTTTTAATTATTATTACAAGAAAAAAAATAAAAAATGAAAGAAATATGAAGGGCAACAAAATTTAAAAGCGTCTTCTAAATATATATCCTCACACTCTTACCCTATATTCTTTAATATATATATATATATATATATATATATAATAATTATTATTTTATCCTTCAAATTTTAATACACACTTCTCTATTTTTTTTAAGTTTTACAATTTTCTCTCTTTTCTTTGCTAATATCACCATTGGCGCGACCACCAATGTCGGCATAGTGCTGAAATTCTCTCTCTCTCTCACATCTCCTAAATAAGGATGTCAACGGTTCAGATTCGGCTCGATTTCATACAAAACCAAAACCGTTTAATATATATAAAATCAAAATCAAAACAGCCGACTATTTTTAAACAGTTTTAAAAGCAGATCATTTAATTTTAACTAAAACTAAAACCGCGAACTATTATTTCTTATATATGAACAAAAATATAAAACATAAATTCCAAAAATAAAAAACAAACCACAAAATTATTAATTATAAATATTCTCCGAATCATACAGTCTTCAAAATAATTAAAAACTAACTATATAAAAACATTTTTGAAAATCTTAGTTGCTGCTCGCCTATAAGCATATATATACTAAGGTTAAAAGTACAAATAAATAAATTAAAAAAAAAAAGATTAAACTGTAAAATACTAAATAAATAATATATATATATATATATATATAAAAAAGATTAAACTGTAAAATACTAAATAAATAATATATATATATATATATATATTGATTACATGGTTCGGTTATGCGATTACTATCTCAAAGCTAAAACCAAAACCAAAATCGTTTCGGTTGCTAAATTTAAAACCAAAATTATAACCATTTATTCGGTTTCAACTCGGTTCATTTGGTTCGATTTCTTTCGATTACTCGTCGGTTCAGATTTTTTTGTCATCCGTACTCCTAAACCCCCTGTCCCTACCGATCCCTCTCCCCAATTCCCCACCCTACCAATCCCCCTAACTCTCCTTACCACCAGTCGGCGGATCTACAGGTTGGCGAAATCTACGCAATGGGGGTGCCGACTGGGGTAGGGGATGTAGGGTTGTCAGTGGGAGAGGGGGGCATTTTTAGAAAAAATAATGGATAAAAAAAATAAATAAATATATATATATATATATATTTTTTGAAAGGAAAGAAATAATTTTAAAATAAAAATATACATTAAAAAAAAAAAGTGTGCTATGTAGGAATTAGGCAGATTTAAAAGAATTAAAACCCTTGAAAACATCAACGATGTGTCCCTACAAGAAGAGAGCAGGCCCAACTGTCCGACACTATCCACCGTTCATTTCCTCTGTGTGAACTGTGAAGCCGCGTTTCTGATTGTTCTTTCAACTGACCATAATACCCTTTTTCTTTAATTTCAATACTATTAATTACTCAAAAATAATTCCCAATAAAACTCCAAAAACATTTCAATTTTATTATTTGATTTGATTTGTCGTAATTAGAGTAATAATTGATGAGAGGTTTTTTCGGTCGATGATTATCATATGTTGTCACAGACGTGTAAGAATAAAATTCACGAGAAAAACACGTCATCAAATATGATCGGATAAGATTCGCTTGTCAAGCACATGAGATCAAATTCAACTTTAGAGGCTAAGAATCCTATCCGCGTTGCCTTGATAAAATTGAGTTCAACGTTCATCATCGAACACGATTACCTATAACCTGAGCCTTAAGCAAGAAAGATCATCATTCGAACAAATCGGGGACGATTCAAGGCATCTCCTATGCTCGGGAAAGACTATTCCATGCTTAGGATCCATTATGATATCTCGCAATATGTAGAAGGGATTTTTAAATCTCTTGAATAACGGTCCATTACCACCACATATCACGAAATTCGGGATATTAATGCGGAT
Source organism: Eucommia ulmoides (assembly GCA_016647705.1). Taxonomy (NCBI): domain Eukaryota; kingdom Viridiplantae; phylum Streptophyta; class Magnoliopsida; order Garryales; family Eucommiaceae; genus Eucommia; species Eucommia ulmoides. Next base: position 7,430,603 of record CM028328.1, read on the forward strand.
TGGTGAAGATTTATGAAATGTTTGTCAAACAAGTCTTCCGTCTTCTATAAACAACACAAGGGATATATTCATTTCTCCTAACTATTACTTTGCCAAATTCCTATCAGAAAATTTTACTGATTCTCACAATAAAGGTAAAATATTGACAAGTTCACCTGCATGTCTATTGTTTTGTAGGAACCAAAAACTTAAGGGAGATTGAAGTTTGAATTCCAAAAATCATATCTGACAATCTAATTTTTGACAAAATTAATAATAAATATTTTAAGAGGGACAATAGATTTTTGGCGTATCATTAAAATGCAAAAAATCTAAAATACATAACAATTATCCACATGCTACAATTTTATCCTCCCCAATTTTTATATACCTTAATTATACCATTCTTGTCTATAAACGTGAGTTGGCAATACACGAATTTATAAATTTGTGGTATTTTTTGTAAAAATTATACAAATTCCTAACATTTTTTTTTAATAGAAATTTTAGATTTATTTCTCTTTCTTTCAATCAAAATTCGCAAAAAGAAAAAAAAAATCAAAATTGGAAATTTTCAAATTTGAAACGGAGAGATAGAAAGATATCTCTTGGTCGTGGTTGCCTTTGGCACAGTGGTGGTAGCACGAGGAGAAGCATATGGTGATAGTCGTCATTTATACTATGGATAGTGAAAATGGTTGCAACTAGTTTGGTGATGCCCGATTTGGTGGTGGCGGTTTTGGTGGTGTCCAAAGAGAGAGAGAGACGACTAGAGTTTAGGGGGAGAAAGAGTGAATTTTATCGTGACGGTTAGGGTTCAAAATATTCTTACCTTTCCTTTGTTCGTTTTTACATGTTTAATTGTTAAAATAATAAGATTTAGATGGATTTTTTTGTTGGACATCCAAAATTTGTGTTTCTTGTTCTAATAATTATATTTTCGTCTAGTTTTTTAATTTATTAATTCAATAGTAACATCCTTAATTTCAATTATTTGATAAACTAAATGTAATGGATATAATTTTTAAAAATTATTTTTAATTATTTATTATTATTTAGTATGTAATTATGATCTCATTTTACCCAGTATTAAAAAAAATATAATTTTAAATATTTAAAAAAAATATTATCGAACATTGCTTTAATAAAAATTGATTAAACAATTACAAAAAAATGATATTAAGGTTATGTTGGAAAAGAAAATTAAGAAAAATACCAAATAGTCTTGTTATATTAATAAATCTACAAGATAACCTATAATGTTTTTTTTTTTGCACCAAATAGTCTCATTAAAAGCGTTTGATTGCACCAAATACTCCTAAATATTTTAAAGTGACGAATTTACCCTTCTTTACTGTTTCGCCTTTTTTAGATCATCGTCTATCTTCAACGACAACTCTGGTAGATTCCTCATCTCCCTCTCGCAATCTTCATCGCCAATCTTCCTCTACCCCTTGCAATCTTCCTCTCCCTCCATCGTCCTTGCTCGCCGTCATCACGGGCGCCGTCAATGTCGTTGGAACCCTCGCAAATCACGATTTCGCAGCAATTTCTAGGGCTGTGCAAGAAGCCCGATTAACCCGACCCGCTCGCAAAACCCGACCGGCCAAACCCAAAATATGCGGGTAAAATGTACAAAAATTCGGATCGGGTAAAACCCGATCCGACCGTCGTATAAGACGGTTCGGTCGTCGGATTCCATCTCTGACGACCCCCTTCTCACCCGACCGACCGCAATACACAGAGATTAGGGTAGGAATCCGTCCCTATGTCTGAGCATGCATAGGCTATGGCTATGTGTGCTCTCAAATCAAATCGCCATCTCAGATTCTCAGTTCAATCCTAAACCCTAAGCGCCGATTTTGATCTACCAAACGCAGACCTAAGCGCCGCTCCCTTCTTTCTCAGATAAGGTTTGAATCGCCACTCCCTTTTCAGTTCTCAGGTCAGAAGCGCCGCTCAATCGATCATCTAGGCTATTGCGAGTTGCGACCCTTTGAAGTTTGAATCCTTTTGAATGGCTATAAAGGTAAGTTCTTCATCTTGCCCATCTCTTCTCTCATGTTCAATTGAATCGATTCCATATTTTCATTGTTTGACTTGAAGCCAAAATCGAAAACAAAGGTGAGTTCTTCTATTCACATGTTTCTGTTTTTTTTTTTTTTTTGTTTTCGGTTTCTGTATTTTGTTTCCATTTCTGATTGATACATAATTAACATAATATGTTCTTGAATCAATGATTAATTGATTATGTTTGATTCATGTGAAATTGTAAAGTGTTGTGAAATGGTTAGTTAGGATCAAATGTTTATGTTTCTGTTTTTGTTTCTGCTTCTATTTCTGATTAGTGTTTTTGTTCCAACGTTTAGTGTATTTTTGTTCCCATATTTAGTGTATTTTTGTTCCCTTGTTTAGTGTATTTTTTATCTCATATTTGGTGTTATGTTTGACTGTTTCTGTTTCTATATCTGTTTGTGTTTGTGTTTCTGGTGTTTCTGTTTCTGTATCTGTTTCTGTTTGTGTTTCTGGTGTTTCTGTTTCTATTTTTGTATCTGTTTCTGTTTCTGTTTCTGTTTCTGTATCTGTATCTGTTTCTGTTTGTGTTTCTGTTTTAGTTTGTGTTTGTGTTTCTGGTATTTCTGTTTCAGTTTCTGTTTCCGTTTCCGTTTCTGTTCTTATACATTTATGTTTCATTGAGTGTCCTGTTTGACTGTTTCTTTATCTGTTTCTGTATCTATTTCTGTTTCTGTTTGTGTTTGTGTTTCTGTTTCTATTCCCGTTTCCGTTTCCGTTTCTGTTCTTATACATAACATTTATGTTTGATTTAGTGTTATGTTTGACTGTTTCTGTATCTGTTTCTGTTTCTGTTTCTGTATCTGTTTTTGTTTCTGTTTCTGTTTTTGTTCTTATACATTTATGTTTGATTTAGTGTTCTTATATATTTTTGTTCTCATGTTTAGTGTTCTGTTCCCGTGCATTTGCTAATATGGAACAACCTTCTACACCCGTCGAAGGTAATCCTTCAACTCCTGCCCCTGTTCCCCCTACTGAAAAACCACCATTGCCGAAAAATGTAAAAAAACGTGGTGGAAGTAATAAAATTATTTCTGATGTTTGGAATCATTTTACGAAATTTAAAAATGAGAATGGAAATAAAATGGCATTTTGTAATTATTGTGGAAAAGTGTATCACGCCAATCCAAAAACTCATGGGACAAGTAATTTAAAGGCTCACATTGACGTTTGTAACGAATATCCACATAGGGAGTTGGATAAGGGACAAACTCAGTTAATGACTCAACTTAAAAAAGATGGACAAGATAGTTTTGTATTAACTAGTTTTTCCGTGGATAAAGCTAAAAGAGCGTTAGCAGAAATGGTAATTTTGGATGAATTGCCATTTAGATTTGTTGAAAATTATGGCTTTAAAATTTTTTGTTATGCTTTGCAACCAAAATTTAAAAATATTCCATGTCGTACTACGGTTGCTAAAGATGTTGTGAAGATATATCACGAAGAGAGAGAAAATTTAAAGAAAGTTATGCAGGGTCGTAGAATATGCTTGACCACAGATACTTGAACTTCAATACAAAATTTTAATTATATGTGTCTTACGTGTCATTTTATTAATGATGATTGTGTTTTGCATAAAAGAATATTAAATTTTTGTGTTGTTGAAGATCATAAGGGGGAAACGATTGGGAAAAAAATTGAGTCGTGTTTACGAGAATGAAATATTGATAGTTACTTCACCTTGACGGTTGATAATGCGAGTTCTAATAGTACTACTATTAGATTTTTGCAACGAGTAACTAAAGACTGGTCGGGTACAGTCTTAGGGCATGAATTTTTACACATGCGTTGTTGTACTCATATTTTGAATTTGATTGTTTGTGATGGATTGAAAGAATTGCACGAGTCAGTAATTAAAGTTCGGGAAGCGGTTAGATATGTTAAGGGTTCTCCAAATAGATTTCATACTTTTAAAAAATGTGTTAAACTGCTTAATATTGAATCGAAAAGTCTCTTGTGTCTGGATGTTCCAACTCGTTGGAATTCTACATATAAGATACTAGAAAGTGCGGAAAAATTCGAAAAAGCTTTTGGGAGATTGGAGATTAAGGACGAAAAATATCGGGATCACTTTTTTGATAACGATATTGTTGATGGTGAGAGTGGTGGAAGTTCACCAAATAGTCTAGACTGGGAAAATGTTCGTTGTTTTGTGAAGTTTTTGAGACTTTTTTATTTAGCTACAAAATAATTTTCGGGTACTTTGTTTGTTACATCAAATACGTTTTTTGATGAGATAGTTATAATTCATGGGAAAATAAATGAGTTGATTCGAAGTGAAGATCATTTGCTATCGAAAATGGCTTTTAGTATGAAAGCTAAGTTTGATAAATACTGGGGGATTAGAGATAAGATAAATCTTCTTCTATATGTTACTGTTGTTTTGGATCCGAGGAAAAAATTATCTTATCTTCAGTTTTGTTTTTGCGATATGTATGATGAAGTGTATGCAAATGAGTTAATTGGAAAAGTAAAAGATACTTTGAATCGGTTGTTTGATTGTTATGCTTCTTTTGAGTCAACTATTGATAATGTTTCCGGTGGTAATACTAGTGGCGCTAGTAGAATATCAAAGAAGCCGGTCGATGTAGATGTGGATGTGGATGATCCCCATAGATTAATCGCTTCCCGTTTTCAAAATTTTTTAGCGGGGAGACAATTTTTGAAGGGTAAAAATGATGTAGAAAAATATTTGGCCGAAAATCCTCAAGGTGCAAGTAATGAAAATTTTGACTTCTTAAGTTGGTGGAAAAGTAGCGCTAGTCGGTTTCCAATATTATCTCGATTGGCGAGGGATGTATTGGCTGTACCGGTTTCTACGGTTGCGTCGGAATCGGCATTTAGTACTGGGGGCCGTGTGCTTGATCCATTTCGTAGCTCATTATCTCCATTAATAATAGAAGCTCTTATTTGTTGTCAAAATTGGCTTCAAGCTTCTGTGCCGATTTCACTTCGAAAAGGGATGGATGATATTGAGGAGTTGCAACGAGATTTTGGTAATTTAAATTATAGTGTTTTTTTTATAATTTTTTTAATTAGATATTTAATTAGTATTTTTATGATTAGATTTTGATTTTTGTAGTGGATTTGGATTTGGAGATATCAAATCCTTCGCAAGGCTCATCTTCAACTCAGGTTATTTATTTAATTGTTTATTTTTTTTTATTTTCTCTTCTTTGTATATTATTTTAATTATAATTTATTTTTGTAGGTAATATCTTGAAGTTTCATTTTCTATTTTGCAAAATGAATGAGAAAAATTGAAAGACGCATCGGCGATGCCTTTAAGGAGTTGTAATTTTTTTTTATTATGTTGTAATTTTTTTTGGATGTATTTTTTGTTAAGTTGTAAATTTTTTTGATTAAAAATTGTATCCGTAATATTAGTTTTGGATGTGTGTTTTGTTTTTTGTTTTGAGTTGTGATTTATTTATTTTTTTGAATGGTTTTCCATAAATATTGTATTTTTTTTTCAATTGTTTCAAATTACAGTTTTTTTTTTTTTAATGGGCCCAGACCCGAACTCGAACCCGATTATGCCTAGACCCGTCGAACCGCAACCTATACCATCCGAATCCCGACCCGACCTTTAACTTGTATCCCCTTCGACCCGCACCCGCCCGTACCCGACCTACACCCGCCGAATCCGACAACCCGCCGGTTTCTATGCCAAAACGGTCGGGTCTCGGGTATCAATTTTGTCCACCCGAGATGGTCAGGTCTCGGGTTGGGTTGGCTCGGATTTCGGCCAACCCGACCCGTGCACAGCCCTAGCAATTTCGCAACGCAACGCAGAAGAGAGAGAAGCATGGCGGCAACAGTGAGTGCTTGGGCTAAGCCAGGGGCGTCGGCCCTTGATTCTGAGGAGCACAAATCGGAGCTCAAGCAGGCGTTCGGCGGAAACGATGCCCCTAGGTTCGGCGGCGCTTTCTACTTCCTTTCCCTATCTGCCGCCGCCACCACCAAGTCGAAGAAGAAGGGTCAGACAATTTCTCTTCAGGAGTTCACCACTTACGGTGCCAAAAAGGTGAAGCAAAATGATTTTTCTAGGTTTTGTATTGATTTGGTTCATTTGTTTTGATTAATTTGGTTGATTTTGAATGGAATTTAGGGTTCAACTAATTGAATTGATTTGGTTTGTATGAATAAAAATCAATTATATGAATGCAGAAGAGAGAAATATCAATTTAAATGAATGTAACACAATTAAGTGTCATATTCAACACGAAATCGTGTTGAAGACGAACAAAGTGAGCATGTTCTCCTTTAATTGATTCAATGTATTGCTTTGGTTGATTTGTTTGAATTGATTTGGTTGATTTGAATGGAATTTAGTATTCATTTGGTTAGATGGATTTGGTTTATATTGGTAAAAATCAAGCAAATGTAAGAGAGAGGAATTGATTTGAATGAAATTTAGGGTTCATTTGATTGGATTGATTTAGTTTATATTGATAAAAATCAAGCATATGAATATAGAAAAGATAAATTATCAATTTGAATGAAAAAATTAGAATGTAACACGATCTCGTATTATATTAAATACGAAATCGTGTTAAATATGACACAATTTGAGATTGTGTTAAATAATGGAAAAAAAAATTAGAATATAACACGATCTGAGATTGTGTTGAATATAACAAGATCCTCGTGTTCAATATAACACGAGGGGTGAAATTGTCACAAAAAAGTAAAAGGACTATTTTGCAACATGTTTTTAAAAAAGATGTATTTGGTAGTTTTGTTCTCACATGAGGACTTCTTGGTAATTGTCCCAAGAAAATTATCAATTAAAAATTATTTTTTAGAGAAAAAAATAAGTAAACAATTTATTATTTTACCTTTACCTTTATATATTATAAATATAAATTAACAATTATATTATCAAGAGAATAATTATAATTTTACTCATTCTTTCTTATTTTTCTTCATTTTCTTCTTAAATTTGTATGAGAAAAAAAAATTACTTCGAAAATTGTGAATTTTCCTTCCTTTTTTTTTTCTTCAATTTTCCATCTATACCAAACAAGTTTTTTTTTTTTTTTTTTTTTTTTTTTTTTTTTTTTTTACGTATAATTGGTGATTAGTCCCAAATAGCAGGTGTAATATGTTATTAATCCCATTTAAAACACAAGTTTTGATTTAGTCCCTCAAATTGATTTTTGTTTGCGTATTAGTCCTACTTATGCTTATGCCTATATTATATTAATTATATGTATTTGTGTAATATTAGTTACATATGATAAATTACATATAACTATATTACATATACTTGTATAATATTTATTATATCTAACAAATATTTAGCACACAAATTAGATACATTTAACTACGAGAGTGTAACGCGTGTGTTGGGTCTTCCGTCTTTTTTTAATGCGTGGGACTAAAACACAAGTTGCAATTGCGTATAGAATATTTTTAAAATTAAGAGTAAAATAAAGGACTTACTACAAAAACATTCAAAACATTATCAAACATTGCTTTAATAAAAAAGGGAAAATCGACGATTAGTCCTATTTTTAGGGTCTAATTCGCGATTAGTCATTTCTTATTATTAGGTTTCGATTTAGTCTCTTAAGTTGGATTTCACTTAAGTTTTAATCCCGCATTGAAGGAATTGTAGAGAAATCGCAGGGATTGTAAGGAGAATTTAGTAAATAAATTCGATTTTATAGTGAATATTAGTTACACTTTCATAATTAATTTTTTTTTTTTACATATATCTATATATTTTTTGTTACATGTATTTATATAATATTAATTACATATTACAATTATATATATATGTGTAATATTTTGTGACATTTAACAAATATTGAACACATAAATTAGTTTAATATTAATTACATGTATTTGTGCACATTTAGTTACCTGTAACTAATTACATGTATTTTGTGTGATTTTTGTTACATTTAATAAAATTTTACACACAAAATTATTACATGTTACAAAAATACAATAATATTTGTATCATGTAACAAAATTTTACACACAAAATTGTTATATGTAACCGTGCGTGTACAGGGCTTCAACCCTTTTAAAATAGGCGAGACTAAAACTAATTTGTTTTCCATCTCTATGACTTTTTAACAATTAAGGGTGAAATAAGAACCTCCCATTGATTGTCCCTAATAAAAATTGATTAAAAAATTTCACAAATAATATTAAAATTTAAAAAAATTCTCTCAAAGGTCTCATCCCATAAAAATATTATTTTATAGAATCTTGTAACAGTAATTTTTTTACACATGAAATAAGATCTAAAAAATATTTTTTGAAAATTTGGGACCTCTAAACAACTTTTCCTAAAATTTATATGTCAATAAAATCCAAATCCTGGGGACAAAATCGTCAAAAAAAAAATATAGAGAAAATTGACCCATCGAGTTGTTCTCATTTTAAATTCCCAATACCTCTTCTGTCGGGACATTTTCCCCAATCCTTGTCCTTTTTCGTCTTTTTCCTCCTCTGATTTCTCTCTCTCTCTAAGCCCCTCCCTCCCTTTCTCTCTCCTCTCTCCCAAGCTCTCTAATCTCTCTCTCTCCAGGAAGAATACCCAATTTCAATCTCTTGCCCCAACCCTCATCACCGCCATTGTCAAAAGCTCCAAAAAACGCCATTAGAATCCGAGTTCCATTGTGAGCACGTTTACGCCACGCGCCGGCGTTTCTTCTTAAGGTAAGCTTTCGATTTAGGTCGGAGATATCACCTGGAAACTTCCTCTTCCGGCATATTTATTGTTTCTATCCATTAATTCATCGATTTTATTCCTTTTGTTAATATATAAACATTTATATATAGCTGGATCATCGATTTCGTTGAGCTTCGATGTTGAAAATTTAAACACTTAGGGTTCTTCGTGGGAGTCCTCGAGGTTTAGCTCCCTGTTTGGCTCCACAGATTCTTCCTGCGGATTTTAGCGTAGGAATCGGTTTTGATTTCTCTGTGAGCTGAGGTTTGTCCAAACAAGGCTCTAAATTTCACGACTTTTCTTCATCGAACTGTAATTTAATTATCTTTTTGCTGGATTTTTTTTACAGAATCTGCCATTGGAGGTGTTCTTGATTCTTCGCCGGAATGAGGGCGACGACGGCCTGAGCTTGCGATTCCCGGAGGTGGTTTTTATTTCACGGAAGGTAACGGTAAAATTTTCTTATTTCTTTTTTGGTCAGTGTGTTCGGATCGGTGCGCTCGTCAACTAATTACCTCACCGGGTGATTTTAGGGGCGCTCGGGTACACTCTCTCATATCGATCGATCTAGTGTATTAAATTCAAGATTTAATTCTCAGACTATTTTTCAAAAAAATCTAACTCTAGAAAGACCTCCTCCTACCAACCAACTAAGAAAGAAATTTTTTCTGAATTCTTCCCAATCAACGGTCTATATTCTTTTGCTTGGGTCAATTTGTTTTTTTAATTTGTGGCTATGATGATCAATGACGATGCATGCTATCATTTCGCGGTATTATTCCATGTAGGCGACCCCATGGGATTACTGATGTTTCCGACCCCCCCCCCCTCGTCTAATTAATCACGTGGCCTGAATTGTTCGTGACCGTTGATTATAATATGTTGGGCCCACTGCACGCATCTCTAGTAATCCAATGGATATCAATTTAGGGTTTCGTAAATAAAAAAAATTCCTGTAATTAATTAGAATTTCTCAATTTAATTATTATTTTTTATTTTTCAATATATTTTAAATTAAAATTAGAGTTTTTTTCACTTTGTACCCTTGAAGTTTCATAGATATTTCATTTTAGTCCCCAGTCTTTTTAATTTAAACACATTAAATCATAAAATATCCGAATCATGTAAGACAATCATTCCGTCATTTTTTATAATGGAATTCACCGTAGGTGATTTTGTGTTTGACACGTGTTCATTTTTGTCATAAAAAATGACGAAGCTACAGTTTTGGACTGACTTGATCCGATTTAAAAATTTCAGAGTTTAATGTGTTCAAATTGAAAGTATAGGGATTAAAATGAGATTTCTCTAGAATTTCAACAGTAGAAGGGTAAAAACCTCTAAAAATTAATGAAGTATCTTAACAATCTGAAATTTTTAAAAATGTAACCGTATAACCCTGGTATTCGAATCCGAATTGAACGGTTCGTTTTGAAGTTGATTAAATAGTTTGGGTTTTGAAATTGAAAAGCGAAATGATTTTGATTTTGGTTATGAGATAGTAATCGTATAACCAAATAGTGTAATCGACATTTTAAATGTATTTTTATTATGTATATATGCTCACCCTTTCTATTTATTTATATTTCTACCTCTAGTATATATATATATATGTGTGTTAATTGAGCTAATTTTAGAGTTCTCATAATTTATTTTGATTTTATATAAAATAAAAAAATTAATTTCGTTATTTTGATTTTGTGTAAATTAAATAGTTTGGTTCTGAAATTCTTTTTTAAAAAGATTGTGGTTTTGGATTTGGGTTTGAGTTTGGTATCCTTCGGTTTTTATTTTGGTTTATAGCAAAATCGGTCTAAAAATCAAATAGATGGATGAAATTTTACTGTGGGTTGGATTTAAGGGATAAAATATGCTGAGGTGTCGCTTCGTTATTGCCCGTGACATGCCACGTAAGCAAACCACATGGTACGTTAGGACCATGGTAAATTTTCTCGATAAATGTGATGTAGAGTACTCATGAAGACCCACGTGCTTTCCTAATACGTGGGGTCGTGGTAATAAAGGCATTGAGATCTTGTACTTTTCTTATTTTTTTGTCCTCTACCTTTCCTATTAAATTACAGCTTGTGACCAAGTACAACGTTTTGAAGCATACTAATGTAGACAATGCGGGTTTTTTGTTGTCGTATTGGATTAGACCCCCACAATGAAAATGGTCCAATGCAAAGACTCCATTGGTGGGTCCCTTTTCACGCGTGGTGCCACGTATACAAAGTTTTTTTCTTTCTTTCTAAATCTGCCCCTTGAAAGTACTTGGGGTGCTGAAGAATCCAATGTGAGATGTGAAAATTGCCCTTTGACCCCCCAAAATTATCGCAATTTTTTTTTAATTAAAAAATTATTGAAAAAGGAATAAGTCTTAGTATTTTTTTATTTCAATCCTTTTTATATTTTTATTTTTTATTTTTTTTTATTAGTGGTGGTGCATAGCTTGAAAATGTTAATTTGCGTTTCGATTTTACTGTAACTAGGTGTTATCTGTACTTGAGGCATTATATCGATTTTTAAATTTTTTATAATGAGATAATAAAATACATATGTAAAAACTTAAACGGTAAAAATGTAATTTAACATGTTTGGCGCACCGTTGAGAGGTTTTATACTACGTTTCGGGAAGCTAATTGATTTTGAATTTTCAAATTGCCGTTCTTGGGTCTTTTATTTAGTTTGCCAAACGGGTACGAAGTATTTGATTCCGGTTTATATGGAGTAACGGAATCTAAAGTGTTCATAATCTTCTTCAAACCCCCCCCCCCCCCTCTCTCAAACTCATTTTTTTTTTTTTGGACTTTCATAGGAAAGCAAATGAGCATATCCCAAAGGCAAAAAAACAAATTCCCCACACCTCTTTAATGGGCCTCGATCCAAGTGTTAAAGCATGTTCCTTTTTATTTTCCCCCTCTTTTTCTCTTTTTGTTAAAAACGTCTTCATCTTTTGTTAAAACTAAATTATCCTTTTGACTACTTCTTCTCCTTCTTCACCGTTGTCTTGTTCTTTTTCTTTGTAGATGGATTCTTCAGTTGATCTATCGGCGCTTACGCCAAGTAAGACCAAACTAGCACGTGCATTCGCCAAGGTTCGAAATGTCCGGGCTCTAACAGGCCTAGGTCCGAAATCAAAACCCAAGTCCCATGAAAAGCCAGTCGAGACCGAGCTCAAGCCCGGGCCCTTGGACGATAACCTGTCCCGATTCTTCGACGGGCACGACGAGAAGCAGAATCGTCTGGCGGCGGAAGCTTTTCTGGCGAAGCTATTTGCGAGCGTCTCCGCCATCAAAGCTGCCTATGCTCAGCTCCAGTCGGCCCAAACCCCGTGTGATCCTGAGGGGATACAGTCGGCCGATCAGACGGTGGTGGCGGAACTGAAGAAATTGTCGGAATTGAAATGGGTTTATATGAAGAAACGGTTTGATGAAGCCAAGCCCGAAATGACGTTGGTTTTGGCCGAGATTGAGGAATTGAATAGCCTTGTCAAAATCTATGAGATCACGACCAAGAAATTGGATTCCGAGGTTAAGCTCAAGGACTCGGAAATCATTTTTCTTAAGGAGAAATTGGAAGAAGCCAATCGAGAGAATAAGTTGATTGAAAAGAGGTTGAATTCGAGCGGGCTTTTGTCCGGGCTCGATAGTCTTCAGTTGCAGGGGTTGAGTCCAACCCATTTCGTGGCAGTTCTCCGTCAAACTGTGAAGCAGATTCGCAGTTTCGTGAGGTCGATGATCGGAGAGATGGATTCCGCCGGTTGGGACTTGGAATTGGCCGCTATTTCTATTCAACCGGGGGTTGTTTTCTTGAACCCTAACCACATGTGTTTCGCGTTTGAATCCTTTGTTTGTCAGGAGATGTTCGATGGGTTCAATTTCCCAAATTTTTCGGCCCGAAATTCTGGCCCGGTCTCGGGCCCGAACGATCGGAAGGAGCGGCGAAGGGTGTTCTTCGAGAGGTTCATGGAGTTGAAATCGATGAAAACAAAAGAATATTTGGATTGGAAGCCCAAATCGACATTCGCAAGGTTCTGCCGGAAAAAGTATCTCCGGCTGGTTCATCCCAAGATGGAAATGTCTCTGTCCGGGAATTCCAGCCAGCGGGATATGGTGAATTCTGGCGAAAGGCTGCCGGAAACAGCCTTTTTCGCCGGATTTGCCGAGATGGCAAAAAGGGTTTGGCAACTGCATTGTCTTGCCTTCTCGTTCGACCCCGAGGTCTCAATCTTCCGAGTGAGCCGCGGGTGCCGGTTTTCAGAAGTTTTCATGGAGAGCTTGGACGACGACGCATTCCTTTCGCTGGAGAACGACCCTCCAGTGGCTTTCACGGTGGTTCCGGGATTCAAGATAGGTAAGACAGTTATTCAATGTCAAGTATATTTGTGTTGACGGTATTCTACGGGCCGGGCCGGGCCGGGCCTACCCCACGGCATCAATGATTGAATGTTTAGGGGTTGATTAAATTAAGTTAAACATAATTAGGAGTTAAAATTATAGAGAAAATGGGGGAGCATCAATGGGTTGTAGGGGTTTTAATGGGTTGTGGGGTCCGTGTTTGTCCCTTTGATTTGAGTGTGGAACGTTGTGGTGATATGGGACAACGTTTGAATTTCTAAAATTTGATGTCTTTAAAGAAGGTTTCCCCCAATTTTGTTTATATATATCAATCAAGTGGTAGAGGGGATGTTTTCTTTTTTAGCTGTATATTATAAATAATTTTATTTTCATTTATGGTGCTTATATACACAAAGAAAAAGGAGAGAGAATTTTTTTTTTGGGACGGGGATGAGATGAGCAATATTTTGGAAACAAAATCTTCTGATGCTTTAAAAATGTTAGGTTTATTCTACATCGGATGTTGAAGGAATTGATAATCAAGTTATAAATTTAAATGAAAACCTCTTCTCTTTTGGGTCGATGTTTTAATAACTCTGGTTTAATAATCACAAAAGGAAAGGATGGTCGAGAGTGTGCTGACCAAAGGCTCAATGTATGAGGGGAGAGATTGTTGGGTGTATCTCACATCGCTGTGAAAGGGGTTGATGATTAGGTTCTAAGTGTGAGAGAAAATCTTGTCTCATGAGTTAGTTTTTGGAGTTGAGAAGGACTCAAGATCACCCTATACTGGTGCGCATCCAGGGAAAAAAACCTTGGTCAGTACTGTGGGAGGATACTATGATACTAGATGCCCACCAGTGTAGGATTGTTTTGAGTCTCTCTCAAACTAAAAAACTAACTCATGAGGTGAGGTTTTTCTTCAAACTTATAACTTGACCATTGGTATCATAACTCGGGTTACAAAGTGTGTTGTTTTATCAATCACAGAAGTATAATACATTGTAGTGATAAAAGCATGTAAAGAGGTTTTGCGGTTGAATAAGTTTCTACAAGGCTTTCCAATAATAGAGGTACAATATTTACTGTGATAGTCAAAGTACCATTCATCTTTCGAAAAAAATAACTTTTCATATGAAATTCAAACACATTGATGTGAGGTACTATTGGATTCGTGAAGGGTTGGATATAAAGTTGCTACAACTTGAAAAAATACACACATATGAGAATGGTTTAGAAATGATGACGGAAGTTTTTCTTGGACATAGACTTGAGAGTTGGAGAGAGAAAGTAGGTCTTCTGTATATCTCCATATGAGTTGGTGGGGAGATTTATTGGATAGGTCTAGACTATGAGAGGATGGATCTAACCCTAGCCCACTTGAGTTTGACGCGCCTCGATTTTTCGAAAAATCAAAAGAATATGAAATAATAAAGCATAAAGAAAATGAGTTTTTAAAGCGTTGATTTTCTCAAAAAAGTTCTTAGGTAATTTTAAATGGTGTGTTAGGTTATCGATTTTTTAAAAAAAAATAATTTAAAAGACCTAAGTAAATTTGATTTCAAAGATAAGATCAAACCAAAAATTCATTTGAAAGAGTTCGAGGGTCAGTTACGTTCGAGGAAGATGTTAGGTATCCTAAGATTCCCGTCTGAAAATGATAGTTTATGTCTAATTAAGTTCAATTAGTTTAAGTCCGAATGTTTTATTTTATTATGAAAATATTTTTTTTTTCTTATAAACTATTTTTTGGTATATTTCAAATTAGGATGTGACAAGTTTTTGGTATTTTTTTTTTTTTGAAATATTTCCCTGGTATGATTTTTTATCAAATATTAAAGGATTTCATAAGGATAATATTCGGGGAGGAGTTTTATATATGGTTCTCACGAATTTTTTTAATTTAAGTGGACAAATTAATCTAAGTGTTTTCTAAGTAATGCAAAAGACAACATGCAAAACAACGTGAAATATTATATTACTTTTTATGCGAATGGGATATCATGGAATGCCTAGTTTTCTAATTTGTCCAATTAATTTAAAGAAATCTCGATTTAACATTATCTTAAATCCTATGGCGATGAGAATCAAAGAAATGTCACATAAATGAATTTTGTCGAAATTAAATCCTCCAAAACTTAAGCGAGATTCAACGAAACAACTTATTGAGCAAAGTGATTTCCTAAGCCAACCGTTTCTAAATTCTGCTACATTTGGAAAATCAAATTATCGGTATGGAAATATCTTCTTCAATTTATTGAATCGTTGAATTTGCCTTAAGACTTGTAAGAATTAATTTTTACAAAACAATTTATTTTTTGTTATTTCTTATTTTTATTTTTTTAAACTATAAATTTAAGTGTAGTAACAACATAAATAACAAGAGTATTTAAATAAATAAATAAATAAATAAATAAGAAAAAGAAGTTTTCATCTCACGCTCAAAGGCTAAGCCCGAAAAGGAAAGTCTCGTCCTGACGTTTTTCATGAATCATCAAATGATTTTAACAAGATTAAACTTATAAGAATTTAAATTGAGATAACAGGAAAACGATGAAAAGAATTAAGGGAGAAGAGACATAACTGCCCTAGCAAAGATATCCGACACTCAATTTTTTTTTTCTCTCGAAGACAACTCACCGAATGGTCATTCACTGAGAATCGCTCCCTAGAACGATTTATTTATGAATTTCTCAGTATCCTAAGGGGTTTTCTCTCAATTTTTGTGTGTTTCCCCAAAAGTTTCTCTCTAAAATCAAACCCCGAAAGGTTTCTCTCTAAAATGAAACCCTGAAGGATTTTCTCTAGTTTCATTCAACTTTGATTTTATCCAATCAAACATGTTATTAGGACATGTTTGGAAGGCAGTAATAGAATAGCATTATAATGGAATGAAGTCATACACAAGATTATTTGAATTTTGATTTTGTTCCATCATAATGTGAGATTATTTGAATTTTGATTTTGTTCCATCGTAATGTGATTCTATTATCGTCTGTCAAACTTTGCCTTGGTAGTTTACTCAAACCTAATGCATTCAATGTGGGTTGGTTTTGATTATTTTGAAGCAGATTGTGTCATTGTAATGTGAATTGAATTGGTAATTTCATTGACCCAAAGAGGACGACACATTACTTGATGGTCTCTATCAAAATACTGAATCTTGATGCTACTAAAACAATATCAGTTTGCTATAAATAGGGCAGTTGTGCATTAAAATCTAAGGCACCATTTGTTTAACCTTTTTCTATTCCCAAATTTTTGTTTTAAAAAAAAATTGCTTTGTTCTCATATTTTTTCTTTTAATCAATTTTGGGAACATAAATTGAGAAAAAAACCATTAAACAAACCATCGCTTGAGAAAATAATTAGTATCATACACACATATATATACACAAAAGAATTTTAAAACCTATGAGAAGCCAAACGGGTTAGTTTGTTCTCGTTTGGTTACTGTTTTTATTTCTTGATTTATGTTCTTGCTTCAAAAAAGTTAGAATTAATGTAAAAAATGCATTTGGTAAACATGTTTATGTTTCCAAAATTTTGGAAGTATTTTTTGAATTTTTTAAAAATCTGTGAAACAAAAAAATGTTGATTCCTATTTATTCCCACAAAGTTATTTCTACCAATACCATCTCGCCGGCCACCACCACAACGTCTATTTATTGTCATACATTTAAAAAAAAAAAAAAAAAAGAATAAATATTGCAAATTGTTGGGTAGATCCAATCTGATTGGATCCAACCCAAAAGGCCAATTAGACCTTAAGAAAGAAAAAGAAAAAAAAATAAAAAATCCAATTGGGTCTAATTAAATAAAAGAAACAAAATGAAGTCAAAAGCTCGTTAGGGCTTGTTCCCTAAAAAGGTTGTGGGAATGATCAACAAGAAGGCAACCTTCTGTGGTGATCATCAACGTACAAGAATCAAATCACACGCAGTGAAAAATAAGGAAACAAGAAACAAAGAGAATTCACACAGCAGAAACATTTGTACGGCAGTGAGTTTAGAGAGAGAAAAGAAAGAGAGTAACACTTCGGCTTACAATCCGACGGCAATTTAGATTCCAATTGGGCTGAGATTACAAGAGTTTATTCTTTGCATCACATACTTTGTTTCCATCACTCTTGATCTTTCGTAAACGTCTTTCAATTGGTGATTCGATATTCATCTCTAAACTCATATTAACGTTGCTTGTTGTATCTACCGTTTTAGGTGATGTTTATGTGATGATCCAAGAGTTTTTCTGTTAAACATGTGAACGATTGTAATCCCATAATTTTGTGATAGTGAAAGTTGATATCGGACTTCGGACTTGTGCTTTTTTCCCGGCCTTGGTGTTTTCTACGTAGAAATCGTGTTTCTTGCTTTATTTATTACTTAGTTTATGTTGGTTGATATTTGTAGGTATTAAAATCGATAATCCTATTTTAATCACATAAAGAGAGAAAATAAAATCTAAATAATTGGTGAATTGTTCTAACACAAACAAACATGTTTCTTTATTTATGTTCTCATAAATTAAAAGAAATAATTACAAAATAATTTTCGTGGAAAAACATGTTTCTATTCCAGAAATAATCTAGAACGGAAACAAAAATTTCATCCCAATTTATTGAAAGTAGAAACAAAAAAACAGAAACATAACCAAATGCCACCTTTATGACCCACCTATTTGCATAATGGGCAGGATCCTTGTACACCTTTATCGCAATGCATAGGGGATATTAATCTAATACTAACTAGTTTTAGATCCACATAATATACGAGTCTAGAAAAATATATATTAATATACATTTTTAATTTAAATATTTTGATGTTATAAGTATGATTCTTGATCTACATATAATAGAAAATATAGAGCATTTTTTAAAGAATAAATTTTTTTAGAGGCACACTTGAAGTTTATATAAATTAGAGGAGGTGGAGTATATAAAATTTTAAATATTGTAATTGTTTTTTTTTTTTTTTTTTCTAACAGTAAATGAGTGAAAATGTGTATTTTCAAAAGATTAGAAGTGATTAGTTCATAGAAGATTTAAGGTTAAAATATTAATAGTGAGAGAGAAGAATTTAACTATTGATTTGATAAGAATAAAGATATTAGAGAGATGTCTTGTCATTCTTAGTTTTGACTTTCTTTTTTAATACACTAACGCTGTGTTTGGTACATGAGATTCGAGATGAGATTGGAGTGATCATTCTATTTCTATGTTTGGTATATGAGATTAAATTTCATTCCCATTACAAAGATTTTCCAATCCTACAAAACATGGGATTAACCAATACCAAGATAAACTTGGTATTTATTAATTCCAATTACATGAGATTAGATTTTAATTCTTCATCGACGGAAATACGCAACCAAATACTAACCATATATTTGAATTGAAATGAAATTGAATTAAATTTATTATTATATCGTTTGAAAATTAATTAAATTACAATTTTACCATTTGATATCATTCCAATACCACATGTAATTCTTTTTGTTACCAAATATAGGATTGGTAATGATCATTTCATTCCATTATTATACTAATTCTAATCCTATTGCTATTGCATTCTATTCTATTCCACTCCAACGTACTAAACGCAACATAAGTATATGATTATTTATATGTGTTGTGACAGAAACTGTATTCTGTCTTATTTTAAAATTTATATTTACCTGCAAGCATACGAATCAGATGTAGTAAAGATTAACGGAAGCGAGGTCGATCCCACAAAAATTGTTATCGAGGGAAATTACTTAATCCGTCTAAGTTGATTTAATTATAATCTAGTTAAAAATTATTTTGGTTTTAAAATAAAATAAAATAAAATGTGAAATAATTAATTTAACTAATAATATGGAAAAGTACTAGGATTTCAGAATCCACTGATATATAATTAATTAGTTTTATTACTGTGTTGTCTCCAAATTTTGAGTGATAGTAGGGTGACCGATCTTACTATCATTTTAAGAATTTGAAATTACGCCCGATTTAAATCTCAAGTTGGTTTTTCTGGATCTTTAAAAACCCGTAATTCTTAAGTATTATGTGTATACAATTTGATGGAAAACACATGATCAAAATATGTTACTTGTTTAATTAGGATCCAAACATTAAATAATCTATAACAATCAATGATACATGATATAAAAGATGAAATCATTTATTTAATTGAAAAATCGTAGAAGTTGAATTGCAATTTATTTGGAATCAACACAACATAAAATTTAATTAATTATACATGGATTCATCATCGATCTTAGTATAAGAAAAATATGGAACCCGATTAGGAATTGTGGGTTTCGTAATTCGAAGATTATGTCGTTTATATATATATATATATATATATATATATATATATATATATATATATATATATATATATATATATAATTTAGATTTGTACAAACGAGCGTTCCTAATCTTCTGGGCAGAACATTCAGAAAAATAAAATTTATCATTCTTTAAGCATGAACTATCGACGATATTTAATTCTTACGTTAATATAATCTAGGGTGAATTAAAATCGAGGTATAAACCATCAATTTTAGTAATAAATCTCTGTGAATACTATTATGTGACCATTAATTTTAAATGTCACATTCTAATTTTAACGAAGCAATTGTATTTAGAATCAAAATTTCATCGTCACATAATTGTTTAAATAAATTCAAAATTAAATTAAAAATATAAATATTACATAAAATCAACCATACAATACCACAATCCTAACATGATCGGAGGAAGTTAACCAAAGCGGTGTTTTCTTGGAAACAATCCTCAAAAACACCGTTTCATACTTTTAACCCCTAAGAATCAAAACTTCCTCTTCTCCATAATAAAAATGAAAATAAGATAAATATTTACAAAATATCTTAAGATTAGTATCCTATAAATATATATGTCTTCCTATGAATTAGCCCCAAGCCTCATATTTATAGGCAAGATATTTTGGGGTAAAAATGATAAAAATAGAATTAAGAGGGGTAAAAATGTAAAAGGATCAAAATATCAGGGGTGCAAGTGGATGGCCAAGTGGGGGGTTACTGTTCATTGGCGGTTACTGTTCATGCACGGCTTTGACGGTTTTCTTTTGGATCGTCGTGGTTTGCTCGTTTCTCATCTGATTCGCTCAAACTCAATGCCATTTTGTTCGTTTTTAAAAAACATATAAAATAAATCAATTTTTGATATTGTTAAGAGATCGAACGATTCATTCCGGTATCTTTGGTTTTTGTTCGGTTTTCATTCGGCTTGCAGTCGTTTATTCGTTTTTAATCCAATTTGTGTCATCTTAACGCCGTTTTGATCCATTTTCATAAACATACAAAAATAACAAAAGTAATTATATTTATAATAATTTATATTATTCGAACGATTAATAAAAATAAATTTAGGGATATAAAATCACACAAATGTGGTGCAATCAATATGGTAATTAAAATTTTGTAGGATATTTAAGCAAAACGAAAGGTGTTTTTTTTTTTTTGTGACATAAATATATATATATATATATATATATTAAAAAGTGAAGTTGTTTCATTGGAAATTTTGGGCTATAAAAAAAAAAAAAAAACTACATATGTGCCCCTTAAAAAAATATTTCTCGCTTCTTGGTCCAATCAAAAATTTCAGAAAATAATAATAATAATTAATTTTTATCCCCTCATACTTTGATTTTTTCATTTTGTTCTCTCTATTTATAATAAGTTAAAAAAAAATTAAGTTTTTTTAATTTGGTGAAATTTGTTAGTTTTACCATTAAATATTAAATCTAAATTTGAAAATAAATAAATAAAGTTATTTTGTATTTTTGGATAAAACAAACTTTATTCATCCATGGTACCATAGTAGAAGGAGATAGTGTGTAAAATTTAAAATGAAGGGATTGAAATAGAATAAGAGTAAAATATAAGGTGGTATCAAATGAGTTTGTAAAGTGGGATAGGAAGGAGATAATAACACATTTAATATATTATTATCTCATTTTTTTTCTCCCCCACAAATATTGAGAAGGTAGATAAATGTGGTTCTTGCCCCTCGTCCATACTCGGCTATTGTCTTCTGCTTTTAGTATATATAATATGATACTTAAAAGTGGAAGAAGAAAAAAGATTTTAATGAGATTGAAACATACATCTTTCAAGCCTTTTGGTGAATCGTTACATATATTTTTTTTGTATTTTTTTTATTTTTATATATCAAATAATGAGTGGTCCCACTCAATTTTATCATTTTTTTTGTTTTAGTTAATTTTTTTTTTCTAACTAATACACAAATATATGATTAATTTTTTTGATCCACGTTTTAAATTAATTAAAAAAAAAATATGATTGAAAAAATATTTTCACCCAAAAAAAAAAAAAAAAAAAACCAGATACGTGACATAAATTAATTAAATTAGAATTTGTTGAGTTGCAATTTTTTTTAGTTTATTTATTTTTTTCTAATTAATGCACAAATATATGATTAAAATTTTTGATTCACATTTTAAATTAATTAAAAAAATTAATTGTGATTCAGAAAATATTTTCACAAAAAAAAAATAGACACGACATAAATTAATTAAATTAGAATTTGTGGACTTACAAAAATTGATAAAATTAATCATAATTTATGGTTATTTATTTATTATTTTATAGTATATAGTAAATGTTAATTTATAGAAATATTATTTCATTTTTATGACTATTTATGTAATTTTTAATAGTATATTTATATTAGGTATTTATCGAACATAATCATCCACTAAAATTATGCATCTGCTCTCAGATATTGCTAGAAAAATAACCAAATGATATCTATATATTTCATGCTTCAATATTAAAATTTTATTATAATTTTTTTTTACGGTCACGCACTGCACAGGTCTGTGGTGAACTGGTTTTTGAAAATTAGAAGGTTATGGTAGTAGTGCAAGCAATGTAGGTTATGCAAACTAGAAGTTATTAAATTTGAGGAGAAAAAAAGGAGATTAAAAGCATAAGATGTTTTCACGATACAAAAATTCAATCTATATGTAATTATACTATGCAATGCTCAATGTATTCAATCTGATCGTTTATCGTCTCCTTGTGGGGATAATTATACTTCTAAACTTCAAAGTCTGCGGTGGGTGTCTAATTGGTCTTTGTGGTTTGAAAAATAACACATTTGACCTTAAGATTTGAATTTGGTGTCAATTTAGTTCAATTTTTAATATTCTGTTAAAATATGAAAAGAAATGTACATATGCAAAACAAGTAAACATTATATGGGGAATTTTGTTGCTCCATGTACAACAACAATTTAGACACTCAAAATAAATATAATGGTACAAAACACAATTTTCCCTTCTTTTTTTTTTCTCCTTACCAAGAAAATCCAATTGCTTATCTCTCTCACATTTCGCAACACCCACAGTCGCCATCGCTGGTCAACAACTTTGTTGGTGAAGTCTTACCACTACGGAATCTCGCCATTCCCATCTAGATTTTAACAAACCGTTAATAATTGGGCAAAATTGACACCAATCCCAAATTTTGGGGTCAAATCAAATGTGACGTTTTTCGAATCACAGAGACCAATTAAACATAAACCTCAAACTTTAAGGGTCAAATGTATAACTTCCCCTATCTTTGTGCATATAGAGACACTATATCATGGGGGAGAGGGAAGAGTCTTTGGTTAACAACAAGGGCATGGCCTTTACCACTTGGGGCGGCGAAGGGTGGGGTTGCCGCCTTCTGCTGCTGGTGCACGTTCAAGAGCTTCCTTGCCTCTAAAGATGGTGAATGACTTACGGATATAACAAGATAAAATGTCCAAATTGCCCCTAAGCTAGTAGCCATGGCCATGGGAGAGAATTTTGGGTTGAGGAACATTGTGAGTGTTAGTGTAATAATGGGATTAGCCCACTTGACCCATAGAACAAAACCTTAACCCCACTTCCCCTATAAATATTCATGTATAGTTTCTATTCTGTATATTTCTTAATATATGACGCGCTCCGATTTTCCAAAGAAATCAAAATAAATATACACTAGTAAAATGAGAAGGTTTTTTTTTTAAAAAACGTCGATTTTCTCATTAAAATACTTAAGCTTATTTTAGAAAAAGGAGTTGCCACCTAGCATTGAGTTTAAATGATGTGCTAGGTCACCGGATTTATTTTTTTTTTAAAACAATTTTTTAAAAAATGGCTTAAGTAAAATTTTGACTACAAAATAACATGGTCCGACCAGAGATTCGTTTAAAGAGTTCGGGGGTCAATTACGCTCGGGGAAGGTGTCAAGTACCCCAAGACGCCTGTCCAAAAATAGTACCTTATCCAATTAAATCCAATCAAAATTTAAATCCGAATGTTTTTATTTTATTTTGAAATCCTCCTCATATACACACACATCGAGGGAAGTAATTTCCATTCTAAACCTAAACCGTTCCAATGGAAGGTTGGGAATTTTTCACCTCATCTTGTCAGCACATTATATTTAACATGAGTCAAAGAAACACACGCATATACACACTCACACGCATCGAGGGGAATAATTTCCTTCTAAACTTAAACCACTCCAATGAAAGGTTGAAAACTTTTCACCTTGTATTGTTAGTACATTACATTTAACACAAGCTAAAGAAAACACACGCACACATTCACACATATCGATGGGAGTAATTTTCTTTTAAATTTAAACCGTTCCAATGGAAGGTCAGAAATTTTCCACCTCGTATTGTTAGTACATTATATTTAACACAAGTTAAAGAAACATACGCACACACACGCACACACACACACACACACATATTCACACGCCTTGAGGGGAGTAAATTCCTTCTAAACTTAAACCGTTCCAATGGAAGGTCGAAAACTTTCCACCTCGTATTGTTAGCACATTATATTTAACATAAGTTAAAGAAAACACACGCGCGCGCGCGCACACACACACACACACGCATCGAGGAGAATAATTTTCTTTTAAACTTAAACCGTTCCAATGGAAGCTCGGAAGCTTTCCACTTCGTATTGTTAGTACATTATATTTAACACAAGTTAAAGAAACACACACACACACACACACCCCCCTCGAGGGGAGTAATTTCCTTCTAAACTTAAACCGTTCCAATGGAAGGTCGAAAGCTTTCCACCTCGTATTGTTAGCATATTATATTTAACACAAGTTAAAGAAACACACGCACACGCACACTCATATGCATCGAGGGGAGTAATTTTCTTCTAAACTTAAACCGCTCTAATGGAAGATCGGAAGTTTTCCACCTTATATTGTTAGCACATTATATTTAACACAAGTTAAAGAAATACGCACACGCACACACACACACACACACACACACACACACATATATATATACACAAACACTTAAATTAGTTCAATTTATATATCGAGGGGAGTGATCTCTTTTCTAAACCTAAACCGTTCCAATAGAAGATAAAGATATTTCCACCTTGTTTTATTTACTAAAAAAATAAATAAAATCTAATTTACAAAAAAAAATAATCAAATTTAGTATAATAACAATTTATTTTAAAATAAGAGTAAAATTTACAAAAGATGAAAGTTTACAACTTTAACTTGAAATTTTTTTTTTCTTCTTTTTTCTTCTTCTTCAAAAATTACAATAAAATAAAAATAATATTATTTTCTTCAAAATGTCTCCTCTCTCCCCCCCCCCCCCAAAAAATTTTTCTCCTGCTTCCTGTCTGAGCCTTCATCTATTTATAGGAGTTAAGTGCGAAAAACTCTTCCGTCCCATAGTCAGGAGAAAAGAAAAGCAAAAGGGGGTAGGTGCATCAAAATTCGGTGCACCCGCTGGTACACTGGGCAGAGAGCTTGATCTCTGCCCCCTTGGCCGCATATGCAGCTAGCAATTCTGGTCGCACAGCGACCAGTGCAACTGGTCACTGTGCGATCAGTGTGCACGCCCCCATCCCTGTTGGACGTGATCTGTCCAGGCTTCTATCGTTCTCGTCTGTTTCTTGTCCATTTTGTTCCGAATTAACGCGTTTTTATTCTATTTCGAAAAATCTACAAAAACAAAGAAAAATAAATCAATTACTAATATTTAATTTACTTAAGAGATTAACAAAATTTAATTTAGCGGTATTAAATCGCACAAATGCGGTACAATCAAAAATAAAAATAAACAAGAAAATAAAACAAATGTAACTATAAAATAAAGTATAATATTTTTGCGAGGCGGTCAAAAATGCCGTGTTTACAGCTGTCCCTTTTTGTCATGCAAGTTTCACTTGTTTGACAAAGATAAAAGACCACATCATTTTGATCGTCCCATTTTTTAATTTTTTTTTAGTGCATTTTTCAATAATAGAATAAATAAAGTAAAATGACTCATGACGATACTCATGACGAACAAGTGTACGTTTAGAGTAATAAAAGAAGACTCATGACGAACAAGTGTCCGTTTAGAGAAATAAAAGAATAACTCATGACAATGTTCATGATAAATAAATGTCCGTTTAGAGGATCGTTTAGAGTAATAAAAAAATAACTCGTGATGATACTTATGACGAATAAGTGTCTGTTAAGATGATCGTTTAGAATAATAAAAAATGACTCATGACGATACTCATGACAAACGCGTGTCTGTTTAGAGGATCGTTTAGAGCAATAAAAAAGAGACTCATGACGATACTCATGATGAACAAGTGTCCGTTTAGAGGATTGTTTAAAGTAATGAAAAATTATTCATACCCCAGCCCTCTTGGCCAGGGCCAAAAGAAAGTTCTGAAGTATAAAATATGCCCCAACTTGTGACTGGGCAAAAATG
This sequence comes from Eucommia ulmoides, assembly GCA_016647705.1. Classification (NCBI taxonomy): domain Eukaryota; kingdom Viridiplantae; phylum Streptophyta; class Magnoliopsida; order Garryales; family Eucommiaceae; genus Eucommia; species Eucommia ulmoides. Next base: position 7,456,470 of record CM028328.1, read on the forward strand.
AGAGAGCAAAGATATAAAAATATGCCCCAACCGAACTCTCAGATGACCGAACCTTTACAGATTGCCTACGTACCTTAGCATTACGCCGATGATCAAGTTTAGCGTAGTTCACTTTTCGCCCCTTTCAGGGCAACATGCATACCTGGACGCTCATTTAGAGCTTCTGAACTTTCAGCAATAAGAGTGTCCAATTTGAGCCGGAAGGTAAGAAGTCCTTGTGATAGGAAAATCCATACTTTCAGGCCCTTTGAAATCCTTGTAATTGGACAAGAAAAACACATGCAACACGAAAATTTAGTCTGAAAAACTTGTCACCCTTGACGACTCGCAATTTCGTTCCCCCTTTTCCCGTCGCAATCCCTTGTTTGATGGCGCTTGACTTTCTCGGGACAGTATCGGGAGATTTTTCCATCTCATCCTTCCGTCAATTTTAGAGATGTATTTTCTGGAGGTTTTCTCCGGGTTGCTGGCGGGGTCTGATTTTGGACAATATCCCTATCAACCTTTATTTCTCTACACCCGCCGATTCTCACTTTCTCTCTTCTACTAGGCATCCTCAGTATTAGGAGAATCATATACTCCTACTTGCTTTGTATTTCTCAAATCCTGTAAAACTGATTTAGCCAAATATGGGGAAAATGTGTAAAATCTTACCCCAAACAGGTATCTTTATCACTAGATATGTTGACTGCGAGATTTCAAGCTGGATTGTCTGACAAGTATGATTTCAATATAAATTTGAGCCATATTTGATGTTCTTTTTCATAGATTCCGACTCTTACTCAAATCCATCAAGTTCCGAACACGAAAAAGTCTTACTGTCAATGGAAGTCAGCAGTAGTAGAAATTCCAAAAATGTCCATAGGAGTGATCTAACTGGTTTTTTTTTTTTTGACACAGTCTCTACATTTTTTTCCATGGCGCTCTTTCGAGTTTTCACCATATTCGAGCCGTACCTTTTTTTTTTTTTTTTAAGCAATAGATAATCACAAATCGAAATAAACTTACTTGAAAATGAAGGTCATTTATTAGGCAAAGTATTTCTTTACAGAATCCGAGTTTAGAGGTTCAGGAAATACATCACTATCCATTTTCTGGAGAATCAACGCTCCACCGCTCAAAGTCTTATGAACAACAAAAGAACCTTCCCAATTTGGCGCGAACTTACCCTTAGCTTCATCTTGGAAATGAAAGATTTTCTTCAATACTAACTCACCGACCTTGAAGACTCTGGGGCATACCCGTTTATCATGAGCTTTGGCGATCCTCTGTCTGTAACATTGTCCGTGGCATATCGCTGTTAGCCGTTTTTCATCGATTAAACAAAGTTGGTCCAACCGTTGTTGTACCCATTCAGTTTCATCAAGCTCGGCCTCTATGAGCACTCACAGAGTTGGAATTTCCACCTCGGCCGGTATCACCGCTTCTGTGCCATAGACCAAAAAATAGGGGGTTGCCCCTGTCGAGGTCCGAACCGAAGTCCGATAAACTATCAAAGCATATGACAGTATATCATTCCAGTCTTTAAAATTATCAATCATCTTTTGGAGATTTTTTTTTTTATATTTTTATTGGCGGCTTCCATTGCTCCATTCATTTTTGGACAGTAAGGCGCTGAGTTTTTGTACTCAATCTTGAATTGCTGACATATTTCTTGTATTTTTGAACCCTTCAGGTTTTTAACATTGTCAGTTATCAATGTTTGCGGCAAATCATATCTCAACACAATATTTTCTTTAATGAATCGAGCTACTGTCTTTTGAGTCACTCAGGCTAAGGAAATAGCTTCTACCCACTTGGAAAAATAATCAATTGCTACCAGGATAAAGCGATGACCACTCGACGCCTTAGGGGTAACTTTCCCAATAACGTCCATACCCCATATTGAGAAGGGCAATAGGGCCGCCAAGCAATGAAGGTGCGAAGGTGGGATATGGATTTGATTACCATGAATCTGACACTTATGATATCTTCGAACAAACTACACGCAGTCGCTTTCCATCGTTAGCAAAAAATGACCGGTCATCAGGATCTTCTTTGCGAGCATGAAACCGCTCATATGAGGTCCACATATGCCATCATGGACTTCTTTCATCAACTGGATGGCCTCTTCAACTCCAACACGTCTCAACAGGCCTATGTCAGGGGAGCGTTTGTACAATGTCTCCCCGCTTAGGAAGAATTGGCCTGCTAACCTCCGGAGAGTTTTCCAATCAACACTCGATGCCCCTTCCGGATACTCTCGATTTTTCAAAAAGTTCTTTATGTCATGGTACCACGAGTCTTTGGCTGGTTCAGATTCAAGCTGGCAACAGTGGGCCGGTCGGTGCTGAACTCGGATTGCCACCGGAATGATATCCTCCTCCTCCCGAGTGATAGAGATCATAGACGCCAAGGTAGCTAAGGCATCGACAAAGTCATTCTTGAGCCTCGGTATGCTTTCAAATTCTATCATCGTAAATCACTCGCACAACTCCAGGAGGTGATTGTTATAGGCTATCGAAGTTGGATCTCTCGTGGCATACTTATCCATCACCTGATTGATTGTCAGCTCAGAATCTCCGAATACTAGCAATTCTTTGATTTTCATGTCAACAGCCAACTGGAGTCCCAGAATACAGGCTTCGTACTCAGCTCGATTATTTGTGCTCTGAAACTTCAACTTGGAAACCACTGGATAATGTTGCTTGCCTGGAGAAACTAGAACGACTCCGATTCCGGCCCCTCGAGAGTTCACTGCTCCATCGAAATACATTTTCCAAAATGTTTTCTTATTTTTTTTATTCACCGCATGAATCGACTTATCAGGGAATAGCGTCTCAAGAGGTTGATGATCCGTTTGAGCTGGACAACTAGCCAACTGATTTACTATTGCCTGACCTTTTACTGACTTTTGGGTCATGTAGATGATATCGAACTCCGTTAGTAGTATTTGCCATTTTGCAACTTTTCCTGACAGAATCGGCTTCTCGAAGATGTACTTTAAGGGATCCATTCTGGTTATCAAGTAGGTAGTCAGTGGGAGCATATAATAGCGCAGTCTTTGAGCAGACCAGGCTAATGCACAACAGGTCCTCTCCAACAAGGTATAATTTTTCTCATATTTCGTGAAGCGCTTGCTAAGGTAGTAGATGGCTTGCTCTTTCTTTCCAAATTTATCAAGTTGCCCAAAAATAGCTCCCATGGAGGAGTCGAGAACTAACAATATAGTAATAACGGAACCTTCTCCCGAGGCGGCACTAGAATTGGAGGGTTTGTTAGATAGACTTTAATATTCTCCAAGGCATTTTAGCAATCTGCATTTCATCGCCCATCACTTTCTGTTCAAAGTAGCTTGAAGATTGGCTCACAAGTGGCAGTGAGTTGGAAGATGAATCGGGCTATGAAATTCAATCGCCCCAGAAAACCTCGGATCTTTTTTTCATTTTTCGGTGGTGGTATCTCACGAATGGCCTTCGTCTTTGCAGGATCAATCTCGATTCCATGGCGATTTACTATGAAACCAAGAAATTTTCTGGAAACCACCCCAAACGCGCATTTTGCTAGATTGAGCTTGAGCTGATACTTTCGAGGTCTGTCGAACATCTTTTTCAAATGGCAGAGATGATCATTGTTCTCCTAAGATTTAATGATCATGTCATCTACATATACCTCTATCTCTTTGTGCATCATATCATGAAAGAGAGTCGTCATTGCTCTTTGGTATGTTGCCCCGGCATTTTTTAGACCAAAAGGCATTGTCCTATAGCAAAAGACTTCCTATGGTGTACTGAAGGTTATCTTTTCTCGATCTTTCTAATCCATCAGAATCTGATTATAGCCAGAGAACCCATCGACGAAAGAATAGAGCTTTCGCCTCGCAATATTGTCGATGATGATGTGAATGTTTGGCAGTGGGAAATCATCTTTCGAACTTGCCCAGTTGAGATCACGATAATTCACGCAGACTCTGATTTTTCCAAAGGACTTTGGCACAGGAACGATATTTGAGAGCCATTCACTGTAGTTACAGACTTCAATAATTTGGGCATTAAATTGCTTCACGATCTCCTCCTTGACCTCAAGGCTGACAGCCGGCCTCAGCTTTCTTAACTTTTGTTTGACTGGTACACTCCCCGGCTTTAGCGGCAGCTTATGGGCCACAATACTCTTGTCCAATCCTACCATGTCATCGTAGGACCAGGCGAAGATATCTTGGTAGGAAATTAAGAACGTTGTCAACTCTTTGTTTTCCAGAGCCATGAGGGCTGATCCAATCTTTACTTCCTTCAACTCTTCTGAGGTCCCCAAGTTTATCAACTCAGTCTCGTTGTTACTGGGAATCGGCTTATTCTCGACTTCCGTAAAAGCTTTTCGGATCTCACCATCGTCTGGCTGGCAAGAGTCATATTTTGTTTCCACTCCCATTAGGTTATGGTCTGGTTCTGCATTGAAATCATATTTATCGCACTTTAGCTCAGTTATATCGCATGCATCATACACTGCTAATTTAGGCATCCTGAAAGCATAAAATTTAAACATTTAAACCATATGTTAGATAAAGCAGAATTGCATTCATTAAATATAAAAAACCATTACAAAGCAAAATCATTTTCCATCTAGAAGGCTAGGTGGATGGAGGGATGAACAACAGAAAATCTCCCTAAGTTTACTGAAACGCCTGGCGAATCGGGAGAGAACAAGAATCCCAATTCTGCAGCTTTTCTTTTCCCTTGGTTCGAATACCAGACCCATGACTTAGCCCTACCTCATCTCCCATGATTACATTCACAACTTCCTTGATCATTACTCTCTCAAGGTGCAACTTGAATCGTGCAGTCTCCTTCTCTTTATTGATGGTTTCTGTTGGATAGGGGAAGGTGACTTGGATATGCAGAATTTTCATCGGCTGGTTGTCTGGGGATCCATCCCTCTTCTTCCGAAAGAACTTCGCCCTGTCTGCTTTTGTCGGCTCGTATCCCAATCCGAATCTCCCCCTCTTCTCCTTGACTTCTATCGGTTCTGTAATTCCATCTAGATTCTTGCCCAAACCTTTCCTAGGAATGCAACCCAGGGATTTCATTTCTTTAACAACGAAGGCCACAGTATTAGACAGTGATGGTGTCATCTCGTGTCCTATTTCATTCACAAAGGTAGCATTCGCGACGTCGAACACGTGATAAGAGGCTTCAACCTTCTCCTTCTCTTTTCCGTATTCTATTAATGGGACATGCCGACTTATCGCTTGATGGAAAGGTATGATATCCGAATCAGCCCTGATCACGTACAGTGTGTCATCAACGATAAACTTGATCTTCTGATGTAAAGACGAAGGCACTGCCCCAGCATTATGGATCCACGGCCTCCCCAACAATAGGTTGTACAAAGTAGGTATGTCGAGCACTTGGAACTTCACATTGAACTGTATTAGACCAATTTTAATTGGCAGGCCAATCTCTCCAACGCTATTTCTCCTAGCCCCATCGAATGCTCTGATAACCGTCTTAGACGATTGAACCTGTGACAAATCTATCCCCATTTCTTCCAGCGTCGACAAAAGGCAAATATTTAGTGCCGATCCATTGTCAATCAGCACCCGAGCTATGAACATTCCATGGCTTTCGACAGTGATATTCAAAGGCTTGTTGTGATCTGTTCCATCATCGTCCATCTCGTTATCTGTGAAAGTAATGGTTTTAGATCTTAGGACCTACTCGACTAGAGTAACAAACTTCTCCGGAGAGATCGTGCTAGGCAAGTGGGCTTCATTTAGGACTTTCAGCAGTGCCTGTCTATGTACTTCTGAGGATAGGAGTAGTGAGAGCATCGACATTTGCGCCGGTACTTTGCTGAGTTGCTCTACTATCTTGTATTCTGAATTCTTCATTGCCTTTAGGAAGTCGTGAGCCTCCTGTTCTGACACTGGCTTTTTCAGAGTCGCTTTTGGTTCCCTCACAGGAATCCTAATCAAATCCTGTGGCGTATACACCCTTCCAGACCAAGTGATTCCACTGGTTTCTCCTACTGAGATTGGCAATTCTCCTTCTTCTCCTGTTTTAGCGACGATCTCATAATTCCATGGAACCTTATTGAGATTTTCCACCAGCTTTTGGATCGGGAAAGACAGAACTAGAGATTTCTCCAGTTTTTTGGCTACCCTTTCTAGATGTAATTCGAACCCTCCGTAGAGAACCTCCAGGTGTAAACAAACACCACCGATATCGATCACATCAACTTCTTCCTTGACCTCCTCTGTGAAAATTAGATTAACGACACTTCCTGAGGAGGCGTGTTCAGGCAACGGATTTTACTGACAGTTTGGCGTAACGGCCTCAGGTTTTTTAGGAAACGTGATGGCTACTATCTGTATGAACTCCCAGATTTTGTCTTTTAGCTGAAAGCATTGCTCAGTTGCATGTCCTCTGGTTCCCGAGTGGTATTCACAGAAAGCATTTGAAGAAGCTGCTTTACTCTCAGGTTTAACTTCGTAGAATGGAAGGGGTGTCAGTATCTCCTGCTTCAAACAATTCTAGTACAACTCGGTGCGGAAGGTCTTGTAGCTCTCTGTTGTCGTTCTAGAAATTTCCCCCAGTAGCATGAGGTAGAAAGCCTTGGTGGTATTGGGTTCCTAACCTTGGAGTGTGGTTAGGAATTTGAAGTGGGGTGTTCGGGTGTGGTTGATAGGTATGGTAAGGGGGTGCTGGGTGGGCTTGGGGATAATATTGAGGAATATGGTTTTGGTAAGGGGGAGGTACGTTTTGGTAATAGCGGGGACGACTTTGGGAATAGGGTTGGTTTTGGGGATAATGTTAGTTTTGGCGATTTTGAGGAGGGTAGTTGTGATATTGGTTGTTCTAGTTCGGGTAGTTTTGGGGACATGAAGCTTGGGGGTAGTTCTGGTGATGGGTTTGCCGAGGAGAAACGACGACGGCTACTTCATTTTCTCTCATCTTTGGCGGGGCTGACCTTTTCGTCAGATTGGATGGGGCCCCTTCAGTCTTTCTGCTCCTTATTCACCTCGGTTTGTTTGATTGCATCGCCGAAAGAAACCACTGCTATGCTCGAGAGATCTCGATAGAACGACGGCGACTGAATTGACTTGAATATTTCTAACTGAGCCTCCTCGCTTAGCCTAGGGACAACTTTGGCAGCCTCCTCCCTCCAACGGGCAGTATACCTCCGGAAGCTTTCATCTTTCTTCTTCAGTATCTGGTAAAGGGTATTGCGGTCCGGTGCGGCATCCCTATTGTACACATACTGCTCACAAAAAGGCCTCTACCAGATTTTGAAATGTTTTAATCTGTGATAGCTCCAGGGTCATGTACCAGTTGAGAACTGGTCCTTTCAACGATCTCCGAAACATCTTTAGTTAAAGGTCTTCGTTTTGAGCATGAATTCCTAACTCCTCTTTGTAAACGCTGATATGCCATTTTGGAGGGCCAGTGCCATCATATTTTGTGAACTCCAGAACTACGAAATTTTTCGGGTACACAACCCCGGGTGGTGCTGACAACTCCTTGTACGTCGCTTTCCTGAACGGCTTCTCCTTTTGCCATTTTTCCATAGTTTTTCCATTTTCTCCATTTTCAGAAACCAAGTCGGTGGAGGGCCACTCTCTTCTTTGTTTTCAGTTTCAATGGCCGGGGCTGGTTGGTTATCATTTGAATTGTTTGGTGGAGCAACGACCCTCTCCGGGTGAATGAGGATCTGCGGTGCGGTGGGGGCCGAGCCCTCTGGTGAGGCCTGATAGACATGCCCCTGGATGGGATATGCCGGCGCTCCATAGGCGAAAGGATGAGGGACCATCTGAGGTCCATAGTAGACCGGTACCGCGAAGTTCGGGCCGACGTGGTTCGAATTCGACCCTGAGTTCTCTATCCCAATACTTGCAGGGTTTCCATTTGGGGATTCAGTCATAGGAGTCCCGTTAGACGGAGGAATAGGCACCTCCTGAGGTCGGCTAAGTTCGTTGATAATTTCCATCAACTTGTCAATAGTTTCCTGCATCTGAGCCATCTGGGTCGTTTGGGGAGATTCGAGATTGCTTTATGATGTCATTCTGGAATGAGTCTGTGCTCGACTGCGTGTAAAGATTGGACTTCGAATGGGGGGAACTGGATTTGCTTTTCTGGGACCAATTTTATTTGTCTCGTCTTATTCTACAACAAAAATCCCTTTATTAGTCCACGTGAGTCTTAGGTAGTCTTAAAGCCCATTCGAGTTCGAAGACTTCAATTTCGATAACGACCAATTAAAACAAATGATGGTTTATGATTTTATTTATTATTTATTTTTTATTTTTTTGGTCATTCCCACCGATATTGAAAACTTTGAACTCGTTTTTTTTTTTTTTTTTTTTTTTTTTTTTTTTTTTTTAAGACTTTCCAAGACGTCATCAATCCATCAAGTACCAAACCCCTTTCCCGTCTTGTATCATAGAATCCTTATGGGACAATATGGATACAAGACCACTGTGCTTTTGTCAGAGGATTTACAACAATATAAGAGCTTGAGAGAAAAGAAGGAAAATAAGATGAAAAAATATATATAAAAATAAAATAAAAAAATCACAACTTATTTACCGAATTGAGGGAAAAGATAATAAAATAAAATTTAACATTCAGACTTTAGATTAGTTGGACTTATTTAGATATATTGGGCTCGACCTTCTAATATTATCCTCAGCGGAGTCGCCAGCTGACGCGCCCCGATTTTTCAAAGAAATCAAAATAAATATACACTTGTAAAATGATAAGGGTTTTTTAAAAAAACGTCGATTTTCTCATTAAAATACTTTAAGCCTGTTTTAGAAAAAGGAGTCGCCACTTAACATTGAATTTAAATGATGTGCTAGGTCACCAGATTTTTTATTTTGAAAATAATTTTTAAAAAAATGGCTTAAGTAAAATTTTGACTACAAAATAACATGGTCCGACCAGAGATTCGTTTAAAGAGTTCGGGGGTCAATTACGCTCGGGGAAGGTGTCAAGCAATCCAAGACGCCCGTCCAAAGACGGTACCTTATTCAATTAAGTCCAATTAAAATTTAAATCCGAATATTTTTATTTTATTTTGAAATCCTCCTCATATACACACACATACACATACACACACCAAGGGAAGTAATCTCTATTCTAAATCTAAACCGTTCCAATAGAAAGTTGAGAATTTTTCATCTCATCTTGTCAGCACATTATATCTAACACGAGTTAAAGAAACACACGCATACACACACTCACACGCATCAAGGGGAGTAATTTTCTTCTAAACTTAAACCGCTCCAATGAAAGGTCAGAAACTTTCCACCTCGTATTGTTAACACATTATATTTAACACAAGTTAAAGAAAACACACGCACACACACACACAATCACACGCATCGAGGGGAATAATTTCCTTTTAAACTTAAACCGTTCCAATGGAAGGTCGGAAACTTTCCACCTCGTATTGTTAGTACATTATATTTAACACAAGTTAAAGAAACATACGCGCACACACACACACACACACATTCACACACCTTAAAGGGACTAAATTCCTTCTAAACTTAAACCGTTCCAATGGAAAGTCGGAAGCTTTCCATCTCGTATTGTTAGCACATTATATTTAACACAAATTAAAGAAAACACACGCACACACACACTCACACGCATCGAGGGAAGTAATTTCCTTCTAAACTTAAACCGTTCCAATGAAAGGTTGGAAGCTTTCCACCTCGTATTGTTAGTACATTATATTTAATACAAGTTAAAGAAACATACGCACACACACATATGTCTCGAGGGGAGTAATTTCCTTCTAAACTTAAACCGTTCTAATGGAAGGTCAGAAGCATTCCATCTCGTATTGTTAGCACATTATATTTAACACAAGTTAAAGAAACAGACGCACACTCACACGCATCGAGGGGAGTAATTTTCTTCTAAATTTAAACCGCTCCAGTGGAAGATCGAAAGTTTTCCACCTCGTATTGTTAGCACATTATATTTAAAACAAGTTAAAGAAACACACACACACGCACACACATATATATACACACTTAAATTAGGTCAATTTATATATCGAAGGGAGTGATCTCCTTTCTAAACCTAAACTGTTCCAACGGAAGGTAGAGATATTTCCACCTCGTTTTATTTACTCAAAAAAAAAAAAATCTAATTTACAAAAAAAAAAAAATAAAAAAAAAAAAAATTAGTATAATAACAACTTATTTTAAAATAAGAGTAAGATTTACAAAAAATGAAAGTTTACAACCTTAACTTGAAGATTTTTTTTTCTTCCTTTTTCTTCTTCTTCAAAAATTGCAATAAAATAAAAATAATATTATTTTCTTCAAAATTTCTTTTCTCCCCCCCCAAAATTTTTCTCCTACTTCCTGTCTGAGCCTTCATCTATTTATAGGAGTTAAGTGTGAAAAACTCGTCAGTCCCATAATCAGGAGAAAAGAAAAGCAAAAGGGGGTAGGTACATCAAAATTCGGTGCACCCAACCACTTTTTGGGTGCACCGAAATTCGGTGCACCCACTGTGCACTAGGTGAAGAGCCCCCTGGCCGCATATGCGGCCAGAAATTCTAGTTGCACATGCGACCAGGTTTGGTCGCATGTGCGATCAGTATGCACGCCCCCATCCCGGTTGGACGTAATCTGTCCAAATTTCTCTCGTTCTCGTCTGTTTCTTATCCATTTTGTTCTAAATTAACGCGTTTTTATTCCATTTCGAAAAATTTACAAAAATAAAGAAAAATAAATCAATTACTAATATTTAATTTACTTAAGAGATTAACAAAACTTAATTTAGCGGTATTAAATTGCATAAATGCGGTACAATCAAAAACAAAAATAAGCAGGGAAATAAAACAAAAGTAACTATAAAATAAAGTATAATATTTTTGCGAGGCGGTCAAAAATGCCGTGTCTACAATATATGTAACCTTGTATTTTTTTCTCAATATATCAATATATGGTTCATTCCCTACTTCTCAATTATCTTAACATTGTATCAAGAGTAAGTCTCTCCTGCACCTGTTCTCAATAAAATTTTCGCAACTCTAACGATTTCGCCGTCACCCATATTCTCCCGAGACTTTTGTCGCTACTTCATCCTTTCTCCGGTATCAACAAACATCATACCACCGACTTTGTCTTGCATAGACGAACATAACGACACCAAAATCACCGCCACCGGAGTCTAGACGCGCACTCACGTGCCTCAACAGCCAGCAATACCACCACTTTTCGTCGTCTCGGATTTTGGGTTCTACCACCCCAACTAAGGCTCCAAATTCACCTCACAATATACCATCGAAAACGTATCGACGAGACGATTCAAACAACACAACAATCAAGATCGTACGACACCGCACACGCCCACACGCGTGCCCTGAAATCCCTGCGGTCTAGATCCACGCGCCGACAGTCTTCAGCCTCTCTTCTTCTGCCCTATATGGTTTAAAACAAGCTCTACGTGCTTGGTTTGCTAAATTCAGCACTACTATTCATCATTTTGGGTTCACATCTAGTTCTCATAATTCGACTCTGTTTATTCGCTATATTGCCAACGGTATTATCATTCTTTTATTGTATGTGGATGATATGGTTATTACTGAATATGATTTACGTGGCATTTCTGAACTCAAAAAATTTCTTAGTGGCCAATTCGAGATGAAAGATCTTGGCGTGCTCACTTATTTTCTTGGTCTCGAAGTCTCATCTGATTCTGATGAATATTTTCTCTCTCAGGCCAAATATGTCTCAGATCTCATTTCCAAGGCTGGGATCACTGACTCAACCACTGTCACTACTCCTCTCGAGCCGAATGTCAGTCTTACCCCACTCGATGGTTCACCTCTTTAGGATACCACTCTATATCGTCAACTTTTTGAAAGTCTTGTATATTTTATTGTCACTCACTCTGACATTGCCTATGCCATTCATCAGGTCAGCCAATTCTTATCCGCTCCTCGGACCACTCATTACTCGGATGTTCTTCGCATTCTTCGGTATGTCAAGGGTACTTTATTTCATGGGCTTCATTTCTCAGCTTAATCTGCTCCCGTCTTACAAGCTTATTCTGATGCTGATTGGGTTGGTGACTCCACCGACAGACGTTCAACTACTGGTTACTATTTTTTTTTTTTTTTTAGCAATTCTCTCATTTCCTGATGTAGTAAGAAACAAACTATGGTTACTCGCTCCAGTATTGAAGGTGAATATCGTGTCATGGCTGATGCAACTCAAGAGTTTCTCTGGCTTTGATGGCTACTAGCTGACATGGGCATCTGTTCTCCTGCAGTTATTATCCTACACTGTGACAACATGAGTGTTATTTAGATCGCTCACAATGATATATTCCACGAGCGTACAAAACACATCGAGACTAATTGTCACCTCATCTACCCGGACATTTTCACTCTTTGGTTTCCAAACTCAAGTTCACGTCCTACTTACCGTCTTGAGTTTGAGGGGGAATGTTAGTGTAATAATAGGCTTAACCCACTTGGCCCATAGGGCAAAACCGTAACCCCACTTCCCCTATAAATATTTATGTATAATTTCTATTTTGTATATTTCTTAATACATGTAACTTTGTATTTTTTTTTCAATATATCAATACATGGTTCATTTCTCATATCAATTATCTTAACAGCGAGAACATGGCAATGACCATATAGTATAGAGAGAAACAAGATATTGATATAAATATGGGGACTTAGGTAAAATTTTAAGAATTTTAATTGATTTTTTTTTTTTTTTTCCTAAAAATATAGTTTTGCAAATGAAATTTTTCAAAAAGTCGAGGGGGAATTTGAATCCCGTCTTGTACCCCCTATGTAGCTCTGCCACTGGGTAACTTTTCGCATTTTGATTTTTCAAGTTCTTAGATGTAGTTTGTTTTTGTTCTCCAACTTTATTTCCAAATACGGGAATTTGAACCAAAAAAATGAGGAAGAAAAAAAAAAAAAGATTCGTTGGAATTTATTCGACGATTAACAAATTTACGAGAACATATAGCAATTGTTCCCAGATTTTTATTTCTCTTCCATGTTTTCTAGGAATAGAAACAGAAACATGCAAACGGATTATAATGTACATATGCTGATTTACAGATGATTGTTTCAATAATTCAAATACAATAACACACGCGAATGCAATTAATTGGGGGGAAGAAATTACCGTTCTAGTCCAAGAATATGTTCGAAGAGATCGGATTCAAGGGTTAAAAATGTAAACTTCATCGAATGCCGACCTGCACAAGAAAAAAAAAAACAATTCAGAAAATTGGTATAAAAACTGTTTCAGTATGTTGTTTCATACTGCATACTTACCCAGCCTTCTCACCATAGATGGGGCTGTAATTATAAATTAGGTTATCAAGCACTTCTTTCACAGGTGGCCTGTTTAATGACTTCCTAACCTCACTGCCAAAAAAAATAAAATCCAAAACTTGTTTTAGAAATCAGGGCATGTAAAGAGATTTTTTTTTTTTATTTGTTCCCATGTTTTGAATTGCCAAGTGCCACCGCGGCTAAAAGGATAGCCCGGTACTCCAAAGCTTCCGCTATGTGCGGGATCCGGGGAAGGGTTGAACTACATAGGTCTATTGTACGCAATCTTACTTTACTTTTTGTAAGAGGCTATTTCAACAACTCGAACCCGTGACCTGGTCACATGGAAAAATGGCAACCCCATGTTACAAAACTCCCGCTATGCGCGGAGTCCGGGGAAGGGTCGGACCATTTAGGTCTATTGTACGCAACTTTATCTTGCTTTTTTTTTTTTGCAAGAGATTGTTTTCACAACTCAAACTTGTGACCTCCAGGTCATTAATCATGTCGATAAATTTGTGGAATGACAGAAATGAGGATGTTGCGGTGGATGAGTGGGAAGACGAGAATGAATAAATTTAAGAATGAAACTATTAGAGAAAATTTAGGAATAACACCTATCAAAGAGAAAATCGGTTATGATGGTTTGGGTATGTGCATAAAAAACCCACAGAAGTATTAGTGAGAAAATGTGATTTAGTTCAAGTTCAGGGGACTACTAGAGGAAGAAATAGATCTAAAAAGACGTTGGACGAAATTATTAGAAATTATTTGATGACAATAAACCTGACGGAGGGGATGACCCTTGATCGATCTCTATGGCGTAAATAGATTCATGTAAGCGACCCTATATAAGTGAGACAAAAACTTAGTCGTTGTTAGTTGTTGTTGTTCCCATATTTATGTTCTCCATTTTTTTGGAACATATATAGAAATTTGAGAACAAAAACACCAAACAACGGGGCCTTAGTTTTTCATTCAAGTTTTTGTTTTTGTTCCCAGAAAATTGGAACAACAAACTTTTCATAGTTGTCTCTTCTCTAGCTTTGTTATGCCTTTTCCCCCTTGTACTTTAGTATACTTTCATTTTACCCATCTACTTTAAAAACCTATATATGATTCCCTTCTACTCTTTACTAAAGGCAAAACCTCACATTTTATTGAAAAAAACACACATATAAAATAACTTATTTTCCCTGTATTTTTTTAATTTTAATTTAATATTTAAATGTAAGAAATGGAAAAAACTAACATTTTTTTTTATCTTTTTTTAATAAAGATAAAATAATCTAACAATTAAAATAAAAGATAGTTTTTTCTATTTCATCTAAATTTTTATAAAAAAATTAATTTCACCCACTATCTAGCATATTTTGTTTAAGTTAAACCCCCCCCCCCCAAAAAAAAAGGATTTCCAATTAATTTTAAGTAAAAGGGGTAAAGTGTAGGTTTTTAAAGTGGAGTGGACAAATAAAACAAGATCAACGCTTCGGCGGGGGGGGGGGGGGGGGGGTAAAAGACAATTAACCCTTCCTGGCATAAGCCTCTCCCTCTGCAAAACATAAATATGAGAACAAAAATAATTTATTTTTGTTCTGCTCCTATATTTTTAGAACAAATTTATGGGAACAAAAATAATTGTTTTTTTTTCCTCCTTCTATTTTTGTTCCATGTTTTTTTTTCTTTGAAGTGAAACAAAAGAAAAAAAAAACTAAGAACAGAAACACTAAATAAACACTAAAATATTCGAAAGCTAAACGAAAACCTACCTGACAAAATAATTGGCAACATGGTGGGTTACTCGCACCGCATCCTCGGTGTGTGGAATTGTCGACGATCCCCATTCAAAAGCATTTTTCTAAATTCCAAAAAAAAAATAAAAAAATTGTGTGTTATAAGCTTCATCAAGTGAATTAATTTAACGCAGCACAATGAATAGTATTATTACCTCTGGATGCCACTGGAAAGCTGTTATTGGATATTTGTTTGCTTGAACTGTGGAGACATAATTCTGATCATGCATAAGAATTTTGAGTTAAGCAATTTTAACCATTTGTTTCTGTTCCCCAAAAAACTTAAAACAGAAACAGAGATCTGGGAGCAATCCTGTTCTGTTCCCTGAATTTTGTTCTAAAAAATTGAGAACAAAAACACTAAACAAAGGGGGACTAAAGAGTCATCATGTATGATCAGAAAATAAAACCTTACCTTATTGTCTTCATCAGGACTAGTTGTTAAGATCTTAAAGAAGCCACATAAATCTTTGTTCTCTTGGAAACTCTCAGGTGATATTCCAAACTGTTGTATACAGGAGTTCAATGAGTTTACATACGAAATATTCCCCGTCATTTCGATAAATACGAAAGACATATCTCCAGTCATTTTTATAATATCTAAGACACTCCTCGTTTCAGTTTGCTCATCAAAAACACCTCCATCATATTTTATTAATAAAATACTCTCGCGACACAATATTTTTATTATTATTGATTTTATACTTTATATTTTTTTTTCTATTTTCTACTCTCTCTTATTTTACATCTTATATTTTTTAACTTTTTTACATTTATTCCATATTTTTCATTTCATTTGTTTTTTTTTTAATATTCTGTATGGTAAAGTACTAATTTAGAAAACAAAATGCAACAAATAAAAAATTAAAAAATGGGGTTTGAAAAATAAAAATAAAACAAAAAATATTATTTTCTTTTTTCTTTTTCTTTTTTTTTTTAATTTCAAGTTTTATTTTTGTCTTATTATGTTTTTTCTGTTCTAGTTTTTTTTCTTTTGATTGCTTTTTTATTTTCTATAACCACCATATATAGAAAAGAAAAGAATAAAAAATAAAACAAATAAAATGAAAAATACCAAACAAAATCAAAAATACAAAAATAAAAAAATTGAAAACAAGAGAGAGAGAGAGAGGAGAGAGTAAAGATAAAGATAAAAATAAAAATAAAAAGAAAAAAATATGTTCCAAGGATATTTTTGTCAATAAAATGTGATAAGGATTATAAAAATAATAGAGGTGACCTTAATATTAGTCGAAATGACAAGAGATGTCTCAAGTATAAATTATATACATTATCTTTTTCTACCATAAAATATAAATAATAATACTAATAGAAGAATTAAAAATTAGAATAATAATCTCAAACTCACACGATGATTTTGCCTCACAAGGCAATCTATACTCAATTTTTTAAGCAAATCTGGAGGAAACCTGCACAAGATTTAAAAAAATAAAAATAAAAATGAGAGAGAGAATTTATCGAGAGATGTTTGGGAAAAAGAAGTGCCCAAAATAAATTAATCTTCAAATACAACTTAAATGTTATAATAAATTTATTTTAAGGGAAAATTATTATATAATCCTTAAAATTATCATTTCTTATCCCTATTTTCATTTTATTTAATGTTTAGTCATTCGAATAAATTTTTAGTCATTTTGCTAACATCAACTAGATTGACTCAATCTAGTTGATATCATCTTACATGGTGATTTTGTATTTAATAACATAGTTAATATCAAATACAATGGTAGTAAAATTACAATAACAATAACAATTGTATTAATACCGAAAAAGTACGAGGTATGAAAGGTTTGTAATAATATGCTCTCCCACAAAATACTTTAGGCAAAAATATGAAAGTGACAACAATAGACATTATTATGCTTAAGGAGATATAACGAGATCTTTTTACTAGAAGTACTGAAAAGAAACTAAACTAATATAAAAAAACAAAAGAAATAGGTCATGGGCAAGCATTCTAAAAAATAAGACATTGTTCGGTAAGTCTTTTTTCAAGTACTTAATTTTAAAAGTAACGTTTATTTTGAGGTAAAAAAAAATACTCTTAAAAATAATTTAAAAAAACGTAAAAAAAACATGATTTTAATTATTTTTTTCGAAAAGAAAAAAAAAAGTTAGTTTCTATTTGTTCGATTCTTTTAAGAGATGGATGGACTAGGGGCCTCTCCACTCACTTTTTTCAATCATCTATGTTTTTTTTTTTTTAAAGATCAATTATATGGATAATATTAAGATCTCTAAACTATCAAATACACTTTTATACTTCCCTAGTGGGATGTTTAGTGTTTCTTTCCAGTGGGAGGTCTAATGTGCAAAAACCGATCCCCCAACGTTTTTACCAAAAAAAAACACTTTTGATTTTGTGCTTTTCCTTTTAAAAGGAAAAACACTTATTTGTCAAATTAATTTTTAATTTTATTTTTGCTTTTAAAAAGTAGTTAAAAAATGTTGTCAAACGGTGCATAAGTTAATCAAAGCTAAAAAATAAGTTGCTTTAGGGAAAGAAAAAAAAAAAGGGCAAAAAAAACAAAAAAAAGAAAAGTATGTAATAGGGATGGTCATGGGCCCGATTGGCCCGCCCAGCCCAACCCTATTTTTTTAGGGCTTGAACTTAGTGTTTGAGCCCATGAGCAGGGTTAGAGCCTAAAGACTAAGGCTCATTCATTTTTAAGGTCGGGCTAAGGCTTGATTATTTTTGTTTAGAGCCGGCCCGGCCCGGCCCGAACTTTTTTAAAATATAAAAAATATATATCCATAGAGAAAGAGTTGAGGAGCCATTTTGTAATTTTCAATTTCAGCTAGATAATTTAGTAAACCCTAGTTTCATTCCTCTCCATAGAGAGAGGGTTGACAGACCATTTTGTAATTTTAGTATTTAGTTTTTAAATTAAAAAAAAAAATTATAGGGTCGGGCTTGGGCTTAATTTTTTTTTTTTGTAAGGCCAGGCTTGGGCATCAAATTACGGCCCGATCATAGGGCCGGGCAAGGCCGGGATAGGACCTAACATTTTTGTGTAATACCCTAGTCAAAATCCGGGCCGGCCCATGACCATCCCTAAGAAGAACCCCTTGAATAAACAACGACTTGCCTTTGAAATACAGTTCCTTCGATGTTAATGTTCTTCATGAATTGAAGAGTAGAAGCTTGATCACTTGCCTTAAATGCTTCAAGTATGTTCTTGTCCTATATTCATCAATAATAATAATTTAAAAAAAAAGGATTATAAATTTAAAAAAAAGAAAAGAAAAAGAGATTGGAATTTATATTTACCTTGCTGATGATCATTGTTAGAAGTTCAAAACCTAAGCACATGGCAAGCAAAGGGAAGTGATCCCCTCTATCATTTCTCTCTAAAATTTTCTGTTTAGAAACATATTAAAATTAAAGTTCATGATCAGAGGGGAAAGATTCTTGTTTCTGTTCCCAAAAAAATTGGGAACAGAAACAGAATTTGGGAACAAAGAAATCAGTTCTCTGGATTTTTATAACAAATTTATGGGAAAATTATGTATTACTCACAAAATTTATGTTTCTTTTCCAATTTTCTGGGAACAGAAACACTAAACAGATCTACTCCCAGATATTTTTTTTTCTAATAATCTGAAAATAGAACTGAAATAGATTCTTTTTTGTTCTTGAATTAGAATTTCTGTTCCATGTTTGCTAGGAACAACAACAATAAATTGGGAACAGAACAGCTAAACAAACACCACTAATCTATATCTACATCTATATCTACATCTATGTCCATATAAGAAACTAAAATTGGAAAAATACACTTGGAAATGAAGAAAAGCTCAAGAAATCTATTTCTTATCCTCTCATTGATTCTCTATTCAAATGAATTGATATTGTTGTAGGTTTTTCAGATGACAGGAGGTGTAACCGCAACTTACCCATATTTTGGTTAACGATTGTTTTTGTTATAATTAATTATATGTGACCTTATATCTTCCTTTCGTTCTCTCTCTAATCATTTAATCACTACTTCCATCTATTAATTACATATAAAATTTATTTAATTTTGCTCAAAAGAATATTCCAACAAATCTTAACCAAATACAGAAATTATTATACAATAGGAAAAAAATTTATTAAATTATTTTAAAATTATTATTTAAGAACAATTATAAAAATTGAAAAACATTTACCTATTATTTACTATTTTCTCAAAATAAATATGAGTGATATTTTTTCTATATTATAGTTTATTTTTATTTTTTAGTATTAAAATTTATTTTTGTTATATTTTTATAAAATATATTAAATAAAAATCAAATGATTGATTGTGTGTTACGGGTAATATTCAAATGAAAATATATAGTAATATAATTTTTTTCTAAATCCGCATATAATACGTAGGTCGAGAACTAGTATCGTGTACCTGAAAAACACGATCAATGGATTCGAAGTAAGATCCATTTTTAACCGAACCTCCAGTAAAGATCACTCCGTTGACCAGATTAAGCTTCTGAAACATCAAAAATTAATCCCAAATTCAAATTAATCCGAATGTTCTGCAAATCGTAGATTTCAAATTTACGCCATGAATTCATCCGATTAAGAGTTTAGATTACCTTATTAATGATTTCAGGAGGATCGTTGTAAAGAATGGGAATAACCCTAGCACCGCCGGACTCGACGAATTTCACGTACGATGCGGCTATGTACGAAACACTGGTGGCATTGCTAATCCGATCGTAGACGCCGTCTCCGGGGTGGCTCATGATTCCGATGACTGGTTTGGGATTGAGCAAGGGGTCCGGCGCCGGGCATCTCGGCGGGAATTTTGGGGCGGAATCGGTGGGCAATAGAATGGTGGATTGGGCATTGGAAGAACTGAATTCTCCGGAGAGAGCGAGTAATAACGGGAACCAGAGGAAGTTCCGCATTTCGGAAATCGAGAGAGACGGCGGCTGACTGGCTGTGGAAGTGAAGTTGAAGTTTCCGGTGGCCGTCTTCCCCCCTCTCTCTCGCTGTATGTGTACACTGTGGATTGATGAACTGAGCAAGAAAATTGGGTCAACGCTGGTTGGCGGGACTCAAGATACGACATTTGACATTATATGAACGCAAGAGAATTATGTGGTTTCGAAACTAATATAGGTTATATGTCATTTAAAATTTTATTCCCATTTTCCAAAATTAACCACTTATTATTTTTAATCAAAGACATTTACTTTTTTTTATATATATATAAAAAATTAATCCAACTTTACTCTTAGCTACTTAAAAATAAGGGACAGTTACCGAAGAATCCTCGTAAGAATACAAAATTATCGAATACACTTTTTTGAAACACATATTACAAATTATTTTTTTATTTTTTTGATAATTTTGTGCACTTTTAAATATAATACGATCTTGTGTTATATTCGATACGAAAATGTATTGAATATAACACAAGATCGTGTTATATTTCATTTTCATTCAGAATATAATATAGGATTGTTCAGAATATAACCGCAGCTCCACTCACCGTCATTCAACTCTACCAAGCCATTGCCAACTGCACCGCTACCCATCAAATCTTGTTGGCTGCATTTTGAAAGATGTATTGTTTCCTTTCTGATTTCTTATTCTTTGTACTAGGGTCCGCACACAGACCCCCCTTTATCACAAATCTTATGCCGCCATACTCTTTTCCAAGTTTCTCTCTCTCTACCCGAGATCATCATTCTCTCACGACCCAATCAGTGGATTTTTTTTTTTTTTTTTCCAGATCCATGGGTTTGAAATTGTAGGAAACTTCTTTTAGATCTATGGATCTGCAATTGTAGGAAGCTTCTTTTCAAATTGTCCCTTCGTCGGTCCAGGTTATTTTCTTTTAATAAATGGTTGCAAATCTGCAATTTTAGGACCATGTGATTCACATCCCTTCAGCATTCTGTCTCCTTCTCCCATGCCTCCATTTAGATTTCCAATCTCCAAGCCAAATGTGACTCCATATTTGCTCGCATCTCATCGGTCCGCTACAGTTCTGGTCGTGACAACTAGATTTGGCGGCGATTTGAAAGAGAGTGTATGAGAGTCTGATAGAGAGGGACGGTCACGGCGACAAAGTCACAACAGCGACGAGCGACACAAGAGAGATGATGGCGACGACAGGTGACTATGCAAGGACGACAAGGGCCGGTTGTGCAGCTGCAGGAGGACGACAAGGAGCGTTGTGCAGCGACGACTGTGAAAATCGTGGATGTTTGTTTAGGTGTAAATATGGAAGGGTAAAATCGTCCAGTTAAAATTTCAAATTTGAAATTAAGGCTTTTGGGTAACATATAATGCTAATTGGAGGACTATATTGTGCAAAAAAATAAAAATAAAAAATAAAAAAATGGGGCCACTTGATAGATTCACTTAGGTGGCGTTTGGTAACCGTTTCTATTTCAATTCCAGCAGTGGGATGGGAATGGGATGGGATGGGATAGGAATTTTGTTTTCTTTTTGAGAGTAGAATTGCGTTTGGTAACGATAATTTTTTTTTTGTTTTGGGAAGGGAATTGTGTTTGGTAACGATTTTATCCTAAAATCTTTTTTTTTTTTTTTTTTTCTCTTTTCAGTTTTGGCCGGCTGGCGGCGGTGCTCCGGCGTCGGAGACGGCGGTGCCCCCGCCGGCGATGACCGGACGGGGGTGGCGCCGTCGCCGGCGACTGCCGGAAGTGGCCGGAAAAATTCCGGCTGGACGGTGACCGGCGACGGTCGCCGGACGGTGACCGCCGGCGCCGGCGGACGGTGACCGGCGACGGTCGCCGGAGATGACCGGCGGCGGACGGCGGCGGTCGGCGGCGGCGGACGGTGGTCGGCCGGTAGGTGAATAGTGATCATGGGTTTTGGGAATGGAATGGGAATAATGAGAAACAACTTTTTTTTGTTTCTCATTTCTTAAGAAAAAAGTGGGCACAATTCTCAAATGGGAATGAAATGGAAACGTAAACAAAAATTACCAAACGCTATTCCCAAACAGAATTCCCAAAAATCTGGGAATGGAATGGGATGGAAATGGTTACCAAACGGGGCCTTAATTACCCAGTCTTTTGGATAATTTTTTCTAAAAATAATTAAACAATTAAAAACTAAAATACGTAAATATCCTCTTTATTTTTATTTTTAAAATTTTCTTCCTTTATCTCTTTACACCAACATCCCTATATAATTTTTTGGGAAAAGTAAAATTTAGACCCTCTAACTATTGATACATTTCTAAGTGGTCCCTCTAAATTTAAATGTTTTATTTCAAACCCTCTACGTATCATAACGTTTCAAATTCATCATTCCGTTAGAAAATCAGTTAAAACTGACGGAATTTAGAGGCAAAATGGTCTTTTCACGTTTTTTAAATTTTTTAATCATTTTTAATTAATTTTTATTTTATTTTTTTAATTTTTTTATCTCTCTCTCTCTTCCTCCCCTTCCTCTCTCTCCTTCTCTCCCGCCACCTCCCTCTCCCCACCACCTCCCTCTCCCTCTTCCTCCCCTTTCTCTCTCTCCCTCCTACCCCACCCCACCCCACCCCACCCCCGTAACAGGGGGTGGTTGCACCCCCTGAAACAAACATGGGGTGTTTTCACCCCCTGCAACAGGGGGTGGCACCACCCCCTATTTCAGGGGGTGATTCCACCCCCTATTACGGGGGTGGGGTGGGGTGGGAGGGAGAGAGGGGAAGGGGAGGAAGAGGGAGAGGGAGGTGGCGGGGAGAGGGAAGGAGGGAGAGGGAGGTAGCGGGAGAGAAGGGGAGGAAGAGAGAGAGAGATAAAAAAATTAAAAAAATAAAATAAAAATTAATTAAAAATGATTAAAAAAATTTAAAATGTGAAAAGACCATTTTGCCCCTGAGATTCTATTAATTTTAACGGAATCTCTAACGGAGGGGCGATTTTGAAACATTATGATACATAGAGGGTTTAAAATGAAACATTTAAATTTAGAGGGATCACTTAGAAATGTGTCAATAGTTAGAGGGTCTAAATTGTACTTTTCCCTAATTTTTTTAAACCATTATTTTTTCTTAAAAAAAAAAAGGGGTGTGTGTAGGGGGGAGAGGGGGTTCTCACATCATTTTCTTATTTCCCCCAACCACTTCCTCGCCCATCATCGAAAAACTCTCCCCACCATCGCCGAAAAACCTACCCATCTCCTTCATTTTCCTCCTCCTCTTCATTCATTTTTTTTTTCTCTCTCTCTCTCTCCCAAACCAGATCTTTTCTCCGGTTCCAGATCAAATGCTGGATCTGTGCGCCAAAGCACGATTTTACAATGTGGGATCTTGTATCAACGGTCTTGAAAACACACAGGTTTACAACGTAGACGATCTCAAAAAAGTGGTGGCGGCAAACAAGGAAGATCAGCTCATAAAGGCTATGGAAGCTCAGATTATTGGCGAGGAATCAAAACAAATATATGCTTTGTGGGGTTCTAATATGGGGGTCTTTTTCGAGCTGACGAATAACAATCTTGTCCTTTGACTTTGTATAAAAACTTGCTAGGATTGTCCAATGAATTTGTTGAATCTAAGGTTTTGATAAACAATTATGTATTGATGTTTTTTGTGGAACTGATGATTTTATTGAGTGTTTTAGATTTATAGTTCCATGTGTTTGATTAAGAAAAATATTTGGTGAAGAAAATATAAATGGTGCAAGATGGACATAATGAAGATATAAAACGTTTTGTAGACGCTGAAGAAAAATAGATAAAAACAACTCTTTACTTATACACTCTTAATGCAACCCAAATTAAAATAACGCACGACACTTAAAATAAGTTAATTCTATTTGTGTCATGATAAGGAATGATAAATTTAAGATCCTAAAATGAGATATTTTATGTGCTCCTTATGCAAAATAATTTTGATAATTGACTTAGTTGAAAAGTGTGTTTTAAAGTAAAAAATATAGTGTTTTTAGGTCAATTTGGTCAACCGAGAAAAGAAAGTAGTCGACTTATTAAAACAGTGAGTTTTGAGAGTTAAAATGAAGTTCTACTGATCCAATCGGTCAAACGAGAAAAGTAATTAGTTAACTGTTTGAAACAATAGTTAAAATCAGTAAAGAAGTGAGCACATTGATCGAGTCGGTCAACCAACTGGGTATGATAGGTCAACTGAATGAGTCAGTGGATGAAATAGAGAAAATTGAAAGCTCACTAATCAAGTCAGTTAACCGACTGGGTAGGGTCAGTTAACCGACTAGGTGTAATGCCAACGACTATTTCTACCTGTTGATCCCGAGGTTTTGATGAATTAAGAGTTGATGTTTTTAGTGGAACTAATGTGTTTATTGAGTGCTTCATTATAAAAGTTCCAATTAAAGATTGAATCATGAAAAAATTTATCAAGGATACAAAGATGGATATTGAATAAATGAAGAGTATTGAAGATTCCGAAGAAATTAGGTGAAAATAACTCAAATACTCTTATACTCTTAATGTATCCCGAATTAGGATCACACATGATACAAATTGATGAATTATATTTTTTTTGTGTTTAATTTGATAAAGTTTAGAATCCTAATTAGTGTTAAAATAATTGTTCTAATGTGAAATTGAAAAGTAAAAATTGACCTACGTAAGATTAATATTTAAAATTGAATATTAGTGTCTATTGTGTTAACCAAGAAAAACAATTGGTTAACGGAATCAAACGATGAAGTTTGGAGTTGAAATAAGTTGAAGAAAATAAGTATCCAATAATGATCAGTCAATCGACCAGTAGGGGTTCAGTCAACCGAATGGGTATGGGTTGAAAATGGTAACTCTCTGAATCGATCAGTCAACCGACCAAGAGAGATCGATCAACTGATTGACCAAATGAAACTCTCTGAATCAGTCAGTCAACTGACCATGGTAGGATCGGTCAACTGATCGTGGCTTGGAAATGGATCCTATATCAATCAGTCAACCGACTATTAATGGTTCGGTCAACCGAATGTCTTTAGGGTTTGGCCTGGCTTATATGCAGAATTGTTCGGTTAACCGATGGGCAGGGGATCGGTCAACCAACTGCTTCGGTTGAGATCTCGAGAACTTTAGACTTTTGGTAAAAAATTAGCCATTTTTGTTGGTTCTACGGGAGAGATTTGGGAGATTTGAAATTGTAGAAGATATGGTCCATACATTTTGATTAGATATTGATTTGGTTCATATATTAAATAATTTTTTTAATTTGGTTCATTAAATACTTTTTATCTATGCGATTAGTAATTGAGAAATAATTTGTAGACTTACTTGAGAGTTTTAAAAGCTCTATTTGAGTGAATTATATCATAATTGAATGGTTATGATATATGGGGGTCTATAAGTGCATTTTAAAGTCTTATCTTGTAGTAACTAACCGTTGGAAGGCTTGTTTAAAATCACTATTTATAAACCTTCGAAAATTCACATAAAATATCAAGAACTATCAAGTTCTTAAACTATTCTAAAAGATATTATTCTGAGATATATTTGAGAGATCATTGTGAGATTATTTGTGTGAGAAATTCTTGAGCTAAAGCGCTGTTGAGTTGGCGTCACCGATTTAAGCTGTCTAGCGATTCAATTTACATTCCTCGGTGTTTTTCTGGTGAGATCTTACCAAGTTATTGTGTTTATATTTGATTTCATATTATTATTGATTGTTTGATTTTAAGATAATCGTTTTCAAACTTAAAGAGCATAAAATTCATTTTAAAACAATTTTGTAATTATTTGATTACGTGTTTAATTTTATACTATTCATACTTGTTATAATCAGATATTAAATTCCTCACTCAAAATTCTATCACATAGTAATTTTTAGGACATTAATTGAGTATAATTATTTTGAGGTGGTAGAAACTTTGAGTGGGAAGAAACTCATTATTTTTTGTATTGGTGAGTTTGTGCGAATTAGATACGATTGGGTCTGTATCTAGTCAGGGTAACTTGGGTTTCAATCTTTTCGGAAAAAAGATTGAGATTTAATCTTTTCCTAAAGTATAAAAATGTTAGGTTATTTTTTTTCCTTGAAAAAAACTAGGTTGTGATTATTCTTGAATTGAATTGATTGAATTGTAAAGGTTTAATCCTTACCTGGAAAAAGAATACTTGGAGAGTTGTGAGGCTTGATCTTTAGCCTGTAAAAAGATTAGGTTTGATCCTTAGTTTGTGAAAGGATTAGGTTAGTCTTGAATTTAGAAAAAAGATAAGTTATTCTTGCACCTAAGAAAATGATTAGGTGGTGATTCCTCCTGTAATATAATTAGGTTAGTCTTTAGCCTGGTAAAAAGATAAGGTTTTTCCTTAATTTAAGAAAAGAATAATTGTAAAGGTTGATTTTGAACCTGGTAAAAGAATTGTTGTAAGGGTTTGGTTCCTACCTTTAAAGGAATCTGAATTTTAGAGGGTGCGAATCTCCGTGGGGCTCGGGGGACTGGATTAAGTAATGCTAGCTTGCTGAACCAAGATATATCTTGGTGTGCTGCATTGTTTAATTTCTTTACATTTTGTTTGGGTGAGCACTTAGATTAAATACACTTATTAGCTGCGTAACGACGATAATAATTAATTTAGGATAAATTGATTATTTGGTTAATTAAGTGTTGAAAAGATTTAAATTTGCTTAAATTTTTATAACTATCCATTTCACCTCCTCTTGGGTAGCTCAGTGGGCCAACACAATCTTGGCACAGATCGATCAACCGATTGAAGTAAGTTGGTTAACTGACTGCTTTAGTTAATAATTTGGCTGATTTGATCTCTTGGTAAAAAACTATCCGTTTTTTATGATTCCATGAGAGAGATTTGGAGGATATATTTGAATGTATTTCAAATATGAATAACCTATTTAGTGATCTCTATTGATATGGTTCATATATTTTGAGATTCTCTTAATTTAAATGATTTAATACTTCGTATTCTTGTGGGGTTAAATTGGAAATAGTTTTATGGACTTAAATGTGATATTCAAAGAATAATTGAAAATAAAACATAACTAAATTGATAGGATATGTTATATGGGGTCATAGAGTGTCATTTAATGACATATCTTTGAAAAATTAGTTGTTGGAGGGCTAGTTGTAGGTCTATTAATAGAGACCTGCGAGAATTGAATTATGCACATTAAGAACATCAGTTTTGAACTTTTATAAGAGTGAGATTTTTGCTGAGATTTCTACAAAAGATTTTATTCAAGTTTTTGATCTAAAGCGTTTGCTATTTGACATCACCGAATTGAGTTCCCATCGGGATATTATCATTGTATTCGGTGTTTTTTCAGTGACATTCATCTAAACTTTATTACTTGTTTTCTAAAGTTATATTTATATTGATATTGATTGCTTGGTTTAGAATTATTAGAAAATCGTTTTTGAACTTAAAAGTCTAAAAATCATTTTAAACGATTTTTGCCTAATTATCCGATTACGTGCTAAATTTGTGCTACCCACTTCATTTATTAATCAGATATTTACCTCACATTGTATCTATCACATAGTAATTATTTCGAATATAATCGAGTATATTTGTATTAAGGTGGTAGAAATTCCTTGTGGGAAGAAACTTACATTTTTTATATTTGTGAATTTGAGAAGATTAGACATGTTTGAGACGGTGTCTAGTCAGGATAGCTCGATTTCGATATTTTTCTTGTGAAAAAATATTAGGGTTTGATTTTTGTTCTATTAAAAATGTTAGATTATTCTTTTTTCTTGAAAAGAACTAGATTTTGATTCAGCCTGTAATTGTATTAAAGAGTGAATTGTAAAGGTTCATTCTAACCTTGTGAAAAGGATAAGTAAGAGAGTGCTAGGTTGATTCTTAGTCTATGAAAAGAATTAGAGTATTATAAAAGTTGATTCTGAGCCTGTGAAAAGAATCGAGAATTATAACGGTTTGGTTCCTACCTGATAAAAGAATCAAAGGGTTTAGAGGATTGCAAATCTCCGTGGAGCTCAGGGGATTGAACGTAGGCAAGAGTAGCTTGCCAAACCAAGATAAATTCTTGTGTAATGCATTATTTTATTTCATATATTGTGTTTGGGTGCGCACTTAGTATAAAACACATTTTCGCTGCGTAATAAGATAATAATTGATTTAGGGATTGTTGGCTAATGAGATATCCAAGAGGGGAGGTGAATTAGGTAGTTATAAAAATTTAAACAAATAAATATTTAATACTAAATAATTAATTTTTTCTAAATCAATTATTATATTTATTACGCAACGAATAAGTGTTTAACCAAGTACACACCCAAACAAAATATAATGAAAATGAAGAATGCAACATAACAAGATATATCATAATTCAACAAACTAACTTTGCCTAATCCAGTCTCCCGAGCTCTATGGAGATTCGTAACCTCTAAACCCCTAATTCCTTTATCAGGTAGGAACCAAACCCTTACAACGATTTTTTTACCAAGCTCAGAATCAACCTTTAAAATTTTTCTTTTTCTAGACTAAGGAAGAACCTTATCCTTTACCAAGTATTCTTTTCACAGGTAAGGATGTAATATTCACAATACACTCAATTCAATTCAGGGAAAATTAAGATCTAGTTCTTTTCAAAGAAAAAGAATAATCTAACCTTTTTATATGTGGAACAAAGATCAAACATTAATTTTGTTCACAGGAAAAAGATCAAAACTTAACTACCCTCATTAGACACCAGTCGTGTCTAATCCGCTCAAACTTACAAATACAGAAAAATATGAGTTTCTTCCCACAAAGAACTTTTACTACGTCAATATAGATATACTCGATTAATGTCCCAAAATTTATTACGTGATAGATTATGAGACAAATTAATATCTGATTAATAAACAAGTGTGGGTAGCACAAATTAAAGAACATAGTTAGATAATCACACAAAGTTGTTTTAAATTTTTTTTTTCCAGGCTTTTAACTTTGAAATGATTTTCTAACGATCTTACAACTAAGCAAATAATAATAATATGAAATCAAAATTAAGAATAATAACTTGGAAAGATCTTACCGGGAAAACACCGAAGAATAAAAATAGAATCGTAAGATAGCACAAGTCGGTAACGCCAAATCAATCAACGTTTTAGATCAAGAACTTAGCACAAAATCTCTTTCAAAAATCTCAGCAGAATAATAACTCTTAGAAAAGCATAGGAATTAATGTTCTTGATGATGTTCATCTCAACCCGCATGTCTAAATATATAGTCCAATATGAAGCCCTCCGATGACTACTTTTCAAAAGATATGTTTCTAAAAGATACTTTTAGACCTCATATAACATGATTATTCAATTCTGGGATAATTCCCTTTAAAGTATCTTTTAAAACTCTCAAATAAGTCCATCAAATATTTCTCAATCAACAATCATAAAAACAAGAAATATTTAACTACTTAAATTAATAGAATCTTGAATTATGTGGACCAAATCAATAGGGATATAAAATATATGTACTATATCTTTAATAAGATCAGATCCCCCAAATCTCTCCCTTGGAATCATAAAAAACAGCTAATTTTTTACCAAGAGACTAAGGCCCCGTTTGGTAACCATTTCCATTCTAGAAATT
This sequence comes from Eucommia ulmoides, assembly GCA_016647705.1. Classification (NCBI taxonomy): domain Eukaryota; kingdom Viridiplantae; phylum Streptophyta; class Magnoliopsida; order Garryales; family Eucommiaceae; genus Eucommia; species Eucommia ulmoides. Next base: position 7,486,095 of record CM028328.1, read on the forward strand.
CCCATCCCATTCCCAGATTTTTGGGAATTCTGTTTGGAAATAGCGTTTGGTAATTTTTGTTTCCGTTTCCATTTCATTCCCATTTGAGAATTGTACCCACTTTTTTTCTTAAGAAATCAGAAACAAAAAAAAAAAATTGTTTCTCATTTTTCCCATTTCATTTCCAAAACATACGTCACTGTTTACCCGCCGGCAACCACCGTCTGCCGTCGTCTGCAGCCCCCGGCCATCTCCGGCAACCGTCGCCGGCCGTCGCCCGCCGGCTATCTCCGGCAACCGTCGCCGGTCACCGTTTAGCCGAAATTTTTTTGACCACTGTCACCCACCCGCCCCCGCTGTCTGACTATTGCTGGCGCCGGCGCCATTGTCTTCTGGCCGTCGCCGTCATCGGAGTCACTGCCGTCCGGCCATCGCCGTCGCTGGAGTCATCGTCACCGGAGTCACTGCCGTCAGGCCAAAATAGAAAAGAAAAAAAAAAGAAATTTTTTTTAGGATAAAATCGTTACCAAACACAATTCTCTTCCCAAAAAAAAATAAAAAAATTATCGTTACCAAATGCGATTCTACTCCCAAGAAGAAAACAAAATTCACATCCCATCCTATCCCACTACTGGAATGGAAACATAAACGGTTACCAAACGCCACCTAAGTTTCTCAAAATCTCAACCGAAATAGTTGGTTGACCGATTCCTAGCAGTCAATTGACCGATTAATACATCTTTGAAACCATGCCAAACCAAAAATGCTAGTTGGTTGACCGATACCCCTCCGGTCGGTTGACCGATTGATGTAGAAAGTTTCCCTGCCAAACCTTTAACTCAGTGGGTTGATCGATTGTTTCAGAGACTTCACCTTCCAAATCCATAAGCCCATTCGGTTAACCCATTGCCTTTGTCGGTTGACCGATTGATGCAGGGACTACTCATTTTGCTCCAAAAACCTCACTGTTTTAAATGGTTGACCGATCCCTTCTGATCGATTGACCGATTGATGCTGGGTAGTTATTTCCTTCACTAATTCTGCTCTAAAATCCACTATTTGATTCAGTTAACTGATTACTTTTCTCAGTTGACTGAATTGACCCTAAACTTCAATTATTTATACTTTAATCCTTATTTTCAATTAGGTCAATTTTCATTTTCAATTTCACGTAAGGAGCAAATATTAAATCAATAATTAAGATCCTAAATTCTATCATATCAACATACAAAAAGATAACTCATTTAATAGTGTCGTGTGTGATCCTAATTTAGGTTGTATTAAGAATATAAATGTATAGAGTTGTTTTCACCTAATTTCTTCAAGGTCTTCACAGTTCTTCATTTCTTCAATGCGTCCATCTTTGCACTCTTAACATTTTCTTCATGAGGTCTTCAACACAATCAACAATATGAAACTCTTTTATGAAATACTCAACAAACACATTAGTTTCATAAAAAATATCAACTTTTAATTGTTTATTAAAACTTAGGGATCAACAGGGATATTGATTGTTTGTGTTTAAATGACTTAATTTTTTAATGTAATAACTACTGAATTTACCCCCTCTTGAGTAGCTCTTTGGGTCAACACACATTTTTTTTTGTGTGTGTGAAAGAGAGTAAGAGCTCAAAAGAAGATAGGGAACTAGTAAGAGTGGTAGTTGAATCGGACTCCTAGGAAGCCGTTTCCCTTATTCTGGGGGAATGCTCGGACTCTCATAGATTAATGCCTTGGGTGTGGATTGTAGAAGATTTTTGAAAATTAACAACTACATACTCCAATTCAGGCCAAAGGAAGAGAACTTTTGCGCGGATCATTTAGCCAAGAAGGGTACTCAAGAGGGAGTTGAATTGAAGATATTGGAATCCCCTCCGGAAGACATGACGCTTATGGTGCCCTCCGGAAGACATGATGGTTATGGTGCTAGCTGATATGGAGGAAGGAGCCTTCATGGTTTGCCTTCGTTAGTTTTGTCTGTTTCTTATGTAAAAAAAAAAAAAAAAAAAAAAACAAAAAAAAAGGGAAATCCAGAATTGACAAAAACTCAACAAATATATGCCAATAACGGGCATGAATGTTAAAGTTAACACTTTGAAGGTATAAATTGTCAAATATTATGAATATTGAGGTTAAAAAGTGTAATTTACGTAAGGTCGAGGTCCCAAATTTCGTCAATCGTCCCCATACCTTCGGCTCCTTAAACCCCAGTTCGTAAACCCCAGCCTCTCTCTACTCTCTAGTAGCCGATGGCATCCATAAAATCCTTCTCGGAATTCTGAACTTCAATTCGATTCTCCGGCGGAGAACTACCGGCGATTGATAAAATGGTTTGCCTCAGAATCCTCCGTCCCCGCCATTTATACACCCTCCTCGATCTCCAAAACCCTACACTCAAACCCCTCGCCACAAATGATTTCCTCTCTCTAAATTACCAAAGAACTTCGTTGTTTTCTTCAATTTTTCGTAGACCATTTTCGCTTTCGCCTCAATCTGAACACGAAATCGACACCGAACAGATTGTTTCAGACAACGTAAACGAAAAGAGCGATAAGCCAAGGAAGCCATTGGACGTTTTCTTCAAGGAGGCGGTTGGGTTATCTCAAAAGCTCGAATCCAGCGACGTGGATGAAGAAGAAGAAACCGATAACAGAACCTGGGAATTGAAGAAGAATTTGATGAAATTAGAGGAGCAAGTGAGGAAATTCGGAGATAATGGTCTGAAAACGACAGAGAATTCGAAGGTAAAACCTAAGATTGAAAGTAATCCTAAGAGCTTGTATGGATTGTTTGCGAGTAAAACCAGAAGAGATAGTGAAAAAATTGGTCCGTCCAGATCAAAGAGAGTGGAAAATCCGACGGTATACAAGGTGCTTTCGTCGGATATGGTTGTGTTCGTGAATCATTTGTACAGAGAAGGGTACTTCAGACATGCAAATTTCTTGCCTGAAAACAGGTTTGATGTCACCTGTTTCGAGAACAGCTATGGCCGTGATTTTGTAAAATTTGCAGCAGAGAAGTTTGGAGAAGATAACCAGGAAATCGCAAAGTAAGAAATATACACATTTCTTGTGATAATTCTTTTTTTAGGGGTTTAAACACTGCACAAACTTAAAATTTTTTCCCATTCAGTCTACTCGCTATTTTTTAATAAATTTATATTGGACTTTTTCTATGTAAAAAATTGTAAGACTTCAGACTTTAGACAGAATTAAATTATTTTACTGACTGGTTTGGATGAATGGTGAATTGCAAAATTTGAGTCACGGTGAAAAAAAATCCTTTTTATAGTCCAATTATAAGCATTTCTTGATGAACTTTTTGTGATATTCCTATGTTCTTAAAAACTTCCCAAATTCGATATTTTAATCATGATTTTAAGGGCCTGTTTGGTTGTTCTTCAATTTGCAAATTGGACGGTTCTATAGTTCGTTAGTGTATGAATTATTATGGTTTGATATTTGTTTGTAAAATTTAGGAATACTCGAGTTAACTAGTTAAACCCTTAGGGAATCTAGTTTAAATCTTTTTTTTTTTTTTTTTGTGCGCTCTCAATTGTAGCAAAATATAGCTAAAATCTTAACTAAACTATAACGGTTGTAAATTTAATTAAATGATATGCGAATGGAGAGATAAACAAAGGGTCCGTTTGGCTATCTTTCGATTCACAAATTAGACTACTTTTTCGGTTATTTGGTTTAAGAATTGTTGTGGTTTAGGTTTTGACTATAAAAATTAAAAATAGTTAAAAATAGCTAGATGATCATTTTGGTTCTAGTTTTGATGTTATTTCTTGTGTAATTGGAGTAAAATATAGCTAAACTAAACAAATGTATGTCTCTTTGTTCAAAGAAACATTATATAGAGTTGATTATATTATTAAAAGGGGAGCCCAGTGCACAAGGCTCTCGCCATTGCTGGGTCTGGGGAGCATTAGGTGTACGCAGTCTTATCTTTGTATACCGAGAGGTTATTTCCAAGATTTGAATCTGTGACCTCTAGGTCATGCAAGCTTACCATTGTAACCAAGGTTCACCATCAAAAATAAAATAAGTCATAAACTAGGATGATTTAGACAAGCAAACAGGCCGTTGTGTGTCGAATCTTTGAAGTTGTTCATTGTTTAGCTTCCTGACTTTGATTTTTGGTCTTCAGATGGTTATCAGGAAGTGACTTGAAAAAGGTTGCCGTCTTTGGATGCCCTTCACTTGCTAGGAAAACCGTATTTTCGGCAAAAAGATTGCGAAATTTTTTCAGAATTCAGGAAGACACCGTAAGTTTTTTTTCCCCCAATGAAGTATTTCCTTTTGTTTGGTGTTTCTGTTCCTGTTCTGAATGAAATTGTGACGAAGAAATCTGGGAACAAAAATAAGTTGTTTCTGTTCTGTTCTCTGAAATTTGTTCCTAAAAAATCTGGGAAGAGAACAAAAATAATTCTTTTTTTGGTCTGTATTTCTGTTATTATTCCAAGTTTGTTGGGGAACATGAAAATAATGAAAACACTAAGGTGGCCCATTTGGTCGTCTTAATTATCCCACTTTATAAACAAAATAATCTATTTCTATTCTGTTCCCGAATTTTCGAAACATATTATTGGGAACATAACAGAACCGTTCCTTGCTTTGTGTCTTCTATCTAAGTTTTTCCTGAATAAAAACACAAATATGGGAATAGAAACACTAATCAAATGCCAAACTGCCACCATAATTCTATAACATTGACGTTTTCGTTCCCAGAAAACTGGAACAGAAACAGAAACATGGGAACAAAAATAAAAATCATCAGTTTTAACATTTTTTTGGAGAACAGAAACATAATTTCTCGTGTGATTTTTCAACTTCAGGTTTGCAGAAAGTGCGTGTTGAGAGAATCCTGCAATTTTGTGAACCAAAATGTGTGGAAAACCGATCAAAATAACTTGAATTTGGGGGTTGTGATGAGAGTGATCATTCTTTATGCTCTCGATTCGGTTCATCCACAGCTGGTTGTTCCCGACGAAATCAAGAACTCAGTTAGCCGGTTGCTCAAAGAGGTCCTTAATCTCAGTCAAACCGTTTCTTGATTCTGATTAAAATTATGCCAAAAATTCCAGAAACAAATTTTGATGGCTGATTATGAGAATGGAGCGTTCATCGATGTTCAGGCAAGTTATGACATGTTTTTTAAAGGAAGTATTTGTTTAATTTTTAGAAACATGCATAGTATATGATATTTTTGAAAAAAAAAAAGGTATTCTTGATAAAAAAAAAAAATTTGGATGTTTCGGTGGTAGGTTGTTTATTTTACCCTTAATTTAAAAAAAGTCTCGTAAGCAATTAAAATTTATATTTTAGTCCTGTGCATTAAAAAAAGGCGGAAGGCCCAAATACATGCACCTATAATCTCACAGTTATATATAACTAATTCGTGTGTAAAATATTTGTTATATGTAACAAATGTTACACAAGTACATGTAATTTGTAAGTTACATGTATTTATAATTACATGTAATTAATATTACACATGTACATGTAACTAATATTAGTTACGTGTATATGAATGAGGGTAACTAATATTACCCTCCACATGCAATGCAAGAGCATATACGGGATTAATACAGAACCAAAAATTAGTTTAAGGGATTAAATTAAAATTTATCTTTTTAAGGGGAATAATAACATATTATACCTGTTATTTGAGACTAATCAACAAATATTCTTTTTATTTTTGGAGGGACTTGAATAATTTAATTAGTTGATATTAACTTAAATTTGTACAGGGGATGAATGTAAGTGGGTAAGAATTAAAGAAATAAAGGGATAATTACATTTGCCCCCTTCTACTTTACACTTGTTTCATTTCCCCCCGTACTTTTAAAATCTAAGCTTTACCACCTCCTACTTATAATAAATTGGAAAACTAAGGTGTTTTTTTTTTTTGGGTTTAAATTAACCTAATATGCTAAAAAAATTGGTGAAATTAAATTTTTAATCTAAATATTACATGGGGACAAAATTACCAACTATTTTAAATATTTTATTTTAATTTGCCTTTATTAGAAAAGAAAAATAGAAGTAGAAAGTGAGAGAGCTAAAGAGAAAAAAAAAGTTCTTTCTTTAATGTCCTTTAAATATTAATTTTAAATTAAAAAAAAATTAAGTCATTTTTTGTTTTTGAATAAAATGGGAGTTTTTCCCGGTAGTCAAGTATAGAAGGGGATGATGACTTAAATAGCGTCATTTATCTAAATCCGTTTAAGCCATATTGATCGATCAAGAGTCATCTCATCAATCAAGTTTAATACCATCAAATCAATTATAATAGTTTTGTCTCAAGTCTTCTTAGACATACTTCTCTTTCTTGTAGTCTCCACACTTAAACTAAATCACGTGTTTCACGATGGTGTTTCTATGGATTTTCTATATAGATGTTCAAACTATCTTAAACGTTTTTTCTTCGATGGGTCTTATTCTTGAATTCATTCTAATAATTTTGTTCTAAAATCAGATTTATTGTCTAAAATAAGTTTGTGTGAAACCAGATTATTTTATGAAAAAAAATACAAAGTAGGAGTTGAAAAAGTAAGAGCATTATCATTCATACTTTTGTTTCTTTACAGCTGCATTTAGCAACTGTTGATAATGGAATTGAAAGAACATATGCTAATTAATACCTTTTTGTGGGGGGTCATGGATAACAATTAGTGACCTTGATTTTTTTTTCTATACCATAATTTTAATTTTGTTGAAAAAATAGTAATTATGAAAAAAACCAAAAACATTGTATTTTTTTTTTTTATCACAATAAAAATTAATTACACTCTCATTTTTTCCATAACAAGAAAGGGATGAATGATTTGGTTTATGTTTGATAACCAATTAAATTATAAATTATAAGTGATGAATATATTAAGTATTTAATTTTTTAATAATTTTAACGTCAAAAACATTAATTTTGTACAAATTTTTATTTTTAAAATAATTTTTGCAACTTTATTTTTCTAAAATATTATCTCTACAATTTTATTTTTTTCTAATTTAATATTTTCTCTATCTATAATTTTTTGTATATAACATTTTTGAAGAGATTTTACAGTATTAGTGTAAAATGTTAATTGTGATAATTAGATATTTTATGATATTAAATAATAAGTGATAAAAAATTAAGTGAATCTCACGTCACTTAAAAGTTTGAACAATTTTTGAAGTGATATTTTTTTTTTAAGGGATTGTTTAATTTTGTTATCAAACGCATTTAATTTGATAATTATTTAATGTATTTAGTTTTAAGTAATTAATCGCGACAAACGGGATTCTAATCTGTAGTTATTTTTTCAGTACAGAAATAATGGTAGATTGATGATAGTCATATTATATTTTAATTTTATATTATGGTATAAGAGGGAGGACAATGAATTTTATTGTGACATGAAAAGAGAGAAAATTTAATTGAGGGTTGTGTTTATCATGAAAAACTATACATTTAGTTCATGTTTTTTGGTTTTAGATAAATAATAATAATTATATTTAATGTATGAGGTTTGGGACTTTAAAAAAAATATTTGTAATTGGGTCAAATCACTTTATTTTTTTATTTTTTTCTGACCTAGGCGCAAAGTTGGACCAATAATTAAGATGGGCCCAATACTTCCATTGACTGTCTTGCCCAATTTCCTAAAAAAACTACAAATAGGCCCCATTTCTTATTGTGTTCTCTTTTATCTCAATCCATAAACAAATAGAAATCAAATCAATATTTATATATATATATATATTCGTGTTTTTGGTACGAGAACATGGATTGAAAAACGGAAACTATATGTATGTGTGTGTGTATATATGTATACACACATGTATTCGTGTTTTTGGTATGAGAACACGGATAGGAAAACAAAAAAAAACTTTCTATGGGAACATCAATTTATTCAAATATATAGAAATCAAATCAATATATATACATATATATGTATTCGTGAACATGGATATATATGTATGTATTCGTGTTTTTGGTATGAGAACATGGATAGTAAGACAGAAACTATATATATAGTAAGACGGAAACTATATATATGTGTGTGTGTGTGTGTATAAGTATTTATGTATTCGTGTTTTTGGTATGAGAACATTGATAGAAAAACGGAAAAAAACATGTATCTTTCTATGAGGAAGTTATTTTTTGTCAAATCTATTAATAGGTATGAGATCACTGATAGGAAAACAGAAAAAAAAATATATATCTTTATATGAGGACTTTATTTTTTGTTAAATCTCTTAATAGAAATTCAAAATATTAAAGACTTGATTGAAGCACGTGCAAATTTCATAGATGGATTAATAAGAAATTAGCATCGGGTGCAAATTGAAATTATTTTAGAATTATAGGGATTTGATATAAAAATGAATTAAGACAACAAACACAATTGGGATTATTTTTAAAATATTGGGGTAAATAGTGTAATTATTAGTGGGTCCTGTCTGCCCACTTTTTTTTCCCTATAGAACCACAAGGGGGTCACGTGAGACCGAGTGGTTAGATCACTCGTCCTCACGTGCTTCCCCACGCCGATCGCCACGGCGGAGTGAGCCGTAAATCATAGCGCGCCGTCCTCGGCACGTGCCATTTTTTTTAAAAAAAAGAGACGGTTTCGAATCCATGCTGCAGGTAATTGACACGTGCCAGAAAGACGTCATGCTGCCGTCATCTACTCACGCGTTCCTCATGTGGTCCCTATATCCCTACTTTCCAAACTACCCTTTATTACCCTAACATTACTGCATAGTTTATTTATTTTTTTGTTTAAAGAATCCTATGCTGTGGAATTTGTGTTTATGAAATTTCTTTTAAATAATAGAAATAACTAATTAGTCTATTCTCCGAGGCTAAATATTTTAATTAATTAATTATTTATTTTCAGTAAAAATTGCTACTTAATTTAGGCTTTTACTATGGAAATATGAAAGGTAATTTAAGTGGAAATTTATTAGGGTAATTAATTTTTTAGTAGAGAGACCAATAGAAAAAAAAGACCCTCTGACATGAACAATTAAGTTTTCAGACTCCAATAAATTTTTAGAAAAAAGTCCTTTATTATGACCCTCCATGTTAACATTTATTTACAAGTCTGTTATTTTGTCATTATGCAACAAGACAAATTTGAACAATAAAGGATGTTAACGTTAACGTAACTTGTTCAAGTAAATACCACTTATCTATATTACAATATTACATTAGGATTGACGTTAACGTTGTTAAATCTATTTTTTTTTTGTTAACGCATCATCTTCCAATCTGTCTGTTTGTGCATTACATTAACGTTAACTCATTTTATCACTAGACGTATTGTATATTTTTTCTCTTGAATATTTATCATATTTTTTATGTGTGTTAACGTTAATGCATTTTTTTTTTGTATTTCATATTATCGTCTTTTTCATTATTTGTTTTGTGTGCGTTAATGTTAGTTGCATTAATGTTAATGCAAATACAATCCAACACATTAATTTAATTGCGTTAACGTTAACGCGATTACAACCAAACACTTTTAATTTTATTGCGTTAATGTTAACACAATTACAATCTAGCACACTTAACTTAATTGTGTTAACGTTAATTGCTACAAACCCAATACATTTAGTTGTGTTAACGTTCAACACATTTAGTTGTGTTAACGCTCAACTTTAGAGAGAGAGAGAGAGTGTGAGTGATAATTAATATAAATAAGAGAGAGGATTTGTTTAGGGGTACATGTGTCTTTTTAGTGTTCTTTTTGTTTTTTTGGAGGACTAAAAACTTAATTGTTTGTACTATTTGGTTTGAATTCTGACCAAACATATGAAAATGATTTTTTTCCTCAATGATCTCTCTATGGAGGACTATATAATAAAAAACTCAATTTATTATTTAGTCATAAATTATATACAAATCTGTTATAGTATACCCCAAGTCACCGAGTTCATCTACTACTGATTTTCATAATGCAATTTTCTTATTTAATTAGTATTTAAGTTGTTTCCTTATTGTATGTTTTATTTCCTTTTATTGTTATTGGTCTCTTGTTTAAATAGGAATATTTTGATATTAATAAAATGCAAGCCATTTTATTATTCTCCATATGGTATCAGAGCATTCGATTTCAAAAAAAAAAAAACCTAGCCGCCTATATATAGAGAAAATTTACAGCCGCCGCTGGCCTTCATGGCCTCCAGCTACAAACTCTGATGGCAGCTACCATGAAACAAGTTCTCCTACTTAATTTTCAATTTTTTTTCTCTACTACTTGCTCTTTTCAAATACCCACTTCTCTATTTTCGTCAATTTCTCTCTCATTCTTCCGCTGTTTCTTTGTGTTACAGACACGTAGGTGGCGTTTGGTAACCGTTTTTGTTTCCATTCCAATAGTGGGATGAGAATGAAATGAGAATTTTGTTTTATTTTTGGGAGTAGAATCGCGTTTGGTAACGATGATTTTTTTTTTTTGTTTTGGGAAGGGAATTGTGTTTGGTAACCATTTTATCCTAAAATCTTTTTTTTTTTTTTTGGCCTGACGGCGGTGCTCCGGGCAACGGCCGCCGGCGGTGCTTCGGCGTCGGAGACGGCGGTGGCCCCCCCCCGGCGATGACTGGACGGTGGTGGCGCCGGCGACGGCTGGAAGTGGCCGGGAATTTTTCGGCCGGACGGTGGCCGGTGGTCGGCCGGTAGGTGAATAGTAACCATGTGTTTTGGGAATAGAATGAGAATAATGAGAAACAATTTTTTTTTGTTTCTCATTTCTTAAGAAAAAAGTGGGCACAATTCTCAAATGGGAATGAAATGGAAACAGAAATAAAAATTACCAAACGCTATTCCCAAACAAAATTCTCAAAAATCTGGGAATGGAATGGAAATTTCTGGGATGGGATGGGTTACCAAACGGGGCGTAGTGTCTCTTTATCTCCAAAACACCTATGCAGTGTCTTTCTTCTTCTTCTCCAAAAGACCTATGCAGCGGCCTCTTTTTTTTTTTTGTCCCCGTGATTACTATCCTTAGAAACAGCAGCCAAAACCAAGCCCCTCATCAAGCTTAAACCAATCACTGATCAAAGTAGGAGGAAATTTCTTCACTATATGAATCAACCTTTTGGCTTGCTTCGTCATCGACTTATTCACCATCCCTTCAACCAAATACTTTAGAATTAATCACTTCTTCTCGTGTCTCATACTTCAGAAAAATACAGAAACCACCCCCTGCAAATGCTATTCTCAATATTCTCTTACTGACTTTTCAATTTTCCAAAAAATAAAAAAATAAAAAAAATAAAATACAAAACCCATTCTCCATCTCCCGTTCTCATCTCTCTGCTTAACCCTAGCCCTAGTCGCATACATGGCTGCCTCTCACCCCTCACCTATTGCTCTCAATCCTACTAATGCTCCCAGCAGCATACATGGCCGCTCCTATCTTTTGTCATTCTCTCTATCTTTATCTCTCAATCGCTAGTTCTCGGCGATTCAATCTCTCTCTCTACAAGATCTGTCCGTTTTGCTGTTCGTTAGCCATCACCGGTAGTGTTCTTGGCTGCAAGATTCAGCCGTGGCCTCCCACTTCCACTTCTCTCCTCCCTCTTCTTTCCCCAATTGTCTACGTGTTTTGGAAACAACTCCAAACATTTAATCCGGAAATCATAGAAACTACCCGACTAGTTTCCAAAATTCATCTTTCTGCCCAAGTTTCTTAAAAAAAAAAAAAAAAAAAAAAAAAATCCTATGTTTTTTCCCCAATAAAATACACTTACCGAACCCCATTTTGCTATTGGATGAACTCTCCTGTTTTCCTATGTAATTCTGGTCAAAATCGTTACTCACTGACGTGCCCCAACCCACATGCAACATTCTATAGATTTTTCCTCTGAGATTCCCTCTCTTTCTCACACACGCACACACGATATATCTATCATTATTTCTTAGATCTCTTGAGTATTTGTGGCCCATCTATCTTCCTCTCTCCTAAATAAAAAAAAATAAAAAATTGTCTCCTTATGGATTTCTATCATGGCGATTTATGTTACATCGCAAATAAATCTCGCCAACTACAGCGTGCCTTTGACTCACAAGATGTAGTAGTTGAGGGGCCTCTACCAGTCAAGGGTTTGTGCCTACGACAAAACACTTGTTCGGAGAGATAAAACTTGTTACGCGCTACAGAGCACCACTGCTCGCTACAACGAGCCCCAAGATGTTCCAAGAAAATGCTCCAACGAGCCTCCCAGCAACCAGACGCTAACAACACCAAACCTCTAGCCCTAGCTCATTTTCTTCTACTCAATAACAAGATTGGACACTCCTACCGAAATTCCATCTTGCGGGGGCATGTTAGAGTATACCCTAAGTTACCGAGTTCACCTACTATCGATTTCCATAATATCATTTCCTTATTTAATTAGTATTTAAATTGTTTCCTTATTGTATGTTTTATTTCCTTTTATTGTTATTGGTCTCTTGTATAAATAAGAATATTTTGATATTAATAAAATGCCATTCTATTATTCTCTATAAAATCATAAAATAGATTTTCACCTACTATTATAAAAGCCTTCAGAGATATTTTAGAAAACAATTCCATGTTCTTTGACCATTTTTTTCTCCATAATTTACATAAAATGTCATTTTGTAAAATATAACAAGATGTGAACATTCATATTTTTATTTTGTTATTTTTAAACATGTTAATGGGTTGATTGTACTGTTATGAATGTTCACAATTTTACAATAACAATTATGTTCTTTGTTGTATTCAAACGGTCTTCTATTTTGCATTCTTTTATTATGTTCACAAAAATTACGGAAAGAACATTTGCTTTTTTTGGTATGAACATTCACACAACTATTTAAAATAGTTGTGAATATTCAGGGAGAAAAATGTGAAAAAAATTGAAAAATTAAAAACTAAATCAACGAAGAACAACAAATAAAAACATTGAAAAATAACCCCTAAGATCAACAAAAACAAACCAGTTTGAATATTCACCAACCACAATGAATATTCCCAAAAACAAAAAATGGTATGAACGTTCATCAGATCACAATGAATATTCACCCCAAAACAAACCGATATAAACATTCACAAAGAACAAAAAAGAAGAAAAACTCCACCACAACCAACAAATCAAAACAGATCTGAACTGACGAAATGTATTTCCTGATCTGAAATTTTTCAGATTTGAAAAATTCCAGATGAGAAACCAACAACAAATCAAAAATATCGAAGAAAGCCCTAAGATTAATGAAAAACAAATCAGTGCGTTAATCACTAAAACGCAAATGAACATTCACCAAAACACATACCAGTATGAATATTCAAAAAAAAAAAAAAATCATTGCGAGAGGTAGTGGCAAACATCAAAAGGTAGCGGCGAATGATGAACGACAGTAACAAACAATGAAGTAGCGATGAATGGGATTTTTCAGATTTCAAAATTCCAGAGAGAGATGGTGATAATCTATATTTCTTATCAGAGACTGAGAATAAGAAGAAATTGACATTGTTTATGGTTTCTTATGTACTGGTGAAATGGCTTTAATCGTAGAAGGACTTGGAGTGGGAGGCAAAACCTCCATAGAAGAATACATAATCAGCCTCGACAATGACCTATTGGAAAACTACAATCACATCACCTAGAGAGAGGGGGGGCGATGATTGACAGTTCCACGACTGCGATTGTTCCAGATCTGAGAGAAAGGGAAAGGGTAATAGTCGACTGTTCCATGTTAGCCATTGTTCGCGATGGGCCAAGAGAGAGTGGTGGTGATAGTTCGCAGTGGACCGAGAGAGAGTGGTGGTGATGGTTCGCGGTGGAGCGACTTCGCGTGATGGTGATGGTCGGGGCAAATTCCACTGCAGCGGACCGACTTTGGTGGTGGTGATGATGGACTTGTGGCTGAGAGAGAAAGAAAAAAGAGAGAGAGAGAAAGGGCGAATGAAAATGAAGGCAAAGATTATGGTTTTTCCATTATATACATAGGGTATATGTGTCTATTCACCAACTATCAAGCATTAAATACTATCAATGTTTTAGAAAATGAATAAATCATAACACAACTGTTTAAAAGGGCCATTTACTAAAAAAAAAAATCTTAAATAAGAGTTAAACAATAAAAAAAACCTAATTTAAATTGCTTAATAAGTTCAAAAATACTTTAACAAAGAAAACTCCCAAACTAAACAAATAACAAATTGACCATAATAAAAAATAGATATTGATGGAGGATATCTCGCAAAATTCCAACTACACGAGGTATGAGAATTGAGGTCACGAGAAAGGAGAGAACCTGAACCTCGATTAGAATTTTGGGAGATCCAAAGAGACAACTAGGGCTCTAATGAGATAGCTCAATCTCGAATTACCTAAGATTGAGAGCAAATACTGCCAGCTCGAGTTTTGATCTATTGTTTGGGACTTGCTTCCGAACTCCATCAAATAAGGAAAGAAGATCAGATGACATGTTTCGAAGATGTAATCCCTTAATCGAGGTATTAACCTGGTTCACAGGGAAGACTTTCCTACGCCTATAAATACAAGAGGCACATTGTCAGACAAAGATAATCACACTTTCACTAGGGAATTTTTTTTTATCAAAATACTCTTATAATTCCTAAACTCTACTAATTCTCACACCAAATGTACAACTCTATATGCATTTTTGCAGGAACTTTAGTCCAAGATTGAAGGTGTGCCATATCTAATGATCTAGTTTCGGACATCATTAGATTGGTACGTTTGTGGGAACAAACTATGGTTTCTCACTCTTGAGAAAAAAAATACATGGTAACCATTTGATCTGGGATTATTATGAGAGACCAAGAAACGAAAAGGCAACAAATTCACATCACAGACCCAAGCGTCAATCTATACGATGAATTCCACTCTTGCTTTGGGAGATGATGAAAGAAACAAGATATATCTCTCAAATGAACCTATAAAGCATACAATAGTTGACCGAACCGATATAACTGCCGCTTCCTCCGCCATTGTTGTAGGGTTATGTGCTCCTTTATACATGGTAACCATTTGATTAGGGATCATCATGAGAGACCAAGAAACAAAAAGGCAACAAATTCACATCTCAAACCCAAGCATCAGTCCAACCGATGAATCCCACATTTGCTTTCAGAGATGATGAAAGAGATGCGATATCTCTCTCGAATGAATCTACAAAGCATACAATAGTTGACCAGGCAGACACAAGTGCCTCTCTTTTTTCCATTGTTGTGGGGTTATGTGCACTGTTATAGTGAGGCGCAAGCCATGGCGGATGAGGGAATGAGAGTCCGACAAGAACAAAATTGGGAAGTAGAACTAAGGACGGAGGGTCAAGAGCTGAGGCATGAACTGGAGCAACTATGATGATAACGAGAAGAGATGCACTCAATTGGGAGATAACTCCTAAGACGAGCGTAAAGCTCCACCAATCGAGAAGACTCCCATCATCGACTCTAGGCTCAAATGATGTGGGCCACATGTGACCATCTAATTTTGGGTATCATCATATTGGTGTTGTTTATGGGAACAATATATTATTTCTCAACCTTGAGAAAAAGTACATGTTTACCATTTGAATAGGGATAATGATGAGCGACCAAGAAACGAAAAGACAACAAATTCACATCACGACCCGAGCATCGATCCATCTAGTGAATCCCATGATTTGCTAGTGGAGATAATGAAGAAAATGAGAAATATCTCTAGAATGAACCTACAAAGTATGCAATAGTTGATCGGGCAAGCACAACTATTGCCCCATCCGCCACTGTCATAGGTTATGTGCCCTCTATAGTAAGGCGCAGGCCATTGCAAACGAGGGAAAAAGATTCGACGAGAACGATGTCAACAGACTTCCAATCATTCACTATCACATACATGCTCAATAGACTTCCATATTGTATTTAGAACTCATCATACGTGTTCAACAGACTTTCGTATTGTATCTAGAACTCGTTATTTTATGTTGTCTAATAACATGGAGCTTGCTTATATTTTTCATGTTACTATCAAATAGAGAGATGATTCTCTTTAGTGTTTGTCTCGTAAGACAACTAGATAATTCAGAACTTAAACCAACCTTTCGGAAGTTAAAATAAATTTTAATTTCCAAATTAATTCGAGAACCAGGGTTCGATTAAATAATTTTCTTAATAACTTTGATTGTAGTTTAATTCATTAATATCTATATAAAGAAATATAACCAACAAACAAAAACGAACATAAAAGTATTTACATTTAATTTTAGATCAAAGGTCTTTTATGAATATAAATGTACTCCCATTTAATTTTTTGAATCTCACTTGCCTCTGGAGAAACAGGTAAATTATAAATGTCCCTACATTGTCTGAGACCTTACATTGTCAACATATTGGTCTCCAAACCTTCGAGGATAAGTAACTCTTACTTGTCCCCTTAGGGGCAAAGACCTTATTCATATTCGGTCTCTAATTTGATCATACTTCACATCATCAGTATATTTGCATATTTCCTAATTAAGTTATACCCATCCGGCATGGTCCAAGCTAGTCCTAATGAATCCCTCACATCATCAGCATATTGAATGCCATTACTCTACTCTTTACATGTTACAACTGAAGACCAGTTCATCGTAAGCTCAATTTCCAAGACACGGTCTTGCATCATTACCATATTGACCGATTTTAGGCTTATGGAACCCATATTCGAACAAATCCCCTAGTGGAAGATTATGAAGATGCATATCTCATACATTCTCACTTACAACTTAACATTTACTTTGAGAGATATTTATTTAAATCTCATATATTCTAACTTACAACTTAATATTTCCTTTGTGAGATATTTATTTAAATATCATTTTTTAACTTATTTAGTTTGCTTTACATGCGTCATTATACACATAACAAACTAACCCCATATAGGCATGTTAATTGGGTAAAAAAATAAACCAATATAAAATAATTGCCCATACATACATATAAATGAGTTAGGATGATCATGGACTTGCAGTTCAATTCAACCTAAGCCCCTGAGCTATCTTTATATTTAATTTAGTCATGTAATTAATTAAATTAACTGAAGACGACATATCTCATGGGCTTTCTTCTTAGGCTTCCAATATCCTAGCCTCTACCGCTCCATGCTCCTAAATGGGCCTCTTGATTTTTCAATCATCGTTGGGATTTCTCTTCATCTTCTTAAATTACAAATACAAATAAAATATATTAAAAGAAAGGGTTACATTCCGAAGGAAGAAAGAGGTATCGAAAAGGGGATCAATACAACAAAAAATAAAATAAAATAAGACACAACATGTTATAAATAAAGATAAGTTCGTCATGCTTGTTTTACTAGATCTTTATGTATTTGCATTACTTATTTGAATCTTAATACCACCTAGATTTAAATAAGAACTACTTTACTTTCTTGGGATTAAAATCAGATTCTCAAAAATCCGAAGAACACTTTTCTTTTTGAGTGTTCTGTGTGGATAATGTTAAAGGAAATACACTTGTGTTACTTCTTAGAAAATCGTTCATGGTAGTGGTTGAATGCTGCTTGGGGGTAATGTGCAAGGATGGTGGCGATCGTAGGCAATTTTGGTTGATTGTGGCAAATGGTATGTGATGGTGGTAGGAGGTGGTGGTGAACAGTGGTGGCAACAATTGTTCAAGTGGGTTGGATGGGTAGAGAGACAAGAAGAAGTAGAAGAAATGAAAGACACGGAAAAAAATAGCGATCCTTTCGGTTTGAACCAAGCAATCGCCATTGATTTAGGGCTTGTACAGAGAGTGATTTAGGTTGCTCAAGCCTTACCGTTGACATGACAATCCATTTTCATCTACAATCTCATGACTCTTCTCGTTGGCTTTCTGATTCTTGTGTCTGGACTGTCAATCTCCAGCATTGAAGTTGCTTTCTTGCTCGGTACTCTCACTTGGCGAGCTTTTGGGCCCTTCGGTTTCCTTCTTGTGGCCACTTATTTTGTCATTGTAAGTCAAAAATCGTTTCTTCCCGTGGATCGTCTAATTATTGTATCCATGTTTTGCTTAGTGAATAGATTTGATAATCAATTGAATTCAATAATTGATTGTACTTGTTGACTTATCATTGATCGATAATTGCATTATTTACGTATAATTTACTTGCGATGATAGATTTATTATTATTTATGCGTAAATTTTCAAAAGTTTTGGCTGTGCATAGGTTAGTTTTTCCTGCTATGTGAGGAGGCTCGACGGTGACAACTACTACAGTAGTCGTGAGGAGGTTCGACGTTAATGGTAAGAAAGTTGGTGGTGACACGACAACGAAACTTCTACAAATGAGAGAGAGAGGAGAATAAAGAAAAAAAATAATAATTTAAAAATAGAAAAAAAGAGGATAAAAGAAAAAAATACAAAGTTGTAGTTGTGACACTTTTGTCTTTTTTATTTTAATTAAGAGGACAATTAAGTTGTTTTGTATTTTTTTAATAGAAGATGAGTTTCTCTTTTTATTTAAAGTAAATATAGGGTAAAGTCTAGGTTTTTGAAGTGGACGGAAATAAAAATATTATTTAAGGCAAAGTAGAGGGGAAAAAAAAAAGAAGACAATTTACTCTATTTATAATAGAGTGTTTAGATGGTAAGTCCCTTATTTTACCCTTAATTTTAAAAAAGTCCTAAAACCAATTGTAATTTGTGCTTTAATCTCTCACAGTAAAAAAAAGGCTTAAGGTCTAATACACTCTCGTAATTACATGTATCTAATTTGTATGTAAAATATTTGTTAGATACAACGAATATTACACAAGTACATGTAATATTATTACATGTAATTTGTAACATGTAATTAATATTATACAAATACATGAAACTAATATTACAAAAGCGTGAGCACATGTAAGACTAATACTCAAGCAAAAATTAATATAAGGGACTTGTTGGTACGTAAAACTGGTACATACCTTGAGTATGGTTAAGTTGGACGCTCCTTTTGTTGAGGTGGAGTAGGCGGTTGAAAATTCCTCACGTGAGCTATCCTGGGTCAATCTGAAGGGCTGACCTGCTAAAGTCTAGAGTCCCTACTGTGCCGAGTGACTTGTATCTGTAACGTAACTTGGTCGGGGGTTTCCCAGAAAGTCCTTCCGGCGTGAGAGTAAGATCTCAGGAAGAAAAATACAATATGCTTTAACTTAGATAAATAAGTATTGAGGTTCGTGTCAAATATGTAAATAATGAAATTCACATCACCTTATAGCGTTGATTTGTTCCCATATTCATAGAAATGGAATTTGCATACTAAAATTGCATAGGAATGGGCTAGGACTTTTTGGCCCATTTAGAGAAGCCCGCGAACCTTTTGTCACTGGGTCGGGGCCCAAGTGCGAATTCGGTTAAGCTCAAAAATATCCTTATCACGACTAAATCATAACTTAAGTTTTAAATGGAACTAATAACAAATTATACTTATTATTTGAGACTAATCACCAATTATGGTTTTATAATATTGATTTGGTTCAAACATGTGAGGGTTAATTTTGCCATCCTAAGGACATGGCAGTGGCAAATTACGTAAATACAGAGAATCGGCGGACAATGATTGGCACTAGAAAAACACTGTATAATTATAGCTCATCTCCAACGTCTCTGTTTCAGCATCGTTTTCTTTTTGACTCCTCGTTTCTACCATTTCTACTTTTCCCGGGCTTTCGTCCAAACTCGCTTTCCGGTTCACTTGCCGGACCTCCGGCCAATTTTCCGGCGATTTTCTCTCCGAAAAAATTGAAGCCGTCTTTCTTTGGCATTGTTGTTGGCTTATTGCTTGATTTTAATTGTAGAAAAGAGACTTTTTTTTTTTTCGATTTTCTTTCTTTGGATTTATGATCTGAGATCTGAAATTGAAAATTGTTTCAGAGAGGTTGATTCTGTGAGCGTTTACTTCGGAAATCGGAATCGGTCGTTGCATCGTCTCGTTTACCGCCATGGTTAATCACTTTTTCTGAGCCTTTTTCTTTGTCGAATCGAATAGTGTACTGAATTTCCGAGGGACAGAGAGAGGGATGACGTCGGGAACGAGAATGCCGACATGGAAGGAGAGAGAGAACAACAAAAGAAGAGAGAGGAGGAGGAGAGCGATCGCGGCGAAGATCTTTGCGGGGCTGAGAATGTACGGAAACTACAAGCTACCAAAGCACTGCGACAACAATGAGGTCCTCAAAGCCCTCTGTAACGAGGCCGGCTGGACTGTCGAGACCGACGGCACCACCTACCGCAAGGTAACTCTCTCTCTCTGCCCTTTCCCCTTGAAGTCAGTCTCACTACAGGGATCCCAGGCGCACGTTAGCATTGCGATTTGAGGTCCGGTCGACTATGAGCCTTAGTATTTTCTTTTTATATATCCACGACTGTCCTACCCCCACACTGGGTGTGAGATTAATCCCGTTCGGTGAGGGGTCGGTGACTGCCCCTTCTAACAAACGCTTTTCTGCTTGACCTCTGAGTTTAAGGTCTCTCAACTGCTTTGGTCTTGTGGTTTGAGCCACATTATCTTACTATCTTGGTCAGAACTTGAGTCATGGCCGTGTGAAACTACGGTTCCGGGCTCATCAAGTGTTCACACTGCGTCTGCTAATGTGCACCCTAGGGGATGAGTCGGTTGAACCAGTTTGGTTGCTCTTACATTTCATGTCTGGCCCAGTCGCTATCAACTATTCTACTCCGGTAGCGTATTTTAGCACTTATTATTCCGGTGAACAAAACGAAATAATTTACCAAGATGGTCGCTTATTCGCTCATGCTAACATGCGCTCCCATGACTGGCGCATGTTAATCTTGGTCAGCATAATCTTCTGAACAAAGTAGGTGTTTGTTAAGATCGTCGTTTTACTGCTACGTCAGGCGATTTGATTCTTGGTCTAATTCTTTTTCATCACCGGCTTACTTTAGATCTATCCCTGACTGTAAAAGATTTTATTTTATTTTTTTTAAACTTATTTCATTTTTTATCATATTTTTCTTTTCATACTTATCCATTTTTTTTTCTAACTCAAACAAACGCATCCTAAATATTTTTTACTCCCTACTCTCATCACTTGGGCCTCTCTCACTCCAAATGTTAGCTCATATTGCGAGGCTTTCCCTCCTAACTATTAGCCATTTTCACATTCGTTGTGGGATAAACCTAACAATCTCTCCCTGGCCTTTGATTGGTTAACACTCGACCAATTTTTCCCTTTGTGATTATTGAGCCAGAGTTATTGTAATCAAGGTTCTAATACCAGTCTAGAGTAGTCTTGGGCCTCTCTCACTCCGAAAGTTAGCTTATGACGTGAGACTTTCTTTCACACTTATAATTTGATTAACTCTTTTTACATCTGATGTGGGATAATCCTAACAATCACTTGTCAGGTGCATTATCTAAAGGTCCATTTGCTATTTTATGAGTTATCTTATTTTTGATGAATTATTTTTGTATATTTCTCAATTTACCTATGACTTAATCAAATCCATTTGTTTGGAAAAAAACATACAATTATTTTTAGTTTAGTGGAAAAAAACATACAATTATTTTTAGTTTAGTCATTTTTATACTAAAGTAGAAATAAAATGGTTAGTTAAGTAGTTAATTTAAGTGTTCTTAATTCTTACAATCATACACTAAACTATAACAACTCCTGAATTGACTAATTGGAAAATACTTCAATTTGCAGGACAACCAAAGGCCCTAATTTTTTTATTTTTTTTACGATAAGGTGTGTTTAGACTAATTTATGCGTATTTCGACTAATCACCTCTCCGGGCGATCTAAAGAACACACTTCCCTACACCGATCTGGTACATTTAGGATTAAATTCAAGATTTAATTTTTGAAGTGGTCCCAAGAGAGTTGAACTCTCGTTGACTAGAAAATGGGACATCTTCCCTTGACAACCGAACTAACAGCTATTGAGTTTGTATTGTTGATATTCATTGATCTTCTGCTTCATTGCTGTTTTTCTGCTTCAATATCGTATAAGCATCACTAAAATTATGGACAAAAAGAGAGACATCAAAACGTATAAAAATTGCAAAATGTTGGGTTCATCTCTAATATGCTTATGGTTATCATGTTCTTCAGGGATTCAAGCCTGCAGATGGCATGGATATAGTGGGTGGATCTGCAACTGCAAGCCCGAGCCCATGCGATCCAAGCCCGGCCTCATCCTCCTTCCCAAGCCCGGCCTCATCCTCCTATGCTGATGGCAGTTCTCTCATCCCTTGGCTCAAGAACCTCTCAACTGCATCATCTTCATCTTCCTCCAAGTTTCCCCACCTTTACATCAATGGCGGTTCCATCAGTGCCCCGGTCACCCCTCCCTTGAGTTCACCTACGGGCCGGACTGCCTGGGCCGGGATTAACTTCTCCCTCCCCTTGTCCACTCCTCCAAGCCCGGCCCGTGAAATCCTCCTGCCGGATTCGGAGTGGTTTTCCGGGATTCAGAGCCGGCCTACTTCCCCGACTTTCAGCCTCGTCTCTCCGAACCCTTTTGGATTATTCAAAGAAGAGGCTATGGCCGGCGGCGGGTCCCGCATGTGGACCCCCGGGCAGAGCGGGACCTGCTCTCCGGTTATTCCGGCCGGTTTCGATCACACAGCTGACGTTCCGATGTCTGATGAGTTTGCGTTTGGAAGCAATGCAAAAGGGCTTGTTAAGCCGTGGGAGGGAGAGAGGATCCATGAGGATTGTGGCGATGATCTTGAGCTGACACTCGGGAGCTCAAGAACGAGGTGTGTTTACATTGCCGTTGTTTTTTTCGTGAATTTATTTTTTTTAGTCCTCAACTTATTTTTTAATCCTTACTGATATTTTAATTAACGTCAATTATGATTTTCAATACAAATTCAACACTACTTAATATCAACTCGGCAGATTCAATTAATGTAAAAATAAATAAGTAGACAAAATAGTATAAGTGACTTATTTTGAAGGATTATGTAATAAATTTTCCTTTCTTTTAATTTTATTACATAGTTGTTTATTTAATTTTTTTTATTATATATTTTTATCCTATTTCTTGAGCAACTAAGGGTGAGTATTGGGTAGAATGGCAAGGTTTTTTCATTGTGATATGGAGTTCTCGGATTCAAAGGGATAAGTCTTTGTATATCTGACCCTCCCCGACCTCGTAATGATGGGAGCCTTCGTGCATCGGACTACCTTTTTGTTTATTTATTGAGCAACTCATTTTTTTTAATCTCTTACCAACATTTTAGTTGATTTTAATATTGAATAATAATTCCATTTCATTATCATTTACTTGTTATGTTGCAGGTGAACAAGGGTACATGATTTCTTAAAGTGAAGGTTTGATGATCATATGGTTGTTTAAGGATTAGGAACTGGATTAAGGTGAGATTTCGTTTTATGATGTTCTCCATGTGTGCTCTGGTTTTAAAACCGTACAGATTTGTAGAGTGGTCTTGGGTCTCTCTCAACCGCAAAAGCTAGTTTAAGAGGTGATATTTTCCCTCACATTTATAAACTGACCACCAGCCTTTTCCACATTCGATGTGAGATAAACCCGTAACATCTTTTTTTTTTTAGTTTAAAGTGTGTTAGAAATGTGATTTCTTGAGATTAAATGAAATGCTCTTATAATTATTTCATTGATTGTATTATTAGATTCTAAAAGCCACTATTTGGATACACAAACAGCTCTTAAAAAAACAGAAGTACATTATTTTTCTAATAGAAAAATGGTCTAATACCAAGAGATCTTGTTTGGATGAGAGCCCTTTTTGCCACCATTCACCCTAGAAGCCTCCCTCTAGGAAGAACAATAGCCCTGCATAAAACCAGGATAACCGCTAACTCCGCCAAGAACGAGATTATGCTAATCCAAACAAGGATAGTCTTCCTCCAGTTCCAAACAACCCTCTTGAGTTTAGGTAGTCGAGATTCGAGATCGATCAAAGTCGAGTAGATTTTCGGTATTCCGGCACCGGTTTGATATTCAGCTCTTGGTTCTAGAATCACCCTTAAGCCGACGGTCGGATTAATCCCTTCGGTGAAATCGGTGGTTTTGATGTTTAGGGTTTGGGTTTTTGATTGAAAACCGACAATTAGAGGAGGGGTTTTGATTAGGGGTTCGACGAATCGAATGGGTTGGCTTTTGAATTTGAGCATGGTTGGGTAGCTTGAAGTGAATGTGGTTTCGCCCTTTGTTGAAAAGAACTCCACCCTAACCCTAAGGAAACAACAACAAAAAAATAAAAATAAAAATGGGTGAGTGATTTTGTTTTTAAATCATGGAAACAACTTATCTGTATGCTGTAGAGAAAAAGCTGTGTATATCTAACTCTTTTTAGAGTTCTTAATGGTAGGGGTCTTTGTACACTGGATTGTCTTCCGTCTTGTTTACTTTTAGAGCTTGGAAATAGTTTATAAAATTCAGAAAATCTGTTTAGTTTTCGTAAGGTAAGTTTTTGAAAATTGATTTTTTTTTTATTAATGATTTATTGAAAAAGTAAAGTGATTTACTCAAAATTTCAAAATGTGAGAGGGGGTGATAGATTGAAAAATAGTGAAAAAGAGATTGAGGTGAGGAGAGTAAAAATAAAAAAGCAAATAGAGATGAAAGAAAATGTTAGAATTTTTGGCTACTTTAATTGATTAATTAAAGTGAGACCCATTAATTAAATTAATCGGGTTATTATTTCGTTACATTCCTCGTCATTTAAGGATCATCGTAGTTTATTTATATGCCAAAAATAATTAAATTTTGAATGAGATTTTAATTCTCAAAGAACCCATTTGAGATTGATTGAAGATATAAATGAATGTATTGTCCCATATTACTTGGAAGGGGATGAGTTATCCCACATTGTTTGGAAAGAGAAAACTTAAGTTGTAAGGGTAGTTATCCTACATTGGTTTTGGAGAAGAAACTCAAACTTGTATCAACTTATAAATTGAGGACAAAGGCAAGTCACTAACAATTAAACCTTCAAACTCGAATTGGGTCGGGTCGAGTTTGGGTTGGGACAAATTGATCCATATTTGGATTTGGTTTGGACCAAATTCGAGTTGGGTCGGATCGGGTCAGATCTTGACCTGTTAGAATAGTTTAAAATTTTATTAGTGACAAGTAAGCAGTTAATTAATTGCTTAATCGTTAATTTTGAATTAACACCAATGAACAGACACGAAGGTTCATTAGATGACTGTTCGCGTTATCGTTAATGCGAACATGTACCTTTCCAAAGTTGGTGACGGTTCGCATTAATGTTAACGTGATCAGATATCTTTTCAAAGTTACATCAATTCAATAGTGGTTTTTGGTTTTCTATAAATAGGTGACTTATCATTCATTTTATTTCGTCTCATACATAATATTATCTCTTCATATCACTAATCTAGTTTAAGCACTAGTCTAGTTCACCGAAATTTTTGTTAAAGTGCTTGTACCAAAAACTAAAGATTGTTGTACTATGGGAGGTAGACGTCTATTCAACGATTAGCACTAGTGTGGGGGCGTGAATCTGCTTTAAGGGCATAAAGTCAAATTCTAGTCTCGATCTACTTCAATTCAATTCATCGTTTGAACATCCAGATAAGTTTTTATATAATATTTAAAAACATTGTTTATGTTACGTTAACATTAACACATTCTGTTATGTTCTTATTTGTTTCTGTTACATTAACGTTAACACATTTTGCTCTGTTCTTCTTTGTTTCTGTTACGTTAACGTTAATATCACGTTTCTGGTTTAGTATACACTTAATTTGTTTCACAGAATTTATTTTTAATGTCCATAAATGATTTATTAATATTCTCATTTATATTGTTTAATAATTATTAGTTTTATTTCATGGTTATTTATTTATTTTAGCAATTTTCACCAACAATCTTAAAGCAGATTCACATTTGTTCTGAAATTTTAAGATAAATAAGTAAATGTTCATATTTTAAATCTGTCTTGTAATCTGTTGTGTGAACGTTAACGTTCTGAATTGATTTCTAATTTTTATGTGAACGTTAAAGTTTTTGATTAGCGAAACATTTGATTCCTGTGCTTTGGTTGTAAAATTTTCTAAGTATTTAGTATACATTTGTTAAAATTGTAGATAAGTTTTTATATAATATTTAAAAACATTGTTTATGTTACGTTAACATTAACACATTCTGTTATGTTCTTATTTGTTTCTGTTACATTAACGTTAACATATTCTGCTCTGTTCTTCTTTGTTTCTGTTACGTTAACGTTAATATCACGTTTCTAGTTTAGTATACACTTAATTTGTTTCACAGAATTTTCATAATTTATTTTTAATGTCCATAAATGATTTATTAATATTCTCATTTATATTGTTTAATAATTATTAATTTTATTTCATGGTTATTTATTTATTTATTTTAGCAATTTTCACCAACAATCTTAAAACAGATTCACCTTTGTTCTGAAATTTTAAGATAAATAAGTAAATGTTCATATTTTAAATCTGTCTTGTAATCTGTTGTGTGAACGTTAATGTTCTGAATTAATTTCTAATTCTTATGTGAACGTTAAAATTTTTGATTAGCGAAACATTTGATTCCTGTGCTTTGGTTGTAAAATTTTCCAAGTACTTAGTATACATTTGTTAAAATTGTAGACAAACTACTCTGTGATGGCAAGTGAAAACACTACGCCAATTGAGACGTCTAAAATGACGTCTTTTGTGACTCAGACCATTATCACTACGGTGCCTACTCCATTGCCTGAGGGCTGAAAAACCTAACAAGTTTAATGGAGCAACTTTAAGAGGTGGCAACAAAAGATGATGTTCTACCTTACGACTTTGAAATTGGTTCGTTTTCTCAAAGAAGATGCTCCAGTTATGACTGAGAATGCCAATGATCATATAAAGGCTGTGATAGAAGCATGGAAAGATTCTGATATCTATGTCGGAACTATATCGTTAATGTTCTCAATCAAGTCGAAGATCTTCAAGTAAATACATGACATTCTCGCTGAGGGAATGTCATTGAGTGAATCATTTCAAGTAGTTTCTATTATTGAGAAGTTACCACCGACCTGGAATGATTTCAAAAATTATTTCAAGTATAAAAGCAAAGAGATGAACGTTGAAGATCTAATTGTGAGGCTTAGAATTGAAGAAGAACATCGGTTTGCTGAGAATCCTGATAGTCGTTATTCCATGAACTCAAAGGCAAATGTTGTGGAGGTTCACAAGACCAATAAGAAACGAAAGTTTCATAACCTTGGAACGAGTTAAAGCTTTGGTCCCACAAGAAAGAAAATGAAGAAATTCAAAGGAAACTGCTTCTCGTGTGAAAAGGCTGGACACCGTGCAAGTGAATGCCGAGTTAAACGTAATGTAAAGAGGCATACACATCAAGCTAACGTAACTGAAGTCGAGCATCTTACTTCGGATGTTTCCAAAACGAACCTTTCAATAGTGGTGTCTAAAGTCAACCTAGTTGGCAACTCGAAAGAATGGTACATGGACACTGGGACTATACGCCATATCTGCTCAGATAAGAGAATGTTCACCACCTATCAACCGATAGATCAAAATGAACAACTCTATATGGGAAACTCCTCGACTTCTAAAATTGAAGAACATGGAAGGATTGTGCTGAAAATGACTTTTGGAAAAGAATTTACTCTCAATGATGTGTTTTATGTGCCGGACATTCGCAAGAATCTAGTTTCCGGATCTTTGATGAGTAAGAAGGGCTTTAGAATGGTCTTTGAGTCTGAAAAGGTTATAATAACCAAAAGTGGAGTGTATGTGGGAAGAGGCTACCTGAATGAAGGCCTTTTCAAATTGAATGTAATGACTGTGATTCCAAAAACTAATAAAACTACATCTTCTGTTTATATGATTGAGTCAATTGATGTTTGGCATGCTAGATTATGACATGTTAATTATGATTCTTTACGTAAATTGATTAGTTTAGATTTATTGCCAAAATGTAAAATTGGTTCAAATCATAAATGTAAGACTTGTGTGAAGTCTAAGTTGACTTGAACTTCTTTTCAATTGATCGAAAGAAGTACTAAACCTCTGGAGTTAATTCACACTGATATTTGTGATTTAAAATTTGTCCAAATTAGAGATGGTAAAAAATATTTTATTACTTTTATTGATGATTGCACAAGATACTATTATGTTTATCTTCTAAGGAGTAAAGATGAAGTCTTGAAAAAGTTTATGTAATATAAGAATGAAATTGAGAATCAACTTAGCAAAAAGATTAAAGTTCTTCGAAGTGATAAAGTTGGTGAATATGAATCACCGTTTGTGAAATTCTGTGCTCAACACGGAATAATTCATCAAACAACTGCACCTTATTCACCTCAGCAAAATGGAGTAACTGAGAGGAAGAATAGAACTTTAAAAGAAATGATGAATGCTATATTAATAAGTTCTAGACTAACCCAGAATATGTGGGGGGAAGCATTGCTTACCGCCAATTACGTTCTTAACAAGTTGTCACATAAGATATTGGATAAAACTCCATATGAAATGTGAAAAGGTAAGACTCCTATTTTTAAATTCTTGAAAGTGTGGGATTGTCTTGCTAAGGTGACGGTTCCTAGGACTAAAATAGGACCTAAAACAATTGATTGCATATTCATTGGGTACGCCCAAAACAATAGTGCTTATCGATTTTTAGTTCACAAGTCTGAGATTGAAGATGTACATGAGAATTCAATAATGGAATCCAGAAATGCATTCTTTTATAAGGATATATTTCCTTATAAGACTTCTCGAGAGTTTGGTTATTTAAAAAGAACGTTTGATACTACGATAGGTGAGGTTCAAAATAAAATATCTTTGGAAGATAATGAACCTAGACGTAATAAGAAGGCTAAGACAACAAAGTCATTTGATCCTGACTTTCTTACCTATATGGTAGAAGGTGATCCTAGGAGTTTTAAAGAGGCGATGTCAACTCATGAAG
Source organism: Eucommia ulmoides (assembly GCA_016647705.1). NCBI lineage: Eukaryota > Viridiplantae > Streptophyta > Magnoliopsida > Garryales > Eucommiaceae > Eucommia > Eucommia ulmoides. The sequence goes on from CM028328.1 coordinate 7,514,988, forward strand.
CACCATTTTGAAAAGAAACTGTAAACAATGAAATAGAATCTATCTTGCAAAACCATACATGGGAACTAGTGAATCTTCCATCCGGTTCCAAATCTCTTGGGTGTAAATGGATCTTGAAAAAAAAGATGAAAGCTGATGGATCAATTGATAAATATAAAGTTAGACTTGTAACTAAAGCTTACAAGTAAAGAGAAGGTGTTGATTACTTTGACACGTACTCACCGGTTATTAGAATAACATCCATTAGAATGTTGATAGCCATAACAGCTATATATAATCTTGAAATACATCAAATGGATGTTAAGACAACATTCCTAAATGGTGAACTAGATGAGAAAATTTACGTGGAACAACCAGAAGGGTCTGTTGTTTCTAGCAAAGAAAACAAAGTTTGTAGACTTATTAAGTCTTTATATGGACTTAAACAAGCACCAAAATAGTGGCATGAGAAATTTGATAAAGTTATGATGTCAAATGGATTTAAAATCAATGAATTTGATAAATGTGTCTACATTAAACATAATGAATCTGAATATATCATTGTATGCCTTTATGCAGATGACATGCTAATTATTGATAGCAATAATGACATCATTAAATTTATCAAAAGGATGTTAACCAGTAAGTTCGATATGAAAGATTTAGGTGTTGCTGATGTAATTTTAGGAATTAAAATTTCTAGATTTATTGAAGGACTAATATTATCACAATCTCATTATATTGAGAAGATACTTGAGAAATTCAACAAGTATGATACTATTCTAGTTAAAACACCTATTGATGTGAATTGTCATCTGATGAAGAATATTGGTAAAAGTATCTCTCAGTTAGAGTATGCTCGGATAATAGGCAGTTTAATGTACTTAATGAATTGTGCTAGACCTGATATTGCCTACATGGTGAGCAGACTGAGCAGATATACTAGCAACCCAGGATACAGACACTAGAATGCGATAATTAGGGTATTTAGATATTTAAGGTATACCCTAAACTATGGATTGCATTACATCAAATATCCAGCTGTACTTGAAGGTTACAGTGATGCTAATTAGATAACGGATTGTAAAGATACTAAATCCATAAGTGGATACATCTTTACACTTGAAGGAGGAGCTGTCTCATGGAAATCCTCCAAATAGACGTGTATTGCAAGGTCTACAATAGAATCTGAGTTTATTGCTTTAGACAAAGCAAGTGAAGAAGCAGAATGGCTTCGTTAATTTTTAGAAGATATTCCAATGTGGACGAAACCTGTGCCAGCTATTTATATACATTGTGATGGCCAATCTGCAATTGGTAGGGTAAAAAGTAGTATGTATAACAGTAAGTCTCGACACATACGACGTAGACATAATACCGTTAGACAGTTACTCTCAAATGGAGTTATCACAATTGACTACGTGAAGTCAAAAGATAATATTGTGGATCCACTAACCAAAGGGTTAACTAGAAAGAGAGAGAGTATACTGTTCATTGAGGGGAATGAGTTTAAAGCCTACAACTAAATAGTCACCTTAATGGAAACCCAACCTAGCTGACTGGAGATCCCAAGATCTAAGTTCAAAGGGACAACCAAATTATGTGTAGACTAAATAATCACTGGAAAATTTTAAGTCTTATACTCATTCCTATGGTGAACCAGTGATAAATATAAGTATTGCGGATAAACTTTGCTTTTAATGATTCCTATAGCTTGAAAAATTCAAGTAGGGCATACAAGATACTCTTGATAGGTTAATCACCTAGATGAGTGAAGAACAAGGCCGATTCTATGACAATGAGAAGACTAAATTCTCTAAAGCACTCATTGAAACACCAGGATGTTCAAGGCCAAAATAAACACGACCAGAGAACTGACTGTGTCAGGAAGTATCTGTGTGAATTCAATTGTCTTGGTTTACACAAATGGCTGAACAGTTTAAGACATCGCGTTCACTGATTAGCCAAGTAAATCCGATAGTCTTTCATTAGAGAAGGTTCAAGACCAAAAGCTACCTATCTCGATGCAGTTACTTTCTATTTGAACTCTCTATAGTGTGTCAACATTGCATATGCATGTATATCCAATCAATCTCATTCATGTAGGGGATTGTTAGAATTTTTGGCTACTTTAATTGATTAATTAAAGTGAGACCTATTAATTAAATTAATCGGGTTATTATTCCGTTGTGTTCCTTGTCATTTGAGAATCAATGTAGTATATTTATATGCAAAAAATAATTAAGTTTTGAATGAGATTTTAATTCTCAAAGAAACCCATTTGAGATTGATTGAAGATATAAACGAATGTATTATCGCATATTGCTTGGAAGGGGATGAGTTATCCCATATTATTTGGAAAGAGAAAACTTAAGTTGTAAGGGTAGTTATCCCACATTGGTTTTAGAGAAGAAATTCAAGCTTGTATCAACTTATAAATTGAGGACAAAGGCAAGCTACTAACAATCAAACCTTCAAACTTGAATTGGGTCGGGTCGAGTTTGGATTGGGACAAATCGATCCATATTTGGATTTGGTTTGGACCGGATTCGAGTTAGGTCGGATCGGGTCAGATCTTGACCCACCAGAATAGTTTAAAATTTAATTAGTGGCAATTAATTAACTGTTTAATTGTTAATTTTGAATTAGCACTAATGAACAGACATTAAGGTTCATTAGATGACTGTTTGCGTTAACATTAAGGCGAACAGGTGCCTTTCCAAAGTTGGTGACGGTTCGCGTTAACATTAATGTGAAAAAATGTCTTTCCAAAGTTGCATCTATTTAATGGTGGCTTTTCGTCTCATACATAACATTATCACTTCATATCACCACAAAAGCACATAACATTTAGAGTTTTGTAAGAGTTCAAGCACTAGTCTAGTTCGTCGAAGTTTTTGGTTTCAAGTGCTTGTACCAAAAACTTGAAGATTGTTGTACCCTGAGAGACATACATCCATTCAACCATTAGCACCAGTGTGGGAGCGTGAATTATTTTAAGGGCATAGAGTCAAACTTTAGTCTCGATCTACTTCAATTCAATTCATCGTTTGAACATCTAAGTAAGTTTTTATATAATATTTAAAAACACTGTTTATGTTACATTAACGCTAACACATTCTGCTCTGTTCTTCTTTATTTTTGTTATGTTAGCGTTAACATATTCTGCTCTGTTCTTCTTTATTTTTGATACGTTAACATTAACATCACGTTTTTGGTTTAGTATACATTTAATTTGCTTCACAGAATGTTCATAATTTATTTTTAGTATCCATACATGATTTATTAATATTCTCATTAATATTGTTTAATAATTATTAATTTTATTTCATGGTTATTTATTTATCTTGAAATTTTAGCAATTTCCACCAACAAAAAATTTGAAAATGGTTTTTGAATTATTAATTAGAATATATAGAAAAATGTAATGTGATGAATTGAGAATTGTGAAACGTAAAATGGTTTTTTAATTAATTTTTTTAATTAAAAAATAATTTTGTGTATTTTTTTTTTCTTTCTAAAACATCGGTTGTACTCAAAATTTAACTTATGTTTGGTTTAAAATTCAAAAATAAACTTTTGACAACGAAACTTATGGATATAATTTTCTCAAAATATTGAGATAAGATCAAATTTTGTCAACGAAAAAAAAAAAAGAATTTTTTTTTTGCAATTGCAAACTGAGTCAAAAAAGAAAAATCCAACCCAATGCGTCTTAGAAGACTAAAAAAAGAAATAGAAATCTAAAAACAAACACACTAAACAAATTGAGCCTAACATATCTTTAAGATACCAAGTTTTCGATTATACTCCGATTCAGCTAGGGTTAACGAGATGATTAGCTGCAAATTATAATTATAAGGAATCGCACGGAGTGCAAAATCACCAAAACCGGATGAACCCATGATCGGAACATGAGCAATTGGGCTCGTTTTCCTATAATCAAATTTTAGGGTCTTTGTCGCTTGAATCGGCTCTTCCACTGGACGTCTTATAGCGACATTCCCAATTAAAAAACCCGACAAAAGCAATCCCACAAGCAAGAACCAAACATAGGATGACCAAAAAAAGGCCCATCCAAACCTCACCCCTAGGTTCAAAACTGATGTTTTTGCCCTCATTCAACTTACACCACTCGATTGAAGTCCCCCCGGCATTCTCATTATCTTCTTCGATAGTTTCTCTTTAATCCCCATTAGCATTCGAAACGGGAACGTACAAAACATGAGCTAAAAGTAGGCCAACCAAACGGGGAATGAGAAGAACCCAACAAGGAGACTGAATTGAAATCCTAGAAATTTAAGGACAAGGACTAGCAAAGAAGCTACAATATTGAGAGGAAACTCGTTGTAAGGAAAATTCACCGCTTTCAACACTTCATAGTAGTTGGTTGTTTCACTTACCTTCTCCCGTTTTCTTCTCTTCTTGGAAATGTCGTGATCAAGATAAAAAATAAGTGGTTTTGCAAGCGAGTTTTGAGCCAATAGGACCTTGTCTGCTCCGGCCAGTAGATATAGTTTCGCCAAGTTGATGAAGCGATTTGGCAATTTCGCATCGTGTTTGCAATAGGAACGGTGAAATTCGAAAACATTTTTGTGAATTTATGAGTCATCCATATAAAGTTTGTTGCAGGGTTTATTGGAGAAGAAGAAGAAGCGTGTAGTAGTAATAAGTAGAGGACTTCAACGGTAAGGGACACTTTATAGTAATAGCTCAACCGTTGATTTCTTGGGATGCTAAATGAGATTATGCCAGGTGGCATGCAGTCCTCATAGATTGGTGTATTAGCCAATGGGATAGAGGGGGTTTCTCATTGGACGGTTGATGTTGTCTGATCAGGGGTACATGTCAGGTGGGGTTCACGATAAGTTGGTGTGGCAGCATAACACAGATCTCAACAATGCTCTTTTATTTTTCTTTATTGTTACATTCTCTCTTAAGGCTTCATTATTTTAGGGGTTGATTTTAAATGGCACATGCCCCCAAATGGTTTGCTCTTGTGTGCTCACTTCCACTCAGGGGTGGGCATGGTCTCGATTGGGCCAGGCTCCACATAGGATATCGCAAAAATTTATTGGGCCCGAGTTCGGATCCAACCCTATCATCAGGCTTTATTACCCTGCCTAAGCCAACTACTGCAAAATGTCTCAAACCCAAGTCCGCTCCTAGGGCCAACCTAGCCTTATAATTTTTTATAATTTAAAAAATAATCACTAAAATAGTAAATAAAAATCATAAAATACATTCACAATATTAATGTTCATCAACAAAAAAATAAAAAATATTCATCCACATTATGGTCACCTTCTTATATATAGATAGATATTAATAAATAGTTGGCGCAGACCGAGGTGGCCCTAAACAAAAATAGCCATTGCCCAAGCTCGGCCCTAAAAGTGAGCGCGCTTAAATCATGGGTCCCTAACCTTGCCCATTGCGTAAACATCAAGTCCAAGCCCAAAAAAATAGCTAATAGGTTGGGCGAGCCTCCGGTCTATGACCACCCTTGTCCCACTTGAGGTTCAATGGACCACCAGTATGTCACTCTTGTGACTTGCGTTTGTTTTACTATTACAAATTTCATTTTTTTAAAAGTTATTTTTTTACACTAAAAACTATTGTCAAATTCTAGACCGAAGGATTTTAGTGTCGCTATTTGATGGGTCGAATCAGGTTTGACTACCAATTATACCCTTACGGCATGTTTGGTTGGACGGAATGGAATGAGAGTGTAATGGAATGGAAGAAGTAATAGAATGAGAGAAGGAATGGAATGGAATTATGAATGGAATCACTATTCCATTCTCTTATTTGGTTGGTATGGAATGAAAGAAAGAATGGAATAGTGAAATATAGTAAAATTTTTATTTTGCCCTTATAAAATTATTATTCAATTCTCTTCTTGGTTGGTTATAATAAAATTTTATTATATTTCACTATTCTATTACTTTCCTCATTTTATTATATTTCACTATTCAACTCAATTTTACGTTTTTGTTCTCTAATTTATATTTTTATTATCAATTTTCAGTTTCCTTTTTCAATTTTTCGTTCTCTAATTTTCTATTTTTTATTTTCAATTTTCAGTTTATATTCTCATTTTTTTATTTTTTTCTCAAATTTCTGTTTTTATTCTCAATTTTCGATTTCCGTTCTCAATTTTCTATTATCTAATTTTATATTTTTGTTCTCAATTTTCTGTTTCTATTATCTAATTTTATGTTTTTATTCTCAATTTTCAGTTTTCGTTCTCAATTTTCCGTTCTCTGATTTTATATTTATGTTCTCAATTTTCTGTTTCTGTTCTCAATTTTTTATTCTCTAATTTTATATTTTTGTTCTCAATTTTTAGTTTATGTTCTCAATTTTCTGTTATCTAATTTTCTGTTTTTATTCTCAATTTTTGGTTTATGTTCTCAATTTTCAGTTTCTGTTCTCAATTTTCTAGTTTTGTTGTCAATTTTTTGTTCTCAATTTTCTATTTTTATTCCCAACTTTCTGTTCTCTAATTTTAATTTATATTCTCTAATTTCTATTTTTGTTCTCAATTTTCAAGGGCTTAATTATAAGGGCTATCATGTAATTTAAGATATCGATTCTATTGAGTTGAAATCCCATTCCACCCCATTTCAAATGGAATCCCATTCCATCCAATTTCATTCCAATGAAATCACAAAAGTGATTCCATTGGAGAACCAAACAATGGAATAGGAATCGAGGGTGGAATGTGATTCCATTCCGCCCTCGATTCCATCCAACCAAACATACCGTTAAGATCTATTTGTGTCTTCTAAATTATTCTATTTAAAAAATTGTTTTTAGATAATTGATTTGTATATCTCCCTATACTGTGATGGAACTTATGTGTATTATTTGGGTGAACAAAAAAAATAGTCTTTTTAGTTCAATAAATTTTTAGCAAGATTTTGCTCCAATTATATGAAAATTGAGTGGCTAAACTAGAGACAAAATGATCTACTAGGTAAACTGAGTAATTTTCAAGTTTTACATTCAAACACCAAAATATATTAATTTATAAATAAATTAATTAAAAAATAGTACAATTCGCAAATTGAAGGACAAACAACTCGTCCTTCTATTTTTATTTTTTGGAACAATTTCGACCTGTCTTTCGAATTACTACTAAAGTGTAATCACTTTCACATAAAATATTCAAACATTATATGCACAAGGATCATTGATAATGGGTACACTCCCCATATTGATAGTATTGCTATTCTATATGCTACGTTATTTTAATTTAATCATTCTAAATTAATATCGTAAAGGTCTTGAAGAAGCTTACCTGTCTCATCTTTGCTTGGTATAGAACGGTCTCTTGTCTCATCCTTGCTTGGTATAGAAGCCGTGGAATCATTCCCCGGCCCATCCGTCGAAATGCTCGTCTGAGACCGACTCCCAGAGGAGATGTTATTTTGGCTATCGTAAGCGAGCTTTTCAAAGGTTCTAAACCAATGATCGTCCTTGTTGGATTCGGATTGCTTGATGACGGATGGTGCTTGGACAGAAACTTTGCCTTCGATCATGCTAACGACGGAAGACATGGATGGCCTTAGTGTTGGAGAGGGGTTGGCACATAGTAGACCTAAGTTCAGCATCTTCATTGCCTCTGTTTTGGAGTAGTTTGAACCAAGAATTGGATCCACAAGCTCTAATAGGTTTCCTTGTTCTTGTAGTACATAGGCCTTTTACAAGGAAAAAAAAAAAAGAAGAAAGAGAGAAGAGAACTTATGTTAGCATATGCTTTTGAATGGGGATTTTAGAGGAAAAACGGATTGAAGGTGGCGTATGCTTTAAGGCTCTGTTTGTTTAGGGTTTCTGATCCCACAGAAAAAGGGAACAAGAGAAACTGTTTTTGTTCTGTTTCCAGATTTTTTTTATTCTTCAAATGGAGACGGAACATGATTGTCTCCAAAATTTCTGTCTCTGTTTCAAGTAATTTGGGAACAGAAACAGAAATGCTAATCAGGATCGTTTTCTCAAGAAAAATTGAGAGCAGAGCAGTATTTTTCTTTCTGTTCCAAGAAAGCTGAGAAAAGAAACAGAAACAGTAAATGAAGTTAATAGGAGGCTAGGTGACCATATCACCTTCTCATCCTTTAAATTTTAAGTGAAAAATTAGGGTTTGCTAGTTTTTTCAAAAGATGGCATGCTATGCCCGTTTGTTTAGTGTTTTTTTTTTTTGCCTGCACCCAGATTTTTAAAACCAATTTCTGGGAACGGAATATAATTGTTTCCTGATTTCTGTTTCAAGTTTTTTTGGGAACAAAAACAACAATCCGGGTATTTAAATAAATACTAAACAAATTCCACCCTAAATTCCGTGCACATCAGTGTGCAATCAGTTACGAATAAAATGGAAAATTTCTAGGGAATACTTTACCCAATCAAGAAGGTATACAAACTCCTGCTTCGGTCTGTAATTTGCGTTATTTTTTCCACTCACAATCTCGAGGATCACAACTCCAAAGCTGTAAACATCTGCTTTGTCCGTTAAGTACCCCCTCGTTGCATATTCAGGAGCCATATATCCTCTATGCCAAAAAAAAAAAAAAAATGAATGATTAAGAAATATGATGTTGTTTGTTTAGTGTTTTTTATCCCAAATTTCTGTTTTTGTTCCAACAACTCACATTGTTCCGGCAATTCGCGTGCTGATGTGACTGTTCTCCTCCTCATCAAGCTTAGCCAAGCCAAAATCGGAGATCTTAGCATTTAAATCCTTGTCGAGCAAAACATTTGTTGCCTTTATGTCTCTGTGAACAATCTTTAACCTGGATTCCTCATGAAGATGAGCCAAGCCTCTTGCTATCCCCAAGCATATCTTCTTCCTTGTTGCCCAATCTAAGTTTAACCGTTGTTCTTCACGACCTGAAAATGGAACAACGCGATACTTGGAAGTACTCAACATGTAAAAAAATAAGTCACCGTTGGTAATGCTTTCTATAAGTGTCTTTTTAAAGTAAAAAAAGAAAAAAATAGGGGGGTTGGGGGAGCTGTTTTGCATTGAATAAAAAATATTTTAATAATTAAAAAATAAAAATACGATATTTCAATCGACATAATTCTACTCAAATTTTCTCCACTATCTATGAAATTCATTTGGATAACTGGATACCGTATACGAATGACAAGATGTTCTCGACTTCTCTTCAAACTGTCAAACATACTTCTAATTTTTCAATTTCTACTTTCAAGGAATAAAACTATTTTTTGGGGGGCTTTTATTGTTTAGACCTAAATTGACTTTCTCTCTTCTCAATTAGTCTTTTAAATAAAAAGGTTATTATTTAAACTTTTTTAAGAATATTCTTAGATTTAGGTCCACAGTTAAGAAATATGCATGGATAGACATTTGTACCCATCAATAAAAATAAAAAACCTAACCCTAAATCATTCTCTCCTCGATGCTCAATGTTCAGTTCGAACTTCTTCCTAATAATAGATATGGAGCAATCATATGGATTTTTGCTCCACACGCAATCATATGTTGTCAATGGATTTTTCCTAATAATAGAACAAATGACTATTTTCTCAAAATCTGTGAGAGCTAAAAATTTTATTATGGTAATTGGAGTTCCATTTTTTGATTTATATATCTGTTAAAACTACATAATAAATTTCCATGTTTTCCACTACAGATTTAACTTTCTTTTATTATAAACCGAATAGTGCCTAAGCTAATGCCGAAGCAACTTACCGAAAAGTGCACGAGCGAGGCAGTTGTTCTCCATGTATTCATATATAAGCAACAATTGGTTTCCTTCAATACAACAGCCATACAGCCTCACAAGATGTGGATGCTGCAGGGCAGAAATCATGCCTATTTCATTAACAAACTCCCGATTCCCTTGCTTTGATTTGGAGGAGAGCTGCTTAACGGCTATTTCAGCCCCATCCGGCAATACACCCTACAAAGCAAATGAGATTTTCAGGCAAAGTTTTGGGGAAGATAATAAATTAATGTGGCATTTTGTTAGTGTTTCTCTATTCCTATATTTTTGTTTCTGGTCCCCGAAAACTTGGAACAAAATTATAAATATTGGGAAAATTTTGTTATTTTCTTTGAAATTTGTTCCAAAAATCAGGGAGCAGTAAATAACAGCAACAGGGACTAAGTTACAATTTTACAAGTAACATAATGCATCTGTAGTTACCTTGAAAACTGGCCCAAATCCTCCTTCGCCAATCTTATTTGCAGGGTCGAAGTTATTTGTAGCCGCTTTGATTTGTCTTAAAGTAAAATACCCTGTTTGTCTCTCTATGGCTCCTCGAAGTTCTGTTCCAAGGAAAGAGATTTAGACATTATTCAAAGTACGCAGGTGAGAAAATTCTCGTACAGTATAGAAGTACGCAGCAAGTTTAAGGCCCTGTTTGTTTAGTGTTTTTGTTATTAGGAACAAAAAACAAAAACAGAAAAATAGGCGAAAAAAAAAAATCTATCCCTGTTCTGCTTCTAAATTTTCAGAACAAATTTCTGAAAGAACAAAAGAATTATTTCTATATTTGTGTTTCATTTCTAAGTTTTTCCGAGACCAGAAACACTAACTTTGTCTCCAAGCATCTCACCTTTATCTTCAACATCTCCACCTAGGTAGCCTTTCATCCGAAGTACAACTAAAATCAAAACAAGGAGCACAACCGAAGCAGCCACAATTCCAGCAATCGCTCCGGCACCAAGTCCTCCAGTATTAGGATTATAGTCTAAAAGAAGATAAAAAGGAGCCTTTCATGATTAGAATATCGAAGTAATCTAAAAGACCAGTATAGTTTACGTAAAAAGAGAAATGCTTGAATGTGTGGATAATATTACTCACTTGGTGTTACTGATATAGCAGATATTAGAGGTCCGTATACACCTTTTTCTGGAATCCCGGTTGTCCCTTTCCCCGTCCAGTACAAGTGGATCTCCAGAGTGCTACCGTTAACCCAAACATTTGGAAAATCCATGGTTACGTTCTTGCCGACACCTTTAGCTTTCTCTGCTATGTTAAAATCCCTCAAGACTACACTCCCCTGTGTAAATAAAAAAAAAGGGAGTAAAATGTCATTTAACAAAATTTACCCTTTCACCAATATTAACTCAACTCAAACTTAGATCAGGGCAACCGATGCCCCATTTGTCTAGTGTTCCAGTTCTCATATTTCTGTTCTTGTTTTCAGAAGACTTGGAACATAAACAGAAATATGGGAATGAAAGAAATCTGTTTCTGTTCTATTCCAACGGTATTGCTCATTCCTGTGTGAAAAAAAGTTGATGTATTATCCCGACAAAAATTACCCCTTCACAGCCATTACCTCGAAGGCTCAAACTCAGAGCAGAGCGCAACTGAGGCCCCACTTATCTAGTATTTCCGTTCTCAAATTTCTGTTTTGTTAAACAAATTTCTTGGAACACAACAGACGTGTTTCCAGATTTATGTTTCTGTTCATTCCAAGTTTCCTGGGAGCAGAAACAGAAATCTGGTAACGTAAAAAGACGCCATTGATTAAAATTCATCTACCAGTAAAATACATGACATCTTTGCTTACTTGGATCGAAATGTCAAATATGCGTCTGCCAAGGCTGCTAAAAGTGGTGTCGTTCGAAAACATTATTTCAGCAAAGTGGAGGCGCACTCTATAACTACCCTTTCGCAAGCAAAGACCATAGTACTTGAGAGAGTTAGGGGCCACACGAGCTGTTTGAAAGATATCTGGATCAGTCACATTCATTGAAGCAGTGAATTTAGCATTTCCATTATCGAAGAACACGCCTGAGGTGCTGTGAGCCCATTTCCTTTCAGAAATAAAAAAGTATGCAGGGCCACTAGGGATCATGTCCTCTTCATATACATTTCCTTCGAAGTCCGTTCTGCCCCCCCCACAGTTGATAAACAAGTCATGATCTGTAAGTGAAATGGTAATTATGAAAATGAATATTACCATGAAAATTTGTAACAGCATAGATGAGAAAGTTGCTCACATTGGGGTTTTCTCGGGCAAGGAAGGTCTTTCCTTAAGCACCACCGACTTGTATCTGATTCTCTACCAGAACCAATATAAATATTATTTAGTCCTAACTCTAGCATTTAAGACCCCGTTTCTTTAGTAGATCTGTTCCAAGATTTCCGTTAATCTTCCCAGAAAACTGAGAACAGAGACATATATATGGGAACAAAAATAATTTAACTTTGTGTACTGCTCCCATATTTTGAGAACAAATAACCAGGAACAGATAAAAAAAAATTGTTCCCTGAGTTTTGTTTCAGTCACAAGAATTTTGGGAACAGAGAAATTTTTTGGAACATTAACAATACAGAGGCCACCCAAGAAGCAATTAAATGACTTGAACAAGAGTACTTTACAAGTTGCTTGCTGAAGTTGAAAAGCTAGAAGCCAAGTTCCTGTGAGATATAACAAGGGATTTTTTTCAACATTAAGATCAATCGTATACTGGTATGGTATATTCTAAGTTTTTTGAATGGAGAAAAACGTACACGGAGAAAGATTGACATCCAACATTTGAAGACGACCCATTGAAATCATTGTCAGAGATATCACTGCAGAAAATATAGCAGATATTTAATATAGAAAAGGAGTTTAATTGGGCTAAGTTAGCATTTTGAAGCACGGGATTGGGGTTTTGAAACTGGAATTAGAAACGAGTGCATGTAAAAATATGAATGTTCACTTGTGTTCATTTCTATATCCAATTCTGAGGTTTTGATCATGTGCTTCCAAACACGACCTTAAGGAATTTTTTGAAGGAAATCACTGTACATTGAAGAAATACTAACATATTCTCTCTGCTGCTCGATATCCAATTAGGTATTGTTCCATTTAGTGAATTCTTATTTAGCAACCTGAAACGTTGACAACCGTGTAAGATTTAAAGACTACATCACAGACCAACTTTTTTTTTTTTAAAAAAAAATTTACATACACATGATCATCCACAGATTCTATTGTCGCTGGGATTTGACCGGTTAATCTGTTGAAACTGAGGTCTCTGCAAAAATGGCAGCTTGTATATCATATAAAAGTTTCTAAAAGTGCAGAAGCCTAGTGGACCTAACTCACTCTCAAAAGGCAGGGGGATTATCCATAGGTTTATATATAGCTCAGGATGAGGTAGCACTGGCGATGGGGGGTTCATCATGCACCCTTATGCACATGGTGGATTTTGCCAAACCACCGGGGGGATAGCATCAGACAAGAAGCATGACTCTGATACCATGTTGAAGACCAATGGGTCTAACTTACTCTCAGAAGACGTCTTAAGAGGGGATGATTGTTCCTAAGCTTAAATATAGCTCAGGATGAGATAACACAAGCAATATGGTATTCAACAGAAAGAACAATCGAAATGACAAAATTGAGAACCCATCAAGTAAACGAAACATCTAAGAATCACTCACAAAGTTTTTAGGTTACTCATTTTTCCTATATCATCCGGGATTGAACCAGTAAGTGAACAATTTCTCAGTATCCTGCAAAGCAAAACGAAATACAATAAACCACTTAAGTACTTGAAAGTGTCATAAATTAAGAGGAGCCTTGATAGAATGTTGTTATTTAATCATATTGAACTCACAATCTCCTCAAGTTCATATCACGCATATCTAGATATCGGAAATCCGTACTTGATCCATTCAAATCAGATATTCTCCTGCCAAAGAGAATAGATTTCCAAATTTTTAAACATCAATACAAGCGGACAATTACTCTTTATACAGTTGAAGATGAACCCATGAAGTGAATAAAACAGTAACATAACTAATGTATGCTCACAAATCGGATAACTTTTTCAACTGAGATATTGTGGAAGGAATAGGCCCTTGCATCGATGTTCCTTGCATGTCCCTACCCAAATTAAATCAAAAGTTCTTCTGGATTTTAGATACTCCAAAGAAATGTGAGAATTTTCCAAGTGAAAAAAAGAGGAATAAAAGTGAGATGGATAGAGTTACAGTCTCGTAATGTTCGTCCAGTGGCCAATAAAATCCGGTATCTTCCCTGACATTTGATTCCCATCTATTCTACTGCACAGAGTACAAAAAGAGTTTGGCATTTTCTCAAAATTGAAATCCAATAGATTTCTAAGGCACCACTTAATAATGCTTTTGTTAAAGTAAAATACTCTTCCTTCAAAATAAGAGCAAAAAATCAAAAGTTTGCCTGATATTGTAGAGAGGATATCTTAGAGTTATTCCCATAAGAGTTCTTTTCATCCAGTCCTACTCCATTGATCTCTCAAAAATATACATATTATATAATATATATAAAAACTATTGTTCATTTTGTTTTTTCATAAACGAACAAAGAAAACCATATTTTTACCCTTTTTTATTTTTAGAAGTGCAAAATAAGTGCTACTTCAAATTTTTTTTCGCTTACCAAACATTGCCTAAATAATAACCACTTACAAATCGGTCAGGTTCGTCAATGCACGAAATGTTTCAGGAATCTCTCCAGTAAAGTTGTTGGCAGAAAGAACACTACATAAAAGCATACATAATGAATGGCCTCAACTCTTGCAAAAACATTATATCGACAATTAGTAGTACGGAAAGAAGGAAATAAATTAATATGAGGAAGCTAAAGAGTCTCACAGTCTCCTTAAGTTGCTCAAATTTCCAATGCTTTGAGGAAGATGTCCTCCAAGCAGATTATCTTCCAACACCCTGGACAAAGCAGTTCAATTTAAAAAAAGACCTGTAGAACTCATTAGTTTCTTCAGTAGATGGAGATGGTATCCCGTTACTTACAGCTCCTCAAGGGTAGCAATATCACCTATTTCTTCCGGAATCGGTCCATTTATGCGGTTCCCCAACATGGTCCTGTAGTCACTGACGGTTAAAATTCATCCAACTCTAAATTGCTAAGGCACCATTTGGTTGTCTAACTTATACTATTTTATGAACTATTTTACTTTTGATGAATTGATCTGTATATTTCTCTATTAATCTTTGATTTAATTAAATTTGCATATTATTTATTTGAAGAAAGAAATATGCAATTGTTTTACTTCAATTTTTAACCTATATTTTGCTCCAACTAGGCGAGAAATAACATCTAAAGTAAAACTAAATTGGTTACATAGTTAATTTAATTGAAGAAATAGTATAATTTGCATATTGAAGGACAACCAAACAGCCCTAAAAGGATAAGGTCTTCCATGAAACGAAAGAATAAATATAGTTACTTACAGATTAGTGAGATGACGAAGCCGACCAAAAGCTGTAGGAATTGAGCCATTGATGAAGTTGCGAGTAAGATCACTGTTGATAGAAAAATAAGTCCTAAGTGGTCATTACACAGATTGGTTACTCTTAGAAAAAATTATTTTGAAAAACTGCCCAAACTTAGGGCCAAAGGGCACAAATTGTCCCCAACAAAATAAAGAACAAAAAATAAAAATAAAAATTTGTTCTATACAATTGAAAATTGACATGAATCATTGAACCTACGCAACTTTTACTGTCTAAATCAACTCATTGATTCCTAAATAGAACTTCATAGCCCTCCCTTTGTTTCTATTTCTTTTTTATTTTTCCTTTTCCAATTCTTTAGCATACAGAGGACGGGGGGGCATAATGACACCAGTGTTTATGGCGCGCACACAATATGTGTGCAATTTCTAAAAATTGTAAGATAAATTAAAGAAACGGTTTAAGTATTTTGTAATGGGGGTAATATAGACATTTCACATGTTGCACCAAAAAAAACTGTCACCTCTTCTCTCCCTCTATATATAGTATAGATGATCTGAGTAAGAGAATACCTTTCAAGCTTGGACAAATCATGCTCACAAGAACATACAATTTTGCAATGTAACTTTACCTCTGTGACCATGAAAGCAATGCATAGATTCCCCAACTATTACGAGGTAGTCAAATAAACTTTAAGCGTATACTGTTGAAATGACATTAGGTGTTGTTCCAAATACCATCAGAGTGCTCCAGATTCGAAGTTCCGATATTAATCTTGTATTTATAAATAGGCTCTATTCTCCCTATTGTATAGTCACAGTAGTTAGCTAAATTAGGAAGGATATCACCGGAGTAAATAGGATAAAGCCCTACAATAACAATACTAGATTTAAATGGTAACCAAATAAATGCATATTCCAACACTCCACCTCAACCTAACTTGCCAATAGTAGACTGAAGAAGAGATGTTCTATAGACTTGGTGAACATATCATCAGTCTGCTTGGGAGATGGGGCGAAGGTAGGTGTGTTGAATCCCACATCATTTGTGTTACCTGATCCCGAGCTATATACAAAGCGTAGGGCAATTCTCATCTTACAATACGTCTTTTGAGAGTGAGTTAGGCTCATTGGAATCCTACATGGTATCAGAGTCAGGACTCTTGTATAATGTTGAGTATGTTGAATCCCACATCGATGTTGGCCTCCCCAATATCCGTTTGCAGTGGTTTGTCAAAAAGTCCACCATGCGCGTGAAGGGGCGTGTTGTATCCGACATCGATGTTGGACCCTTTCCCTGATATCAGTTTGCAGTGTTTTGTCAAAAGTCCATCCTACGTGTGAAGGGGTGTGTTGTATCCGACATCGATGTTGGGCCCTTTCCCTGATATCAGTTCGTAGTATTTTTTCAAAAGTCCACCCAGTGCGTGGGCCAGAAGATGATGCCAAGTCGTGCAATTGGCCTTGAAGTTGAGTAATCTGGGCCTAAACTTGGCCAAATTTGGTTGAGTTAGTGGAAGATCTAGCATACTAGGTGCTACATCAGTCACAACGCCAGTACCGGGCGCTCATTTTCCTCGCCTACCTCATTGGTTCTGAGGTTTCAACTCAGGATGGAGGTCATAGCAAGTGGTGACCAGGTGCGACTGTGCTGGCTGGCTGAAAGCGATCTTGTTAAGCGAGGACCGGCGGAGGCCATAAAGGCCATCTGCTCAGAGACTGAAGAAATAACTTCAGGCGGAAAGAGAAGCCGTTGTTGTGCATCTCTATCTACAGTAGCTAATGCTCCATATAGGTCAGGCATAAAAAATGTGTCTAAAATCTGAGTTCGAAGATTCTCATACTCAAGATTTAAACCCATCAAGAAGTGGTATGTGTGATGGTGATCCTGACACTTGGACTCATTCTTAGCAGCATTGTCAGGAAACTCGCTCAAAGGTTCATATTACGCCAATCCATCCCATCAAGTCTGAAGGTACTCGAAGTAGCCTGCAATGGACAACTCTAGTGATGCCTAGGATGCATGAGATATCTAACGATAGAGCTCGAAGATCCTTGACACGTTACGAGCATGGGCTTACATCTTCGTTAGAGCAGACCATAATCCCTTTACTATCTCATGGTACATGAACATATTATAGATCTATTCTTCCATAGAGTTTAACATCCACCCAAGGATGGTACAATTGTCCACATTCCACTAGGCGAACTTGGGATCGGTGATGGTGGGCTTTGGCTCATTGTGCATGAGCTATCTAGTCTTGCATTTTCCATGGAATGAGACCACGCATGGAAATTCGTCCCATTTATTAACGCAGTTGTTACACGATGGATTGGGGCATTAATGTCACAAATCACGAGAGGGGTCTGGGTGGGTGGCCGAAGGAAATACAAGAACAGTTTACAATTGAACATTTCCTTTTTCGGAAGTCATGTGCACAGATTATACGAGATTCTAGAAACAAACAATCAGACAAAGACAAAAGAGAATGTGTTCCGGAAAAAGAAGGGGCAATGTCAGGATAACTAGACATGTGGTTACCTAACCATACAATAAATGAATAAAAAAAACTATCGTGTGCTTATTACATCCAGAACACCAATGGAAGCTGTACAATGACAACGGGAAACAGCAACGAGATGACGGCAATGAAACGAGAGGGATCAACTGACAACCGCACTTGAACAAATGAAAATGTTAGATAGGCCACGATTTGCGGCAGTGGACAAGGACTGTGACGGTGATGCTACACCGTGTAGTTGGCGGCACTGACAGAAGTCACGATGGTGGCGCTGACGTAAGCCGCAACAATGGCAACAGTAGTATCAGAAGTCGCAACAACGGCGCGGCACGCGGTCGCTAGGCTATGGCTAAGAGGTGGGAAGGATTATGGTGCTGTTCGCCGAGAGGTAGGATTAGGGTTTGAAAAAAAATTCTCGTAGCTCTAGATAGCAAAAAGAATATAGGGAAAGAAGAAAATAAGAAAATAATTCTTGTACTTATGAATAATATCTATTCGCCCAATTATAAAGCTACAGTAGTCGGATAAATTATGAAGGATATCACCAGAGTAAATGAGCCAATATAGCCCTACAATTACAATACTAAAGATACAAAGATTTAAATGGTAACTAAATAAATCCATATTCCGACACATTTGACTAACCAAAGAGCTATAAAACACTCACTTAGAGCATCCCCAATAGCTTGGACAAATTTGGTGTGACTTTTGCCTAATATGGCACATCAATCTTAGTATGACAAACCTAGTTTAGGATTGGTACTCCAACAGTTATGGCAAATGGTGTGCTATTTTTGAAATGTAGTTTTGTATTAAAATTAAAAATAGAAATTGACTTGAATAAAATTTTTACAGTAACTGCCAAATTTCAATTTTTATTTTTAATAATATTAGATTTTTTTTATTTAATTTGAATTTGAATTAGTATTATGTATCTACATGTATCAAATTAATGATTAGACTCTGAACCCATATGTATGAAATTAAAATAAAAAAATCAGGCCAACTTGAATCCAAATTAGCTCAAATTAAATTATAACCTAACTTAATTAATAAATTAAAATTAACAAATTAATTCAACCCAAATAAAATAAAATTAACAAAATAATTTTTTACTTTCTTATTTTTGGGGGGGTGGGTTGATGATTGTTGGAGCAATTACCAACTCCAACAGCCTTCCTTCCAAATTTTCCATTAAATTTGCACTTGTACAGAACACGGCTTAGGTAAGGGGAGTCGCTATTTTGGCATTAATTTTGGTTGAACAATACTAAAATGATGGTTAAAATGTTAGTGCGATGATAAAGTCACATGCACACAAACACAAAAACATAAATGCAATAAAATCCGTCACTTACATTACTTGCAGGTACGTAAGATTTGCAAATTCTGCAGGTAATACTCCTGACAAATTAAGCCTCTTTAGTTCGCTGCAATGTCATGTCAAAAAGGGAAAGGGGGAGACAGAGAAATTGGTTAGTAGTAGTACAAAGAAAAAAAGGAACATATATATATGTGTGTGTTAATACATGTATTATATATATATATATATATATAAATGGACTATGTAATTATTTTTGGGGTAGCACTAATAAGTACTTCTTCATTTTATGTTTTTATTTTTTATTCTATTCAAATTATTATTAAAGTTATTTATTAAAAAAGTAAAATAATTCTCATTATATTAAAAAAAAAATCGACACATTATGTGTGCCACGGATGCTAGTTATACATATAGAGAGCAAGGGGTGTTGGTTGCTTTGGGTAAATATCAATATGTGAAATATCCATCATGTATTTATTTCAAGTATTCTTTTTAAAAGAGGGCGTTCAGGACACTCCCTTTTGAGGATAGAAACTACCATTTTAACCCATTTGTTTTTCTTTGCACCAATCACTCCTTTTTCCAAGTTGTGGACTAAAATACTCCTATTTAATGATACGGTGACTTCCTAATATATCAAGAACTACATTTTAGTTTACAATGGCTCTAAAAAATGCAGAACAAATGTGAAAACTTTTGATCAAATAGCTAAAAACAAAACATGTGAATTTTATCACAAATCTATTGTTGAAAAACTAATTTTTTCACACAACAAATTATCAGGGAATCATCCTCATTAAAATGAGATATTAATCAATTTTTTTGGAGTTGTAAATCATATTTCATATGAATGTTACATGTAACATCTTTGTTGTCTATGCGGAAACGAATGTTGAATGTAACATTTGGTGATTAACTATGCTGAATCCCACATCACTTGTGTTATCTGATCTTGAACCATATATAAATCCTAGGGCAATCCTCATCTTACAAGACATCTTTTGAGAGTGAGTTAGGCCCATTCGGTTTTTACATGGTATCAAAGTTAAGACTTTTATCTGGTGTTGAGAATGTTGAATCGCACATTGATGTTGGGTCTCTCGATATCCGTTCGTAGTGGTTTGTCAAAAAAATCCACCATATGCGTGAGGGGGCGTGTTAAATCCCACATCGCTTATGTTATCTGATCTTGAACTATATATAGATCCTAGGGCAATCCTCATCTTACAATGCGTCTTTTGAAAGTGAGTTAGGCTCATTGGGTTTTTACGAATTGTGATGTTAATGTTATAAATAACATTGCTATAACCTGTGTATCCCCGTGAGTTTTGAATATAGCATCTAGTGTGATAGAATTAACATCAATTAATGTTGATAATAGTACAAATTATATGCATGTTGAACTTAATATGACTTACTGATAAATGTTATTTGGATGTTGAATGTAATATTCAACTGTATTTTGATAATGTATAAGATCGTGTTAATTGTAACACGAATGTGTGAACTAAAAATTCTGAAAGTATCATGTTAAATATAATATGAATGTGAAAATTAAAAATTCTGGAAGTAACATGTTGATTTTAGCACGAATCCGAACTAATGAAAAAAAAATTAGTGAATGTGATATCATTTTGAAAATCTTATTCAGACGAATCTGAATATATAATTAGATCATAAAAAATTATGTACAACAATAGTAATTTTGATTTTAATAAAGAATTTTGTGTGAGACCGTTAAATATGGAAGATTTCAATTATCATTTATGTGAAAACCGGTAAATATGGAATATTTCAATCCAACGAATCACGCAAGGGTAAATTAGTTAAGCCAATTTCCGTGTTTTTTGAAATTGGGACTAAACGATTCATACAATTTCTAAAGCGTGAGTATTCGGTTCATTTTAAACTGGTTGACATTAATCGGTAGTTTGATATTTAATTTAGGCTTCGTTGGTAATTTTTTTTTTTTTTAAATTCATTTTATTGTTTATAGAAGTTTCATACACTATTATTATAGAAAAGGACCGACGGGCTTCATATATCCTTTAAATGATCAAACCCCCAAAAAAGGCCAAACTAATTATGTGTGAATTAAAGAATTCTATTTAAGTACAGTACTGGAAATTTGCTGTCAAAATTTTTGCAAACCACACTTAAATGATTCCATGGGAAAAGGCCAATTGGCATTCAGTTAGATGTCTACTGATTATGAGCTTTGGCTTGACATGGTTGATGCGTGCAAACTTTCTTCTATAAGCATTAGCTACCTCATCAAGAAGATAGCTGTCAGATTTTGCAAACCACGAGATATAGCACGCTAAATGAAAAAGGGATGCAGCATTACCCCCCAAAAAGAAATTGATTCATTAAAATTTGGAACCATTTTAGCTACCTGTCCAGGCTTTAGTGAGTAATGCTGCGCAAAGAAAACCCTTTCCTTTTGTCATATAAAGTTTAGGATAATCTTCATATCTCA
Source organism: Eucommia ulmoides (assembly GCA_016647705.1). Lineage (NCBI taxonomy): Eukaryota > Viridiplantae > Streptophyta > Magnoliopsida > Garryales > Eucommiaceae > Eucommia > Eucommia ulmoides. The sequence continues at coordinate 7,536,506 of CM028328.1, forward strand.
AAAGTTGTCTTGTAAAATGGAGATTCTCTTGGACTTTATATGTAGCTCAGTATTAAATAACACAAGCAATGTAAAATTCAACATGCCCTCTCATGCGCACGATGGATTTGTCGACAAACCATTGTGAATAGATATCGAGGGAAGAATCCAATATCGATGAGGGATTCAACACGTCCCCTCACGCACAAATTGAACGTTTTTGACAAACCACTGCGAATGGATATTGAGGGGCCAACATCGATGAGGAATTCGACACACCCAACATCAGACAAGAGTTTTTGACGAACCACTGTGAATGGATATTAAGGGAAGGGCCTAACATTGATGTGGGATTCAACACACCTCGTTACGTGCAGTTGGACTTTTTTGACAAACCATTACGAACGAATATTGGGGGGACCAACATTGATGTAGAATTTAACACACCCACCTAGCTCTAGTGCTACCATGTAGCAACCCAATGGGCCTAACTCACTCTCAAAAAAATGTCTTGTAAGAGGATTGCCCTAGGCTTTATATATAAATCAGGATCAAGTAATACAAACGATGCGGGATTCAACATGTCCTCTCATATGCAGGATAAACTTTGACAAACCACTGCGAATGGATATCGAGAGGACCAACATCAATGTAAGATTCAACACGCCCAACATTAGACAAAAGGTTTGCCTCTGATACATCTTGTTGCTCCGGTGTTGTGGTTTCCCTACTCAGCCGCCGTTTGTGTCGCTGCAATTCACCTTAAGCCATTGTCGTTTCACATCATTTGTTTGTTGCTGCCTTTGTTTTGCTGCTGCTTTTCATTTCCAAATTTATTCCATCCTATAAACTACAAAACTACCCCGAAAATTACCAAAATAGCCCCACTGCCCTTTTACTGTTATTCTCTTAATTACAGACACTAGTTTGTAAAATTCACTGGGTACCCCGTAAATTACCAAAACAGCCCCACATTTTCAAGAATCCACTAATCTCTTCCCTCTAACATGCTACAAGTTCCTATTTGGACCCCAACTTTTCAAGAATGACCATTTCACCTACCTCCCCATATCAATCATGTCTACAAATACCAGTGGCGGCTCCACCATCTCACTAAACCCCAAACCTTTCCATTCCCACTATCACCAACCTTATCACTGTCAAACTTACAGATAACAATTTTCTTCTGTGGTCTCACCAAATGAAAGTCTTTCTCTATGGCCAAAACCTTTTTAAGTTTATTAATGGTTCCTATGCTTGTCGTAGCAATGAACCTAACTAGTCTATTTGGCTCCGAGATAATAAAACCCTCGTTAGTTTCATCTCTGCAACACCATCTGAACCATTATTAGCCTTTGTGCTTGGATCCAAGTCCTCCACTGCCATTTGGACGCTCATTCAAGACCATTTCTCTCAAAAATCCGTTGCCAACTCTTCCCTTCACAGGAAACGACTCACTATACTCAAGCGTGGCACTCGATCTGTATCTGACTATCCACAGAAAGCCAAATCTATTTCCGATGCCCTTGCTGCTATAAGTGAGTCTGTCACCATCAAAGATATGGTTAATGTCGTTCTCAACGGCCTTGATTCTAAGTTCGCCATATTAGTCACCACTATTGAGAGGTTTGACTCACTACCACTATTTTCTAATCTGCGTGCTCGACTACTCAACTATGAGGCTCGACACAAAATTGTCTTCTCTATCTTCTGCCTTTCCTGATCTTAGACTCATTCTGGTGCCGTTCCATGAAATAATTCTCGCCACAAAGGTTGCAAAAACAATGGTGGTCCATCTACAAACCATGTTAATCTCTCGAGTATTCTTGGCCTTGCTCTAAAATCCATGTCTCAATGTCAATTCTGCTTTGGGATTGGTCATTTTGCCCACAATTGCTACCGGTTCTCTTCGTTTGCACAACCATCCATTCCTCTGCTGTTGAACTTTGCATTTACAAGCCTACAGATTACTCCACCTCAAGTGTATCAGAATAAACAAACTCAATAGTGATCACTCAATGATGTCAATTGATATCCTTATACTGGTGTATCTACCCATATCACGGACAACCCCACTCTCCTACAGTTGTACACATCATATAGTGGGTCTAACTCTGTTCAACTTGGCAATAGTGATCACATACCAATAACTTATATAGGTAACATGACAATACCACTAGGCTATTCTTCTTTTCGTCTTAATAATGTCTAGTCGTTCCTTCAATGTGTAAAAATTTACTCTCCATTGCTCAATTTGCACGGATAATCATGTTCTTTGTGCTTTTAATGCTCACCACTTTTATACTTTGATCTCCCCTCTGGTTCTTTCTTCTATCAAGACCTATGTAAGGATGGTCTCCACAAGTTACTTGCCATCTTTCCTTGCCTACACGCTTTATCTGCCTTGATCACCTCGTCCATGCTTTGGCACAATTGGCTAGGTCATTCATCTGCTAAAGTCATGTCTTACTTGGGTTCTAATAAATTGTTATCGACTTCTTTCAATTTTAAATTCTCTTTCTGCTTTGGGTATACTTTGAGTAAATCCACACATCTCCTGTTTCCAAGCTCACATCAAATAAAAACTTCTTTCCTTTTTACTTTAGTTCACTCTGATATATGACAATCTCCTGTACTTTCTGTCTCTGGTTATAAATATTATGTATTATTCACTGACGACTACACTCATTTTACTTAACTATACTTCATGAAACAAAAATATGAAGTTCTCTAGCATTTCAAAACCTTTTTAGCCTATGTCCAAACTCAATTTGTCACACACGTCCAACAATTTCAAAGTGATGGTGGTGGGGAATATAATAGTGGTTCTCTTTGTTCTTCCTTAGGTATTCATCATAGACTCTCTTGTCCCCACATTCCTAAACAAAATGGCCTTCCTGAGCAGAAACACCGCCACATTGTTGACATGGCCAATACCCTCTTTCTTACAAGTCATGTTCCTTTTCATCACTGGCTCGAAGCAGTCTCTACTGCTATTCACCTAATCAATTGTCTCCCCTCCTCTAGACTTTAGTGGTCCTCACCATTCTCCCGTCTTTATAGCCATACTCCTTTCTATTCAGAGTTACGTGTGTTTGATTTTGCATGTTATCCGCATTTAGGTGCTTACTTAAATAAACTTTCGCCAAAAACTATTGAATGTATGTGATACGAACCAAGCCCATACTTGGTACGAACCAATGGTTACAAACCCACTAGGTAGAACTCACATTTGAAAACCGGTTTGCAAGGGGAGAGTGTCTAGGAGCTTTTAACCCACCAACCAATCCTATACTTAGTTGATGTGGGATCCTAACATTCCCCCACGCTTCCACAGCCGACATCCACGTCGGCCTCTTTTCCCTTCCGACCTCTTTACCCCAGCGCACTAGTCAACTGCGGAGGTCATCCTGCCATGTAGGCGACGGCGTGGTTCCGAGACCATACTCTAATACCAATTGATACGAACCAAGCCCATACTTGGTATGAACCAATGATTACAAACCCACTAGGTAGAACTCACCCTTGAAAACCAGCTTGCAAGGGGATGGTGCCTAGGAGCTTATAACCCACCAACCAATCCCATACTTAGTTGATGTGGGATCCTAACAATGTGTTTTTAGGCTATAACAGGCAACACAAGGGCTATTGTTGTTTGGATCGTACAACTAGCAGAGTTTACATTTCCCAGCATGTTCGTTTTAATGAACAACACTTCCCGTTCGCATCTATCACTAGCAGCACTCCACCAGATCCACCATCATGGGCCTTTATTCCTCTACTACCACCAACTCCTGTTCTATCTCTATAATCGGCTCCACAAAATAGTTCTTTGCCTCCTATTCATCTACCGTTTCCGTATCATTATCAGTGCCAACAAATTTGACCCTCACAGACCAATCCTTCTACTATTACCAACCCTGAGGCTTCTCCTTCTCTATTTCCTCCGCAACATTCGATGGTCATACGTCATTGGGCTGACACACGTCGTCCTCTCCTTCGAACAGATGGTACGATCTTATATCCTCTCCCACAAGCTCTACTTGCTCAACTTTCATCTTCCACTAACGAGCCTACCTGCTATACTCAAGTTATTTGTGTCCTTGAATGGCGTCTAGCCATGACCAATGAATTTAATGCCTTACTGAAGAACAAAACTTGGGTTCTTGTCCCTCCTTCCCTATATCAACATGTTGAGGGTTATAAGTGGGTCTTTAAACTCAAGCGCAAAGCAGACGGTTCCATTTAGCAATACAATGCTCCTAGTTACCAAGGACTTCCATCAACAAGCGGGTGTTGACTTAGATGACACATTTAATCCTGCGATCAAACTTACTATTGTTCGTACTCCTTTGGGTGGACAATGCGTCAACTTGATGTGAAAAATGCTTTTCTTTATGGCGTTTTGGGTGAAACTGTCTATATGGCACAACCACCTCGTTTTATAGATCCTACTCGTCCTCATCATGTCTGTCATCTACAAAAGGCTATCTATGGCCTTAAACAAGCGTCCTGAGCTTGGTTCCAATGCCTCAGCACTTTTCTCTTACAGTATGGTTTTACCCAAAGTCAACTGATCATTCCCTATTTATCTATCGCTCTAACTCTGCAGTGATGCTTCTTCTTTATATGTCGATGACATTATACACATTGACAATCAACCGTCTCTAGTTTCATCGTTCATCACCACTCTTGACAAGGAGTTTGACCTTAGTAACAGTGGTTCCGTATCTTACCTTTTGGCCTTAAAGCAACTTCCTCCTCTACTGGCTTATGTCTCTCTCAGCTCAAGTATACTGTCGATCTTCTTACACAATTCTCGATGATAGACTGCAAACCTTGCAATATCCCTGTATGTGCTAAGACTCAGTTGTCATCTCAAAGCGGGTATCTTTTATCAGATGCCACTGAGTATCACCAATTGGTTGACTCCTTATAATATCTCACTTTTACTAGACCAGACATTGCCTATGTTGTTCATCATGTTGCTCAGTTCATGAGCCAACCTCGTACGTACCACCTTATAGCCGCCAAGCGAATCCTTCGGTACCTAAACGAGACTCTGAAGTTTGGCCTCTTTTTTTAGCATAGTGCTACCCTACTCCCTTAACCCTCAAGGCTTATTTTGACGTTGATTGGCCAGGTTGCCCTGACTCCCATCGCTCTACACTGACTTCTGTTTTTCTTTGGCTCGAATTTGATCTCTTGGACCGCCAAAAAACAATACACTGTCTCTTGTCAAGTGCCGAAACTGAGTACCGATCCCTTAACTGTTTGTGTTGAATCCACATGGGTACTTCATCTGCTCCAGGAGTTGCAAATTCCCATATCCGCGCCTACCACCTTATTTTATAATAATCTTAACACTACATATATGGCCTCAAATCCTGTATTCCACGCTCGAACTAAGTATATTGAACCGGATTATCATTTTTTTTGGGAACACATTCTTATTGGCACACACCGAGTTCAATTTGTTCCTTCTACTGACCAACTCGCAAACATATTTACCAAGGGACTTCACAAGACACGTTTTCATCTTCTACGAACCAACCTCATCTCCCTATGCTAGCCGAGTTTATGGGGGAGTATCAAACCTCTCTTTATTTTTATAATAATTAGTCTGTACCCTACAGGCACAAATCTGTAGTCTTTATTTTACAGTTACAAATCTTTATTATTATTTTAATCATTTCATATTAATATAGGTATTTAGGAACAATTACAAAATATGTATTCCTATATAAATAGAATCATTCTCTATAATGGAAAAACATTGATTCTTGATTTCTTACAGTTGCAACCCAATGGGCCCAACTCACTCTCAAAAGACACTTTGTAAGAGGATTGTCCTAAATTTTATATATAGCTCAAGATCAAGTAACACCAACAATGTGGGATTCAACACCTTTAAAAGAGAAACCGAGCATGTACAAATTCAGTACAGTTTTATGAGTAAAAATGTAATTGATGCAAAGGGCATTGGCAAGGTCATTTATTGTCAATGTTCCCATAATGTTTTGAGATAAGTTATGAGCAATTGCAGCAACAATAAACATCAGCTTTAGAAATGTTTGACGCTACAACATTCAGCAATTTACACAAGTAACTTTCTTCATAAAATACATTTTGATTTAAAAATGAGCTTCAAGTCTGTTGCTTTATGAAGGAAATGGGATAACACGTAAAAATAGGTCTTTTATAACCGATCTTTATTCACTTTTGGAGAGTCTACTTCATTTTAATGAGAATAATTCGAGCAAGAGGGAAAGGAAACATAATTCAAGAATACAAATTTTTCCATGGCATGGTTATACATTGAGCATGTTCGCAATATCTAATCTTCCTTTGCTCCCAAACATCACAAACTGCAACCTACATCTTCTCTCTCTCATTTTTTTTCTACACATAAATATTTAGGCGCATTTGATAACACAATTAAACACTTAAAACTGAATGCATTACGTACTTATGAAATTAAGTACGTTTGATAAAAAAATTAAACAATCACTTAAAAAATAAACATCACTTAAAAAATTGTTTAAAATTTTAAGTAATGTGCGATTCACTTAATTTTTTAGCGCTTATCACTTAATACACTAGAATATCTAATTATTACAACCAATATTTTACAGCAATATTGTAAAATCTCAAAAAAAAATAAAAAATTATATACAAAAAATTATAGATGGAGAAAATTTTAAATAGAGAAAAAAATAGAGAGAAAATATTTTAGAAAAATAGAACTATAAAAATTATTTTAAAAATAAAAATTACAAAAATATTTTTTTTTTTGATGTTAAAAGTATTAAAACATTGAATACTTAATATATTCAACACTTAACGCTACGTTTAGTAGCTGGAGTGAAATGAGTGTGATATTAGAATGAATGTGGTATTGGAATGGAATGACCATTACCATTCCTATATTTGATGACAAACATGATTAAACATGATATTGGAATGACTATTACCATTCCTACGTTTGGTTACATAATACATTAAACATGGTATTGGAATGACTATTACTATTTCTACGTTTGGTTATAGAATACATTAAACATGGTATTGGAATGACCGATAAATAAAAATAAAACAATATTATTAAATATTTGAACATTTTAGAACAAAATTTTGGGAACATAACAGAATTATTCAAAGACACTAAACAAATGTCACCTAGGTTATCCTTTAACTCGACAAACTAAAGGGTTTGGAAGTACTTTCGTATTTCTGTTTCCCTTTTTTCTGTTCCTAAAAAAACTTATAACTGAAACAAAAAAAAAAGAAAAAAAAAAAGAATGATTTACTTATGTTCTGATTCCAGGATTTTGTTATAAAAATTTGAGAATAGAATAGAACAAATTTTTCCCTATTTTACTCATTCTGTTCCATTCATTTTGTTAACAGATTTAAGATATAGAAACACCAAACCCCATTTATGCCTCACTTGTTTAGTGTTTTTGTTCTCATAAATTTGAGAATACAAATAAACATATGGGGGAAAAGTTGTTTATTCCGAGTTTTAGATCTATGTTCTAGATTTTCTGGGAACAAAAACAGAAATCTGGGAACATATTTTGGTTTAACATATTTTGGTTTTTATTCCCAGATTTTTGTTTTTGTTCCCAGATTTCTGTTTTTGTTTTTGTTCCCAGATTTCTGTTTTTGTACCCATATTTCTATTTTTGTTTTGTTTCCAGATTTCTGTTTTCGTTCCCCGATTTCTGTTTCTGTTTTTATTCCTAGATTTCGTTCCCATATTTTTGTTTCCGTTCCATGTTTTCTGGGAACAGAAACATGAAAGCAACACCACTATATTTTTGTTTCTGTTTCCAGAATTTTATTTTTTGTTGTGAAAAATACAGAAACAGAAGTATATGCTCTTCTTCTTACATAATACCTCATTTCATTTGGGATTCAGTAATCCTAAGATTACCTAATACCTCATTTTATTTGGGATTGATTAATCCCATGAGTTGTGGGATTAGTCATTACTTGGGAATGAGAATGAAAATCAATCACACCAACCAAACATAGGAATAGAATGGTCATTTCCAACTTTATTTTAATCCCAAGATGAATCCTATGTACCAAACATGACCTAATAAATTCAACACTTATAATTTCAGCATTTGAAATTTAAATGGTTATCAAACATGGTCTTAGATTCCATTCATGCTATGCAACTTACATACATGCAAAGTGTTGAATCCCACATCGCTTGAGTTACCTGATCTTGAACTATATATAAAGTCTAGGGCAATCCTCATCTTACAAGGCGTTTTTTGAGAGTGAGATAGGCCCATTGGGTTCTCTACACAAAGTAAGAGTAACGATGAGAAGTGGAAGAAAGAGGCTTACATTCCTGTGACATGACAAACAGCGTTGTTATTGAATGAGCAGTCACAAGTGACATTGCTATAAGCACCAGGACCACGGGTCACATTGAAACGTCCACCCCCGCTGCAAGAATGCTGACTAACAGTCCAGTATCTGTTCTGAAGACTCGAAGATATTGTTTGAAGAACTCGTACTGCAACAACAGAGGTTCGTGAAATTGGTAAGTACAATACATAATAAAAGAAGAGAAAAAAATAATACTAAACTGTATCAATATATGCAGAAAGTTTTGTGATATCAAGAATAACCAACTCATTAAATCAGCTAGAGCCTAGAAGCTCATGGGAAACTATTTTCTTGACATCTAATCAATTTATCTCTTAGAATAACTGAAATACAACATTTGAAAAGTGCAAGATAGAAGTTGGTTCCTACAGATAAAGAGGTGAAATTAATCACTTTCTCGACATAGCACCAAAAAGGAAGTAGAAAAAAAAGTTCTAAAAAAGAAATGCCAGTTTCGAGTCGAGGAAAATGTAGAGAATTTTATTTGCCATCCTTTGTAATTGAAGGAGAATCTCTACTTAGTGTTGGACTAAATTTAACCGCGAAAAAGTTACTCAGTTTATCCCACATCAAATGTGAAAGGGACTATTGGTCAAGTTATAAGTGTGAGAGAAAGGTTCACTGAGCTACCTTTTAGGGTTGAGAAGGATCCAAGACTACCCTACACTGGTATCAGGGCACATATTACAACAACTCTAAACCAATAGCCATAATGTTGAGGGTTAACCGACTAAAGCACCGATGTGTAAGGGAGAGATTATTGGGTTTATCCCACATCGGATGTGAAAGGGACCGGTGGTCAAGTTATAGTGTGAGAGAAAGTCTCACCTCATGAGTTAGCTTTTGGGGTAAGTGAGTATGGTATTGTTAGAAAGGAAAAATAAAAATATTTACACTCTTTTACAGTTAAATTTAGTCCTGCAAAAGTCAAGAAAAAAGAAATCGAGTGAAGAATCCTTATCCAGACACGTGACAAGGAGCATATAGAAAAAGAAAAGTATTTGATCACGAGTCCTTAATATTATTATCTCATTTAGACAAGTCAAAAAAATTTAGGGTGTTTATGTGGCAAGTCCTTTATATTATCCTTAATTTTTATACGCAATTGCAACTTGTGTTTTAGCCATGCGCATTAAAAATAGGCGGAGGCTTAATACATGCGCTGCACTCTCGTAATTATATATATCTAACTTATGTGTAAAATATTTACTAGATGTAACAAATATTGCATAGGTAAATGTAACATATATTAGATGAAATAATATAATGGCTTGTATATCTTTATTGATAATAATATACACTATTTATATAACTGGAGAGAGGAATTACAAAAGGAAACAATATTAAAATATGGAAACAATACAATGAAAAGGAAACAATTTAAATACTAATTAAATAAGGAAATCATATTATTGGAAATTGGTAGTAGGTGAACTCGGTCCGGTGGGTCAACTCAGTGACTTGGGGTATACTCTAACAACATAGTTACATATAATTTATAACATGTAACAAATATTACATAGGTACATATAACTAATATTACACAGGTGTGAGCACATGAGAGACTAATACACAAGTAAAAACCAATTTAAGCAACCAAATTAAAACTTATGTTTTAAATGGAACTAATAACATATTACATCTGCTATTTGGGAATAATCACTAATTATTCCAAAAATTTAACGATCTGGTGTGATTTATTCTTTTTGACGTGTACAAGTTGGTACATGGATTCAGCGTATGTTGTTATTCAACAAATCACCATAATCTTAAACACGTTGACTCCAAATAATTTTAATTGACGACATCAAGAACTACATGCTTATCCTAATATTAATGATAAATAACTGCAATAAACAAAAGATGAGATGAACCCCATAGTCAAACAGCAGTTGGTTGTCCATTTTTAGTTAATATCAACTAAAAAGAGGGATGCAACTTTTTGCGACTTTCAAAGTCAACGACAAAAAAAAAAAATGCAGATTATGACTTAGCCCTTGCTGAACAATGAACATCAATGGCGGCGTTAATCTCACTCCTGATTTTGTTGACTACTAAATGTTCCAGTATACTAAACACCCAAGAAGTTAATTCGGTTAGCAAGGGGGTGTGTTTCTTTTTTCTTGTCAATTGACTTTTGCACTTGAATTGGGGAGTAAATCCTCATAGGTAGATCCAAGTCCATGGCCTATTTGGGGTTCACTTGGAGCTTTGGCAACCACCGTAGGAGGTGTGATGTACATGCACCCATTTCAACGGGTGCAACATTTTTCAGTTTGGACCTCATCTTTCTCTTATATACCATGTTCGTATGGTGGCATGATGTTTTTAAAATTTTCCGAGGGGATGAATAGTCGAGGTGCACGTAAACTAATCCTTAAAATTGTCGGGTGAGATAATTAGTTTAAGTGCATGAAAACTTAATCTGGACACATCTTACCATTAAAAAAATAAAAAAAAATACCAACAAAATTTTTTAGAGAGAGAGATCTAGGACTACAAAATATTTTAGAGAGAGAGTCAAGGACTCGGTAATCACACAACCAATGAACAAATCAAACCTAATATTATTCGACATGAAATGAAAATCGATCGAAACTAACATTATTTGATGCGGGAAAAATTCCCGTTTCTATATTTAGCTTTCTAAGGGAAGCCAAAAGGATGTAACTCCCAACTAAATAACAACAAAGTGGGAAGCCAAAATGATGTAACTCCAAAAAAAATAACAAAGTGGGAGATGACTAAGTCTATAATAAATAAGGGAAGGTACAGTCAGTCTTTTGCCTAGTAGCTTAAAATAGACTAACTTATTCTCACACCAGAAATTCTTTGACTGACACCACACTTGTGTTCCCTTAAAGGCGATTTTGCAGGTTAAAGTTGTCGGTTTTGCAGGTTAAAGTTGTAGGTTGCGGAGATCTTTGGCACATGGCGGAACCTCTGCACGTGCAGGTATTTTTTGGCAACATCATTATTCAACATGAAAACGAAAATCGATCGGAAGAGAAGGAGTGAAAGAGAAACTAGCACCGTTCATGAAATTTCAAACTGAAGAAAGGCAAAACCACGACCAGAGATTAATCAGGAGAAGACAGGTTAAATTTGACTGAATCATGACAAAGCAACACAAAATTAACTTCGAAACAAGTAATTGAACGAACTAAAACTCCAGCACTCAATTCAGACTCATTTGCATCAAACGCACACCACTTCGGGGGCAAATACAAGTAGAAATCACCGAATCGCCCCCAAATTTTGAACGATTCAACGCGAGTTTGAATTTCGGAGTTTACCTTCTTCTTCAGGCAAGAGTTGAGCGACAGTTCCCAATTCAGTGAAGCAATTGAAACCGAGAATCACAAATAGGAAGAGAACGAATAATTTCTTCGAAATTCTTGCCGTCGGCGCTGTGAAGGCCAACATATAATCCATTGCTCTCAAATGGAAAACAGCAGAGTCTAAGTATCATACACTCGGAGAGTCGGAACTTCGAGTGGGGGAAAATGAAATATTATATAAAAGAAGATTCACAGAGAGAGAGAGAGATCGACGACGACGACGATCGGTAGTTAGTGCAGAGAAGCCCTGTCAGTAGGAGAAAGAGAGATTTAGGCCCCGTTTGTTTAGTGTTCCCAACCAAACCCAACCCCACCTAACTAAAAAATTATGAGTTTGATTTTTAAGAACACGTTTGGCAAATACAAAACTCAACTCAATCCAACCTAACCCAACCCAAAAAATAGGAATTGATTCTCAAAATGTTAAGAAAATGAGAAACAAAAAAAAACTTTTTTTTTTTTTTCCCCAAAAAACTCAACCTAAAGTTCTCAACTCCGGCCACCGTTCGACGACCACCTACCGTTGGTCACCATCCACCGCCGCCGTCAGGCGACCATCACCGGACACCGTGCGTCGCCGTCTGTCCGCCGCTGCCGGCCACCACCGCCGTCGCCGGCGTCCGACCATCCGGCCATCATCTAACACCACCGCCGGCTAACCGTCGCCAACAGCCGCCAAACACAAAAAAAAAAATTCAAAAAAAAAAATTTAATTTTAGGATAAAATCGTTACCAAACATATTTTGTTCTCAGTATAAAACAAAAATTGTCGTTACCAAACGCAATTCTCTTCCTAAAATTCTCAATTCCACCCAATTCAACTCAACCCAACTCATTCCAGTTGGGTTCAGAAAAGTGAAAACACTAACCAAACACCACCTTAAATTACGCCCCGTCATCAACTGATTTGACTCTTGAACGTACATCTCCAAAATATCGGTAAATTACAATTTTTTTTTTTTTGTCTAAAATATGAAATCTATGTTCTCATGGACCCTGGAAGTTTATCATATTGCATATTTGATCTCTTACACGAGTTGTTCACCAAATAAATAGTATTTTTTTAAAAAAAAAATTGAAACCGTGTCTTTTTCAATTATTTTACACAACACAGGCTACCTGGGATTGGTAACCCCATGTACTTAAACCATGTATAACTTTATTAATAAAATATTATTAAAGTGCAAAAGTGAACTTACACCAAAAGTTTAGGGATGTAAAATGTAATTTAACCGAGAAAACAAAAAGATGAAAAATTAAATAAAGTGGCCCGTGGACAAGAAATTAATGCCTATGGTAGTGCATAAAGGTAGGTGTTAGATTCAGACAATAGCTTGGTCAAAAATCTCAACCCTGATCAAGTGTGCATGCATGGCTGCTTATAAAGGAAGGAAAATTACACTTTTTGTCCCTAATGTTTGTATGTGGTTTCTGAGATTTATAAAGTTTCATATTTGGTTCTTTAAGTTTCACTTTCGTTTCAATCTGATCCAATTACGAATTTTGTTGACAAAATTGGACGGAATTTTGCTAGTATGGGAGTATTTTCATCAACTGTCACTTTTAAATTTGATGTGCGTGATTAAGTGGATCATAAGATTTCAAACGTGACACATTTGGTTTGGGCATTCATATTTTAATTCGGCTTCAATTTGGTCTGATTGAAAATATTGTTAAGAAAATCGGATGTAATTCCTTCAATTTGGACCTACGTTTGTTATTTTCTGAGTCTTTCTTCTCTCTTTGAGCTATAAGAAGCTACTTTTATCCAAAATCTATTTTGACGCTTATACATCTATTAATTATCGAGAATAAAACTTTTATCCCTACAATTCAATTAAAATTCTTTAAAAAATTTATAAAATTTATAAAAATTAAAAGGGGCTTCATAATAAATTAATATTTTTAATTGAATTTTTATTAAATATGGGGGTAAAATTTTCTATCCTCCATAATTTAATACTAAATATATAAAAAAATATAAGATATTTATATAAAAAAAAATTAAATTTTTAATTGAATTTTCACTAAAATATATAGAGAGGGATAGGAAAATGGTAAACCCCCCCGCCCAAAAAAAAAAACTAACAGAATTCCGTTCAATTCTCCATCAAATTTTTTTATTAGATCAAATTGAAGTCGAATTGAAACAAGAACTTCTAAATGTGTCACATCGAAAACCTCTAGATCCATCTAAATACCTACTCCAAACTTAAAATTGAAAAAAAAAAAATATCTTTATATTAATAGTACTTAATCCATTTTATTAATGAAATTTGCGGTTGGACTGGATTGAAATGAAACTGGAACTTGACAGACCAAATGAACAACTTTACAAACCTCAAGAACCACATAACATCCGCTCCAAACTTTAGGACAACAAATGCAATTTTCCCTAAAATTAAAAAAACCAAAGATTTCCTAATAGAAAACATTGGGCATGATTAGTCTAAAGTGCGGAAAAGTTAAGGGTTGAAAACGACTATAAATAAACAATCGAAACTTGGAATTATCATTAAAGTTGGTGGTTGGATTGGATAACGTTGTCGTTTTGGTTCACGTCAATACATAGCCAGCCAGCCAGCCAGCCAGGCTGCAATAATTGAAAGAAAAGTCGACTCCCAAAAAAACATGTCCCACCAATGTTGTCCACTTGTCCTTTCCTAAACCATGTCCATGTCCCACTCCCATCAATGTCGTACAAGAGGGAAAATCATACTTTTGGTCAAGTGTACTACCAAAAAAGAAAATATTTTTGGTCAAGTACGTTTTTTTTTTTTGTTTTTTTTTTTTTTTTTTTAAAAAAAAACTTTATCATTCTACATTTAATCTTTTAAATTCTACAGGTCTTTTAATTTTGAAAAATTAAAATTATAATTGATGATTTAAAAAAAAAAAATGAATTGTACTCTACACTTGACATTTTATTATCATTTTATCACTCCACTAAATGTATATTATTTTCTCCTAGTAATGATTTAATATTTTCTATCCAATTCTTCAGAGGAATTTTTGAAAAATAATTTAAATTTTGTAGAGTGATATATAGAATGATAGAAATATCACGGTAGAAGACCACATGTTGAGCATAACCAATTTATGAGATTTAAACAAATGAAAAACTGAAATTATCAAAATTACAATTTAATAAATCTCAGAATCCACACATAGACAATTACCCTACACTTTAGGGACCAAAATTATAAATTTCCCAAAGTTCATTATATCCGGATCATAGAAGTCACAATAAATAAACAATAAATTAGGACATATTTTACATTTGAAACACTTTTGATTCATGAATTAAATATTTAAGGGCCAAAATTAAATGATTTCAGGAGACATTTTTTCAACCCTTTGATTAGATCCAATGGCTGAGATCATATAACTCTCAATAAAAAAATAAAATTTGATTTAAATCTAACAGTTGAAATTAACAACATTTCAAATCGTTACAATTTTATGTCATATAATATCTTTAATAAACTAACAACGTATCCAAAAAATATCTCACACAAATCTATATAATAAATTAAGATATTAATTTTTTTTTGAAGAGCCATAAAAATTCACACTCTCATTTCTAAGATGATTAAATTAAATAATTTTTTAACCCTTTAAATTCCACATGTATAATTAATTGGTCATTTTTTGTACACATACAATTTAGACATTTGATATAGTACCTTTAATCATAGTATATATATATATATATATATATATTGAACATTTGACACTTGTGGATACATTATAATTAATCTGAAACACCTTAAGTATTTAAGAAAAAATAATTAAATATTATTCATGACAACGTACAAGGGATTAGGGCTAGAGTTGGTACAAATATTAAACCTCAGTCAAAAACTTTAAGCCTAATTGAGTACGTGCATGCATGCTTGTAGTAATATCGACTTTTTTTTTTTTTTTTTAAATTTTAACCCTTTTCTTCCATTTTGATTTTTCCTTCATTTTCTTTTTTTTTCTTTCTCTTTATCTATTTTTGTATTTTTTGAAAATTAAATAAAATAAAAAACAAAGTAAAATATAAAATAAAATATAAAATTTTTATGGGGCGATAAAAATATCGTGTCTATAACGACAAACCCAATCGACTATTTTTCGAATGAAAAATCAGAAGAAAATATTACAACACGGTCTAAACCATCCTTGATATAAGTTTGTTTCCTCATGTTAGGTTTTCACTAGTTTCGGCCACTCGAGTCTAAGTATACGCGGTTAAAGTAAGAAAAAAGAAGTTTTAATTGATAATAATTACTTTAAACTCTTTTTTCTCTTCCTCCTCTCTTATAGCTTTATAAATCCTAAAAAGCCCATAATACCCTGACTTAAGTGGAACATGATAATTTTCATCCAATTGGTTAACGATGTTAGACGTTATTCCTGATTTGGAACAAAATTAGAATATTAGGGAATGAAAAAAATGTAAATTAAAATCACGGGGATCAATCCAAAATTTGAGTAAAACTTTGGGGACAATTGGAGTAAAAAACCCTATCATTTTGAATAAATATCTCATTCTTTACTTGTACAAGTCTAAGTCTTTGTTTGCTACATTCAATCTTCAGCCACATGAAAATTCAAAAGATATTATTTTTGCACATTACTCCCTAATATTTTATATTTTTATCCAATTCAATGACAAGTACAATCAATGTAAACTTTTATGTGTAAAGTGCATTTTAACCTTCTCATGTTTCATTTGCAAATGGTCTTAGGCAATAAAAATAACCCTAACTATGCAAAAAATATAAAAATTAAAGTGCAAATTAAACTTACGCCCAAAATTTAAGGATACAAAGATCAATTAAAGAAAGATAAAATATAAAATTTCAATTATCATGTGAACAAGACATTCGTATTTAATTTTTCTTTGGGCCCTGAGCCTAACATTTTTGTTTTTGGTAGGCAATTGGTCGTATATAATAATATTAGAAAATGAGTGGAAGAGTCTATTTATAACTTAGTAAATATGTATTTAGTCTCTCTTGAAAGGTATAGAGTTTAACTCTTTTTTCTAACCTATGTACTAAAAAAGCAAGAAGAAGATTACAAAAATTATAACCTAGTGGATATCTAGTTTACAAGAGGAAGAGTTTACTTTACTACAAAGGAACAAACATTACCACTTTACCTTACAAGACCTCAAAAAACTTTCAAAATTAATCTTCAAGACTCAAATTAGACATATTTTATATTTGAGACATTTTGACTGTTGGATTAAATATTTAAGGACCAAGATTAAACGATTGAAGGAGATAATTTCAATACTTGAATTAGATCCAGATCATAGAACTAACAATAAATCTATTATATAAAACATGATGATTTTTGCTGATTAGGACATTTTTTAGAGAGAAATTTTGTTTGGGACATTTGGTGACATAGGTTAAGGACTATGTAAGGAAATTAGATATGCCTAAAAGGAAATATGGCTAATATAATATTAATTAATTATATATTAGTTAATTTTATATACTCATGAAATTAACTTGTATCATTATATACTCAAGTTAGGCATGGACTAAAAATATTTTATAAGGACATATATATTAATTAGGAACCCCGAACGACATTAATTTCATACTTTGTGTATGCATGAGGACACTTGTAGGTATACAAAAAAGAAAATATACAATTGGTCGAGAGTGTGGAAATTTTAGTGTTGAAAACGACTGAAACTTGGATTTTTATCATTAAAGTGGTGGTTAGATTGCGTAATTCATATCTCATAACTTTGTCTGAATGAAATGTGGAATCTGAATTAAAATCATTATGAAGTCAAGTCTTCAAACATCTAATCTCTCTCTCTTTCAATAATTGAAAGAAAAAGCAAATTAATAGGTTAAATTACACATAGGACCATGAAAGTTTACATCTGATTACATTTTCTATCTTAAACTTTAAATTACATGGTATACTTTGAACCCTAAAATTTGTGAGGGATAATGACCTTTTTAATTTCTGACAAAATAGTTTGGGTGTTGAATTGACTCCTCACATTTGAAAGTCAACACATTTAATCCTTCACATTTGATTTTCGTTTCAAATTGGCCCCAGAGCAAAATTCTGTTAAGTCAAAGTAACAGTCAATATTTGATTAAAGACATTTTGGTCATTTTACTATTCCAACGGTTTTCTCTCCCCTTTATCCTCTAATTCGCTATTGGCAAGCTATAAATATGCTTTCCAACCCATGTTTATTATTTATTCTCTCTATTTCCATCCTAAATATTTTTTCTCTTTTTTTTATTTGTCGAACAAAAAACATATCAACAAGTTTATAATTGTAGGAGGAAAGCAAAAATAATAAGCTTCCTAGACATTAAACCAAATTCATTGAACACGTTATTCATCTTTGAACTCCCAAAAAAAAAAAAAAAAAAAGAAAACCACCACCAAACAGAACTTAAATGAACTGGGAATTAAACTAAATTCATCACCAAATAATATATTCATTCATCACCAAACAAATTAAACAACCAACCAAATAATGTACTCGTCAAATATATGCATCGATAAAAAAGAAAAAAGAAAAAAAGAAAAAAATGCAAACAAACAAACAAACAGCTCCAAACAGCAGCCAAAAAAAAAAAAAACCTCCAGAACATCTATGAACACCGGAATAGGTCCATCCATCCACCCGTCCATCCATCCATGGTCCAAAAACAGAACAGCAGCAGCAGCAACAAAACATGTTCGGAAAAAAAAAAAAAACAGCAGCAGAAAATATTTCTTTGAACAGCTCCAAAAAAAATATTTGTGTATAACTATGTATATATTCAAAAACACATTCAGAACTGCTTTAAATTTTTGATAACAAGTGTTGAGGCAAGAAACATTCAAAATTGGGGCATTTGAAGATAGTTCAATGGATCCCCATGTTCAATAGGGTGAATAACATGAGAACCAACAATATAAATCAACCCTTCTTTACAAAACCACTCAATATTCATGGACTCATTAGATTTTACTAGGGATGCCTCTGGTTTGGTTTCGGTCCGATTTCATATAAAACCAAAAGCAAAACTATTAGAAATATATCAAACCAAAATCGCAACCAAAACCGTTGGTTTTTTTTACACGGTTTTAAAACGAACCATCTATTTTTATACAAAACCAAAATTACGAAACCGCAAAACCATTTAAGATTTTTCAATTTTATAAAAATCAAAACCAAAACTAAAACCGCGAAATTGCGGACCGTTGTTTTATATATATATAAATTCTAAAAAAAAAAATCAAATAACAAAATAACTATAATTAAAGTTTCTAACCCGTAACCATAATTAAAGTTTCTAACTAGTAACCATAATTAAAGGAATGGGGGAATGACTGGAAATCACTAATCAAAAATGAAACCCTAAGTCCATTTGCACATATATATAATAAGAGAGATGAAAGTGTAAATAAAAAAAATACATATAGTAGGGATAAACTATAAATATATAAAAAAATAAGGGTATATTTGTAATAAAAATATATCTAAAATATCAGCTTCGCGGTTTGATTTCGTGGTTCGGTTTCTCGTTTTCGATCTCAAAACCAAAACCAAAACCAAAAAATTCATTATCTCAATTTGTGAATTCAATTTCTAACCACATAGGAGGACATAATTGGAGGGGGTGAGAGAAGGTTAGGAGTGGCTGCTACCCCCTCAAAGTTCCGAAAAAAAGTTCATATCATATTATTTATGCTTTAATTTCTAAAAGTTATATACATTTTATTGCCTCAAAAATTATTTTTTAATAATTCTTGTCATATTTCATTGATTAGTTAATAGGTAGTCTTTTTTTTTTTCTTTTTTTTTTTTTTTTTTTTTTAATATAGGCTTAATGACACTTTGTCCCTCTGTGATATGACCGAATTATACTTTACACATGTGATATTTTCTTCATCAATTATCCTATGTGATTCAGAATTAAGTACAACAGTTAAATAGTTACCAGAATTTTGCAAAATAATAAATTTACACTCATACCTGATTGATTTGGGAGAATAAAGGAAAGTAAAAAAAGAGATAAATAGATATTATTCGACTCGATCCAATCCGGAGATATAACTGTCAATTAATATTAAATGATTTATTAATTTTGTCAGATTTATTAATTTTGTCTTCTTTCAGGTTGGACAATTAACTTTAAATAAAAAGTGTAATTGTTACAGTTTAGTATGAATTACAAGGAGTTAAATGCTTACAGAAACATTACAAACGTATGAAGTACAATTTGGGCAAAATACTATTAACCCAAATTTATATTTTGCTTTAGATAATCAAAATCTTGTCTGTCAGTTGAAGAAGCCTGTTATATATCTCGCAAAACTCTCACTAAAATATCATCAAAAAATGATTAAATATTTTTGAATAAAGTTATCACTTGAAAAGTCCAAGGAACAACTAGAGTTGACCTTAATAGTAACATTAGTCGATTAATATTCTAAAGTCTTTGTGGAATACATGTGAAATTGATCACACATTTTCACTACGTACAAGTTCGTATTTAAAGGTTGATAGAGCCAATCTTTTTAAATAAAAGAGCATTTCTAAATTATCGTACAAGATAAAATGAAGAGACCATTTCTAACTCCCTAAATTAAGAGCCAGGAATTAATTACGTAACTTCTACTAGTTATACGCATGCATGAAGAACCTTAAGATTTTGGAACTCCTAAAAGGATACCAAGACCAAGTCAAGCATCCCCCAAGACTCAAAGTCCAAGCACACGACTATGACCATGACTCGGACCTGGACCCAGGCCCAAGCCCCAGCCTGGCCCTGACTAGAGGTCAGTCGGTCTGCTGCAGGGCACGTGCGCGCGCGTGACCTCATTTATGTTATAGATTTTCACTTACTTTCTGTTTACATCAGTTGAAACGCCATAAGGGTCTTATTTTTAAGAGGTAACCTAAGTATTAATAAATGAATTTTCATATTCTTCAGTGACCAATGTGGTATAACCCACATGAGACATCTATCAACAACTTTATTTGTGTACTTTAAAAGATCAATTTTAATTCACCTCTAAATGATTTTTATAAATAAATATACCGCATTCATTTTCTCACAAAGGAGAATATATTGGTATATTTATATGTCCCAATTTAAGAATGAATCCTACAAATAATTGGGTCATAAAATACTCAAAAAATATTTTTATATAACAGTCCCTCATATGAATGAATATTGATTAGATAAACATGCGTATGTGTTGAATCCAAGGTTTCAATGAACAATTAAATATTGATATTTTTTGTGGAACTAATGATTTTATCAAGTATTTCAAATTTATAAGTTCTAGGCATGTGATTAAGAAGAAGACCTAATGAAAAAAACATAAAGGGTGCAAGATGGATGTCATGAAGATATGAAGAGTTTTGAAAACCTTGAAAAAAATAAGTGAAAACAACTTTACTTATATACTCTTAATGCGACCCAAATTAGGATCATATACGACACTTTAAATGAGTTAATCATATGTGTGTCATGATAAGTTTAAGACCCTAAAATGAAATATTGTATGTGCTTCTTATGTGAAATGAAATTGATAATTGATCTAATTGGAAAATATGTTTTAAAGTATGAAAATTTGTAATTTCGGGTCAATTTGATCAACCGACACTACAACAAAATTGTCTATTGGGGTACAAAAAATTGTCGCGACAGAGTTCCTATTGCAACACTTGGACTTTTTGAGACATTTGGACTGATACCCCATAAAAAGTCGTCCCAATATGTTATAAGGGCACAATATATTGCCCTTTTTGTTTGAACTTGTTAAGGTAATAATAAGTGTCCTATAAGATAGTTATTATGATACTATTTATTGTCTTTATAACATTTTATATTTTTTAAAATATATATATATATATATATATATATATATATATATATTAGGGCACTACAAAATTATCAAAGAGAACCAACATATAAAGACACTATTTAACGTCTCAATATAAACTATTGCGACAGTATATGATGCCCTAATAACTATCTTATATGACTCTTTTTAGTGTTCCAATAGACTTTATTTATTTTATAAGACAATTTTTAGTATCTCAAAAGGTATCTAATTTTTTTTATAATTTAAAATTATTTTAAAATATCAAAATATTCTAAATCCAAACAATAAAAACTAAAAATTCCTAACAATACAAAATACATAAAGAACCCAAATTTTTGCATTAAAAAGAGGAAATTAAAGCCTCCAGATATACACAAAATGGGGAAGACCAACTTAACTAAAGAAAACCATCCTCTAACAATGAGGAATAAATCATAAAGCATTACTCATTAACCAAAAAATAATATCAACTTATTTTTGTTCTCCAATACAAGATTCATAAATTAAAAACTTCATGCTACCAAAATAAGATTCACAAAATAAAAACTTTTACAACAAAAATACATCTCTAAAGTTTGATGCTTCATAACATTTGTTTTCATCCGTACATTCAGTCTTCATCTAAAGAAACCTATATAAACAAAACATATACATAAAGAATCAATAAGTTGTAGCTCTTGATAATATTCAACAAAATTTATAATATTCGAGACAAACATACCAAAGACAATGGCCATGCGATAGGTGTTCTAATAGAATCACCAATTGTTTCGAAAAGTTCATAAGGTCTAATTAGACATTCATCCTATTTGACTGAGACTTGGACATTTACTTCACACCAATTGAGTCCTAATTTTTCTTTGCCTACTTGTGTCGATGAGTCTATACTATGAACATAACATTTCACCATAATTTTCATTGTGTTTGTTATGCTTTTCAATAATACTAACGCCTCACTCTACATTGTCCATTTCAATAATGAAAAACAAAACAAATAATAATGTAATGTTAAAACAAAACAAAACAGTTCCCAAAAAGATAATTTTTCCATATATTTGAAGCCAAAACATAATTTTTAAGAACAGACTGTACAAGAGGAAGACGATCAGAGTGAGCCAGAATCCCATTCAGTGTTGGCTCTAAATATCTCGGTATAAATTGACTTTTTACTTATCATGCGCCCCCCCCCCCCCCCCCCAAAAAAAAAAAAACAAAAAAAAAAACCCAAACATCTTTCTTGGGATCTTGTCTACAAATGTGGCATTAACAGTTTCTCTAGTTATTTAGACTCTTATAAACTTACCATGAATTTTAATGGAGATATCTTACTTGTACAGAAGGATCCTTTAGGTTGAGGGCATTACCAGAACTTGAATTGCACTTTAAACTTTCATAGCATGGAATATAGTATGTCTGTCACTTTTTTTTTTGGATATCTAAAACCTACTTGAAAGAATATTAAGAACCTTTTAGTGGCTTCTTCCAAGTTCAATCCTTCCATGAACATTAACGTACATGAAAAGTTCTGTTTCTAGGAACAAATTGTTTTGAACTTTCTGGATCTGTTCCCAAAAATTTCATAATAGTTCCCAAAAAAATTCAGAACAGTTCCCATAATTTTAGTGTGCAGAAACAGATTCAGAAGAAAAAAAATCATTGTTTCAAGTAAGAAATCGTTAATGTTTGAACGATTATGGTGTGCAGAAACAGATTTTTAGACATGATTTCTAGACAAATATTGAATAATTTAATTGCATTCGACCAAATTTTCATGTTCAGGTAACTAGAGGACCCATGATCATAAAGTAAATAGAGAAATCCGAATATGGAGATGTATTGTTGAACGTTAGAATTGAATTTGCGAAAAAAAGAAGAAGAGGAAAATCAGGGATTTAAGCAAGAAATTATTAATGGATGAATAAATATGGCACAGAGAAAAAACTTTTCTTAACAAAATAGCAGTGTAAAGTTTGTAAAAACCAAATATATAAATTACCTGAATTGATCTCCTCTCCATAGTTGGTGTTGAATGCTCTTGATGTTCCACCGGCGTGGTGGGAATGCTAGCCACATTAGTGGAATTACTTGAAAGCCCTTGCGATTGTAAGAACATAGTCTTCAATTGTTCATATTCATTCTTCAACTCTTTACATTGCACTCCCCATGAGATCCAATGAATTCTTATATTCCATTGTCAGCTTATGAGATGCACCACAACTAGGTATATTGCTCCAAATATCAGGAGGAGATACACCTACAATGTCACACCCCACCCCGAATACCCGTCAACCTGGGGTCGGTGTGACATCGACACGACATCACCTGGACATCCAACCAA
The DNA here is from genome assembly GCA_016647705.1 of Eucommia ulmoides. Lineage (NCBI taxonomy): Eukaryota > Viridiplantae > Streptophyta > Magnoliopsida > Garryales > Eucommiaceae > Eucommia > Eucommia ulmoides. The sequence continues at coordinate 7,560,434 of CM028328.1, forward strand.
CTAGAAAATGATAATATGCATACATAAATATACAATAACGTATACAGGCCATATACATCCTCTCATATGGGGGACACACCCGTCCCCGAATATAAGAACAACAAAAATATAATAACCCTGAACCCCTCACGGGTTTGCCTCAGACAGCTCGTCTAAAAAACTCTCACACAACATCATCGCAGGACTCTACCTAGTGCCAATAGGGGATCGACTCTTAAATGCTGCACCTGCGAGTGTACGGTCTTCTTAATAAAAAACATTTTGGATAGATCAAACATAAAACATATAAATGTCACATATCGAACAATAATATAAATATTTCATAATATAAATATATCATACCACAAGGAAAAACTCATTTTTCCTGTCACCACAAAATTAACGTCTATATATATATATATATATATATATCACACCCCAATAAAGCAGTGAAAATCAACTGGAACATTACAGCTAACCATATAGTGTAATGAAATCAGAACAATATATATATACTAACATAAATGAATACGCCAATCCAAATATTTTAAAACGACCCGTCCACGTATTTTAGACCCACTAGTCCAACATCTCAACATGAATATACCAATCCAGTATAAAATAAAGTATATATATTTGCAAATTTATTCAACTGGTTCCTCGTATACGACAAAACACCACATCACTCTCCGACTAGCTATAGGATCGTTTTAACCTCATGATCGGGAGTTACAACAATGCAGTATCACCTGTAGGATTTGCCTTCCTATCAGGACATAACAACGCTCTACCGTAGCAAATAATCAACGCTCTGCAGGACTATGCCTAGTAGGTGAACAACGCTCTGCTGGACTATGGCAAGCAGGTAAACAACGCTCTGTCGGACTATGCCAAGCAGGTGAGTAACGCTCTACTAGACTATGCCAAGCAAGTGAACAACGCTTTGCCGGACTATGCCTAACAGGTGAACAAAACTCTGCCGGAGCAGATAAACACTATGACGTAGTCGGACCCAACACCCATTTTTATCTCAACAACAACCGACTTTATCCACAATCAATTTCCATCTCAACAACAAACGACCCTATCCACAATCAATTTCCATCTCAACAAGAAATGACTCTATCCACAATCAATTTCCATCCCTTTAGAAAAACAATGAAATCCACAATTTCACAAACAGCTAAAATACGCTTGATCCATATAAGTTACAAATTCGTCCAATTTTAGGTAAACACATTTTTCATCATATACATGAAAATAGATTTTGTAATTTACTAGAAGACAGTACACTTATCTAGTTATCCGCTCCGAAGACTTTTACCAACTATTCTCTACTAATACTCCGGTGCCTGCGAACCTAATAGTGATAGGGTCTAAATTAATATTTTATGTAAAAAGAACCTAACCATGCAATGCAGGCCCTAATTTTTGTAATTTCCTATTCCCCGCATTCTATATTACTATTCAACTAGTATTACTCCATTAAAGTTTTACTATATAAATTTTATTTATATGAACGGTTTCAATTTTTATTATCGCCATTTTGACATTTTTGATGCTAGTAATTAAAGTTAACATTCATAAAATATAACGAGAAACGTTACTCGTTCCGAAACGGTTGTTGATTTCCTTTAAAATTTCTTAGTTTATGCTCCTACTTCCACTGCCTCGGCGAGAGATCCACCGCCGCGGCGAACACGTTTCTTCCTTTCTCTGGTTTACCTACTGACGCTCATTTTTCTAGGACGTAGGTCTTCCGCCTAGGCGAACACACTCCTTTTGTTCTGCTTTTGCACACTGACCCTTCTCTGCCGAGGCGAACACCCCTCCGCCTAGGCGAGAATACTTGCCCTATTTTCTGTTTTGCTTACTGATGCTCTACTGCCTAGGTGAGAACCTCTCCGCTTAGGCGAACGATTATCTTTTTCCTACTTCTGCTTCGATCAAACCCACCACCTTTCTCCCTCTTTCTTCTCACCAACTCCTATAACCCTTATATCATCTTCCCATCACCCCATGCACACATAACACACTTAGAACACCAAACATACACCTGTTTGAACACACACCCACATACACGACAGCAAAACGACGACTGCTCACACTCTATTTCTCGTTGACAACGAGTAACTCACATACTACACCAAAATGAAATAGAACACACGCGATCAACCAAATATTACACTGCCGACCAGCCAACCCCACGCACCCATGTTAGATCACACACACACACATACATACACACACACACACACACTGATACACACAATCGGTAGAGAAACAGAATGCGCGCACACATACACACATACACACACACACACACACACACACACACACACACATACCTGTAGCAACCAAAACACACACTCACCGTCTCACACATCCTCGCCGAACAGGACAACGATCAGCACAGAAATACACACTCATGCTAAAGAACCCACCATCACCGGCGATCATGAACACCCGACGACCTCCCCTCCGGTTTTCTCTCTCTCTAATCACTTCTTAATCCTTCACCGCTATCTCTATCTGTATGTGTGTATATATATATATCGATATGTGTGTGTGTTCAAACGTCCGGCCAAGTGGCCCTTTCCTCCTCCCTACATTTTCACTGACTATCTCTCTCTATATATAATATTTAATTTACACCAAACCCCCATTCTTTTTAGTTAAGTTATAAATTAACTCAATTCCAATTTTTAATGTTTTGAAAATTACAATCTGACCCCTAAACTTATAAATCGAATAATAATTAACACCATCCACCACGTTATTTTTAAATGTGCTCAAATGAGACTCAAATTATGCGTATAAGAAAAATCAGGGTCTTACAACCCTTCCCCCTTAAAAGAAATTTCGTCCCGAAATTTTCGTTCAAAGCAATAGGAATTAATTTTTTTTGTCAAAATAGTAATATTTCAAGTTCACACCCGTATGGTCATGTTAATCACACTTTATTCTAGAACAACATCTCCATTCAACCTTTAAACCAACAATACTTGCAACCAATCTCATACGAAACAGATAGCCCGACTGACCGTGAACTGGCTCATGAGACCAAATCATCAACCTCAATATCTACATCAGAACTTCCATAATCTCATAAACATTATATAAATATTACCACAATCCAATGTTAACTATATAAATTTTCGCAATACGTCAAAACCATATAGATACATTTCAAATCACGTCCAAATCATATCAATATCCCTCAAAGCACATAAATATCACCAAACCACAACAATAATAAAAAATACATCAAACGGGTCATCTATAAGAATTCCCTTCATGCCTCCACATTTAATCAAGTCCCTGACAAGGCCACGTGCGTCAATTATGTTTCAATCTACCTAAAAATGCTTCAAACATCTAACCACAAATAAATATGGATCAGAGTACATAAATACGTCTTAACTACAAAAATTCGATACATCACAAAAGTCAATAGTCACTAAATGTAAAATATTATATCAAGAATACATATCAACTTAAGGATAATTCAAATTATCCTTTTCCCATGAAATATCAATGACCCCCACATGCCGACTCCACCTAATGGTAGTAGTGGATCAATACATCTAGTTGAGTTCTTTTTATCAAAATCCATTTCCCAATAAAAATGTAGTCATACCGGACTGCATCCAAATCTCAAAAATTTTCGTTTTCCTACCTCAGTTCAGTCTATTTGATTGGAGTCTTGCACCATTTTCATACAGCGCTTGATACGGTGCCACCTTGATCGTCGAAAAAGGCATCTGTTATTATAAATAAATTCCATCAGCGCCACATAATCATCCCCGCTTCCAGAACATTCCAAAACACAACTCCTTAACATATCCTCCAACGTTTGAATCGCACTTCCCGATTGACCGTTAGTCTTAGCACCCAAAATAGTTTTGGAACCTCGACCAGAACGTCGAAATAAATCTCAGATCTTTATCCGACACTATGGAAACAGGTGCACTATGCAACCTAACAATCTCGTCAATATACAATTGGGCATACGTATCAAGATAATACGGCATCTTATGACCAGGAAATAAGTAGACTTAGTAAGCCTATCTACAATTACTTCAATGGAATTATGTCCATTTCGAATGTGAGGTAATCTCGAAACAAAATTCATCATGCTACGCTCTCATTTCCATTCTGAAATAGGTAAAAGCTACAATAACCTACCTATATGTTGATGCTCGACCTTAACTTGCTAACAAACAAAATACTTGCTAACAAACAAAATACTTGGTAACAAATTTTGCGATTTCCCGTTCCATTCCAATCTACCAATAACGCTCACGCAATCTCGATACATTTTGATACTACCGGGGTGCATTGCGTATATTGAACTATGCACTTCATTTAAGGTATCTTTCATCAAATGGGCATTATTAGAAACACACAATCTATTTTCAATCATTAAGACTTCATCATTATTTATGACACGATAGTCAGCTCTGTGATCATTTTCCACTTCATCTCTAATCTTTTCCCACTAGACATTTGATTTCTGCGCTTCAACAACACGGTCGATTAATGTCAGTTTCAAAGTCAAAATCTCAAACAACGTTGCCATCTGACCAACCGTCCACTAACTCACAAGGGTTTCAATCTCAACGCATAGATTTGTATGAACAACCTAAATGTACGCAACCAAACTTGCCGATTTTCGATTCAAGGCATCCGCTACAACATTGACCTTTCTTGGATAAAAATGGATGGTATAATTACAGTCTTTGATCAATTTTATTCAACGCCTCTGCCTTAAATTTAACTCCTTTTTGAATAAGCAAATATTTTAAACTCTGGTGATCGGTGCATATCCCACAAGTCACATCATATAGGTAAGGTCTCTAAAACTTCAAGGCAATCACAATCACTGCCAATTCCAAAAGTTTCGAATTTTGGTCACACTTTTCAGTCTTTCCCATTAAATCACAGCTTCGACTTTCTTTGGATTCACTTAAATGTTATCTCCCAAGATCACATGTCCCAAACCTACCACTCGATCCAACCAAAATTCATATTTATTGAATTTGACATACAATTGTTTCTTTCGTAACGTTAGCAACACAATCCAGAGATGCTCTGCATGCTCTTCTCTACTCTCGACCGGATTGTCGTTTTCGCCACATCACTGTCTTTGACCTCCAACTGGTGATATCCTAATCGAAAATCTATTTGGAAAAACACCCTGGTCTTCCACAGTTGATCGAACAAATCGTCAATTTTACGAACCGTCTCCTCATTCAATTGTCGGTTACCAACACTCATCCTCAACGTACCTCACTTTTTCTTTACGAATAACACCGGTCCTTCATGGAGAGAAACACCAAGTCTAATATAATTGCGGGTTAACAGATCTTCCAATTTTCTTCAACTCAGTAGGCGCCATATGATAGGGTGGAATTTATATAAGAACAGTTCCTAGAAGTAACTCGATAGTGTTTACTGGCAACCCTGACAATTCTTCTGGGAAATACATCGGGAAAATCCCTAACTATTGAAGTATCCGCCACCTGAACGTTGTTTTGACTGGTGCCCAGCACCTGCGCAAGGTATCCCTAATATCCTTTCTTTAACAACTTTCTGACCTCCTAGACCAAAAATCAAATTGAGTGGGGTAATAATTACATCTCTCAAAAATACAAACTTTGATTCATCTAAGATTCGGAAGGTAATTTCTTTTTGGAACAATCCACCGACAACTTCATATTACTTATACGACACAGACTATGATTATGCGCACTTACTATCAACACCGACTCACAATTCTCGGCTACATTCTACACGTCATTTTCTATTATATTTGTTGTATTTACTAGCGCCACAAACTTTTGCTCTGCCTGCCCGTCAACCTAGAACGTACTACAAAATTTAAATCTCTTTGGAGCAAATTAGAACTAAGTATCGAATTTAATTTTCATACTACAGAACAATCATCTTCCCTAATTCTAATCATACGAACTCTCTCTTCAATATCATTACAAGATTCCCTTAATATTGCCTAGAAGACAGTTTTATACTCATCTTAGATGTCGTTTAATAATCCAACTTCAGGTGTTCTGCTACACTATCTATTGTTTTAACGACTAAAATATTAAGTGCTACCGATAGTAAATCTCAACGTCAAGTAATATGAATATGATTGTTACTCAGTTTTAATCTAACTTTCCCAACTACGAGTGCCCCCATAATCGCGATCTACCCATTACCACTACCAACAACACAACACCATCCGAACTACCAAATGGCAATATCACAACTTCGTCGCATCCACTAATTGCCAACAAAACAACCAACCAAGCAAGATGCCAATGCATTAACTAATGTAATGACATAACTATCCCTCACGTGCTTAACTCACCTATCGACACCCTATCTCATGTCCTCTATTGACTAGATGACTGGCACATCTTCCTATCTCATGGTCTCTATTGACAACAACTAGTAAGTCTACAGAACTTATAACCTAGGCTCTGATACCACAAATTGTCACACCCCACCCCGGACAACCGTCACCCTGGGGCCGATGTAACATTGACACGACATCACTTGGACATCCAACCAACTAGAAAACAACAATATGCATACATAAATATACAACCACGTATATAGGCCATATACATCCTCTCATATAGGGGATACACGCATCCCCGAATATAAGAACAACAAAGATATAATAATCCTGAACCCCTCACGGGTTCGCCTCAGATAGTTCGTCTCAAAAACTTCCACACGACATCATCGCGGGACTCTACCTAGTGCCAGTAAGGGACCGATTCCTAAATGCTGCACCTGCGAGTGTACTGTTTTTTTAATAAAAACATTTTGAATGGATCAAGCATAAAACATATAAATGTCACATATCGAACAATAATATAAATATCTAATAATATAAATATCTCATACCACAAGGCAAACCTCATTTTTTCTGTCACCAAAGAATCAACGTTTATATATATATATCACACCCCAACAAAGTAATGAAAATCAACCGGAATATTACAACTAACTATATAGTGTAATGAAATCAGAACAATAGATATATACTAACATAAATGAATACGCCAATCCAAATATTTTAAAACGACCCATCCACGTATTTTAGACCCACTAGTCCAACGTCTCAAGATGAATATACCAATCTAGTATAAAATAAAGTATATATATTTGCAAATTTATTCAACCGGTTCCTCGTATATGACAAAACACTACATCACCCTCCGACTAGCCAAAGGATCTTGTAACCTCACGATCGGAAGTTGCAACGGTACCATATCACCCGTAGGATTTGCCTTCCTAGCGGGACATAACAAGGCTCTGCCGTAGCAGATAATCAACGCTCCACAGGACTATACCTAGTAGGTGAACAACGCTCTGCCGGACTATGCCAAGCAAGTGAACAACGCTCTGCCAGACTATGCCAAGCAGGTGAGCAACGCTCTATTGGACTATGCCAAACAGGTGAACAATGCTCTACCAGATTATGCCTAGCAGGTGAATAACACTCTGCCGGAGCAGATAAACACTATGGCGTAGTCGGAGCCAACACCCATTTTCATCTCAACAACAACCGACTTTATCCACAATCAATTTCCATCTCAACAACAAACGACCCTATCCACAATCAATTTCCATCTCAACAAGAAATGACTCTATCCACAATCAATTTCCATCCCTTTAGAAAAACAATGAAATCCACAATTTCACAAACACCTAAAATACGCTTGATCCATATAAGTTACAAATTCGTCCAATTTTAGGTAAACACATTTTTCATCATATACATGAAAATAGATTTTGTAATTTACTAGAAGATAGTACACTCACCTGGTTATCCGCTCTGAAGACTTTTACCAACTATTCTCTACTGATACTCTGGTGCCTGCGAATCTAATAGTGACAGGGTCTAAATTAATATTTTATATAAAAAGAACCTAACCATGCAATGCAGACGTTAATTTTCGTAATTTCCTATTCCCCGCATTCTATATTACTATTCAACTAGTATTGGTCCGTTAAAGCTTTACTATATAAAATTTATTTATGTGAACGGTCTCAATTTTTATTATCACCGTTTTGACATTTTTGATGTTAGTAATTAAAGTTAACATTCATAAAATATAACGAGAAATGTTACCCGTTCCGAAATGGTTGTCGATTTCCTTCAAAATTTCTTAGTTTATGCTCCTACTCCCACCGCCTCGGTGAGAGATCCACTACCGCGGCGAACACGCTTCTTCCCTTCTTTGGTTTACCTACTGACGCTCCTTCGCCTAGGTGAACATGCTCCTTTTATTCTACTTTTGCACATTGACCCTTCTCCGTCGAGGCGAGCACTTCTCCGCCTAGGCGAGAGCACTTGTCCTCTTTTCTGTTTTGCTTACTGATGCTCCACTGCCTAGGCGAGAACCTCTCCGCGTAGGCGAATGATCATATTTTTCCTATTTCTGCTTCGATCAGACCCACCACCTCTCTCTCTTTCTTCTTACAAGCTCTTGTGACCCTTATATCATCTTCCCATCACCCCATGCATACACAACACACTCAGAACACCAAACACACACCTGTTTGAACACATACCCACATACACGGTAGCAAAATGACGACTACTCATACTCTCTTTCCTGTTGACGACGAGTAACTCACATACTACTACAAAATGAAATAGAACACACGCGATCAACTGAACATTACATTGCTGACCAGCCAACCCCATACACCCATGTTAGATCACACATACACACTTATACACACAGTCGGCAGAGAAACAGAGCACACATACACACACACACCTGTAGCAACCAAAACACACACTTACTGTCTCACACATCCCCACTGAACAGGACAACGATCAGCATAAAAACACATACTCACGCTAAAGAACCCACCATCACCGGCGATCATGAACACCCGATGACCTCCCATCCGGTTCTCTCTCTCTCTGATCGCTTCTCGGTCCTTCTCCCCTATCTCTATCTATATATGTATATAATGTATATATATATATATATATATATATATATATATATATATATATATATATATATATATATATATCGATATGTGTGTGTGATCAAACGGCCGGCCAAGTGGCCCTCTCCTCCTCCCTACATTTTCACCGACTTTCTCTTTCTCTCTATATATAATATTTAATTTACACCAAACCCCCCATTCTTTTTAGTTAAGTTATAAATTAACTCAATTCTAATTTTTTATGTTTTGAAAATTACAATCTGACCCCTAAACTTGTAAATCGAATAATAATTAACACCATCCACCTCGTTATTTTCAAATGTGCTCAAATGCGACTCAAATTATGCGTATAAGAATAATCAGGGTCTTACATACAACATATAATTTTATTAATGTACTAACATAATTCGTCAATTGTTGAACATAATTAAGAAAATATTTCTCACCAAAGACAAACATATGATTGCGCTCGGGTGCGTCTTTCCCATAACTTGAGAGAATATGTCATTAGGACCATTATCTTCAGACCGTTAAGATGTTTGCCGACTTAGTTCTCTCAAGTTTGTCTACAATAACATATAATAGTGTTTTGAACATATTATGAAGTTTATAATTAACTAAAAATTATTCATAAATTATATGCAGTTTACAATATTAATACCATTGGTTGTCCAACCACTTCATTTATCAGAGTTTTATCCTTCTTTGAGTAACAAATCATAAACATGTCTGCCCGGGATAGCAAATGACCTGATGTTTTTCTCTACAAGATACATGAAACAACACATAATAGACTAAATAAAATAGTAACTAAATATAAATAAGTGCACAATACCTCTTTCTCTTTAACAATTGCAAAACTAGTTTTTCCTTTACGATTGAGCATTTTCAATTGTCTTCTACTGTCCTTGTTTCTTCTACTAATTGTATGGAACAAAAAACTTGTTTATAATTATGTACTCCAACGTTATGATACTTAATAAATTAAACAACTAATATATTAGCCTTATATGTACCTTCCCTTCACTAGAATCCCAATATTCAAGTGCATTCCATTGACTTTGATCATCTCTTTCAGGCATAACTCTCATTTGTGCTTCAATAGCTATACTTGGATCATAATTCAACCTTTTAACATCATCTTTCCAATTTATCCACTTCTTTGCAATTGATTTTTAAATGTAACCCTCTCGTCCCGGAGGAAGATCAAACTTTGACTACAAATGATTCACAACATGTTAAAATTAAATTAAATATTATCATCCCTATTTAATTATTTTTTGAACAGTATATTTAAACAATGTACCTTCACCAAATCCAACATATCTGACTTGCTCTTTTATGGTATTTTTGTCCAGTCCAAATAATTCAATGAAGCATATCTCCCATTTCGAGCTATTGTTACTAAGAAATGAGTAAAACAATTAGTGTTACCTTCATCAATTGGTTGTCCAAACTCATTGAATGAAATTGATTTTTTCTAGTTGTCCGATTGGCCCCATATGTTATGCATAAATGTTGGATTTCTCTTTGGTTTTTTAATATTGTCATTGCCTACAAAAATATCGTATCATTGAATATAGAGCTCTTGTTATAAGTACGAAATAAATACTTGTACACACATGCTAGAAGTAGTTTCCGTTGTGACATTTATCATGTCTATCTCTTCAGATTGATTGGTCTCATTACAGCTCTGTGAGACAGTGACCTGTCTACTTCGAGTAGTTGGAACCATATCTTATAAAAAAATGTAGAAAATTTAAATATCATAATGAAATTGTTTACTCACATTCAACAAAATTAAAGTATAAAAAGATGATAATACAAATTTGCAACAGTATTCATAAGCTGAATATTCAGAACTATTTCTAGAATTTTCAAAATTGTCCTCAAAATTTTCAGAACTGTTCCAGAATTTTTCAGAACAATTTTTAGAATTTTCGGAACAGTACCAGTCATGTTTTCGGAAAACAGAAACAGAAAACTAAAACAAATATACATACCTTAAAGAATACATACCAGTGGAATAGGAACAAGTATACATACCTCAAAGAATACAAGTAAACAAATAGTTAATAGAATAGGAACAAGTATATGAAAACAAATGTTCATTCCATTTCATTAGTATCTCTATCATCAAGGTGTGTTCTTGGTTCAACTATCATTCTTTGCATATTTGTTCTCACCCAAGTAATAACATCATTAGTTCTAGGAACTTTACTATCAAATGTCTCACCAAATTTGTCTCGGTATCATCTTTACATTGAGTTGCATCCATAGTATAAGTATTTCTAGCTGTCGTCTTGATGACAACGTACCATCCCTTGTCAATTGTATCTGGTACATAGAATACTTGTTGGGCTTAAGAAGCCAACACAAAAGGCTCATTACTTTCAGGTATGTTTGTAAAATTAACTAAGGTGGACCCGTTCTCACCCTGCCTTTTTTTTCTACCTTGATGAATCCAATCACACTCAAATAAAAGAACTTTTTTTACCTCTAGAATTTTGCAATTCAACTATGTCTTTTTAAATACCAAAATAAGTTACATCTCCAAATACAGGATTAATTGTCTCAAGCACTTGAGAAGCTTGTCGTCGTAGCATTAACAACTACACCACTGTTTTGGGTTTTTTTTTTTTTTTTTCTCTCAATCTCTTGTGTATGAAATCGAAAACCGTTCACAATGAAGCCTTTATATCTTTTTCCAACAACATGAGGACCTTGAGCCAACACTCTAAGTTCTTCTACAGATTTATCTTTTTGAGCAATATACAATTCTTCCACCCATTTTCATATAATACAAATTATTAAGAAAAAAAATATTTTAAATTATTTTTTATTATAATATTATTCTTAAAACTTACATGGTTTTGAAACCATAAAGCAAACGTCTCACTATGAATACGTTCAATATCTCGTGCACAAAAATGAGGATGTTATTCTTGAATTAAATTACGATGTCTTCTACAAAAGGGCATATCAAGATGCATATAAGAATGGTGTTTTATATAATTGAAAGTAAGAATAATGTAACACAAATGATGCATTTATGTTATGAAAGGATTAACTTTATCACAATTAAATAGCACATATTGATGTGCTTTTGCTAATGCCACCTTGTCTAAAGGTGTGGCTTCCTCCTTTCCAAATGGACGGTCTGACATCGAAAAGATCGACAAGTCTATTGAAGAGGTAGTTCTTTCATCATAATTTCTAATCTATCTATTGAATCTTGTCTCGGCATTTTCCAAGTATCTCGAGCAAAATGTCAAGCATTCATCTTCCAAATACCCATCTGCAATAGAACCATTGGGACGAATTCTATTACGAACATATGACTTAAGTGTGGATAAGTATATATTATAAAAATATTTTAATCAACATTTATATATATATATATATATGTGTGTGTGTGTGTGTGTGTATTAATATGAAAAAAATAAAAATTGAAAAAGTACCTCTCGATAGGGTACATCCAACGATAATGGTCCGAGCCTGCAAGTCTAGCCTCCGTAGCTAAATGAATAGGCAGATGAATCATCACATCAAAAAATGATGGATTGAAAATTATTTATAAATTGCAAAGAGTTTCTGCAATTTGCGTTTCAATTTGAATCAAATTAGCCACTCGAAGAGTTTTACAACACAAATCTATGAAGAATTTACATAATTGAATCAAAGTTAATCGAACTTTCTTAGGCAAAACCCTTCTCAATGCAACTGGAAGTAATTGTTATATCAATATATGATTATCATGACTCTTAAGCCCCATAAATTCTACACTGTTTGGGTTGCACACGTTTCAAAATATTTGAAACATCGTCATCTGGAACCTTAATCTTCGTCAACACATTACAAAATATGCTCTTCTACTTTTTATCTAGTGAGAAACGAGGGGGAGACAAGTACGTTCGACCGGATTCATCTTGTACGGGGTGAAGTTTACTTCTTATATTCAAAGCCACCAAGTCTTGACGTGCTTTTAAATGATCCTTAGTTTTTCCTTCAAGATTCAATAATGTTCCCAAGATACTATCACAAACATTCTTCTCTATATGCATCACATCGAGATTGTGTCTCAATAGATTATCTGTAAGACCCCGATTTAGCACGTACGTCATTTTAATTACATTCTAGAGCATTAAAAAAATTCGGGGTAAATTTTTGTTAATTAAAAATTCAAATCAAAAGTTTAGGGGCAAAAATTGGAAATTTAGAAACATTAAATTTAAACTTGAGATTCAAATTGACAAAAAAAATAAAATTAAATTAACATATTTAGCGTGAAATTATAATTTTTGAAACTTGTAAAAGCTAAATTGATTAAAATGAAGATTTTAAGAAAATGAAGGGAAAAAAGAGCAATTAGACAAAATATTTTTATATACATAAACATAACAAACCATGTGTGTCTTGTGCCGTGAAAATCAGCCAGAGACAAGGAAAGCGGGAAGTGGGCGACGTGGCGTGAAGAGAACAAAACCCATCCACTATTATCATGCATATATATATATGTACATGCATGAAATTCATTAGGGGAGCACCTCAAAAGAAGAAAACAGAAAAACCAAGAGAGAGAGGAGAAGGTTTGGGATGGTGGGTTCAGATCGTCGTTTGCTCCGGCGTGGGTACTGTGTGTGTCGGCACCATCGATCAACCAGCGATCGATAGCGTGTGTGAGGGTGTTTCGTTGTGTGTGGGTGATCAACTAAGGGTGTGTGTGTGTGCCGGTGGATTCCAAACAAAAACAGAGAGAGAGGTTCGTAGGCGATGGGGTGCAGTCCGGCATGGGTGGTGGCCCTCCGTTCGGTCGGATTTGTGCATGTGTGGGGTTTATCCGTCGTTCAGACCATCATTCAGCCTGAGGTGTGTGTGTTCTGTTCCATTCCGTCGTTGTGTATCGATACTCTATTTTTTTGTACCGACTGTGTGTTTGTGTGTATATATGTGCATGTGGGTTGCGTGTGGGTATGAGATCAGGTTGTGGGTGTGTTCCGTTCGGTCAGATGAGGGTGTCAGTGTGGTCGCCGCTGTCGCCGGAGTTCCCCGGCGATGAGTTAGAGAGAGAGAGTTGTGCGTGCGTGTGTGTGTCTGCTCTGTGTGTGTGGGTGTGCAGACAGTGGGGGTCGTTCGGTGAGGGTGTGTGTGACTGTGAGTATTATGTTTGTTGTGTATGTGTATTCCGATCGTCATGTGTGATCGTGTGGGTGTGGAGGGGGGGCAGCGTGAGTTTGGCTGTCAACGGTGGTGGCGGTAATTTTTGTTGGTAGGTGCGATTGGTGATAGGGTGGCCGGTGGTGGTTGGTGATCAGTAGTGGGGGATAGAGTAGGGCTGACGGTGAGAGCAGCGAGGCGTGGGAGGCCTCCAGTGGATGGTAATAGTAGAAAGAGAGAGGGGTGGCCGGCGGCATCTAAACGGGAAACAGAAACATTAAATGCAAGCAGAAAAGAAAGAAGAAGAGAAAAGAAGAAAAAGGGGAAGAAAAAGAAAAAAAATACACGAACCACCCCAGTAGAATCTAAAAAACCAATTCGTGGCTGGCGGGGGATTCGAAATCAGGTAAAATTTTAATCGGATATTATTTTTTGTTAAATTAAATTGTTAAATTAAAAATTTCGTAATCATGAAAGAAATTTCAAAATCATATTAATACTTTGTTAATCACCAATCTAAATAAATTGGTGCGGTGAATATCAACGTAACGGAATGGACAAAATAATAATTTTTCATAATAAAATCTGGAAAATAGGGAATTATGAAATTTAGTGTTTATATTGCATGCTAGGTTATTTAAAATAAAATATTAATTTAGATCCTATCGCTATTAAGTTCGCAGGCGCCAGCGTCCCAGTAGGATTTGAACAGTGATAGTTTTTCAACGCGGGAATCGAGATGAGTGTACTGTCTTCTTGCCAAAATATTCTTATATATATATATATATATATATATGATGGAAAATGATTGTAGTTAAATTAAATGATTTCAAAATTATATGGATCAAGTAGGTTTTTGGGGTAAGTTGGTAAAATGAATTTCCGGGGAATTATGTTCGTTTCTAAAAAGAAAGATTAAAAAAATAATTTTCGTTGGATATGGGTGGTTTTGAAAAGAGAGTGGAAAATATATGGTTTTCTAAAAATGCTTAGTTTTCTAAAAATAAAGGTGGAAAAACAGTTTTTACTAAAATCGGTGGTACAAATGTGGAAAACTGGTTCTTTTATTGAAAGTGGTGGTACTTTTAAAAATGAGAGGGAAAAACACGATTTTGGAAATTCTCCCCATAAGGGGTGTGGATTTTTGACGATGTGGTGTGAAAATGTATTTCTTTCCGTAAGGGATGTGGATTTTTTTTCTATACTAATAATTTTGACGATGCCATAATTGTTCTCCCTGAAAGGGGTGTGGATTATATTGCTCCCCATAAGAGGGTGTGGATTCTTCCCATGGGATGTGGATGTTTTTCCCCGTAAGGGGTGTGAATTATATTTCTCCCCAAAAAAGGGTGTGGATATTTCGTAGGAAGGCATTCCTACGAATGTTATAGTACAGTTGTAACTCCCGATCGTGAGGTTAAACGATCACTATGGCTAGCCAGTGTGTGTTGTGGTAGAGTGGTGGTTGTGATATGGTGTTTTACTTTAATTGAGTGGTGTTTTACTTATACTGGGTGATTTATTTTTATTATGGTGAATGGTATTATTTTATACTAGATGGGTTGAATGGAACTTATACTTATTGGTTTATTTTCACTGCTTATATTATGGAGAATTTTACTAGTTACATATTGTTTATATACTTACGCTTGATCCATTTAGATGTTATAGAATGATTTATTATTACAAAATATTTTTACTAAGAAGGCAGTACACTCGCAGGTAAAATAACTAGGAGTCGGTCGGTCCCCTACTAGCGCTAGATAGAGTTATGCGGGTCACGCAAAAGAGTCATTTGAGAAAAAATTTGGAGACGAGATACCAGAAATAAAATCTAAGTGAGGTTCAAGGGATTTGTTTGATTGTATTTATATTCGGGACGGTGTATCCCTATCAGATGAGATTATTATGTGTTGTATAGATTTATAATTTTGTTATTGACGAATTGAGGTTGACTAGTCAATTGGGCGGTGTCATGTCTACGTCACGTCGGCCCCACATGACAGGTGTCCGGGGTGGGGTGTGACATTATCCTTCCAATATGGTAAGTCAAAGAAAATACTTTTTTTTTTTCCAATTAAATGGCAACATGTGATTATTATCAACTGTTTTTTCCAAATCTAATATCAAACCCTTCTAACTCTTCTAGAATTGTAGATCCATTCAATTGAGGCGGTATTTTTTTATGATCTTCCTTACCATCAAACAATTCAGCATCCTTTTGAAATGCATGATTTTCATCCAAGAACCTTAGTTAATTATATATACTCATGAAATTAACTCGTATAATTATATACTCAAGTTAGGCATGGACTAAAAATATTTT
This sequence comes from Eucommia ulmoides, assembly GCA_016647705.1. NCBI lineage: Eukaryota > Viridiplantae > Streptophyta > Magnoliopsida > Garryales > Eucommiaceae > Eucommia > Eucommia ulmoides. The sequence goes on from CM028328.1 coordinate 7,576,881, forward strand.
ATAAGGACATATATATTAATTAGGAATCTCGAACGAGATTAGTTTCTCATCCTGTGTGTGTATGGGGACATTCGTGGGTATACAAAAAAGAAAATATACAATTGGTCAAGAGTGTGGAAATTTTAGGGTTGAAAACGACTATAAATGAAACTTGGAATTTTATCATTAAAGTGGTGGTTCGATTGGATAACTTATATCTCATAACTTTGTCTGAATGAGATGTGGAATCTGAATTAAAATCATTATGAAGTCAAGTCTTCAAACATCTAATCTCTCTCTCCTTCAATAATTTAAAGAAAAAGCAAATTAATAGGTTAAATTACACATAGGACCGCGAAAGTTCACATCCGATTACATTTTCTATCTTAAACTTTAAATTACATGATATACTTTGAACCCTAAAATTTGTGAGAGATAATGACCTTTTTAATCCCTGACAAATAGTTCGGGTGCTCAATTGACCTCTCACATTTGGAAGTTAACACATTTGGTCCTTCACACTTGATTTTCATTTCAAATTGGTCCCTGAGTAAAATTCTGTTAAGTCAAAGTAACAATCAACATTTGACTAAGGACATTTTGGTCATTTCACTGTTCCAACGATTTTCTCTCCCCTTTATCTGCTAATTTGCTATTGGCAACCTATAAATACACTTTCCAACCCATGTTTATTCTTTATTCTCTATTTCCGTCCTAAATATTTTTTCACTTTTTTTTATTTGTCGAACAAAAAACATATCAACAAGTTTATAATTGTAGGAGGAAAGCCAAAATAATAAGCTTCCTAGACATTAAACCAAATTCATTGAACACATTATTCATCTTTGAACTCCAAAAAAAAAAAAAAAAAACACCACCAAACGGAACTTAAACGAACTGGGAATTAAACTAAATTCATCACCAAATAATATATTCATTCATCACCAAACAAATTAACCAACAACCAACCAAATAATGTACTGATCAAATATATGCATCAATCACAAAAAAAAAAAAAACAAAAAAAAAAACAAACAAACACCTCCAAACAGCAACAAAAAAAAACTCCAGAACATCCATGAACACCAGAACAGGTCCATTTATCCATCCATCCACGGTCCAAAAACAGAACAGCAGCAGCAACAGAACATGTCCCGAAAAAAAAAAAAATAGCAGCAGAAAATATTTTTTTGAACAGCTCCAAAAAAAATATTTGTTTGTAACCGTCTATATATTCAAAAACACATTCAAACTGCTTTAAATTTTGATAACAAGTGTTGAGGCAAGAAAACATTCAAAATTGGGGCATTTGAAGATAGTTCAGTGGTATCCCCATGTTCAATAGGGTGAATAACATGAGAACTAGCAATATAAATCAACTCTTCTTTACAATACCACTCAATATGCATGGACTCGTTAAATTTTACTAGGGATACCATTGGTTCGGTTTCGATCCGATTTCATATAAAACCAAAACCAAAACTATTATAAATATATCAAACCAAAACCACAACCAAAATCGTTGTTTTTATTAAACGGTTTTAAAACCAAACCATCTAAATTTATATAAAACCAAAACCGCGAAACCGCGAAACCACGAAACCGTTTAAGATTTTTTAATTTTATAAAAACCAAAAACAAACTTAAACCGCGAAATCGAGGACTATTGTTTTTTTTTTTTTATATATATATATATATATAACAAAAAACATAATTAAAATATAAAATATAAATTCTAAAAAACAAAACCAAATCACAAAATAACTATAATTAAAGTTTCTAACCAGTAACCATAATTAAAGAGATGGGGGAACGGCTGGAAATCACTAATCAGAAATTACCCTAAGTTCTTTTACACACATATATAATAAGAGGGATGAAAGTGTAAATAAAAAAACATACATATATTAAGGTTAAATTATAAATATATAAAAAAAAATAAGAGTATATATGTAATAAAAGTATATATAAAATATCAGTTTCGTGGTTCGGTTTCGCGTTTTCGATCTCAAAACCAAAACCGAAACTGAAACCAAAATCAAAACCAAAACAATCTTTATCTCAATTTGTGAATTCAATTTGTAACCACATAGGCGGACATAATTGGAGGGGGAGAGGGAACGTTAGGGGTGGGTGCTGCCCCTCAAAGTTTGGAAAAAAAGTTCATATCATATTACTTATGCTTAAATTTCTAAAAGTTATATACATTTTATTGCCTCAAAAATTATTTTTTTAATAATTCTTGTCATATTTCATTGATTAGTTAATAGGTAGTCTTTTTATTTTTTTTAAAAAACAAAAAACAAATATAGGCATGATGACACTTTGTCCCTCTGTGATCTGATTGAATTACACTTTACACATGTAGTATTTTTTTCATCAATTATCCTATGTGATTCAGATTTAAGTACAACAGTTAAATAATTAGCAGAATTTTGCGAAATAATAAATTTACCCTCATAGCCGACTGACTCGAGAGAATAAAGGAAAGTAAAAAAAGAGATAAACATATATTATCTGACTCGATCCAATCCGGAGATTTAACTGTCAATTAATATTAAATGATTTATTAATTTTGTCAACGTACAACATAAAATGAAGAGACCATTTCTAACTCCCTGAATTAAGATCCAAAAATTAATTATGTAACTCCTACTAGTTATACGCATGCATGAAGAACCTAAAGATTTTGTAACTCCAAAAAGGATTCCAAGACCAAGTCAAGCATTCCCCAAGACTCCAAGTCCAAGTACACGACTACGACCATGACTCGGACCTGGATTGAGGCCCGATCCCCAACCTGGCTCTGGCTAGAGGTCAGTTGGTCTGTTCCAGGGCACGTGCACGCGTGTGACGTCATTTATGTTATAGATTTTAGCCTACTTTCTATTTATATCAGTTCAAATGCCATAATGGTCTTATCGTTAAGAGGTAATCCAAATATTAATAAATGACTTTTCATATTCTTCGGTGACTAATGTGGGATAACCCACACGATACATCTATCAACAACTTCATGTGTGTACTTTAAAGAACAATTTTAATTCACCTCTAAATGATTTTTATAAAGAAATATACCACATTCATTTTCTCACCAATGAGAATATATTGATATATTTATATGTCCCAATTTAAGAATGAATCCCACAAATACTTGGGTCATAAAATACCTAAAAATTATATTTATATAACAGTCCCTTATATGAATGAAAATTGATTGGATAAACTTACATATGTGTTGAATTCAAAGTTTTGATGAACAATTAAATATTGATATTTTTTGTGGAACTAATGATTTTATCAAGTGTTTCAAATTTATAAGTTCCAGACATGTGATTAAGAAGAGGACCTCATGAAGAAAACATAAATGGTACAAGATGGATGCCATAAAGATATGAAGAGTTTTGAAGACTTTGAAGAAAAATAGGTGAAAACAACTCTCTACTTATATAATCTTAATGTAACCTGAATTATGATCGCACACGACACTTTAAATGAGTTAATTATATGTGTGTTATAATAAGAAATTATAAGTTTAAGATCCTAAAATGAAATATTATATGTGCTCCTTATGTGAAATAAAATTGAAAATTGACCTAATTGAAAAACATGTTTTAAAGTATGAAAAGTTGTAATTTCGGGTTAATTCGGTCAACCGAGAAAAGCGATTTACCAAATTAAACAGTGAGTTTTGGAATTGAAATGAGATGCTACTGATCCAATCGGTCAATCGATTGATGGCAATCGATTAACTGACTGGGCTGAAGGCAACGACAAGATTAGGTTCTGGACAGGTCGGTCAACCGACTAAGTCAGTTGGGAAATCAAGAGATTTGGTCTCTTAGTAAAAAACTATTCGTTTTTTAGGATTCCAAGGGAGAGATTTGGGGGATTTGAACCTAATTGAGATATTATCTTCCTATTCTATTATCCCTATTAATTTGGTCTATATACTCTGAGATTCTTCTAATTTAAATGGATGAATACTTCTTATCTCTATGGTTTTAAATTGAGAATAGTTTTGTGGACTTATTTGAGAGAATCAGAAGTTATTTTTAAGTGAAATACTCCTGAATTGAAGGGTTATCATATATGGAGTCTAAGAGTGTCTTTAAGAGGCATATCTTTGAGAAATTAGCTGTTGGAGGACTTGATATTTGTTTATTATTATAGACCTGCGGAAATTGAGATCAATACATCAAGAATAACCAGTTCAAGCTATTCTAAGAGTTATATTTACGCTGAGATTTTTGTAAGAGATTTATTCTACGTTCTTGATCTAAAGCATTTGTGGTTTGGCGTCACTGACTTGTATTTTATTGCGATTCTATCACTATTTTTGATGTTTCCTGGTGAGATCTTTTCAAGCTTTACTATTTACTTTGAAGTTATATTTTTATTGATTGTTTGATATAAGATTGTTTAGAAAATCATTTTAAACTTAAAAGACTGAAAATCTTTTTAAACGATTTTATTTGATTATATGTTTACGTGCTTAAATTATGCTACCCACTTTATTAATTAATCAGATTTTATTTGTAAAAGTTTATCATTCCCTGTGAAAAGGATAAGTCAGAGAGTGTTAGGTTAATCTTTGGCCTGGTAAAAAGATAGGGTTCATCATTGACCTGAGAAAAGGGTAATCTATAAAGGTTGATTCTGTGCCTGGGAAAAACTCATTGTAAGGGTTTGGTTCCTTCTTAGTAAAGTGATCAAAGGAGTTTAGTAGATTACGAATCTCTGTGGAGCTCGGGGGACTAGACGTAGACAAGATTAGCTTGACCGAACTAGGATATATCGTTGTGTGCTGCATTGTTTATTTTATTATATTGTGTTTGGGCATTTAGTATTAAACACATATTCGCTGCGTGACTAAGATAATAATTAATTTAAGAAAATTGATTATTTAATATTAAGTATTTGAAGGGATTAATTGTTTAAATTTTGTAACTACCTAATTCACCCCATCTCTTGGGTAGCTTTTTGGGCGAACAATATGTAATGCAGACTCACAAAGAGAGAGTGAGAGTGAGAGTGAGGGTGAGGGTGAGAGAGAGAGCTCAAAAGAAAACAACTACATTAGGACAAATAGTTTTTGACCTTGAACCTTCCCTAACAAGAATATACTGAATTTACTTAGTCAAACATTGAAGATGATTTCTTGAACTATTATATCTTTCATGAAAATCAAGATAATAAAAACTACATAGTTATTTAATAAACATTTTTCGTTATATGGTTGCGTTCATTTTGGATTTGAACACCGTGGTACTACAGAATTTAACATTTTCATTCTCCTGGAACCAGCCCAATTCTCACTCATATAGGTGATTGTCTATAAAGAGTATATTGCTATACCCAACTTGAAATTTTCACAAAATAGAAATCATTAAAAGTCATACTTATTCTTAACCATATTATAGTTATCACTGTTATATCATAGGAATGAATCGAAGATTTTGTCTGCTCACGAATATGCTAACAGTCACCTTGATAAGTTGTCCATTTGAACTTACATCTTGGAATCTCCAGTCAACTAGGTTGGGTTGCATTATAAAGATTATTTCGTAATAGATTTTAAGGTCATTCCCCTCAATAAGCAGTTCATTTTATCTTGTGTAATACCTTTTGTCAATAGATCCACAATATTATCTTTTGACTTAATATAGACAATTGAGATAATTCCATTATAAAGTAATTGTCTCACGGTATTATGTCTTCTGCGTATGTGTCGAGACATACCGTTATACATACTACTTTGTGCTCTTCTAATCACAGATTGGCTATCACAATGCATATAGATAGCTGACATAAGCTTAGTTCACATTAGAACATCTTCCAAGAATTATGGAAGTCACGCTGCTTTATCTAAAGTAATAAATTCAGATTCCATGTGGATCTAGTAATAAATATTTGATTAGAGGATTTTTATGACATGACAAATCCTCATAATACAAAGATATATCCGCTTGTGAATTTGGCGTCTGTAATATCAAATATTCAATTTGCATCATTGTACCCTTCAAGTACTGTTGGATATCTCATGTAATACAAACCATAATTTTGAGAATATCTTAAATATATCAAAAGTCTTACCATAGCTTTCCAATGTTCTCTATTTGTATTGCTAGTGAACCTGTTTAATTTACTTATTGCCTAAGTAATAACATATCTTATACAATTAAAATTTACAATAAATTGTCAATTATCCGAGAATATTCCAACTGAGATATGTTCTCACCAATATTCTTAAAAAGATGTTGATTAACATCTATTAGTGCTCTTACTTTACCTGAATCATCCTTGTTAAAAATTCAATGATCTTTTAAATGTAATGAGATTGAGATAAGATTAATACTTTAGATGTTCTTGAAATTATAATTTCAAGAATGACATATGCTTTTTCTAAATCATTTATTTCAAATTTATTAGTTAACATTTGTTTGTTAGATTTTATAATCTTATAACTATTGCCAATAATAAGTATGTCATCTACATATAAACATATAATAATGTAACAAGACTTTATTGTCTTAATTTAGATGCACTTAACACATTCATTGATCTTAAATTTTTTTGACAATATAACATTGTCAAATTTCTCATGCCATTATTTTGGCACTTGCTTTAATTCATACAAGGATTTTACAAGTCGACATACTTTATTCTCTTTTTCAGGAACCACAAACCCCTTTGGTTGTTCCATATGGATTTCTTCATCTGAAAGAATGCAATCCTAACATCCATTTGATGTATTTCAAGGTTATATATAACTAAAATTAATATTAACATACACATAGATGTGATTCTTGGTACTGGTAAATAAGTATCAAAATAATCTATACCATCTTTTTGCTTGTAATAGTTTGCTACGATTCTTGCGTTATATTTGTCAATTGATCCATTTGTTTTATATTTTTCTTAAAGATCCATTTACATCCTAGTGGTTTCATTCCAGAAATTAAATTTACTATTCACAATCTCTTTCTAAAGAGGTATTTCAGGCGTAGACATAGCCCCCAAACATTTGAGGTTCGTATTCTATTATATAGGTATAAAAATCAATGCCAAAAGATTTTGAAACTTTTATCATTTTACTAAGTCTTGGCTCAATTTCATCATCTTGGAAATTATTAGATGTGGTATTATTAGTTCTCTTTGATGAACTCGACTCAATTGAAGTCTTAGAAGAAAAAATATTCTCAAAAAATGATGTATTTTTTTAGAAAAAAATACCAAATAGTCTCCTTAAAAGGCTAAATCTACAAGATAGTCCACTATTTTTTTTTTGCACAAGATAGTCCTTTAAAAAATGTGAGTTTGCACAGGATAATTCTTATTTTTTTTTTGAAATGACAATTTTACCCTTCATTCCTTCTTCTTTCCCTTGTAAATCTGCTCCGACGATAAAATTTAATTTACTCTGCTTCATCAATACTCCATTGTTTCCGTATATGTAAAAACAAGAGAGAGAAACTCCACACCCGCAAAGAGAAAGATAGAGAGAGAAAGATCTAGATCTATTTTTATTTTGTGGGTACGAATTGAAACTGAAACTCTACAACAATGGCATCGAAACTAGTTACAATACTTGTTTTCGTCTTGGATCTGATTATTTTGGTTTGACCATTGTTGCTGATTATAGGAGAAGCACTGCGAGTACTCTCTCTTTTTCTCATCGACCCACCAAGAAATAATGTTTTTCAAATTTCAGTACACGGGAGTTGAATATCCAGCCGTCGTTGTTCGTGGTCAACATCTGGGGAAAATGGAAGAAGATATCGAGGTTTCGGAGAATGACGATGTCGGTGTCGATGAAGATGACCTTGTTGCAGTTGGTGAGCTGCCATAGCCTGAACTTGCTGTAATTGTACTCATTGCATATATTGTTCGCGGCTTTAGGGTTGCGGATGCGATCGATGAAGAGGATCTTCCAACCGGAGGCAGCGAGCGCTTGGCATTTCGAAACAGTAACGGAGGTATCGAGGAGGAGGATGAGATCGCGTTTGGTTCCGGTTTGGAGTAGTGAAGACATCAAGGGAAGAAGCTTGATTCAAATTGGTTTTTCTAGGGTTTGTATTGATTTAGTTGATTAGTTTGGATTGATTTGGTTGATTTGAATGGAATTTAGGGTTCATTTGGTTGAATTGATTTGGTTTGTATTGGTAAAAATCAAGCATATGAATGTATGATAGATGAATTATCAATTTTGAATGAAAAAATTAGAATGTAACACGATCTCCTGTTGAATACGACAGTGAAAGTAGAATATAACACGAGCTTGTGTTATATTCAACACGGGCCTATGTTATATTCAACGCGAGGGGTAAAATCGTCATAAAAAGGTAAAAAAACTATCTTGTAACATGTTTTTCAAAAATGTGTATTTGATAGTTTTGTCCTCACATAAGGACTTCTAGGTAACTGCCCCATTTTTTTATTCAATAATCGTGTTCTCATGGATATTTTTAATTTATGAATAAAAAATCGATGTACACATCCAATGAATAATAATTAATATAGTCATATTTTAACCTGCTTAGGATCAAGAATAATAACTTTTGTAAGGAACCTGTACGCTCTGAAGTATGAATATGTAGGCTTTTTATTTTTTTACAATTCATAAAGGAGTCTTATTTAGTTTCTTATGAGGTAATGTGTTCAAAACAAAATTCACGGTTAAACAACCTTCTCCCACAAGTTCTGAGGTAAACTAGAACTTATTAATAAAACATTCATCATTTCTTTCAAAGTTATGTTTTTTCTCTCAGCAACTCCATTTTCCTGAAGTGAACAAGGTGTTGCAGTCTGGTGAATTATTCCATGTGCACACAACTCACTAAAAGGTGAAACATTTCTCCACCTCTTTCACTATGCAATACTTTAATCTTTTTGCTACGTTGATTTTCATCTTCAATCTTATAATGCACAAACATGTCTCATGCTTCACTTTTATTTAAAAATAAATAAACATCAGTATCTTGTACACGCATCAATAAAAGTAACAAAATACTTTTTTCTCCTCTAATTTGTACAAATTTTAAATCATAAACATCTGTGTACACTAACTTTGGAGATGTTATTTTTCGTTCAATTGAATGGAAAGAAATTTGAGTCAATTTTGACTCTACACGAGTCTCAGACTTCTATTATTTTGATATTTAAGAATTAAGGTTATATTACTTAATTTACGTAGAATATCCCAAATAACCATGCCACACATCCAAAGACTTAATCAAATGAGTAGAAGAAATACTAGATTTATTATTATTATTATTATTATTATTATTATTATTATTTGAGATTATAGTTATACATTAAGGTTGAAAAGACCTTCATTCATATAGACTTTTCCAACATAAATATCATTCTTAGTAAGCATAAATTTGTTACTTAAATAGTAGCCTACTCAGCAATAATTCAAAAACAAGATTTTTACAGATATCTAGCACATGTAGTACATCATTCAAAGTAAGTTTCTTACCAAATGTCATTTTCAGCACGACCTTTCCCGGTCCTTTAACCTTAGACGTTGAAGAGTTTCTCAAATAAATCTTTTTCCTAGATTCTACTGGCTGATAAATGGTGAACATTTTCTTATCTAAGCATATGTGGCTGGGAGCACCAATATCCACATACCATTCTCTTGGATTGTCAACGAGATTAATTTCAAATACAACTGTTGACAAATTTATCTTGGAAATCTCATCAGTAAGATTTTTCATTTCAGTCACATAATCCTGGTTATTCTTATCTTTCGCTATAATATTTTTGCAACAATCTTGAGTACGGTGTCCCAACTTGTCACAAATATGGCAATTGACATTAAACTTTTTGTTCACAGCTCTTTTCTTTAGCTTGATTTTGATTGCTTGTTCTTCTTGAAGGTTTTGTGAGTTTTTATGGCAAGTGCTTTTGAATGACGACCCTCACGTTAGAAGAAATTTGATGTCCTTCTTATATCTTTGAGAATAAGATCTTCAAAAGTCATTTTCTTTCGTTGTACTTGAGATAATGAAACCTTTTCAATCATAACTGTCACTTGAAATTATTTACTAAGAGTAATTCTCTCTGCATGAATATCATGCAGTAAAACTTGGAACTCTTAAAAAATTATTTACTAAGAGTAATTCTCTCTGCATGAAAGAAGGGATTCACTACAAGAAAAAAACATTTTAGCAAGAGTAAAAATTAATCACTAAAAGTAGCGGATTCGTCACTAAAGCTTTTTAGCGACGAAATTGGTTTGTCGCCACAGTCGTTGCAGAAATCTTATCGACAAAAGTCTTTAGTGACGAATTTTGAATTACTCGCTAATAACTATGTATTTAGCGATGAATTATTTCGTCGCTAATTTCCTCACTAAATGAACTAATTGGTCACTAAAAATCCCTTTTTACGACAAAATTTATTTAAATAATTTCATCGCTAATAGTTAACAACCAACTAAATTTTTCGCTAAAAGTAATAATTTACAACAAATTTTATTTGAATAATTTTCTCACTAATAATTCATATTTAGTGACCAACTAAATTTCTCAATAAAAACATATATTCGTCACTATTAGAATTTTGGAGAAATATTTAGAACAATACTTATCTCACTTCTAAAATTCAAAAAGAAACAAACATCCATAACATATATTACAAATATATGTAAATAAAACTCTCATAACGAATAAATATGTCTCAATTAAATCACATATACTTAAATAATATCAAACTACATAAATATTTATTTTCCAAATTTTCAAATAATGCATAAAAGAATTTCAAATATCTTGCCCCCCTCCCCCCCAAAAAAAAAAGAAAAAAAAAATTAGAATTTTTGGTTATGTTAATTGATTAATTAAAGTGAGACCCATTAATTAAATTAATCGGTTTATTATTCCGTTGCGTTTCTCGTTGTTTGAGGATCAGCGTAGTATACTTATATGCCAAAAATAATTAAGTTTTAAATGAGATTTTAATTCTCAAAGAAACCCATTTGAGATTGATTAAAGATATAAATGAATGTATTATTCCACATTGCTTGGAAGGGGATGAGTTATCTCACATTACTTGGAAAGAGAAAACTTGAGTTGTAAGGGTAGTTATCCCATATTAGTTGTGGAGAAGAAACTCAAGCTTGTATCAATTTATAAATTGAGGACAAAAGCAAGTCACTAACAATCAAATCTTCAAACTCGAATTGGGTCGGGTTGAGTTTGATTTGGGACAAATCCATCCATATTTGGATTTGGTTTGGACCAGATCTGAGTTGGGTCGGATCGGGTTGAATCTTGACCCGCCAGATTAGTTTAAAATTTAATTAGTGACAATTAAAAAGTTAATTAATTGCTTAATCGTTAATTTTGAATTAGTACCAATGAACAGACATGAAGGTTCATTAGGTGACTGTTCGCATTAACGTTAACGCGAACAGGTGCTTTTGCAAAGTTGGTGATTGTTTGCGTTAACGTTAGCGCGAATAGATGTCTTTCCAAAGTTGGCGACTGTTCGCGTTAACGTTAACGCGAACATGTGCATTTACAAAGTTGGTGACGGTTCGCGTTAACATTAACGTGAACAGATGTCTTTCCAAAGTTACATCCATTCAATGGTGGCTTTTGGTCTTCTATAAATAGGAGATTTGTTATTTATTTTATTTCGTCTCATACATAATATTATCACTTCATGTCACCAAAATAGCATAAAACATTTAGAGTTTTGTGAGAATTCAAGCACAAGTCTAATTTGTCGAAATTTTTGGTTTCAAATGTTTGTACCAAAAACTTGAAGATCGTTGTATCCTAACAGGCAGACGTCCATTCAACTATTAGCACCAGTATGGGGGCGTGTATCTGCTTTAAGAACATAGAGTCAAACTCTAGTATCGATCTACTTTAATTCAAATTCGTCGTTTGAATATCTGGGTAAATTTTTATAGAATTTAAAAACACTGTTTCTGTTACGTTAACATTAACACATTCTGTTTTTTTTTTTTTTTCTTATACATTAACGTTAACATATTCTACTATATTCTTCTTTATTTATGTTACGTTAACGTTAACACATTTTGTTCTATTATTCTTTGTTTCTGTTACGTTAACGTTAAAGTCACGTTTCTAGTTTAGTATACACTTAATTTGCTTCACATAATTTTCATAATTTATTTTTAATGTCCATACATGTTTAATTAATATTCTCATTAATATTGTTTAATAATTATTATTTTTATTTCATGGTTATTTATTTATTTATCTTGAAATTTGGGCATTTACACCAATAAAAAATACATTAAGTAGTTGTATCAAATATCTTCCTTTGCTCAAATATTATCTTCAGAATTTCAGATCAACGTACAACCAATCTGTATCACAAACAAATCAGATAAATCAATCACTCACATCTTACTTAAATAATCCCCATAATTTGCTCTCTTACGCGGTCAAAATAAAAGAACAAATCCATGAAAGCAAAAGAGCACATCTTATTCATTTCATATCTTCAATCTCATCTCAAAAGAGCACATAACAAATGGATAGATTTATCGCATGACATAGATAAAGAAGATATTTTTTACCCGATATTACCATCTACAAGTAACAAGCTAAATTGATAAATCCACACATTAAGTTATATAATCCAAGAAGATCACCTACTCTAGAAATTATTCTTACTAGTAATTTAAGGAAGCTTCCAATCATTCACATACTGCAGCTTACAGCATGACCAACAAGGTAGGTGTTGGCAGCAAGATGTGTGTTCAAGGCAGTAAGGCCTCTCTTCAATCCAGTAATTGCAACCTCCTCAACCTTCAAACTAGAAACACGCAGATCATTCCTAAGTTCTTACCAAATTATTATTTTGTCCTTAAGAAATATTACAGTTGACTTTAACTATGATATCAAATACAAATTCAATGAATTTTTGATATAATGTGGAAGTTCAATCTACTTCATATTAACCGAACCTAAGGAATAAAAACTTATTTGAAGGACTGAAAAAGAAAAGAGAAAAGAAGGGGATAAAATTTTTAACTTAAAAAAAAGACTAATATTTTCCTTTTCAAAAGAGTAGTACAAGGAAAATTAAAAAAAATGTGCAGTAGAAAAGTACAGCACGTTTGGGAATGCTTAAAATCATGTCTTTAACTTCTTTTTTTTTTTTTTTTTTTTTTTTTTTTTTTCATTTTTTTAAGTGCCAACTAATGATGACTAAATTAATACAACAATCTTACAATGAACTAACCAGCGTTAGGGTAAGGAGCATAACTCATTCTTGGGTAGAACCAGAATATCAAAGTGAGATCAATCTCTAAGGATGCAAAATCAATGACCAATAAGGTAGGTGTTGGCAGCACGATGTGTGTCCAAGGTAGTAAAGCCTCTCTTCAGTGCAGTAATTGTAGCCTCCTTGACCTGTATGCATAAATATGCATAACCTACAACTAAGAAATGAAGAAAAATATTGAATCATAAATCTTTTCCCATTTCTCAAGGCAATTTATCTAATACAAAATTAGGAAGTAAATTAGAAAATTTTACTAAAATTAATTGATGTGATACACCATAACTACAAGCGTCAATATTCATTATTATTCTCCATAACCATAAACCAAACAGTTTTTAACTAATCAAACAACTTAACATAATTATCAGATATAATTTTCAAAAACTTTCAAAACTAAACCAAACAGCACCATAATATCACATGCAATCAAACCCAGAAAGAAAACATAAAGAGATCTATATTTTACCGTGATTGCAAGTAAACCTTCTCTTTCTACCAAGCCGACCTGTATTTCATATCAATAGGAACCAATTTGAACCGTCTTGCAACCCCTACTCCCAATTTAAAAAAAAATATGCATACAAATAAATGGAGATAACCCAGTGCTCAAGACCCAACGTAATTTAACTTATCATAGGGAGCTCAATTAAGCACAACCTTACAACTCCGAGTAATCCATGTTGGGAATATGGGCAATTGTAACATATATACAACCTTTTTTCAAGAATTGCACCATTGTAAAGAGTTGCAACCCAAACGAACTGAGCGCGAGATTGAAGTGAATCTGAGGGTCGGATCTAGGGCTTCATGAATCTGCGGGAGGCCTGAGACTAAGGGAGGTGCAAGAGAGTTGGCTTCCATGGCAGTAGGTCTCTCGTCGGTTGAGCAACGACATGAGTGAGGCGGCGATTGAGCAGCTAAATGAGGAAGACGATGATTCAACAACGGAGGAGAACGACGGGGATTGAGTAGCAATATGATGAAGGCAGCGAGAGGCGACGATTTAGCAGCGAAGGAGAGAGGCACAAGGTTCGCGAATGAGCGAATTAGGAGAGAACTGGAAGAGAGGGCTGAATTTTTCTTCAATGTTAGGGTGGAGAATGGGGTTTCGGTGGGTTCATTGAATTAATGTGTTTACGGTTATTTTTGAGCAATTGACGAAATGCATTGTGTTACTAACATTTTGATAATAATATTATATATTATACTAATATTTTGATAATTCGCGAGAAATTATTTGGTTGCTAAAATTTTAATTTTTTTAGCCAAAAAATAATTGTCGTTAATAAATTTTTATTAATTACTAAAATAAAATTAAATAGCGGTAACGTATTTGTGACTAATTTAGTGACAAAATTTATATTTCGTCACTAAAACTAATTTTCAGTAAGGAATTTTTTGTGCCGTGACCAATAGTCATTGGGTTTTAGCGTAAAAATCAAATTTTCTCGCCAATACTATCCTTCTGCGACGAATTTTATTTCTATTACTAAAATTTATTGCTAATGCTACTTTTTCTTGTAGTGATAGCTCACTCTTGTTTTAGTTTTATTCTAACACTTATTACCAAAAATTAAGATTTATTTGTTTTTATCTATAATTAAATTTTAGATTTTATAACTATAGCTATAGCAGTGAATTGCAAAACTAATTATAACCATAGATTGTAACACATATTTTAACTAAGTATTGTAACTACGAATATTTGCATTGCGGTGGGGCGGAGCTTGGCCGCGAATCACAAGTGCCACTGGAAGAGAGTATTGATTTTAAAGGGTTAATTACACTTTATCCCCTATAGTTTGACTTATTTGTACTTTATCCCTATGTGGTTCAAACGTCGCCACTTACCCTCCCTGTAGTCTTGAGCCTAAGTGCAACGATTAAATTTTCCGTTAACTCTAACGGTCAATTGACAGAAGTCAACCAAAATCCGTTAAATAGTGTGAAATAACATTTATACCCTTAAAATATTTTGTAAGGACTGTTTTTGTATATTCAAAAATTTAAGGGGCTATGGTGTATTTCTTGTTTCATCTTCTTCCCTTCTCTCATTCCGTTGCTCTGTCCGCCATCTCTGGTGAATTCTCTCTCTCCGTCTTCGCCGTCTGTTCTCCTTCTTCGCCGTCTGCTCTCCATTTCGATTTCGAAATCGAAACCCTCAACCCTCACGTTCGTCTTCTTCTCCGTCTTCGCCGTCGTCTTCGTCTTCTTTTCCGTCTTCGCCGTCACATTCGAAATCGAAATTGAAACTGGATTTCGATTTCGAAATCGAAAAACCCTCTTCGCCGTTTCTCTGTTTCGATTTCGATTTCAAACTAGGGTTTCGAAATCGATTTCGAAATCGAAATCGAAACCCAGTTTTGAAATCGATTTTGAAACCCTAGTTCGTATGTGTATGTATTTATGTATATGTATGTGTGTGTAAATATATATATATATATATATGTATGTGTATGTATATGTATATGTATATGGTTGGGTAGGAATCGATTTTGAAATCGATGGTGTGGATGGTTGGGTTGGGGGTGACCGGCGACGTTGGATGGTTGCGTTGGGGGTGGTTGGTACCCAAAAGAGAGAGAGAGAGAGAAGACATCGGAAGTTCACCGGAGCAAACTTCGCCGTCGGAGTCGTCGGAGCAGAGAAACGTTTTAGGAAAAAATACATTTTGACCCTTTTAGTTTTTAAAATTTTTACAAATAGATCCCTTGAATTATTTAAACAAAATGACAAAATTATCTTTAATTTTAAAGTGAACAGACACAATTACCCCTAATTTTAACCATGACACTTAAGTCCAAAATCACAAGGGGGGTAAGTGGCGATGTTTAAGCTACAAGGAGATAAAGTGCAAATTGACCAAACCACAAGGAGGTAAAATATAATTAACCCGATTTCAAATTCAAATGTTGTATTCCACAAAATTGAGTTGAAAACGTTCATTGGCTTGTATCATTTGTGCACACTGCGCAGGAAAATATGTACATTAATGGAAAATTGAAAATATTGTAAATATTTGAAAATTGAAAAATAGCAAAATTTAGAGATAGAGCAATGAAATCCCGAAATTAAAGCCCTCAATCAGTCTTTCATATTCCCAAAAATTAGGGCCATATATTGACTAACAAAATTGACGGTGAAAAAGTCAAGATACAGGACGTGAAATTTATGATGGGACTAATAGTTGAAGTTTTATTACGAAAAAGGTCTAAAAAAATTACTGTTCAAGTCATGGAATTAAAAACTGGCTAGTGTTTTGCGATAGGATAAAACATGAATTTTCTCAAATTTTTATCCCGAGTAGCTTTTCGTGGTTGTACGATACAATAATTTGATGTGTAAAAATTTGTACTATATAACTAGGTAAATGATAAAACTATTTGTAATAAAAAAATTAGGATAAAACTTGGGATCTCTAGTGACCGGTGATTTATGACATGTTATTAATATGGTTTGTTCCAATGGGCAGACGTTAGCCAATTCACTTCTAGAGAGAAAGACAAGCCAAAGATTTTTTTTTTTTGAAAACATTTAAGTTAGAAAGGTAATTATGTTTTACAGTACTGATTAGGGTTTCTCATATTATTTAGAGTTTCTTGTATTGTTCTCTAATTACTATTATAAATAAAAAAAAGAGGTTAACACAATTGAGAAGCTTTCTCATTCTTTTCATATCACATTTCTATTTTAACATGGTATCGAGAGCATGTTATAGGAGATTGATTCCATAAATCTATTCAAACCACTTTTTTTTTTTTTTTTTCCCTACTATTTGTACGATTTTTTTTTCTTGAAACCCTAGCAGCACACAAACCCTTGCAGATGCCGCCGCCTACCAAACACTCAGATCCGCCATCGTCTAGGCCATTTCGTGCCTCCACCACCCATTGTCGTCCCCAAAACAGAGCCCTACCATCATCGCGAACCAGATCCTCTACTCGTTGTCCACCATCGACGTCGCCCACGTCGTCGCTGTCCACCATCGATGTTGTCCACGTCACTGCCGTCTCCTCTGATGTCGCAGACCTTCGCCAACCATTACTGGCGCCTCGCCGGCCGTCGATTAGCTAGAATTGAGATTCATGGCCTTCGCTGCTACTACCTCTGTCTGGATCCGATGGTCACACAAGGGTTTTGTTCGTGAATGTTGTTCAAATTGTCCAAATTTAAGAGTATTCTCGACCAGATTTGAGAAAGTATTGTTCGTGAGTATTGTTCGTTTGATTGTCCAGATTTGTGAAAGTATTCTAGATCAGATCTAATATCCCGGATGTTCGTGAGTATTGTTGTGAGTATTGTTCCGTTTATAATGTTCTTCATTTAAGCCTTACAGTTGTTTATGTTGTTGGTTTGTTTCCCTTGTCAAGTTGTTTTGTATTTGTTGTTGTATTGGTGGAAACTAATGTCGACGGCTACCACCTAACCGTTAACAACTCGCAAATGAGATCAATTACTTACAATGGTCCAAAGTTGTGCAAGTTGTTACCGATAAAGGGAAATGAGGTGACCGAGGAAGTCATAGTAATGAATTTCAAGGTGGTGGAGGTGGCCATTGTCGTAGTCAACATCGTCGGTGCTCATATTGTGGCAAGAAAAACCATACTCAAGATACTTGTTGGTACAGAGTTGGTTGTTCTTCTAAGCATATTCATGTGGCAACTTCTAATCAAGTTGCTTCTATTTTGGCATCCAACTCTTCAACTCCTAAGGCAATTTCTGATGATGAGTATGTTCAGTTCCTCCAGTTTAAGGTGTCCAAGCAGACATCTACCCCCATTACTTCGCTAGCTTAACGAGGTAACCCTACTGCATGTCTTTCTTTTTATCCTTCCATTTCTATACCATGGATCATATACTTCGTTGCCACCGATCACATATCAAGTACCTCTTCTCTATTTATGCATATTCACTCATCTCCCTCATTGTCCCTTGTTATTGTTCTTGATGGTTCCACCATCCCTATTCGTGGTATTGGCACTGTGGAACTTTCACCATCTTTCTCTTTATCCTTCGTGTTGTATATTCCCTTTTTTGCTTTTAATTTGATATCAGTTAGTAAGCTTACTCAACAACTTCACTGTTTTGTTTACTTTTTTCCTGATTCTATCATTATTTAGGATTTGAAAACACAGAAGACGATTGGCGTAGGGCGTGAGAAAAATGGCCTTTATTACTTCAACAATCATGACGAGGCACCTGTTATCCCGCCCACTGTCTGTCCTGCCGTTGCATCTGCCCACCAAATTCATTGTCGTCTAAGTCATCCCTATCATGCCAATTTAAAGATACTTGTTCCAAGTTTACGTCATTTGTCCTCCTTAGATTGTGAGTCTTGTCAGTTAGGAAAACAACATCGTACTTCATTTACTTTCTCGACTCAGTTTCGAGCATCGAGTCCTTTCAATTTAGTTCATTCAGATGTTTGGGGTCCTACTCGTATTGCCTCTACTTTTATCTTTCGTTATTTTTTCACGTTTGCCGATGACTTCTCCAGGGTTACATGACTCTAGTTAATGAAAGATCGAGCTGAATTGTTCTATATTTTATCTGCTTTTTGTGCTGAAATTAAAACTCAATTTAATGTGCCCATGCGTATACTTCGTAGTGATAATGCTCGAGAATATTTTTTCTCAACTTTTTACTTCCTTCATGTCACAGACTGGTATACTACATCAGTCTTCTTGTCCTCACACACCGTAGCAAAATAGAGTCGCTAAGTGTAAGAATCAACATCTCCTAGAAGTGGCTCAAACTCTGATGCTTGAGATGAATGTTTCCAAACACTTCTGGGCAGATGCAGTTCTTACAACTTGCTTCTTAATCAATAGAATGTCATATTCTACCCTAAATGGTAGAGTTCCTCATTCTATTATTTTTTCCCAATCACCCTGATTTGCTTTGCATCCATGTATCTTTGGATGTGTCTGTTTCATCCACCAGTTGACTCTCGGCAAGGATAAGTTAAATCCTTGTGCCATAAAATGTGTCTTCCTTGGTTATTCTCGCACATAAAAGGGTTATCGGTGTTATAATTCTTCTTTACATTGCTCTTTCATTTGTGCAGATGTCACATTCTTTGAGTCCACCCCTTACTTTGTTGCCCCATCCCCTCGGGACGATGTGGATATCACCCTTCCTTTACCAAGCCTCCCGACTTGACACCATTTCCTTCTACTCCAGAACTTGTCCCGCCTAGTCGTCGTTCACCACCTTTGCAGGTATACTCTCGTCGCCAGAAGGTAGCATTCGCCATCGAGCCCATCGTCTTTGTGTCTTCAGATTCTTCTCCAGTTCATCCATCCGTGTTAATTTTGTCTCGTATGCACATCTATCTCCTTTATATTCCTATTTTGTTGCTTCTCTATTATCTGTTTCTATTCCTAAGTCTGTCACAAAGGTTCTTACTCACCCTGGTTGGACAACCGCAATGAAAGAGGAAATGCTAGCTTTACATTAGAAAAGTACTTGGGATCTTGTCTTGCTTCCGTCTGACAAAATAATAGTTGGAAGTAAATGGGTGTACACAGTCAAAGTTCATGCAGATGGCACCATTGATCGACTTAAGGCTTATTTAGTTGCCAAAGGTTACACTCAGGTATATGGTCTTGATTATTCTGAGACCTTTTCTCCCGTTGTCAAACTCGCTTCTGTTCGCTTGTTCATATCTTTGGCTGCCACCTTTCGTTGGTCGTTGCATCAACCTGATATCAAGAATGTGTTCTTAAATGGTAATTTGACTGAGAAAGTGTACATAGAGCAACCTCTTGGGTTTGTTGCTCAGGGTGAGTCTGGTTTGGTATGTCACCTGAAGGAATCTATTTATGACCTCAAGCAGTCTCCTCAAGCACGATTTGGGAGATTCAGTGAATTGGTCACTGAATTTGTTCTTCGTTGTTGTGGGGTCGATCATTCTGTATTTTACAGGTAGAGTAAAGTCGGGAGAATATTATTGATTGTGTATGTGGATGACATCGTGATCGTTCTTAATTTTGAACCAAAAGTTTCCCCTAAATCTATAATTTTGTGAGTCTTTTTATTACCTTTTTAATTAGTAATGATATAATTTATTATTGTTGTAGGAATAAAGTCGAAAATAAAGAAATGACGAAAATATAGCAAAACTAATGATCTAAGACCCGACCCGGCTGTGACCCGTGACCCGATCTGGCCACGACCCATGTGCCAAAAAGTGATAGAAAATCATTGCAAAGTTGGACAATTAGAGGTCATAAAGGCAATTAATGAAGAATAAATTGATATTTCGGCTATTAAAGGGATAAAAACAAAACAAGGCCATACTTATTATTTTTCCCATAATTGTTTCATTTGTTTTAAGAAAGTTTTCATGTTTTCTCTTTTTAAAGGGTTTTCGGCAATGGACTTATAGGGGGAGGGGATTGATTATGATTCATGGATTTTTTCTAGTTTTAGTTTTTATTTCTTTTTTTTTTTTAGGTTCGGTCGAAGCTGTGCGTGGGAGTTCTTCAATTGGATTTTGTTGAATACATCTTGTAAAGAAGAAAACCATAATCGGCTAAGGACTTATACCAGGTTAGGCTGTATTCGTTTTAAGATTTCCTATGTAGTTTTAATTTCTTATTATATTTTATCTGTGTATAAGATTGTATAACGATGATTTATATTCTTACATTGTTTATGAAATCAATTATTGTTTTTATCATTTTATGAATGTTAGAAATAATTTATTGGTACTTTTGGGTTAGATCTAATACTTGTGGTTTAGATCTAACTGTTATACAATCAGTTTTATTGGAATCAATACGATTTAATATGATGAGTTATGCTTAGGGATTGATTCATCGTTGTTAGTAGGAATCGAATCCCGAAGATAGTCCATACCGATTAAACGGTCGATTAATAGATGTATTTGATAGGATTAATCATACTTAGGGATTGGTTCACAGTAGATTAGGAACCGAATCCCAAAGATAATTCATGCCGATTAAATAGTCAAGCTTTCATTGTAATTTTTCTTGTAGTTGAATTGCTTCACTATACACAAAATAAAAATAGATAAAAAAAATTAGAACACATTAGGATAATTGAAAGCCGAATGCATGCCCTCAACCCGGTCGTTTATCATTTTATATTTTAATTTAATTATTTTTATGTTTTATTATTAAAAGATCCAAAAATCAATTTATTCAACCCAACCGAAAAATAATAAAATAATTAATAATTACAATCCAATCCATGTGGTTCCATACCCTTACCTAAGTCTCTATATGATTTTTTTTTTTTTTTTATACATTTTTTTTTTTTTTTTTTTATATATATATATAAAACAAACAAATTTTTTTTTTTTACTTTCTTCTCATTTTCTTTGGCGGCTGGATTTTGGTGCGGATAATTCTTCAAAGAGCTATTGTTCATTATTAATTGTGAAGAAAAAATCGTCATGAGCAGCTAATCTCCCTTCAACCGAGTTAGGATTCGAGTACGTATTTTTGGGTCTCATGTAATTTCGTATTTTTAATTTAATTTCAGATTATGTGCAACAATTGTATGATGAGGAATATTGTTCTTGATTCAGTTTATTTGTGATTTGATTTATTTTCAAAGTATTCTTGTAGAGATTGCGAATTTTAGATTCAATTACTTCTAAAACGTTAGATCTAGTACCTGTGGTCTAGATCTAGCGGTCATACAATCGTATTATTGGGATTTAATTATTAGTTTGAATGGTTTATGCCTAGATTGTAATTCACCCTCGATTAGAGTAACGTAGGAATTACATACCGAAGATAAATCATGCCGAAGAATAATAAATCAAATCTTTCTGAGTAGTTCCGGCTTGTAGTTAGGAGCACTCGTTTACACGAATTTGAATTAAAAAGAAAATACAAAACCCACATGAGTTCAAAATACAAAACCCGTAACTCCTAACCCTGTTTTCTATTTTCATTTGTTTTAGATTAATATTTTATTTTTCTTATATTTAAAACCCAAAACTCAAAACAAAATTCGTTTTAGTTAAAGAAAGAAAAATAATTGAATTTAATAGTTACAAGACCGATCTATGTGGTTTGACACCCTAGTTAAACACCATACTACATTAGTATCGCGGTACTATTTAAAAGGATATTATTTTTGAGCAATCAAATTTTAATTGAGAAAAATTTAACTAGTAATGAAAATATGATAAATGAGAATTGGCATACATGAAATAAAAGTAAAAAATGCAAAGAAACAACACAAGATTAAAAATAAATTAAAATGATGCGCGAGCTACGGTTGGCCGGGTAAGGTTAAGGGTGAGTGGTGGATGAATTAGCATGCTCGTGGGATTGGCGAATCCATTTGTCGACATCATTAGGATATATGTGGCACACAAACTTTTCCAGGAGGTGTCATTGGAATAGCATTTCGGTTTGTAAAGCGCCCATCTTGTCGGATGGATTAGCATTGCTAAACTTGGGGGCCGGTGGTAAATATCGTGCCATAAATTGGAAGTGTGGCATCCATTCGCTTGTCCCAAAAGTGAGCATAGGACTAAGATCAGTCGGTTTGTTTGGTGCGAAATGAAATCCGTTGGTGCTCAAAATTTGAGTAAGAAATCGGGGGTACCGAAGGTGCGGACGGACATTTGAGGAATGACGGGCATGCACTATCTCCATCGAGTGTAGGATTTCGTTAAATATGATTTCGGCGACCGAGAAGTAACGGTGTTCAGAGGCGGCGACTAGGCATTGGATCATTGCTCCACAACGTTGAGCATCATTGCTCGATGGTTACAGGTTGTGATGAAAAATAATGTTGAGGACCTCAACCCATGCTGAGATGAGGGTATGCTCAGTTTCCGAGCATTCATCCTCTGTTAGTCGTCCGTCAATCAGGTGATTAGTAATTGCAGATGAATCCGACATGTATGGTGGTAGAAGCCCGTAATAGTCTTCATAATTGATATGGAGTTTTAATGCCCACGCAATTCCTTCAACGGAAATGTAGATTCGTTGGTCGTCGATCTCTGTGATAATGTGCTTATGGCCACCAATAATGTTTGTTCCAGCGATGAACTCTGCTTTTCGTAAAAGAGTTGAATTATTCGAGGGTAAATAGGAACGGTTGGCAGAGAAATTATGGAGTGGAGTTTCATTTGAGAAATATATTGGAGTACCGGGAGGTATTTACTGAGTTCATGGATATACTCCAAATCAAAGTGGGTTTCGTATTGGAACGAGATTTTAGTCATATAAGGAGGTGGAGTTTTCGCGGCCGGAGGACTGGTGGTTCTTTAAGGCCATTGGTTGAGGTGGGTGAATGTGGGTGTAAAACTTGAGAGAAAAAAAAAGGATAATTTAGCGGAAGTGGAAGGAGTGTGTTTACTTTTCTCTCTTAGTTCTTCTTATAATGGTTTTTTTTTTTTTTTTGGCTAATTATAGGTATATAGGGTCATTAAAATAGGAAACAATATAATAATAATAAAAGGAAACAATATAATAATAAGGGAATAGGAAACAATATTATGGGAAAAGGAAAGTTATGATTATAATATAAGTAATATGTATATGGAAACAGTGAACATAATAAAAGGAATGATCCCCTAAATGAATGTCCTAAAATAATGCAATTCTCTCAAATAAATTGAAACTGAGCATTAATGAGGAGAATATTTTAATTTCCAAAAAAAAAAGAATTCCATATATGGTCCAATTTAATTTTAAATAAAAATGGATTTGAGAAAGGTCATTAATAAGAGATTAAAAGATTTATTTTATTTTTATTATTTATTTATTTATTTATTTTATGGGTATTCGTCCATATGATTTTTTTCAATTATTATTAGATTTTTATTTTTTATTTTATGTATATATATATATTTTTAGTAACCTTTCTAACTAATGGGCTTATTTTATTTTTATTTTTATTATATATAGTTTTTTTTAGACTATATATATATATATATATATATATATATATATATATATATATATATTATATTATATTATATTATATTGTATTATTAATAGTTTAAATTATTTTTAATTTTTTTTTTTCTTTTTATCAATAATTAATGGGTTGCCTTCCATTCAGCGTCAAGTTTTATGTCTTCAGCCAAACAAGAGAGAGTTTATCCGTAATGAAGTAATCATTTCCTTACCTTTTGCTTGGTCACCCTCCAATCTATCTCGGGTGACCCGCAAACAGTGTTAAAACCCATAAATATTTTTTCTGGGAACGAATCCCAACTTTTGTTTTCGGGGTTTTTTTTGTTGGCTTTTCAGTAGAACTTTCAATAATAAATGATTATTGTCAACCCACTCTAAATGAATAGATTTATCTTCAAATTGGGTTAGCGTTTGTTCTACCGCATCAATTAAGTTTTCTTTGATTTCCGGATACGGTGTCTCTAGAGTAATGGATGTCTCAATCAAAGAAAGATTATCTAATTGTATCTCTAAGGGTTTGATCGTATCTTCTTTATAATTTTCTACCAAGACTTCTTTCATGTACATGTCTCAATCATGTACATATCATCATCTAATTTAAAAAAAAAAAAAAAAACAGTGTTTAGAAAAAAAAACAGTGAAAAGAAAAAAAACTGTTATTTTTTTTTAATTGTTACTGTTTGTTATAAAAAAAATGTCATTTTAGAAAAAAAAAAAAAAACAAAAAAAAAAACGAAATGTTACTGTTTTGATTTTTTTTTATTCCGAAAATAAAAAAATAAAAAAAATTAGTGAACATTAAAAAAAATCGAAAGCCCTATTTATTTTATTTGTCATTATTACTGTGCGAACACTCTATTGTTACAGACTGGAATTTGGTAACCGAGTTAAATTCAATTGTCATTACTACCTATGAACACCAGGTTCCACGTTCTAATTTACAAGTCTTGTTCTTTATTTTATTTTATTCTTTTTATTTATTTATTTATTTTATCTTTATTTTTATTTTTAGCTTATTGGATATTATCTCTTAAAAATAAAAATAATTAAATGGTTTAGTATGTGACATTGAGGAAACCTATGCATAAACAGTAGACGATCACATAATTATAGGGATACACTATTAGACTCTATTTTAGATAACGTTCCTAGAAAAGCGAGATCTAAATTTAATAATCCTATACTAGAACCAATTACTAAAGAAATTAATATAGGAGATATACCAAAATCCGTAAAGGAGTACTATACTCTTACGTACGTATCCCCGTTATGTATCCACTTACCAACTGTAGCGGGTGAATATAACTTTGAAATCAAATTGTCAATAATTCAAATGTTACCTAATTATTATGGAATGAGCACAGAAAACTCATATAAACATTTGGATGATTTTTTGGAAGTTTGCACAATCTTAAGAATAGCCAATTTATCTGACGATGCGGTTAGATTGAGATTATTCCCATTTTTCCTAAAAGATAAAGCTAAACATTGGATGCATTCTGTAGCCCTAGCTTCCATTGGAACTTGGGCTGACATGCAGAAAGAATTCCTTACTCTATTACCCTATAGGGAAAACAAATCAAGTAAGAAGAGCCCTCACTACGTTCACCCAATCTCCGGGTGAACAATTCCATGAAAGTTGGGAACGACTAAAAGAATTATTGCGCCAATGTCCACATCATCAAGTCCCGAGATGGCAATTAGTGCAAAGCTTCTTTGAAGGACTAGATGGGAGTAACCGTCAAATGGTGGATGCTTCATGTGGAGGCACATTTCTAATGAAATCTGAAGATGAGGCATGGGAATTATTTGAAAACCTAAGTGAAAATTCACTACAACATGATGCGTTAGGGAAAAAAGATAGAGGAAATTTAATTTCACCAGTTACTAATCAAAGAGCTGGGGTAAATGAAATAAATCAAAATGTGTTGGTAGCAAATCTCTCAAAAGTCCTAGGACAATTGATGAGCAATAATCAATCAATATTTTCTCAATCTCAAACATTTGAACCATGCGCGTTGTGTCAAAGTGTGTCTCACTCGATAACTGATTGTCACCTTAGTTCTCAATATCCTGAGTATGTGCAAGAGCAAGTCAATGTTGCTCAATCAATGCTGAGTAATCAGAATAATCCTTATTCCAACACCTACAACCCTGGGTGGCGGAATCATCCTAATTTTTTGTGGCGACAATCAAATCAAGGCCCACCTATGAATAAAGCCCCAAGACAAAATTTTCAAAATCAATCCCAGGGGTACACACCATCCCTCCCATATAATCAATATTCTCAACCCACTAGAGACCCGCAGATTGATGAATTGATATCTACAACAAATAATCAACAACAATCTCTTCAATCTCAACAATAAATGCTCCATTCTCAAGCCCAATCTATAGTAAAGCTAGAAACTCAATTGGGTCAACTAGCTAACACATTGAATAAAAGAGAAGAAGGAAAATTGCCGAGCCAACCGATAAATAATCCAAAGGGACATTATATGGCTGAAGGTAGTAGAACTAATGAATATGTGAATTCCATAAGTGTTCTCAGGAGTGGGCGAGTAATTGATAATAGGGTGGGACATGAGTTAGAAGAGGAACCCGAAGATGTATGGGGGGATAGGGAAGAGAGAGAAAGAGAAAAGAAAAGGGATGAAAATAATAAAAAATCGACTGAGTCAACGCCGATATCCATTAAGGAGGATTCTATTTCTACCTCAAAATCCATACCATTTGGTAAAGAATGATCGGGCCTCAATGCTGAGGCACCTTATGTTTCCGTTGTCCCATTCCCACAATGTTTAGATCGACCCCTACCAACGGATAAAAAGGCTAAGAAGGTGGAAGAGATTTTTGAAATTTTTAAATAAGTTAAAATTAACCTTCCACTTCTTGAGGCCATTAAGCAAGTCCCGACCTATGCCAAGTTTTTGAAAGATCTTTGTACCCATAAATGAAAAATTAAAAATCATGTGCATAAAAAATTCTTTCTTACTGAACAAGTAAGTTCAATTTTGAAATACGACACAGTACCAAAATTCAAGGGTCCAGGTGTTCCTACTATTTCTTGCAGGATCGTAGATCATACTATTCATCGAGCACTTCTTGATTTAGGTGCTAGTGTCAATCTTCTTCCATTTTCAGTATATGAGAAACTTGGCTTAGGAACTCTTTAACCTACATCAGTCACACTCCAATTAGCTGACAGGTCCATGAAGAAACCGCGAGGCATCATTGAAGATATCTTAGTGAAGGTTGATAAATTCTACTTTCCTGTGGATTTTATTGTTCTAGATATGGAGCCGGTACCACATCCCAAACACCAAATCCCTGTCATTTTAGGTCGGCCGTTTTTAGCTACGGCCAATGCACACGTAGATTGTCGAACAAGGAATATGAAAGTATCGTTTGGGAATATCAAGGTCAAGCTCAATATCTTTGACCCAACAGACCGACCACAACTTGAGAAAGTGGGTGAATGTTTTGTGATCGAGCAAATAGAAATGAGGGGAACAAGCCCTAATCATCTTACACAACCTAAGAATTCTAGAAGAACTTTAAGGATAGGAAAGAAAAAGAAGTGCAAGGAGCGATCTATAAGAAGTAAGTTGATTAGGCTAAAACCGCCTGATGGAGTGAGTAATGTGACATGACAGGTTCGCCCTAATCAATATCTATCTAATCGAGAGGGATTGCTGAAAAGAAAAAAAATCACTAGCAATAATAGGTCATGCGATACTTGAGTTTGGGATTCTAAAGGGCAAAATAAATTTAAATAAATACAAGGAGATTGGAGGGATTTTTATCCCTTCACGTCTGGCTAAAGACGTAAAATTTAGCGCTAAATGGGAGGCAACCCACTGAAATAAAAAATATTTTAAAAAAACTAAATAATTAAAATATAAACAAAATACAATTCTTTTTACTAATAATAATAAAAAAATATAAAAAAAAAATACTACTCATAATAATAATAAATAAATAAATACTATGAAACTAAAAGAAATTCATATAATGCTTAATCTTGCTTCTTTTGTTTTTATATATGCATAGTTTACAGGTTTGGAAGCATTTCAAGAAAACATTTCAAGAAATTTCTATAGAAACCAGTCCAAACCGCTTTTGACATCAGGTTGTCCCGTTCCTTTACTCAAAGTTTTAATTTATTTTTTTTACATTGAGGACAATGTTAGAACTAGGTGTGGGGGAGGGTTACCTAATGTCGCAATTAAAAAAAAAAATCACATTAATTTCGGGAATATTTTTTTTAGTGGACGCATGTGAATCTCTAGGGATAAAATTGTTATATTATGAAAGTTGCACTTAAATCAGTTGCAAGTTGTACTATTATTCGTACACCCTAATTTTAAGTTTGGTAATCTTAACTCATATTAGCGAATTGTTGAATAGCAACTAAAAATATGAATTTGTGTTTTTCTCTCTAAAATAATAATAATAAAAAAAAAATTGTGAAAAAAAAAAATAAATAAATAAAAATTGATCGGTTAATCTTGAAGCTTAGGATGTTCAAGTAATTAAGCCTTTTAGAGTGTGTCAACACCAAATAACCCAAGCCAACTGGATTGGGATCATTGACCCAACACTTGCTACATGGATATCCTAGAAAACCCAGTGAGACTAACATTGCACATATCAATTAAAAAAAAAGAAGAAGGTTAATATGAAGAAAAAAATGATAATAATAGAAAAATAGAGAGAAGAATCAAGTCTTTTTGAGGTTGAAATTCGTCAAGTTGCTAATATTGAGTATTGAGATGACTTATACTTGAGATTGAGTTGTTTGAACAAAGTAGGACGTGGAATTAAATTGAGTGTTTTCTGACAGAAATAATAGTAATATCCTTCGATAAGCATGTGTTCCACTAATAAATATATTTCTGAACTCTATCTATTGTGCTTACAAGACTATTATAAGAGGTATAGGTGTTTGTAGGTATCATCATTGTAAACCTTTACGAGACTAAAACTCATCCACTAGGGATCACCTGGGGGTTTAAAGGCTTATTGCATATGCTAAATGCAATCGTGTTCCCTACGAAAGTGGTATTTTCAATTTTTAAATATTTGTTTTGCTCGAGGGCCAGCAAAATGTAAGTGTGGGGGTGTGATCGTTTTTAATTTTGTACCAAAATTTTCCCCTAAATCTATAATTTTGTGAGTCTTTTTATTACCTTTTTAATTAGTAATGACATAATTTATTATTGTTGTAGGAATAAAGTCGAAAATAAAGAAATGACGAAAATAAAGCAAAACTAATGATCTGTGATCCGACCCGGCAGTGACTCGTGACCCTATCCATCCACGACCCATGTGCTAGAAAGTAAAGGAAAATCATTGCAAAGTTGGACAATTAGAGGTCATAAAGGCAATTAATGAAGAATAAATTGATATTTAGGCTATTAAATGAATAAAAACAAAACAACGCCATACTTATTATTTTTCTCATAATTGTTTCATTTGTTTTAAGAAAGTTTTCATGTTTTCTATTTTTATAGGCAGTGGACTTATAGGGGGAGGGGATTGATTATGATTCATGGATTTTTTTTAAGAAAGTTTTCATGTTTTCTATTTTTATAGGGTTTTCGGCAGTGGACTTATAGGGGGAGGGGATTGATTATGATTCATGGATTTTTTCTAGTTTTAGTTTTTATTTCTTTTCTTTTTTTTGGTTCAAGGGAAACAGTGGGTTGCTGTGGGCTTTCGCCATTGACATTTGTTGAATATTTGGTAGAAGAATGGCCACCATGAACGGCTAAAGCACAAAACCGGGATAGGCTGTATTCGTTTTTAAATTATTTTAATGTAGTTTTATTTTCTTATTCTATTTTACCTGTGTATAAGATTATATGACAAAAATTTAACGTTCTTACACTGTTTATGAAATCAATTATTATTTTTATTATTTTATGAATGTGATAAATAATTTATTGGTACTTTTGGGTTAGATCTAATATCTGTGGTTTAGATCTAACCGTTATACAATCAGTTTTATTAGAATCGATACGGTTTAATTATGAGTTATCCTTAAGGATTGATTCATCGTAGATTAGGAATCAAATCTTGAAGATAGTCCATACCGATTAAACGGTCGATTAATCGACGTATTTAATAGGATTAATTATACTTGGGGATTGGTTCACAGTAGATTAGGAACCGAATCCCGAAAATAATTCATGTCGATTAAATAGTCAAGCTTTCGTTGTAATTTTTTTTGTAGTTGAATTACTTCACTATACATAGAATAAAAATAGATAAAGAATTAGAACACATTAGGATAATCGAAAGCCGAATGCATGCCCTCAACCCGGTCGTTTTATCATTTTATATTTTAATTTAATTATTTTTCTGTTTTATTAATTAAAAAATCCAAAAATCAATTTATTAAATTCAACTGAAAAATAAGAAAGAATTAGTAATTACAATCCAATTCCTGTTGTTCGACACCTTTACTTAAACATGCTACACTATAATATTTTACGCTTAAATTGGGTATTAAATTTGAGCGATCAAATTTTGGCGTCGTTGCTGGGGATTGGCATTGCTAATTATTGAATTTAATTATTATTTTTCTTTTCCTTACTTGTTTAATATAAAGAAAAAAAATCAAAAAAATAATATAAAGAAAAAATACAGAAACAGTAGTAAAAATAAAAATAAAAATAAAAATTGTAGCTTAGCTTTTTTTTTTTCCCAGTGTTTTCCACTGATTTTCGTAAAAAAAAAAAAAAACAGTAATTTGAAAAAAAAAAACAAAAAAAACAGTGTTTAGAAAAAAAAAACGGTGAACGGAAACAGTGAAAAGAAAAAAACCTGTTTTTTCTTTTAATTGTTACTGTTTGTTAAAAAAAAAAAAGTCATTTAAAAAAAAAAAAAAAAAAAAAACAAACTGTTACTGTTTTGAATTTTTTTTTTTCCGAAAATTAAAAAAAAAAAAATTAGTGAACATTAAAAAAAAATCGCAAGCCGTATTTATTTCATTTTATTTTATTTGTCATTATTACTGTGCGAACACTCTATTATTACAGATTGGAATTTGGTAACCGAGTTAAATTCAATTGTCATTACTACCTACGAATACCAGGTTCTAATTTACAAGTCTTGTTCTTTATTTTATTTTATTCTTTTTATTTATTTATTTTATCTTTATTTTTAACTTATTGGATATTATCTCTGAAAAATAAAAATAATTAATTGGTTTAGTATGTGACGTTGAGGAAACCTATGCATGAACAGTAGACGATCACATAATTATAGGGATACACTCTTAGACTCTATTTTAGACAACATTCCTAGAAAAACGAGATCTAAATTTAATAATCCTATACTAGAACCAATTATTAAAGAAATTAATATGGGAGATATACCAAAATCCGTAAAGGAGTACTATACTCTTACGTACGTATCCCCGTCATGTATCCACTTACCAACTGTAGCGGGTGAGTATAACTTTGAAATCAAATTGTCAATTATTCAGATGTTACCTAATTATTATGGAATGAGCACAGAAAATCCATATAAACATTTGGATGATTTTTTGGAAGTTTGCACAATCTTTAGAATAGCCAATTTATCTGATGATACAGTTAGATTGAGATTATTCCCATTTTTCCTAAAAGATAAAGCTGAACATTTGATGCATTCTTTAGCCCAGCTTCTATTGGAACTTGGGCTGACATGCAGAAAGAATTCTTTAGAAAATATTACCCTATAGGGAAAACAAATTAAGTAAGAAGAGTCCTCACTACGTTCACCCAATCTCCGGGTGAACAATTCCATGAAAGTTGGGAACGACTAAAAGAATTATTGCGCCAATGTCCACATCATCAAGTCCCGAGATGGCAATTAGTGCAAAGTTTCTACGAAGGACTAGATGGGAGTAACCGTCAAATAGTGGATGCTTCATGTGGAGACACATTTCTAATGAAATATGAAGATGAGGCATGAGAATTATTTGAAAACCTAAGCAAAAATTCACTACAACATGATGCGTTAGGGAGAAAAGATAGAGGAAATTTAATTTCACCAGTTACTAACTAAAGAGCTGGGGTAAATGAAATAAATCAAAATGAGTTGGTAGCAAATTGATAGGTGTAAAATACATATCTAATTCTAAACCGAATTTGCCAGTTTTTGAGTATTTTATTAAAGTTTTAATATCTCTTTAGCTGTTTTTATAAGTCAGAAGTAGAGACATAAACAATCGACAAATTGAGCGAAATGGTGGAAAAAAAGGTAGCCAAAAAAAAAAAAAAAAAAAAAAAAAAAAAAAAAAAAAAAAAAAAAAAAAAAAAGAGGTTTCAAATAACAGCGCAAATCCGCCTAGGCGAAGTTTTTCACCGCCTAGGCGAAAATCCGTCAGAAGGTTAAAAATGCTGAGAAGTTGAAATCCGCCTAGGCGAAGTTTCCACCGCCTAGGCGGAATTCCGTCAAAATGTTGGACATACTGAACTGCTAAAAGTGCTGAATTGCTGAAATCCGCCTAGGCTAAGTTTTTACCGCCTAGGCGGAAATCCATCAGAAAGAAAGAAGACGAAGAAGTTAGTCATCCGCCTAAGCGAATAAACCATCGCCTAGGCGGATTTCTAACCGATTTAAACTCCGCCTAGGCGAAGATTCTACCGCCTAGGCGTATGTCACAAAACAGGCTAAAATATCTGTTTAGATATTTTTGAACCCCTAGGCCTATTTATACCTCTTTCCCACGTCTGAAAAGGGTTGTTGATGAACCCTAACCCTAGTAGAGAGTTCTTAAGCTATATTTTGAAGATCAAGAAGGAGATTCATCATTCGGGTAAAGAAGAATCATTTATGGATCGATCATTAGCGACAGTGGACTATTTCACTTTCAGATTTGATCGTTCTTCTCTTGTTTTTATCTTCGTAATTACTTTTTCATATCTAAGAATGTTGAATCCCTCTTATTTTGTATGGCATATGGCTAAGATCTTGTAGTATTAGTTAAATGTTACTTAGGTGTAGTTGAAATCATGTAATTGTTAAGTTGAATGAATTAATGTTACTTTAATGTGTAGTGTGTCTAAATCCGATTGTGTTTACCATTATTCTTGATGTTATGCTTGTATTGATAAACCGAGAATATGGGGTTTGACACTCGGGAGAGGTAACCCTGGATTCGGATTAGGGTAAATACAACGTGACGTTCTAACGACCCGGGAGGGCGTTAAAACGTATGCAATCCATGACGTTGGCTTAAGACTTACGCAACTTAGGGTCATTAAGGCGTTAAAGGAGACTTCTTCGTTGACACGAAATTGTGTAATCCCCCGTCTTACACTCGGGAGAGGTAGCGGAGGAGTTATGTATTATGTGAAAGAAATCACTACCTAAGTAATTAGTGTAATTAGAACTAACCTAATAGTTATCGTTTATCTTAGTAGATTAAATAGAAAACAAACAAATTTTGATTAGTCGAGATAATATGAAACTATTTAAATCACAATACTCAACCGAAATACACGTCATTCCCAGTGGAACGATATCCGATCTTACAAGATCCATTATATTAAAACTAAACCTCGTATACTTGCGAGTAGTCAATACCGCGAGGACGATGGTGTGAATCCTCGCGCAGACAAGTTTTTGGCGCCGTTACCGGGGATGCAAAGTGTTTTTCAATTGAGTTGATATTGTGATCAAGTAATTGAATGTTAATCACGATAATTCTTTTGCTTTTAATTTCATTCAATTTATTTGTTTATTTGATTTATTTATTTGAAATAAGCAGTGCATGCGGCGTAGTCAACGCATTGGTAAATAGAAAGAAGAGAAAGCTACCACTATAGCCGGGGGACGTGAAAATGTTCCACAACCATCGGAGCCGCACACACTCCAGCCTCCGGAGCAGGAGAGGCCACAACGAGTCCTTAGGGACTATTATCGGCCACTAATGCTGGATAACAATTCAGGGATCCGGAGGCAACCGATCCAGGCAAATAATTTTGAGTTGAAGCCCACCTTAATTAACATGGTTCAACAAAATCAGTATGGCGGGAATCTTCACGAAGACCCCAACGTCCACTTGGCAACCTTTCTCGAGATTTGTGATATTGTCAAGATAAATGGAGTTGCCGAAGATGTCATACGGTTGAGGTTATTTACGTTATCTTTACGAGATAGAGTAAGGGGTTGGTTTCAGTCGATCCAACCGGAGAGCATTAATACTTGGGAGGACCTTGCACAAAGGTTCCTCACTAAGTTCTTTCCACCTTCGAAGATTTCTCAACTCCGCGGCGAGATTGCGCAGTTTCGCCAGAGAGACTTTGAGCCGTTGTTTGAGGTATGGGAGAGATTCAAGGACCTATTGAGAAGGTGCCCCCAATACGGGTATCAAGATTGGTTTCAAACCTAATTATTTTACAACGGGTTGGATGGCCAGACCAGAACGATAGTTGATGCAGCCTCAGGGGGATCGTTGTTGTCCAAAACCCCTACCGAAGCTAATGCACTATTGGAAGAAATAGCGGCTAACAATTATCAATGGCCGAATGAGAGGAACACGGGAAGACGAGTTTCTTCTATCCAAGAATCTGACCATATTACAACATTATCGGCCCAAGTGTCCAAGCTCTCGGATCAATTGGTCGCCATGTCTACAAAAGGCGCTTTGTCGAGTCAAGGGGAGGAGATTGCAACAAGTTGTTCTCAATCCGGATTGGATAATGAGTTCGAGGACTGCCATTTTCTAAACAATCGTGCCTATACTTTTAGGCCCGCTACCAACATTCCAACTCATTACAATCCTAGACTTTGCAACCATGAGAACTTCTCATATGCGAACAATCAGAACTCTTTGTGGCCATTTCCGGGATATGAAAATAAAGCTTCGGGATATCCTATGCAATCCAATCGTCAAATGCAACAACCACCAATGCATAATCTAAAGTCAAATTTGGATGAAGTGTTGGGTTCGTTTATGAAGGAGACTCAGACTATGATGCGTGAGACACATAACCGGCTGAACAAACATGAAACACGGCTTGACTCAATCAATACCACTTGTACAAACACCAACACCACGGTGAAGGCTTTAGAGACTCAAATCGCGCAGCTTGCTAGGTTCATCTAAGAGCAACAAAAGGGGTAGTTTTCAAGCAACACGGAAACCAACCCTAGGGAATGCAAGGCGATTAAGTTAAGGAGTGGAAGAGGCATAGAAGTGAGCAAGCCTATGGAAAACGAGCCGGGAGTGAGTCATGAGTTTCATCATGGTGAACCAAGAACAAGTGTGGAGGAGAAAGTTGAAGTAAAAATAGATGAAAGAAAGGAGAAGCCGAGTGAAGACTTAAATGAGGATAAGAACCAAGAGAAAGTCGAAGAGAGAAGAAGAGATGAAAGGGTGATGCCGGGGCGAGTAACATTTTCAGAGAATCCATCGATTCTAGTAACCCCATTTCCATATCCTCAAAGATTCCAAAAGAGGAAGTTGGATGCCCAATTTGAAAAATTTCTTGAAATTTTCAAGAAAATCCACATCAACATTCCTTTTGCGGATGCATTAGAACAAATGCTCAACTATGGCAAGTTCTTGAAGGACATTATGACAAATAAGAGGAAGTCAGAGGAGTACGAAATGGTAAAGCTAATGGAGGAGTGTAGTGCAATACTACAAAGGAAGTTGCCTACCAAATTAAAGGATCCAGGTAGTTTCACAATTCCGTGTACTATCGAAAAATCTCATTTTGATAAGGCTCTTTGTGATCTTGGGGCGAGTATTAATTTGATGCCTTCTTCCGTTTATCGGAAGTTAGGACTTGGGAGTGCAAAGCCGACAACGATCTCTCTTCAAATGGCGGATCGTTCGTTAACCTTTCCTAAAGGTATCATTGAGGATGTGCTAGTGAAGGTAGACAAATTCATATTTCCGGTGGATTTCGTTGTGCTTGAAATAGAAGAAGATAGAGAAATCCCGATTATCCTAGGAAGACCTTTCCTTGCAACGGGAAAGGCCTTAATTGATATGCATAATGGAAATCTGACGTTAAGAGTGAATGATGAAGAGATAAAGTTCAACATTTTTAAAACTATGAACTTTTCAGATGAACTTCCTAATTACAATCGAGTTGATGTTATAGACTCTTGTGTGAGAGAGTTCTTTCTTGCAAATATGGAGATGGACTCGTTAGAGCATACTCTCACAGATTCCTTATCTATGGGGGATCTTGGTGAGGAAGGCTCTACCATGGAACTTGATGTTGTGGACTACGTGCTGACTTTGGATGCTCAATCTAAAGACGTAGAGGATCCTATTCATGTGGCAGAGATTGAAGAAGTTGAAAACTCTCCTGAGAAATCAAATCCGCCTCACGGTAGATTATTACTCAAGCAATTACCGGAACATCTTCGGTATATCTTTTTGGGAGAGAATTTGACCAATCCGGTTATAATTTCATCATCTTTGACGGAAGAAGAAGAGAGTAAGTTGCTGAGAATCTTGAAGAGACACCAATCCACTTTTGCTTAGTCTATATCAGATATCAAAGGAATTAGCCCATCGGTTTGCATGCATAAGATTTTGATGGAGGATGCGTTCAAACCCTCAATTGAACATCAATGGCGGCTAAATCCGGCTATGAAGAAAGTGGTAAGAGAAGAGGTGTTGAAGCTCTTGAATACGGGAATTATATATGTTTTATCCGATAGTGAGTGGGTTAGCCCGGTGCAAGTGGTGCCAAGAAAGGAGGTACGACGGTGGTGAAGAATGATAAGGACGACCTTATTCATACACGGACCATCACGGGATGGCGTATGTGCATTGATTATAGAAGGTTGAATAAGGCGACGAGGAATGATCATTTTCCTCTTCCTTTCATTGACCAAATGCTAGATCGATTAGCCGGATATAAGTACTATTGCTTTCTTGACGGCTATTCAGGTTACAATCAAATAGCCATTGTACCGGAGGACCAAGAAAAGACTACTTTCACATGCCCATATGGGACGTTTGCTTATAGACGTATGCCGTTTGGCATTTGCAATGCACCAGCAACTTTTCAACGGTGTATGATGGCAATATTTTCTGATATGGTAAAAGAGAAAATGAAAATCTTTATGGATGACTTCTCAGTCTTTGGGTCATCTTTTGATCACTGTCTATACAATTTGGCGCTTGTTCTTGACCGATGTGAGGAGAAGAATTTAGTTCTTAATTGGGAGAAGTGCCACTTTATGGTTAAAGAGGGGATCGTCCTAGGTCATTGAGTCTCTTCCAAGGGGCTTGAGGTGGACCGAGCAAAGATTGAAACGATTGAGAAGCTTCTGCCACCGATTAATGTGAAAGGAGTTTAAAGTTTCTTGGGACATGCCAACTTTTACCGGCACTTTATTAAGGACTTCTTGAAGACGGTGAAGCCGTTATGTCACCTTCTTGAGAAGGATACTTCATTTGAATTCAATGAGGCTTGCATGGAGGCTTTTAAGGCGATAAATGAGAAGTTGATCACGGCTCCAATAATGGTCGCTTCGCACTGGGAGATGCCATTTGAGATTATGTGCGATGCGAGTGACTATGCTGTTGGTGCGGTGTTAGGCTAACGGAAGAAGAAGATCTTCCGCTCAATCTATTATGCAAGTAAGACATTGAATGATGCCCAAGAGAATTATACCACGACTGAGAAAGAAATGTTAGTTGTTGTTTTTGCTTGTGATAAGTTCTGGTCTTATATCATTGGGTCAAAAGTGATCGTTTACACGGATCACGCGGCTATCCGGTACTTATTTGCAAAGAAATATGCCAAGCCGAGATTGATAAGATGGATTCTTCTAATGCAAAAGTTTGATGCTGAAATAAGGGATAAAAAGAAGAGTGAGAACGTTGTTGCCGACCATTTGTCAAGGTTGATTCAAGAAGACGTTGGTGATGAGTCTTGCATCACGGAAGTGTTCCCTAACGAACAACTATTTTCAGTTGAAAATGCACTTCCTTGGTATGCGAACATTGTTAACTATCTTACATGTAACGTGTTATCGCCTGATTTGACGAGAGCCCAAATGAAGAAATTTCTTTTTGATGCAAAGTATTATCTGTGGGACGAGCCATTGCTATTCAAGAAATGTGTTGATCAGGTGATTTGGAGATATGTTTCGGATGAGGAAATGGCTAGTATTCTCTTCCATTGTCATTCATCACCTTGTGGCGGCCATTTGGTGCGACTCGGACAGCATCGAAAGTACTTCAATCAGGCTTTTACTGGCCTTCTTTGTTTAACGATTCATATACGTTTGTGAAAACTTGTGATAGATGTCAAAGGGTGGGTAAAATATCGAGAAGGCATGAATTGCCATTGACGTCTATTCTTGAGCTTGAGTGGTTTGATGTGTGGGGTGTAAATTTCATGGGGCCATTTTCGCCGTCATTTGGCAATGAGTATATTCTGTTAGCGATGGATTATGTGTCTAAATGGGTCGAGGCCGTAGCAACACCTACCAATGATGCCAAAGTGGTTTTGAAGTTCCTTCAACAAAATGTCATGACACGGTGCGGGACACCTCAAGCCTTGATCAGTGATGAGGGAACCCACTTCTGTAATAAAATACTTAGTGTTTTGTTGGCAAAGTATGGGGTTAGACACAACGTAGCGCTACCATACCACCCACAAACAAATGGCCAAGCTGAAGTTTCAAACTGAGAAATCAAGCTAATTCTGGAGAAAACGATCCATACTAATCGCAAGGATTGGGCGGTGAAGCTTGACGATACTTTATGGGCGTATCACACGGCTTTTAAGACACCGATCGGTATGTCCCTGTATCGATTGGTGTTTGGGAAAGTGTGTCATTTGCCCGTTGAATTGGAGCACCATGCATTCTGGGCGATTAAGAAACTCAACTTTGACCTAAAAGCTTGTGGTGCGCAATGTCTCCTCCTATTGAATGAAATGGAGGAATTCTGGCACGAGGCTTATGAGAATGCCAAGCTTTATAAAGATAAAACGAAGAGGTGGCATGATAAAATGATAGTCCGGAGGGAGTTCAGTCTGGGCTAACAAGTTCTGTTGTTTAACTTAAGGCTGAGACTCTTTTCTGGAAAGTTGAAGTCCCGGTGGTCTGGACCGTTCCGGATCAAGCATATTTATCCATTTGGTACTATCAAGTTAGAAGGCGAAGACGGACGAACTTTTCGAGTCAACGGAGAACGGATCAAGCACTACTTCAAGAATGAAGAGCGAGTTGTGGAGAATATCTCCCTCGTTGAAGGATAGAGCCGTAATTCATACACGTCCAGCTAGGGACGTAAAACCAAGCAACATCTTTTGATATGTCATCGAGGGTAACGAATATTCATAACTTTTGTATAAATTACTTTTTGGAGATCGTATTGATCTCGGATTTTTTTTTTTTTTTTTTTTTGTGGTGAATTGATGAGGCTAGAAAATTAGGATTGAATTGCATGCTAAAAATCGTTTGAGGAACGAAGTGGAAGTAAGAGGTGTAGAGCAAAAATGTGAAAAACTGAAGGAATCCAGCCAAAGTCCACACTGGCATAAATTCTCCTAGGCAGAAAAACCACCGCCTAGGCAAAAATTGGACAGAAGGCTGAGAAAACATACTGGCGTAAATTCGCCCAAGCGGAAATAGGAAGAAAAAGTCTGAGTTTCTACACTGCCGTAACTTCGCCTAGGCGGAAAAAAAACCACCGCCTAGGCGGAAAAATGAAGAAAGACTGAGTTTCTATACTGGCATAGATTTGCCTAGGCGGAAAAAACCACCGCCTAGGCGAATTTACAACAGAATCAAGGGTTTCACACAGGTGTAAATTCGCCCAGGCGGAAAACCATCGCCTAGGCGAATTAACATCAGAAGGTTTTTTAAAAAGCAAAAGGTGCTACTTCGCCTAGGCGAATTCACGATAGCCCTGTTTTAAAACGCAACAGTCCTCTTCGCAAACGGCACTTCCCTTCTAAAATTTTCAAGAAACCTCTCAACTTCACTATCCCAAATCCTTTCCTCCCTTTAAAGATTTATCCTACATTGCGAAAAACTTGGATTTTAACCAAGAATCTTCATCCAAACGTTGGATTCCTCTTCCCATTTTCGAAAATCTAGGGTTTAAGCGGTGAACAGTGCGAAATCGCCATCTTCAAGTGATTTGATTGAAATTTTTCAACAACTAAGTGTCAATGATCCTATTTTTCATTTAATTGTTGAAATATTTGCTTCATTTGCTTATTTATTTCAAAAATTATTGGATTTGGCTAGAACCCTAAACCATTTAAACCCTAGGATTGTGTTTTTCACGTTATTAGGGATTTAGGAATGATTTTTGGTAAACCCTAACATGTTTGTGTGTAGATATACAATATGAATCATTTATTTTAGGCTACATTGTGACAAAAATGTGATTTGGTTTTGGTTGGTAGGATATCTTGCGAAATTTGTATTGTTTGGTTTTGGTTGACATATGTTTGTTAAAAAAGGGCATTGTGTGTTTGCTGACAAGGGTTTGAATTGCATGTTCTATTGTTATTATTGTGGTTGGTGTTGTGATGTGATTTATAGGCAGAATGGCAAAGCGTCGGGCATCCAAGCAACCACGAACGGAAAAACCTCCTGCTGCCTTGGATTACAACTCTCTAAAATTCATCTCCAAGCAAGCCGAGGATCATTACAATAAACATGAAAATGAGCATCCCGACATTCACCAGAGGGGGTTCGGACCTTTGCATGAACTCCCTGAAAAATTCAGGACCGTCATTCAACGTAGAAGATGGGAACAGTTCTGTGCTTCACCTCTACCAAGGGAGTTGGCACTGGTACGCGAGTTCTATGCGAACATTACCGAGGCCACTGGATTTCAGACGAGGGTCCGGAACATCCCAATTCTATTCAGTGCAGACCACTTCAACGAGTTGCTTGGATTGACGGGGCCGGAAGCTTCCCGAGATTTATCCGATGTTGCCACACCAACAATGAGTGCGGTGATTCAGGCCCTGACAACGAGTAACGCCCAGTGGAAGAACACATGGTAGGGATAGGCCATCTTTAAGGCGCGATTTCAAAAGCCAATCCCTAAGATTTGGCATCAATTCATCTTCGCCAATCTACTCCCTACCTCCCATGTGTCCGATGTTTCCAAGGAGCAAGCGTTTATGCTATATGGTATTGATAGAGGGATGCCCGTCAATGTTGGTTGTCATATTTACTCTTCAATAATTCATACTGCCAGGACGACGAAGGGTGGCCTTCATTTTTCCTCATTCCTCACCGCTCTCTTTCTACGTGGCGGAGTTCGTGTCACGTCTACAAGCTCCTTTCCACCTATAAAGCCGCTCGATCTTTCAATGATTAAAAGATTGTGGAAGGGCGGACCAACTGAGGGAGAAGAGGGTCCTGAAGAGGAAGAAGCCGGCCCTTCAGAGCCACCGACACCCACAACCCACCGCGACCAACTTACCCAGATTTCACGATATATCTGTAGTCTCCAATCTGACATGACCCAGCTCCAAACTAATTTTTCTCGGATGGAGAGCTACATGGATAACTACATTCAGCAACAAGATCAAAATCAACGGGTTTTATTTGAACACCTCGGAATCGACATGACGCGTTATACGCCCGTGCCACCTTTCGAGACCGATGAGTCGCCACCACCATCTCTTCCCCAATGAACGGTAGGAGGTTAGACTTGTATGTCTTCCCTCCTAGGTATGTGTTCGACCTAGTTTTCAATACGTATATTTCTATTCTGCTATTGGGTTCGCTGCCTAGGCAGTGAGGACACTGCCTCGTTCAAGTTTGGGGGTATATGATATGCAAGCATGTAGTTTTTTTTTTTGGGGGGGGGGGGAGGGGGATATGAAGGATGACAATTTTTTGATGTAAATGGGAAAAAAATTCTTTTTGTGGACAAATTTTTGCTTATAATGATATTAATGTTAAATTTTTGTAAATTTTAAAATTCTTTTTGTTATGCATGTGTAATGTTTAGTTATGCATGTGTAAAGATCATTAGCATAAGTAATATTAGTTTGTAAAATTAGAGTAGATATATTAATTAAAATAGTTGTACGTGCATGCTGAGTTTTTGAGTTCGTCCGAACCATGTCCCGATGATGAAAATTACCCCCTAAATTGTATATTAAGGTCAGGGGTAATTCTATTCACGTGTGTTTTTTGTGCTTAGCATGTCGATTAGGTGAAAATTATTTTGATCCTAAATCGCACGATCGCATAAACTCATTGTATAATTAGTTAAATGATTTGATGCCGATTATCCAATAATAA
This sequence comes from Eucommia ulmoides, assembly GCA_016647705.1. Classification (NCBI taxonomy): domain Eukaryota; kingdom Viridiplantae; phylum Streptophyta; class Magnoliopsida; order Garryales; family Eucommiaceae; genus Eucommia; species Eucommia ulmoides. The sequence goes on from CM028328.1 coordinate 7,619,309, forward strand.
GTTCATGACAGAAATGAAGAATCTAGAACTTGACTGGGGGAGGCTTGAGGCGAAATTATAGGTAAGGTAATTTCGGAGGCATGATATAGGCCTTCATTTTTATCGCTTGAACCGTTTGAAACTAATCTGAAAAGTTATTCCCTCGTTCTCCTGTCGAAGCCATAAAATTTTCACTTCTGAACTTGTTTCTATACTTTAACCAAGTAAATCTTTCAAAACCATTATCGCTAAGAATAAAAATAAAAATAGAGTAAAAACAAGTAGCATTAGATTATGCTAACTTGAAGCGGGCAATCGCCGTTTCAGTTTAAATGTTTTTGGTTAAGTATAAGAGTATTCACTTGTCAATCCTTTAGTTGTATTTACACGCTCTTAAAATTGTACAAAATTGAATAAGTTTTTTTTTGGGGGGGGGGGGGGGGGGGGTTGTATACTTAAAAAAAAAAAAAAAAAAAACACTATATGAATATAATATTTAATTTCAGTTGTTGTGACAAGTGAATATAAGTTTACTTAAGTAATATCTTCAAAGATAGGGGGTTATGAGAGAGATTTAGCGACAAGTATTTGTACCTCGGGTATCGTTAAAATTTTAACGAGTTTCTATTTCTACAATACCCTTGGTCGTTCTCCAAAGCCAAACCAAGCCCTATTGATCTCGGTGAATGTCCAAACCTACTTTAGTGGATAGTTGAGCCCAGTCAAGCATATGGCTTTCCTGAATATTTTAACAAGTTTAAGTCATGACTTTATTCATTGAATAATCCAATCCGGTGTTTGATTAGTTATACATCCGAGGTCTCACACACACACATTTCAATTGGATCAAAAATGATTTTAACTGATATTAAGTCTTGAAATTCTGGAACACCACGTGGTGTGTGTTATTCCTTAACCGGATCTGATTACGGGTTGTTGAGGGAAGAATCACATGGTTTCTTTGATTGAACTTAAATCTCGCAGGTGTGTACTTCTTATTTGTTAATGATTACTTATTTTTAGTTTAGAAATTAGCTAATTAGTGTAGTTAGTGTTATTTAGCATTAGGGTGTTTTGCTCGAGGACTAGCAAAATTCTAAGTTTGGGAGCATTTGATAGGTGTAAAATACCTATCTAATTCTAAATCGAATTTGCCAGTTTTCGAGTATTTTATTAAAGTTTTAATATCTCTTTAGCTGTTTTTATAAGTCAGGAGTATGGACGTAAACAATCGGCAAACTGAGCAAAATGGTAGAAAAAATGGTAGCCAAAAGATAAAAAAAAAAAAAAAAAAAAATTTAAAGAACAGCGCAAATCTGCCTAGGCGAAGTTTCCACCGTCTAGGCGGAAATCCGTCAGAAGGTTGAAAATGCTGAAATGTTGAAATTCACCTAGGCGAAGTTTCCACCGCCTGGGCGGAAATCCGTCAGAAGGTTGAAAATGCTAAGAAGTTGAAATCTGCCTAGGCGAAGTTTCCACTGCCTAGGCGAAAATCCATCAGAAAGTTGCAAGGGCTGAAATATTGAAATCCGCCTAGGCGAAGTTTCCACCGCCTAGGCGGAATTCCGTCAGAATGCAGGACATGCTAAACTACTGAAAGTACTGAATTGCTGAAATCCGCCTAGGCGAAGTTTCTACCGCCTAATGGAAATCCATCAGAAAGAAAGAAGACGAAGAAGTTAGTCCTCCGCCTAGGTGAATAAAACATCGCCTAAGTAGATTTCTAACCGACTTAAACTCCTCCTAGGCGAAGATTCTACCGCCTAGGCTCGTTTCACAAAACAGGCTAAAATATCTATTTAGATATTTTTGAACCCCTAGGCCTATTTATACTCCTTTCCCACGTCTGAAAAAGGTTGTTGATGAACCCTAACCCTAGTTGAGAGTTCTTAAGCTATATTTTGAAGATCAAGAAAGAGATTCATCATTCGGGTAAAGAAGAATCACTTGCGGATCGATCATTAGCGACAGTGGACCGTTTTACTTTCAGATTTGATCGTTCTTCTCTTGTTTTTATCTTTGTAATTACTTTTTCATATCTAAGAATGCTGAATCCCTCTTATTTTGTATGGCATATGGCTAAGATCTTGTAGTATTAGTTAAATGTTACTTAGGTGTAGTTGAAATCATGTAATTGTTAAGTTGAATGAATTAATGTTACTTTAATATGTAGTTTGTCTAAATCCGATTGTGTTTACCATTATTCTTGATATTATGCTTGTATTGATAAACCGAGAATACGGAGTTTGACACTCGGGATAGGTAACCCTGGATTCAGACTAGGGTAAATGCAACGTGACGTTCTAACGACCCAGGAGGGCGTTAGAACGTATGCAATCCATAACGTTCGCTTAAAACTCATGCGACTTAGGGTCGTTAAAGCGTAGAAGGGGACTTCTTCGTTGACATGAAGTTATGTAATCTCCCGTCTTACACTCGGGAGATGTAGCGGATGAGTTATCGATACAGAGATTGTCGGAATAGATAAAAACCATTATAACTAACTTAATGACGTCAATTATGCATTATGTGAAAGAAATCACTACCTAAATAATTAGTGTAATTAGAACTAATCTAATAGTTTTCGTTTATCTTAGTAGATTAAAAAGAAAACAAACAAATTTTGATTAGTCGAGATAATATGAAACTATTTAAATCACAATACTCAACCGAAATACACGTCATTCCTAGTGGAACGATATCCGATCTTACAAGATCCATTATATTAAAACTAGATCTCGTATACTTGCGAGTAGTCAATACCGCGAGGACGATGGTGTGAATCCTCGCGCGTACACAAATCTCTCAAAAGTCCTAGGACAATTGATGAGCAATAATCAATCAATATTTTCTCAATCTCAAACATTTGAACGATGTGCATTGTGTCAAAGTGTGTCTCACTCGATAACTGATTGTCACCTTAGTTCTCAATATCCTGAGTATGTGCAAGAGCAAGTCAATGTTGCCCAATCAATGCTGAGAAATAAGAATAATCCTTATTCCAACACCTACAACCCTGGGTGGCGGAATCATCCTAATTTTTCGTGGCGACAATCAAATCAAGGCCCACCTATGAATCAACCCCCAAGACAAAATTTTCAAAATCAATCCCAACGGTACTCACCATCCCTCCCATATAATCAATATTCTCAACCCACTAGAGACCCGCAGATTGATGAATTGATATCTAAAATAAATAATCAACAACAATCTCTTCAATCTCAACAACAAATGCTCTATTTTCAAGCCCAATCTATAGTAAAGCTAGAAACTCAATTGGGTCAACTAGCTAATACATTGAATAAAAGAGAAGAAGGAAAATTGCCGAGCCAACCGGTAAATAATCCAAAGGGACATTATATGGTTGAAGGTAGTAGAACTAATGAATATGTGAATTCCATAAGTGTTCTCAGGAGTAGGCGAGTAATTGATAATAGGGTGGGACGTGAGTTAGAAGAGGAACCCAAAGATGTATGGGGGGATAGGGAAGAGAGAGAGAGAAAAGAAAAGGGATGAAAATAATAAAAAATCAACTGAGTTAACGCGGATATCCATTGAGAAGGATTCTATTCCTACCTCAAAATCCATACCATTCGGTAAGGAAGGATCGAGTCTCAATGCTGACGCAACTTATGTTTCCCCTGTCCCATTCCCACAATGTCTAGATCGACCCCTACCAATGGATAAAAAGGCCAAGAAGGCGGAAGAGATTTTTGAAATTTTTAAACAAGTTAAAATTAACCTTCCACTTCTTGAGGCCATTAAGTAGGTCCTGACCTATGTCAAGTTTCTGAAAGACCTTTGTACCCATAAACAAAAAATTAAAAATCATGTGCATAAAAAAGTCTTTCTTACTGAACAAGTAAGTTCAATTTCGAAATACGACACAGTACCAAAATTCAAGGATCCAGGTGTTCCTACTATTTCTTGTAGGATCGTAGATCATACTATTAATCGAGCATTTCTTGATTTAGGTGCTAGTGTTAATCTTCTTCCATTTTCAGTATATGAGAAACTTGGCTTAAGAACTCTTTAACCTACATCAGTCACACTCCAATTAGCTAAAAGGTCCATGAAAAAACCGCGAGGTATCATTGAAGACGTCTTAGTGAAGGTTGATAAATTCTACTTTCCTGTGGATTTTATTGTTCCAGATATGGAGCCGGTACCACATCCCGAACACCAAATCCCTGTCATTTAGGTCGGCCATTTTTAACTACAGCCAATGCACACATAGATTGTCGAACAGGGAATATGAAAGTATCGTTTGGGAATATGAAGGTCAAGCTCAATATCTTTGACCCAATAGACCGACCACAACATGAGAAAGTGGGTGAATAGTTTGTGATCGAGCAAATAGAAATGAGGGGAACAAGCCCTAATCATCTTACACAACCTAAGAAGTTTAGAAGAACTTTAAGGACAGGAAAGAAAAAGAAATGCAAGGAGAGATCTATAAGAAGTAAGTTGATTAGGCTAAAACCGCCCAATGGAGTGAGTAGTGTGACGTGGCAGGTTCGCCCTAATCAATATCTATCTAATCGAGAGGGATTGCTGAAAAGAAAAAAAATCACTAGCAATAATAGGTCATGCGATACTCGAGTTTGGGATTCTAAATGGCAAAATAAATTTAAATAAATACGAGGAGATTGGAGGGATTTTTATCCCTTCACGTCTGGCTAAAGACGTAAACCTTAGCACTAAGTGGGAGGCAACCCACTGAAATAAAAAATATTAAAAAAAAACTAAATAATTAAAATATAAAAAAAAAAATACAATTCTTTGTATTATTAATAATAAAAAAATATATAAAAAAATACTACTCATAATAATAATAAATAAATAAATACTATGAAACTAAAAGAAATTCATATAATGCTTAATCTTGCTTCTTTTGTTTTTATATATGCATAGTTTACAGGTTTGGAAGCATTTTAAGAAATTTCCATAAAAACCAGTTTAAACCGCTTTCGACATCAGGTTGTCCCGTTCCTTTACTCAAAGTTTTAATTTATTTTTTTTACATTGAGGACAATGTTAGAACTAGGTGTAAGGGAGGGTTACCTAATGTCGCAATTAAAAAAAAATAAAAATCACATTAATTTCGGGAATATTTTTTTTAGTGGACGCATGTGAATCTCTAGGGGTAAAATTGTTATATTATGAAAGTTGCACTTAAATTAGTTGCAAGTTACACTATTGTTCGTACACCCTAATTTTAAGTTTGATAATCTTAACTCATATTAACGAATTGTTGAATAGCAGCTAAAAATATGAATTTGTGTTTTTCTCTCTAAAATAATAATAATAAAAACAAAAAAAAAAATTGTGAAAAAAAATAAAATTAATCGGTTAATCTCGAAACCTAAGATGTTCGAGTAATTAAGCCTTATAGGGTATGTCAACACCTAATGACCTAAGCCAACTGGATTGGGATTATTGGCCCAACACTTGCTACATGGATATCCTTGAAAGTCCAGTGGGACTAACATTGCACATATCAATTAAAAAAAAAGGTTACTATGAAAAAAAAAATGATAATAATAGAAAAATAGAGAGAGAATCAAGTGTTTTTGAGGTTGAAATTCGTCAAGTTGCTAATATTGAGTGTTGAGATGACTTATACTTGAGATTGAGTTATTTGAACAAAGTAGGATGTGGAATTAAATTGAGTGTTTTCTGACAGAAATAATAGTGATATCCTTCGATAAGCATGTGTTCCACTAATAAATATATTTCTGAACTCTATCTATTGTGCTTACAAGACTATTATAAGAGGTATACGTGTTTGTAGGTATCATCATTGTAAACCTCCACGAGACTAAAACTCGTCCACTAGGGATCACCTAGGGGTTTAAAGGTTTATTGCATATGCTAAATGCAATCGTGTTCCCTACGAAACTGGCATTTTCAATTTTTAGTTTTTTATTTTGCTCGAGGGCCAGCAAAATGTAAGTGTGGGGGTGGGATCGTTTTTAATTTTGTACCAAAAATTTCCCCTAAATCTATAATTTTGTGAATCTTTTTATTACCTTTTTAATTAGTAATGACATAATTTATTATTCTTGTAGGAACAAAGTCAAAAATAAAGAAATGACGAAAATAGAGCAAAACTAATGATCTAAGACTCGACCCGGCTGTGACCCGTGACCCGATCCATCCACGACCCATGTGCCAAAAAGTGAAGGGAAATAATTGCAAAGTTAAATATTTGTTGAAACATTTGTTGGAACAACTTAGATTCAAACACTTTTTACCCATGGATTTGGTATGCGACAATCAAGCGGCACTTCACATTGCATCCAACCCAGTCGTCCATGAGAAGACAAAACACATTGAAGTTGATTGTTACTTCATTCGAGAAAAATATTGCAAAAACAGATTGAGACTAAACATGTAAAGTCAGTTGATCAATTAGCTGATTTAATCACTAAACCGTAAAGGGGTTCAAGGATAAAGTGTATTTGTAACAAGTTAGAAGTATACAACATATATGGTCCAACTTGAGGGGGAGTGTTAGAAGGGTAGTTATGTATTTTCAGTACTGATTAGGGTTTATCATATTATTTAGAGTTTCTTGTATTGTTCCCTAATTATTATCATAAATAGAGAGAGAGACTAACACAATTGAGAAACCTTCTCATTCTTTTCCTATCACAATTTTACTTTAACAATTACATCTAGAGTATAAACAAAATTAGTGATTTTTCCATCATTTCACCGAGGTGATGGACAACAAAGCGCCTTCGGCTAATCCACTCTCACCTCTCTCTTAACGGCGGGTGGATCAAGGCATCGAAAGACCTTGCTTTCTCAATTTAATGACAATTAGGCCAAAGCTTACAAGAAAAAAAAGGTAGTTGAATTCAAGTTTAACTAAAAAATTAATTTTTGTTTGACAAATGGACAACAAAGTATACAAAAATCAGAGCAAAATATTCACTTTCTATATATATATAAAAAAAAAAATAAAAAAAATCTAAAGGATAAGCTTATTGTCAGTTAATTTAATATTTCTGGTGTTCATTAAACATAATCTAAATTAAGATCGTAAAGGTTTGGAAGAAGCTTACTTGACGAAGAATGGTTTCTCGTCTCATGCTTGCTCGGTATAAAAACCAATGAATCAATCCACGGGCCGTCGATCGAAATGCTCCTCCGAGACTGACTTCCTGAGGAGACATTATTTTGGCCGTTAATGTATTATATGGGCTTGACCCACGTGGCCCATTAGGGCAGAACCCTAGTCCCCACTTCCCCTATAAATATGTGTATATCATTGTATTATATTTGTATCTTTTCTTATAATATCAATATATGATTCTTCTCTCACTTCTGAATTATCTTAACATGGTATCAAGAGCAAGTCTTTTTAGACCTGTTCTCAATAAAATTTCTGCCACCCTAACGCTTCTGTCGCCGTCTCTTTTCTCCCATGGATTTTGTCACTGCTATAGGCTTCAACATCACTCCAGTATAAACAACCACTACACTACCGAATTCGTCTTGCAGAGACGAACACAACGCCACCAAAATCACCGCCATTGGAGTACTCACGCGCCCACACGTAAGTCTCGTTGCCTGGTTACTGTTCACGCGCCCACACGCGCGACCTAAACATGTTGCTGCAAGATCACGTCAGATCCATGTGCCGCTGTCTTTCTTTGTTGCTGCCACGTCAACCCTAGCGCCCAATCAGTGCCTATTCATCGCTCACGTCAGCACCACATCAGCGCCACGTTAGTGCCACGTCAGCATTGACTTTGACACATCAGCGTTAACCTTTGCCATGTCAGCGTTGACCCTTGCCACATCAGCGTTGACTGCCACCTCAATCCCTGCCACGTCATCAATACTTCTTTGTCCCGATTCAGGCCTTTGTTGACCCATTTTCTGCAAACTTGGATCGGTTCTTGGGGTTTTTCGACGTTCTGATTCTATTTCCGACCTCTATTTTGTGATTTGAGACTCATAGAATATATTTTCTTTTATATTCGTGTGGTTTCTACGCCGGTTCACCCGTTTTTTGTCCGATTCTTGGAGATTTCATATCGGTTCATGGATAATTTGGTATTCTAAATCCATCAGTGACAACAGTTTCTTTAGGTTCAACAACGATGCCTATGGGTTCTTTGCTCATTTTCAATGCCAAAAAGGGCTCGAACCCTACCTCCTCTACTATCACTATGTCTATTACATATTTGGCCTCATTCATCCTTCATATCTTTTCCAAAATTGGTACTGGTATAAATCTTTTTCCTGCTCTCTCACTTATTACAGGTAATTACTCTTGGTTCTTTGATTCTGCATGTTGTAATCACATGACATCTGATCCCAATATTTTTTCAACCAAACTATCCGCAATGAATATCCCTAGTATTCATACCGCTGATGGTTCTCAAATGCCTGTTACATATATCGGTCAGGTTTCTACCTCCTATATTTCTATTCTTGACAAGTATTTAATTCCAAAACTCATATTAAATCTCTTGTCTGTTGGGCAACTTTGTGAATTGGGATTTGAAGTCATATTTTCTAATAATGGTTGTCGTGTGCAAGATCCTCAGACAGGAAAAACTCTTGGGACTAGTCGTAAGGTTGGACGCCTATTTGAACTTACCAGTTTACATCTTCCATCTCCAACTCCACCATCACCACAACCAAATATCCCTTCATTAACCTGTGCAACCTCACCACCACCGCCACTGTCATCTTCCTTATCCTGATCTTCACAACCACCAGGGTCTCTCTCACCATCCTAACTTTGGCATGCTCATTTAGGCCATACTTCATCTAACTGACTCCAATCGCTTATCTCTAGCGATTAGCTCAGTTCAGTTCAGCATGAGTTCTTCAAATGTATTCATTGTCAACTTGCAAAACAACCAGCCCTACCTTTCAAAGAGAGTCAGTTTATTTTCCTTGCACCATTTGATCTAATTCATTCTGATATTTGCGAGCCCTTTCCTCATACCTCAATGGGTGGCCTTCATTACTTTGTTATCTTTGTAGACGACTACTCTCGATATACATGATTGTTTCTTATGAGACATCAATCCGAACTATTCCAAATATATTATAAGTTTTCTTCTATGGTTCAAACTCAATTTTCTAGAAATATCAAAGTTTTTCGCTCAGATAATGCAATGGAATACAAGGACCGTGTTTTTCTTAACCTACTTCGCAAAAATAGCACGCTCTCCCATCGTTTGTGTCCTAGTACATCCCACCAACAAAATGGACGAGCCGAACGCAAACATAGACATATACTTGACACAGTTCGCACTCTTCTTATTTCTTCATCATGTCCTGAGCGTTTTTGGGGTGAGGCTGCCTTCACCGTCGTCTATACAATAATCGTGTTCCTTCCGCTACAATTCAAAACCAGTCTCCATTTGAACGTCTTTTCAGTAAAACTCCCGATTATTCTAAACTTAGAGTTTTTGGTTACGTCTGTTTTGTTCTTCGGAAACCACATGAACGCAACGCACTGGAACCAAGGGCTTATCTGTGTTGTTTTCTTGGATATGGCATCAAACATAAAGAGTATCGATGCTGGGATCCTATTTCTAAAACCCTTCGTATCTCACGACATGTCATCTTTTGGGAATATCAAATGTTTTCTTCCTTACAATCATTTGACATGTCAACCCTCACCAACTCCAGATTCTTTACTGATCCATCAATTGAGTTATTTCCAAAAGATACAGTTCCAGCTACTGTTGAGTCCACTCCAGCACCACTAGTTAAGCCTAGCCTTATACCTTATGCTGAGTCCATCCCAGAACCACCAGCCGAACCCACTCCAAAACCACTAGCTGATCTCACCCTTCCAACTCCAATAACTATGCCTGATACTTCTCCTATATTTGATGATCATATACCGCCTTCTGTTGACACCCACGCCCCAGATCACCCTCTCCGCTCTACCAGGGTAACTCATCCTCCATATTAACTTTCTGATTTTCATTGTTTTTCTACTGTACTTCATCTGTATGAGCCTCAATCCTATAAGGAGGTTAATACTAATCCTCTTTGACAAAAAGTAATGGACAAAGAACTTCAGGCCCTCGCCAAAACCTATACCTGGGATATTGTAGATCTGCTCCCTGATAAAACTTCTATTGGGTGTAAATGGGTGTTTAAGATCAAGACACTCTCTGATGGCTCTGTTGAACGATATAAAGCCCGAATTGTTTCCAAGGGATTTGCTCAGGAATATGATATTGACTATGAAGAGACATTTGCTCCCGTGGTAAGGCTAACATCTGTCCATATACTTCTTGCTGTCGCCGCCATTCGAAAATGGACTTTCTTTCAAATAGATGTCAAAAATTCATTTCTCAATGACGATCTTCTTGAGGAAGTATATATGTATACCCCTCCTGGCCTGGTTGCTCCTCTAAATAAAGTTTGTCGTCTTCGTCGTGCTCTATATAGTTTGAAACAAACTCCATGTGCCTGGTTTGCAAAATTCAATACTATTATTCATCAGTTTGGGCTCACACCTAGTACTCATGATTCGGCTCTGTTTATTCGCCATACTGCAAATGGTATTATCATTCTTTTACTATACGTGGACGATATGGTTATATTGGAGATGATATACGCGACATTTCTAAACTCAAAAAGTTTTTAAGTGGTCAATTCGAGATGAAAGACCTTGGTGTGCTCACCTATTTTCTTGGTCTTGAAGTCTCATCGGGTTTTGATGGATATTTTCTCTCTCAGGCCAAATATGCCTTAGATCTCGTTTCCATGGCTGGGATCACTGACTCAACCACTGCCACTACTCCTCTCGAGCCGAATGTCAAACTTACCCCACTTGATGGTTCACCTCTTCAGGATGCCACTCTATATCGCCAACTGGTTGGAAGTCTTGTATACCTCACTATCACTCACCCTAACATTGTTTATGCCGTTCATCAGGTCAGCCAGTTCTTGTCCGCTCCTCGGACCACCCATTACTCGGCTATTCTTCACATTCTTCGGTATATCAAGGGTATATTATTTCATGGACTTCATTTCTCAGCTCAATCTGCTCCCGTCTTACAAGCTTATTCTGATGCCGATTGGGCCGGCGACCCCACCGACAGATGTTCAACCACTGGTTACTATTTCTTTTTGGGTAATTCTCTCATTTCTTGGCGTAGTAAGAAACAAACTGTAGTTTCTTGCTCCAGTACTGAAGCTGAATATCGTGCCATGGCTAATGCAACACAAGAAATTCTCTGGCTTCAATGGCTCCTCGCTGACATGAGCATCTCTTCTCCTGCTGCCACTACCCTACACTGTGACAACAGGAGTGCTATTCAGATCGCTCACAATGATGTATTCCATGAGCGTACAAAACACATCGAAACTGATTGCCACTTTATCTGTCATCACATTCTCCAGAATACGGTTCATCTACAATTCGTCAGTTCAGCCAATCAAACAGCAGATATTTTCACTAAGACTCATTCACTCGAACACTTTTACTCTTTGATTTCCAAACTCAAGTTCACCTCTCACTTATCGCCTTGAGTTTGATGGGGGATGTTAATGTATTATATGGGCTTGACCCACGTGGCTAATTAGGGCAAAATCCTAGCCCCCACTTTCCCTATAAATATGTGTATATCGTTGTATTATACTTGTATCTTTTCTCATAATATCAATATATGATTCTTCTCCCATTTCTCAATTATCTTAACATTGGCTATCAGTTGACAGCTTCTCGAATGATCTAAACCTACAGTCTTCATTGAGTTCACCTCGCTTGATGACTGGTGCTGCTTGGATGGGAATTTTTCCTTTGATCATTCTGACGATCGAAGACATGGATGGCTTTAGTGATGGAGAGGGGTTGGCACATAGTAAAGCCAAGTTCAGTATCCTCATTGCCTCTTTTTTGGAGTAGTTTGAACCAAGGACCGGATCCACAAGGTCTAATAGGTTTCCTTGTTCTTGTAGTACATAGGCCTTTTACATGGAAAAAAGAGAGAAATTATGTTATTATATGCTTTTGAAATGATCCCACAAAAATGGGAACAAAAATAATTGTGTCCGTTCTGTTTTCAGATTTTGAAGACAATTTTTTTTGGAAGCAGAACGTAATTATTCAAAATTTCTGATATTGTTTCTGTTCCAAAAAAGAAACAGAGAAATCCAGGAAACAGAAATACCAAACAAACGCCACTTTAGTGTTTTTGCTCTTAGATAACAATATGGGAATAATTCAGTTGTGTTCTCAAAAATTTGTTCTGGAAAACTGAGAGCAGAACTAAAACCAAAATGTTACCATATTTTTGGTTCTTCTCTTCCAAATCTGAGAACAGAAATTAGACTAATGCAGAATCTGAAGATCATTAAACAAAAAAAATAATACGAAAATATAAATACTAAACAAAACCCACCATAAATTCCGTGCTCATCAGTGTGCAATCAGTTGTGAATAAAATGGAAAATTTCTTAAAAATACTTTACCCAATCAAGAAGGTATACGAACTCTTCCTTCGGTCTGTAATTTGTGTTGTTTTTTCCACTCACAATCTCGAGGATCACAACTCCAAAGCTGTAAACATTTGCTTTGTCCATTAAGTACCCCCTCATTGCATATTCAGGAGCCATATATCCTCTATTCCAAAATAAATGAATGATTAAGAAATATGATGTGGTTTGTTTAGTGTTTTCGATCCCAAATTTCTGTTTTTGTTCTGACAACTCACATTGTTCCGGCAATTTGTGTGCTGATGTGAGTGTTCTCCTCCTCCTCAAGCTTAGCCCAGCCAAAGTCAGAGATCTTAGCATTTAAATCCTTGTCAAGCAAAGCATTTGTTGCCTTTATGTCTCTGTGAACAATCTCAGGTGAAGAAGGGTCCATGATTTCTTAAAGTGAAGGTTTGATGATCATATGGTTGTTTAAGGATTAGGAACTGGATTAAGGTGATATTTCATTTTATGATGTTCTTCAATGTGTGCTCAGGTCATAGATCTTTTTTTTCTTTTCTTCTAATTTAAATTATGTTAAGAATATGACTTCTTGAGTTTAAATGAAATGGTCTTACAATTATGTCATTGACTGTATTATTAGATTCTAAAAGCCACTATCTGGATACACAAACAGCCCTTGAAAAAAAAAGTACATTATTTTGCTAATAGAAAAAGGGTCTAATACCAAGAGATCTTGTTTAAATGAGAGCCCTGTTTGCCATCATTCACCCTAAGCCTCCCTCTAGGAAGAACAATAGGCCTGCATAAAACCAGGATAACCGCTAACTCTGCCAAGAACGAGATTATGCTAATCCAAACAAGGATAGTCCTCCTCCAGTTCCAAACAACCCTCTTTAGTTTAGGTAGTTGAGATTCGAGATTGATCAAAGCAGAGTAGATTTCCGGTATTCCGGCACCGGTTTGATATTCAGCTCTTTGTTCTAGAATCACCCTTAAGCCGACAGTCGGATTAATCCCTTCAATGAAATCGATGGTTTTGATGTTTAGGGTTTGCGTTTCTGATTGAAAACCGGTGATGAGAGGAGGCATTTTGATTAGGGTTTCGACGAATCGAATGAGTTGGCTTTTGAATTTGAGCATGGTTGGGTAGCTTGAAGTAAATGTGATTTCACCCTTTGTTGACAAGAACTCCACCCTAACCTTAAGGAAACAACAATAAAAATAAAACATATGAGTGATTTTGTTTTCAAATCATGGAAAAGTTTCTTTGTATGCTATGCAGGGAAAAAATTGTGTACATCTTACTCTTTTTAAACCCCGTAATGGTACGAATTTTCGTACACTGGACTGTCCTTATCTTCTTTTTTTTTTTTTTTTAAGATCTTGGAAATAATTTTAGAAAAAAGTCAAGAAACGATTTTATAAAATTAAGAAAATTTGTTTGATTTTGGTAAGGGAAGTTTTAGAAAATGGTTTTTTTTTTTTTTTTTAATGATGAATTGGAAAAGTAAAGTGATTAATTGAAATTTTCAAAATGTGAGAGGGGGTGATAAATTGAAAAATAGTGAAAGAGAGATTAATGTGAGGAGAGAAAAAATAAAAAAGAAAATACGCAGGAAAAAGTTTTAAAATGGTTTTTAGAATGATTAAATAGAATATAAAAAACTAAGTAATGTGATGAATTGAGAATTGTGAAACTTCTTTCCTAAAATAGTTTTTGAATTAAAAAGTGGTTGAGTTTTTTTTTTTTTTTTCTCTCCAAAAAATGTATTTGGTACTTTGTACTCAAAATCTAAACATACGCTTGGTTTAAAATTCAAAAATAACTTTTCGACCACGATACCTGTGGATATCATTTTTTCAAAATATTGACATAAAATATTTTGCCACCAAAAAAAAAAAAAAAAAACAGTTTTGTAGTTGCAAATTGAGTCAAGAAAGAAAAATCCGACACAAAAATATATTTTCTACATAAAAAAAACGAAAAAAACAGTTTTGCAGTTGCAAATTGAGTCAAAAAAGAAAAATCCAACACGACACTTCCCAAAAAACTTAAAAACATAAATAGAAGTAAAAACAAAAACACTAAACAAACCAGACCTAATATACCTGAAAGACACCAAGTTTTCTATTATACTCCGATTCAGGCAGAGTCAACGAGACGATTAGTTGCAACTTATGATCATAAGGAATCGCACGGATTGCAGAATCACCAAAACCGGATGAACCCATGATCGGAACGTGAGCAACTGGGCTCGTTTTCGTGTAATCGAAATTTAGGGTCTTTGTCGCCTGAATCGGCTCTTCCACTAGATGTCTCATAGTGACATTCCCAATTAAAAAACTCGACAAAAACAATCCCACCAGCAAAAACCAGACATAGGATGACCAAAAAAAGGCCCATCCGAACCTCACCCCTACGTTCAAAACCGACTTTTTTGCCCTCATCTGACTTACACCACTCGATTGAAGTCCCCCTGCCATTCTCATTATCTTTTTCGACAGTTTCTCTTTAATCCCCGTTAGTGTTCGAAATGGGAACATACAAAACATGAGTGAAAAGTAGGCCAACCAAATGGGAAATAAGAAGAACCCAACAAGGAGACTGAATTGAAATCCTATAAATTTAAGGACAAGGACTAGCAAAGAAGCTACAATATTGAGAGGAAACTCGTTGTAAGGAGGATTCACCGCTTTCGACACTTCATAGTAGTTGGTTTTTTCGGTTATCTTCTCTTTCTTTTTTCTCTCCTTGGAAATGTCGTGATCGGGATCAAAAATTAGTGGTCTTTCTAGCGAGTTTCGAGCCAATAGGACCTTGTCAGCTCCAGCTAGTAGATAGCGTTTTGCCCAGAATTTGCTATCGGACCTATGAAATTCTTGCCGGTTTTTGAAAACCCCATGATTGAGAACATTTTCATGAATTTTTGAGTCATCCATTTAAAGTTTGTTGCAGGATTTATTGGAGGAGAAGAAGAAGAAGAGTATAGTAGTAATAAGTAGAG
This sequence comes from Eucommia ulmoides, assembly GCA_016647705.1. Classification (NCBI taxonomy): domain Eukaryota; kingdom Viridiplantae; phylum Streptophyta; class Magnoliopsida; order Garryales; family Eucommiaceae; genus Eucommia; species Eucommia ulmoides. The sequence continues at coordinate 7,634,728 of CM028328.1, forward strand.
GACTTCAACGGTAAGGGACACTTTGTAGTAATAACTCAACCCTTGATTTCTTGGGATGCTAAATGAGAATTTGCTAGGTGGCATGTAGTCCTCATAGATTGGTGCAATAGCCAATGGGATTGAGGGTTGATGTTGTCTGATCAGGGGGAGGCGTTTCAGGGTAAGTTGGTGTGGCAGCATAACACACATCTCAAAACTGCTTTTTTATTTTTCTTCCTCTCAAGGCTTCATTATTGATTTTAAATGGCACACACCCCCAAATGGTTTGCTCGTGTGTTCAGTCCCACTTGAGGTTCAATGGACCTCACTGTTGTGACCTTTATTTTTATTTTTTTAAAAACATATTCTGTTTACACTAAAAACTGTTTTCAAATTGTAAACAAAAGGATTTTAGTATCTAAACTACCAATTATACTCATAATATCTGTTTGCTTATCTAAATTATTCTATTTTAAAAATTATTTTTAGATTAATTGGTTTGTATATCTCCCCATATAAATATTTGGTTGGAAAAAAAAAAAATATACAACCTTTTTAGTTCAATAAAATGTTTAGCATTATTTTTGCTCCAATTATATGAAAATTGAGTGGCTAAACTTGAGCCAAAATGATCTACTAGCCAAGTATTTTTCAAGTATACATCCAAACACCAAAATATAGCAATTTATAAATAAATTAATTGATAAATAGTAGAATTTGCAAATTAAAGGACAAAAATTCCTGAACCATGCTTTTCCAGCCCCGGTGAGTGCGAGGGGGAAGGCCTTGCACCTCATGGCAACAGAGGCCGTGTACATATCCATGTATGACTTGAAGATAGACAGATGATCCGCGGGGTCAGAAGGTCCCATCATATATGATCATCTGGGGGTGGGCAAATCGCACAGGTAGTGCCTTGTCCACAATCTCATCCACAAATGGGGACCTTACCTCGAAAGGAAGCCCAGCTGGGCCCTTCACTCCCTGCATCTGGTACAAAATGGCCTCCACGTCGGCAAGACCCCTTTCCACCACTACTTCGCCCCTAGGGGACACTCAAGCTTGGCTCGCGGCGGCTCGGGCAACATGCTGCCTGGGGGGTGGTGAATAAGAGTCCACCTCCCAAATATGCCGAGCCCTATGCTCTGATCGAACGACTTGGCTCTGAGCTTTGTTCGGGGAAGATTATGTGTAGTTGTCTCTCTCACATCCCGAAGGGGGTGGAGAGGGTGATCCCGAGGCGGCAGGAGGTGCCAAATCAACCTCTTTTCGTCCATTGTTGCGGGGTATGCCTGGGCCCTTGGAACGTGCCTGTTGGAGTGGATCATGCGGTTTTTAGATTCTGGGGCTTGCTCTTCTCCTCCTGCGGGCTGGAGAGCCGGTACCCCATCTGCGAGGGTTGGCGGAAGGTAAGTGAAGAGGACCTGAAAATAGGTTTGGAACTCGTCGAACTGGCGTTCCAGGTTGTTAATGCAGGAAGTCTCAGTTGCTCTTGAGGTCTGCCCCACAAACGGTCCAGAGGGCAAGGTGGACGGACCTACCTAGCCAGTGGGCGGTGGATGGTTCTCCGCATTTGGAATTCAAGTGTCCGGCCTGGAAGCCTTCGACATAGTGCTAGTGGGCCAAAGTGTAGGGTTGTTGCTCATGGCGGGTGTTTGATCTATTCTTCCGAAGATCTAACCAGACCTTGTGATCATCAAGTCTTAGCCATACAAGGAGCTGACGATCAGGGGAAGGTTTCTTGTGCATTTCCACAGACGGCGCCAAACTGTTGGTATCAAAATCTAGTAAACACCCTCAGTATGGTTTGGGCAGACAACACGTGTGAATTTCTTGCTGAGGTGAAGGTGGTGTACTGGGGAAACAGAGCTCTGAGCTCGGTAAACTTTTGACACTTTGAGAATTCCTTGCACTCTGAACTGAACCCCACTCCAGACTTCGTTCTGAGCTCCACTCTAGACTCCGAGCTAAGCTCCTCATTGAATTTCGAGCTGAACTCTAACTCCGCACTCCGAGCACCTGCACAAAAACTCACCGGGGTTGTGCTTAGTAAAATCCTTCCGGCGTGAGAGTAAGTATCTAGGGGATAAGGCTAAAGTGCTCTTAAGTGAATAAGAAGTAATACCTGGTGGCAGTAGATGCCTAGGAGTATATATAAGGAGTAGGGCTTGAATAGCCTCACTAAATTCGGGACTTCAGCTCGGTTAATTAGCCTAATCCGGCAGGTAGCCAATGAGCTTGCGGATAAGGGTCCTAAGCATCTAAATTGGGATTTTGGGCCCATCAGGAGAAGTCCATGGGCCGACCCAATTGAAATAGAGACGAAAGGCTCGTTTCAACCCCTTCCGCTGAACAGAAGGTAGAGAGGGACGTCTGGACGGTTTTGGAGCCCTCTTATGGCGGTTAGCCAAGTTGAGGGTGCTCGGAGCCCTCAACTCAGTGCGGTGTCTTCCAGGTCGGTCTTAAGGCTTCATATTTGATGATTAGTCAAATTGAGGGTGCTCGGAGCCCTCAGCTCAGTGCGGTGTCCTTCTGATCGGTCTTGAGGCTTTCCATTTGATAATGAACTGAGGGAGCTCAAAACCCTCAGCTCGGTGCCTTGGTCTGCTGGGTGGTCTTCGGCCTTTCAATTGAGGATCCGCCGAACTGAGTTGAGGGTGCTCGGAGCCTTCAGCTCGGCCTTGTAGTCTCCAAGGCGATTTTGAGACTTCCAAATGAGGATTTGCCGAGCTAAGGGTGCTTGAAGCCCTCAGCTCTACGTTGCGGTCTTCACGACAGTTTCGTGGGTTCCATTCGATGATCTTCCGAGATGAGGGTGCTTGGAGCCCTCAGGTCAGCGCTACGGTCTTCATGGCGGTTCTGAGGGTCCCATTTGATGATCTGTCGAGCTGAGGGTTCTCGAGCCCTCAGCTCGGCGTTACGGTTTTCATAGTAGTTCTGAGGGTTCCATTTGATAACTAGTCGAGCTAAGGGTGCTTGGAGCCCTCAGCCCAGCCTTTTTTTCATACTTGAGATCTTAGCCCCCCTCAAATTGATCATGAAAGAACCCCTATGCACGTGTGGGCTTTACCGATCAAATTTCCCTTCATCAAAACTGAATGGTCCAATTTTGAAACCAATTAAATAGTTTAGTTGCGGTTTTGGTTTTGAAATTAGCAACTGAAGCAATTTTGATTTTGGTTTTGGCATAGCAACCGCGAAGCTGAATTGTGAAGCCAAACCATGAAAAAGAACCACGTAACCGATATTTTATATATATTTTTATTACATATATACCCTCACATTTTTATATATTTACAGTTTAACCCCTATAATATATATGTTTTTATTTATTTACACTTTTAATCCCTCGTATGTGTGTGTGTGTGTGTGTGTCTGTGTTAGGGTTGTATTTTAATTATGGTTAGGAACATTTATTGTAACAATTAATAATTTTGTGATTTGATTTTGTTTTTTAGAATTTATGTTTTATATTTTTGTTTATATATAAAAAACAACGGTCTGGTTTAGGTTTTTTATAAAATTGAAAATTTTTAAATGGTTTCACGGTTTTGGTTTTGTATAAATTTAAATAATTCGGTTTTAAAAACATTTAAAAAAAACGAGCGGTTTTAGTTTGATATATGTCTAATGGTTTTGATTTTGGTTTTATATGAAACCGAATTGAAACCGGACCATTGACATCCCTAATTTCAAGAGTAAATAAGAATATACCACTACTACAAGACTTATAACCTAATAATTATCTAGTGTGCTCCTTTAGTAGGAGGTTAGGGTTCAAAAACCCCCTCCTCATCCCCAACCACGTGTACAAAAGAAAGAAAAAAAGAGAGAGTATATTTAATGGTCATTCTAATGTGTTTCTTCTTTTTGACGTTGGAGTCATTGCCTTTTGTTATTCAACAATCAACATCATAATCCTAATTTTTTTGGGGTACATATCTTGAAAAAAGTTTGACTCAAAACATTTCACAAAACGAACTAGATAGGATATTAGATACATATCCTAGGTTAGGGATACCTGAAACCTAACAACTAAATGCTTATCCCAGTAAGTATTCAACAGAATTTGGAGGCATATTGCAATAAACTATAGAAGATGAGAGAACCCATACTTCGAGTTCTTTACGTAATAAATATTTTTTTAAAATATAATTCCTGACACTACACGACTTCAAATTTATTTACGAAAGTCGAATATACCGGCGGTGCGAAAGGCGGGATCACTTTGGTCCGGGCGTTCAGAATGCTAAGACCGTTTGCAATTTATATTTTTTAAATTTTTTTTGGTCCCGGCGTTCAGAATGTGGGACCGTTTGCAATTTATTTTTTAAAATTTTTTTTGGTCCTGCAGTTCAGAACGCCGGGACCAAAAAAAAATAAAAAATAAAATATTTGGTTTGGTCCTGGCGTTGTGAACGCCGGGACCAAACCCCTCAATTTTTTTTAATTATTATTATTATTATTTTTTATTTTATTTTATTTTTTTATGTTTTTGCATGCACGGCAACAGAGAGAGCACATATAGGAGAGAGAGAGAGAGAGAGAGCGCAGAGAGACGGCAGAGAGAAATGAAATTTGAATTCAAATATTTTTTACACAATATACCCCTAAAGTTTGACTATTATTTCATTTTAAACAATTTTTTTTTTTATTTTTTTTTTTTAAAAAAAAAAAAAAAAAAAACTTTTTTTGGTTTGTTAATTTTAATTTCTTTGATTGTTGTAATTTAAATTTAAAAGTGAGGTCAAATGGTCGATCAAATAAGTCAAACGTTTAACTGGTTAAACTACTGAAGTAAAAAATTCTGAAAACTAATCCAGTCGGTCGACCGACTTGACAAATCAGTCGACGGTTGAAAATAGTAGGTTCAAATTGCACGTTTTGATCTAACCTGTCAACTGAATGGGACATCTTGTCGACCAACTAATTGAATTTTTACTTGAATTCAATTGAAAATAAAAAAAATAAAATAAAAAATTACTTCAATTGAAAAAAGATAAAAAAAAATTTTGCTTGTACTCATTCCCAAATCAAACATAAGTCACTGAAAATTTATATCGGTCAGCCCGCTGAGTAACATGCTTGGCTAAACAAATGGAACATCGAAATGGGGTGTCTGGACAATACATTTTCAAAAAATTCAATTATGAAAATGAAGTAAAAATAATTTTGAAATAAAAATCTATTATAAAAATGAATAATTTTTTGAAGTAAAAATATTTTTGAAGTAATAAATAATTTTTTATAGTAGATTTTTACTTTAAAAAATCTAGTATAATAAAAAATCATACTAGATTTTTTTAAAGCAAAAAAATATATTTATCTTTTTTCCATTGAAGTAAAAATATTTTTTTATTTTCAATTGAATTCAAGTAAAAATTCAATTGGTTGGTCGACAGGATGTCCTATTTGAATGACAAGTTAGATCAAGACGTGCAATTTGAACTTTCTATTTTCAACGGTCGACTGATTTGTCAAGTCGGTCAACCGACTGGATTAATTTTTAGAATTTTTTACCTCACTAATTTAACGAGTTAAACGTTTGACTTATTCGATCAACCATTTGACCTTACTTTTAAATTTAAATTACAACAATCAAAGAAATTAAAATTAACAAACAAATAAAGTTTTTTTTTAAAAATCGAAATAAATAAAAAAAAGAAAAGAAAAGAGTAAAACGTAAAAAACAAAAAAAAATGTTTAAAATGAAATAATAGTCAAATTTTAGGGGTATATTATGTAAACAATATTTGAATTCAAATTTCATTTCTCTCTGCGCTCTCTCTCTCTCCTATATGTGCTCTCTCTGTTGCAGGACCAAAAAAATTAAAAAAATAAAAAAATAAAAAATTGCAAACGGTCCCGGCATTCTGAACACCGGGACCAAAGTGATCCCGCCCTTCGCACCGCTGGGATACTTGACCTTCATAAATAAGTTTGAAGTTGCGTAAGTTTGAAGTTGCATGTGTCAGGAATTATGTTTTAAAAAAATATTTATTATGTGAACTCCCCATACTTCATCGAAGGACCAATGGAGTTGTTCGTTCATATTCAGTCATATCAATTTAATAGCAAAGAGAAAAGTCCTCTTTATGTAACTTTTTTCGACTTGCAAAGCGAATGCAAAAAATAAATACATTAAAAGAAAAAAAAAAAGGCGCAAAGTATGACTCATCCTTGCATGCTGAACATCAATGGCCGTTTCATGTCTCCCCAAATTTTGTTGACAACTAAAAGTTCCATAAGCTACAAGAATAGCGAATGAAAATTAAAAAGAAAAAAAATGGGGGGCGGAGGGACTGGGTAATCGCATACGCAGTAAACAAATCAAACCTAACATCATGAAAATGAAATTCGACCAAAACAAAAGGATTGGAAGAGAAACTACGAGAAGAACCCTTCATTAAATTCTGAATTGAAGATATGCAAAACAAATACTTAGACTAATCAAGTAAAGAAATGTTAACACCAAATTAACTTCGAAGCGAGTAATTCAAATGATTAAAGCCCCAACACTCGAGTTTTCGTGGTTTACCTTCTTCCTCGGGCAAAAGTTGAGCGACAAATCCTAATTCAGTGAAGCAATTGAAAACGAGAATCACAAACAGGAAGAGAACAAATGATTTCTTTGAAATCGCTGCCGTAGTCGCTGTAAAAATATACTCCAATGCTCTCAAATGGAAAACACGCAATACACTTGGAGAATCGAGATTTCAAGTGGGGGAAAATGAAATTACCATATGAAAGAAGATTCAAGTAAGGGAACATAAATTGAGAGAGAGAGGAGAGGAAATGGAAGTTGGAAGAGTGTGCGCGCGCGCGCACGTGTGAGAGAGAGAATGGAGGTTGGTAGTGAGGGTTAAGGCGAGACTGGACAGGCTTAAATGAAGAGGAAGAGAAGGTTCAGGGAAGCGGGTGGTGAAATAGAAAGACGGCAATGGATTACTACTAGAAGGCTGCTATCGGCAACGGACCCGCTATCGATACATCTTTACCGTTGTAAGTTTTTCCCACACAAGTTGCAAGTTCATTCTACAGAACTTGCAAGTTCATCTAAGAACTTGCAACGGACTCGTTGCAAGTTCATTCCAAAAAATTGCAAATTCATCTAAGAACTTGCAATTCCTTAAGGAATGTGTTGATACGTATATGTATTGAATTTTTTTTCAAATATTAGTCACCTCTTCAATCTTATTAAAATGTGAAATGAATAGTCAATATTATTTTTTTCCACTATTATTTTTCTATTAATTCTATCAATGTGAAATGGATGGTCATTTATTTGTCTAAATCAAATTTGAATTTATGTTTCATATCATATTTAAATTCCACATTAGTATATGTGGCAAAAATTGTGATTGGTCTTCCATAATTTTTTTTTTTTTTATCAGGTCAATTAGTTTTGTGTTTCTATTATTTTTCTCTGAAAAACTTGAGCCGAAACAAAAATAAATGTTCATAATATCTTATTTAAAATAAGTTAATATTTTTTAGATGTAAATTTTATGTAATTTTGGAAAAAAAAAATGTTGATATAATTTTGAAAAAAAATGAAAAGTTGATGTATTGAAAAAATTTGTTGATGTAATTTTGAAAAATAAAATAAAATTGTTAATGTTATTTTGAATTTTTGTTTTTGAAGAAACGTTTGTGATGTACTATATAATTATTATTTTTTTGTTTGTGGGTGTATAAATATTTATATAATTTTATTTTTTTTTGCGGGTGTATAAGTGTTTTTTGTAATTATAATTTTTCTTTGTGTTTCTATGAAGATTTACATAATTATATTTTTGTTTTTGGATTTGTAAAGATGTATCTAATTTTATTTTTGGTTAGAGATGTCTAGAGTGGTATATAATTATATTTTTGGGATGTAGTTGTTGAATTTTCAAAATGATAAGTAGTGTTGGTGATATTTTCAAGGGGTGCTTAGTCAGCCATCTTTTTTTAGTATCAAAACTAAAAAATGAACCCAAAGTTTTTTTTTTTTTAAATGCAAATAGTGATCATTTTAAAACATATGGTATGATTTGCCCATATTAAAGTACCCTTACTTTCCATTCTCGATCAATCAATATTTCCGTTTATACACTAACTTAATTTGCGGAGCGGTTATGATATGTTTGTTGAAAAAAACTTCTAAAGATGTTTGTCACAATTATATTCATTGTTTTCGTCGTCAAATTATATAGGAATAATCATCGTTTCATTGTCTCCAAAAGGAGATATTAATTTATTTTTGTTGGACAACTGGATATAAATCTATTTCATATTTAATATGGTATGCGGTATAAGACGAAAAAAAATACATTATTATATTTGTCTGTTGGTGTTACATATAACATGAACTGTTTATAAAGTAAAGTATATGTCTTCCGCAAAACACACAATCATAGCCCTCATCTTTTGTTTGAATGTTGAATATAACATTTTTTTTTTTTTTATTTATTTATTATTATTTTTTTTTTAGTATTGGATAGAAATCCATATTATATTCAACATGGTATACATTACATGACAAAAAAATACATTGTTACATTATATATTGGTGTTATATGTAACATAAACAACTTGCAAACTAGGATATATGTCTTCTATGAAGTACGCAATCATAACCCTCGTTAGGAGTGTGCACGGGTCAGGTGGGGGGTATTTTGGGCAAATCTGACATCCGACCTGAATGCATCGAGTCTGGAATGGCTGAATCTGATTTCGACCGAAGAATGTGATAATCCGAAGGTTTCGAGTGTTGTCGGATTTGGTCGAAATTCGATCGAGTGGCAAGAAACAAAGCTTAGAACAAATTCATGACTTAGAAGTAGAAAAAAATCTTACAACATAATACACATTTAATAGAAATAAAGCACAAATTGGTCTATAAAAAAGCTTAGAATAGATTCTTCAAAAACAAACATGGCATTAAAACAAAAACATAGAAAGATTCATAAACAAATATATGCTTAGTGCTCATGCTTAACAATTGCCCCTGCATCTTCTCCAATTCTTCATATGATAAACCTATTATCGAGATGATGCTCATGGGAATCGAAAATTAGGTTTCTCATGATAATAGATCAGATCTATTAGATCTACATGAGAATCGAATATATCGAAGAAGAAGAAGAGGCGAAGAATGAAAGAGAGAAAAGAATTGATGAAGGAAAGCCTGGAATGGAAGGGAGAGTTACGAAGCGTCGTCAATGGATTTTGGAGGATGGAGTTAATGAGAGCATTGAGAGGAGAAACGAATTGAAAATGGAGAGGCGCTTAGGTTTTCAAGACGATAGATGAGGTCTGGTCTGTCTGGAACTCTGGAAAAGACTCAAGAAATGAATCAATCAACCCCTGAAATGGTAAAACCCTAAAAAAATCTTGTTTAACTACATGAATCAGTCAGATTGGGTACGTTTCGGTTGGTTTGGATTAAACCCGAAGCCCAATCTGAAATATAAGGGAAAATCTCTTATTTGCATTTGTGCCGATCGACAGTGTTCATAATATTTTACAAATTCAATTGCGGGTCGGGCGGTTTGAGCGGGTCACATGCACACCCTTAACCCTTTTTTTTGTTTGGATGTTTTTCTTTTTAATAAGCAAGACATACACACACACACACACACACACACACACACACACATATATAAGGGGAAGGGTCTCCCTTATAATACACCAACGGTTACTAGGTTGAACCACAATTATACAACTAGTGGCTTGCCAAAACAAAACACTAACACTCAGACCCAAAACCCGAAACACAAAACACATACCCTGATGAAGAATTCAGTCAGAAACAGAGCATTATAATCAAAACTCAAGTTAACCACCAACTCTCATCTTGAAATAAATTGGCACTGCTGTACTTAGGAAAGAGGCTAACGTTGTTGCGGGACTGAACTCCCAACCTTCTCTCAGCCGAAACTAATAACAAACTACTCAAACTTTTGATGTTGAATATAACATTCTTTGATTAGGACGTTTGTTATTTGTGGAAAACTATTAATTTTTTATTATTTTTTTTTTGTTAACATCTTTTAATAAGAAAAAACTATTAACATCTGCAAATCTTTTGGGGGTGCTTATGTATATTTCAGCTCTTTTAAATTTGGGATTAAATAGTTAAAAATTAAGATCAAAGAGTTGAAAAAGTCCAATGACATTATTTGGTTTAACGGCAAACAATTGATATTATTTAGTAATTTGGTTATTAATGTGAGTTTGTCTATAATTTTTCGTATTTTTAAAATAAGGGCTGTCTTGTAACTTTTCGGGAATTGTCATTGAAATTTATCCTTACAAATATTTTATGTGTTATTGTATCAAAAGATTAATTGTTATAGGGCGATTGCGATTATGTAATATGTTTTTTTGTTTTTGTCTTTATCTATCTTATTTTACAAATAATTTATTTTTAATTCTTACCAATTCTTTTTACTTACTAATATTTGAACAATGACATTATATTTCTTGTGATTCATGTGAATTGTACTTAGTTCACGATTTGACAAAAAGAGTATTCGGTGCAAAGAAAAATAAATGAGTTGAAATGTCACACCCTATCCCGGACACCCGTCACCCTGGGGCCGGCGTGACATCAACATGACATTACCTAACTAACTAGACAACCACAATACGACAATATACAAACAAATGATCTATACAACATATACATAATTTCAACTGATAGGGACACACCGTCCCAAATATAAGAACCAAATGAGTCTCATGGATCTCACTTAGATTCATCTCTGACACCTTGCCCTAAAACCTCTCTCAAATGACTCTATCGCATAACCCGCATAATTCTATCTAGCGCCATTAGGAGACCAACCGACTCCTAACTATTTCACCTGCGAATGTACTGCCTTCTTAGTAAAAACCATTTTTAACATAATAATAATACATTCTAAATAATACAATATTTAAATGGATCAAGCTTAACGCGTATAAACAACACATTTTGAACAGTAGTATAAATATTATAAACCACGAGAAAAACTCTTTCTTCCTACCATTTAGAAATCATCATCCATAAATATATATATATCAAATATATGAAAACCGTCCAAACCATCAGCATAAGATAATATGATAAATCACCAAAGACGATATAATAAAACACTACATTACCACATATAACAAAACATCACATACAACAAAACACCACACCTCACCACACCACACCACATCACATCACACCATACCACACACCTCGGCTAGCCATGTGATCGTTTTAACCTCACAATCGGGAGTTACAACGGTACCGTACCCCGTAGGATATGCCTTCCTAACGGGATATAACAATGCTCCACTGGACTATGCCAGACAGGTGAAACAACGCTCCGCTGCACTAAGCCAGACGGGTGAAACAACGTTTCGCTGGACTAAGCCAGATGGGTGAAACACCGCTCCGCTGGATTGTGCCAGACGGGTGAAAATCCACCACCAATCTCCACCTCACCACCATAACAACAACTCATCTCCACCCAACAACAACAACTCATCTCCATCTCAACAACAACAACTCAATAGAAAATATCAACACTCTGCCGAAGTAGATAAAAGTAATAGCATCGACACAACAATAACAACAACATCAAACTACAAATCAATAATATCAACATCTATCTCCAAAACCGATTTAATCCAAATATCATTTTTCCATCTTCTTTTAAAACCAATTAGATTTAACAAATAATTTATTTCCATTATCTTTAAAAACCAGCGAAAAACCACATTTTCAAATCACCCAAAATCGCTTGATCCATATAAGTTATTAATGTGTTCAGTTTTTAAGTAAACACATTTTCCATTATATATTTGAAAATAGATTTGGCAAGAAGACAGTACACTCACCTCAATATCTGTTTTGCAAAACTGACATTGACCACACTCTATCTGGACGCCGGTGCCTGCGAACCTAATAGTGACAGGGCCTAAATTGATATCTTATTTAAAATATCTTAATCATGCAACACAGACCCTATATTCCGAATCGTTACTATTTTATGTACCACGTTATTAAAATTAATTAATCGTTACGAAATTATTACGATTCCAAGAATTAACAGCTAAATAAAATTTAATAATCGAAATTTCACCTATTTCCGAATCGTTTGGTGGCCACGAGATGGGTTTTGGATTTTCCTGGGGTGGTTTTTGTAAATTCCCCCTTTTTTTTTTTTTTTTCTTTTTCTTTCTTATTTTCTTCATCTGTTTGCGCTTACTGTTTCTGTTTTGGTTCAAATACCGCGGGCCACCCCTCTCTCTCTCTACCATTACCATCCACCAGAGGCCTTCCACACCTCGCCGCTCTCACCGCCGGTTGTAAGACCCCGATTTCGCACGTACATCAATTTAGTTGCATTATTGAGCATTTAGAAAAATATGAGGGGGAAATATGCAAATTAAAAATTTAAATTAAAAGTTTAGGGGTCAATTTACAAATTTAGAACCTTTCAATCCAAATTTTGGGAGGTAAATTGGCATTTAACTTCTTTCTTAAAAATTTTAAGGGGTGAAATTACAAATTAAGAAAATCATAAATGATGAATTTGGATTAAAATAAAGATTTAAAGAATGAGGGGGAGAAAAGAGAAATTTAACAAAAGATTTTTCTAAAACACATATATACGCATATATCGTGTGTGTGCAGTAAGATCGCCGGCGACAGGAGAGAGAGAGGAACGGAGAGACATGGCAAGCAATGATCAATCTCTACCACTCAATTCATGCATATAAAAAGGATACACGCAAAACACACACACACACACATATATATATATATATATATATATATATATATATATATATATATATATATATATATATATATGAGGATCAAAACACTATCAGAAAAGGAAAAATCTAGAAATCTAGAGAAAGAGAGAGAGGATCGGAGGTGGGCAACGTCGGGCTGTTCGTGATCGCCGGTAGGGGTGGTTTTGTTCTGATCGGCCGGTGAGTGTGGGAATATGAAAGGGTGTGATCATCGCTGCTGTGTTCAGGCATTGGATGGGTGGGTAATCAGCCACTGTTTGCCAACGTATGTGCATATGTTTGTTCATCAGTGTGAGTTCGTTGTGTGTGTATGTAAACAGTGTGTGTGTGAGATCATGTGTGTGTGCCGTTCAGATGATCGCTGTGTTTGTATGTGTGTATGATCGGTGCTGTGGGTGTGAGTGCGTGACCGACGGTGTGTGTGTGTCGGAGTGGTGCGTGTTTAGGCTGTCTTCCGGAAGTAGTGGCGATAGCGTGAGTTCGGTGAGGCGACGGTGGTGGGTGTGATGTTGCCTAGTCGGGGTTGTTCTCTGGGGGTGTGCGTGTGTTGTTGGTTGGGTTGTGTGTAGAGTGGTCGTCGGTCGGTTGAGTGAAGTGTGTGTGCGTGTCGGCGATGAGAACCCAGCGACCAAAAAAAAAAAAAAAAAAAAAGAAGAAGAAGAATGAAGAAAATGAAGAGGAAAAATTACACAAACACCCCAATAAAAATCCAAAAATTCATCTCGCGGCCGACGGACGTTTCGGAGCAGGTAAAATCTAAATCGATTACCATTGTTGTTAAATTGAATTATTAGCAAACGGGATTATAATTTGGAATCGTTAATTCTAATAATTTTTGTCACCATCCATATTAACAAATGCGTATAGTAATTATTAACGAAACGAAATTTACCGAATAACAATTTTTCATAATAAAAAGTAGGTAGGGGGGAAATTACGGAATTTAGGGCCTGCATTGCATGATTCGGTTATTTTACATAAAATATTAATTTAGGCCATGTCACTATTAGGTTCGCAGGCACTGGGGTATCGGTAGAAGATAGTCAGTAAAAAAAACTGTTCGAAACAAATAGCCAAGTGAGTATATTGTCTTCTTGCCAAACTATTTTTTTATATATATTTATATGATGAAATATGTGTTTACTTAAACTGTACGAATTTATAAATGATATGGATCAAATAGGATTTGGGTGAGTTGATAAACTGAATTTTCGAAAGATTTCGATGGTTTTCGAAAAGAAGTTGAAAATGATTTTTTGTTGGATTTGGTGAAATCAGACGGTGTTTTTAAAAGAGAATAGAAAACATCTGTTTTTCTAAAAATGCCTGATTTTCTAAAAATAAAGGGTGGAAAAGTGGTTTTGATAAAATCAGACATTTTCTTTAAAAGAAAGTGTGAAATATGATTTTTGGATTTAAAAGTTGGTTTTGAGGAAAGGAGATAGACGTGGTGATTTGACGATGTTGAGTAGACGATATTTATTGAGTTGTGATTCGATGATGCTGTATTTGATTTGACGATGCCATAGTATTTATCCGCTTCGGCAGAGTGATATTTATCTGCCTCGGCAGAGTGATGTTAGATGATTATACTGCGCAGTAATTATCCGCTTCAGTGGAGTGATGGGTGTTCGTAGGAAGACATATCCTACGGATGGTATGATACCGTTGCAACTCCCGATCGTGAGGTTAAAACGATCACTAGGGCTGGCCAGTGTGTGTTTGAGGTGTGTGTTTGAGTTGTGTGCTTAAAAAGTATGTTTGAGATGTGTGCTTGAGATGTGGTGTTTTACGTATATTGGCTTATTCGATATTTATTATCATGGTGATTAGTATGATTTTTATATTAGTTGGATTTAAATGGAACTTAATTATGTCGCTTTATTTTTTCTGCTTTTATACTGAGGATTTTACGAACTATATGGTATTTATAAACTTACGTTTGATCCATTTAGATGTTGTAGAATGAGTTTTTATTATTAAAGATGTTTTTACTAAGAAGGCAGTACACTCGCAGGTGAAGCAGTTAGGAGTCGGTCCCCTACTGATGCTAGGTAGAGTCCTACGATGGGGTCGTGTGGAGGGTTGAGATGAGCTTTCTAAGGCGAACCTGTGAGGGGTTCATGGTATTATATTTTGTTGTTAGTATATTTGGGGAACGAGTGTGTTTCCATAACAGAATATGTATAGCTTCATATAGATGATGGTTTATTTATATATGTGCATATTATCGTGTAATAGATGGTTGGTTGGTTGTTTTCGGTGATGTCATAATGTCATTACGCCAGCCCGGGATGTCAGAATTTCGGGACGGGTCATGACACCGGCCCTACTCCATCCCCCACCACGGATCGCCAACCACCACCGACCACTCCACCACCAATCGCCTCTACCCACTTGACACATACACACCCAACCGTGACGACCCACACATACACTATCGGGCCAAACTCATGTCGCCACCGCCTCCGTCGTTTACCCCAGCTGATCATACACCCACACACAGCTGCCCAATCAGAAACAAAACACACGCACACATCATCGCCACCACCACCGATGGAAGAACACCTATACACACGACGATCGCCGCCACTACCGTCACTCACAGTCGGAGGAACTTCGACGAACGGAACCACCACCTCCAATGATCACAGTCACTCCGACGACCCACCGAACCGACATCGATCCTCTCTCTCAATCTCACTGTCACTCACCGCCGGAGTTTGTCCGGCAATACCCAACCGAACGGCAATAACACACCCAAACAACTTCCACTCTCATTCCCATTTCATTCTCTCTCTATTCCTCACTTATCGTCGGCCCAAAATTACTGACGGAGTCACCACACACAACATACACAACAACACACACCCACATACCCGTATAATCACCGGCCGAACGGAACACCCACACACACTTGGACCCGCTCACCTAACGAACAGACTACACACAACCACCCAACCGACCAAAAATAGAGCATACACACACTCACTGGAGTAACGACCATGCCGACGGACAGGCGACACCGCTTCTCCGCCGGAGCTCCTTTGCCGATTCTCTTTTTCTCTACTTTATCTTCCTCTCTCTTCGGTTCTGGATCCTTCGTCGATTTATCTCCCGATGTCTCTCTCTCTATATATATATATATGTGTGTGTGTGTGTGTGTGTGTGATGGTTCTAGAAACCGGCCATGTGGCCATCTCTCCACCGTCGCTCATTTATCTCTTTATCTATATATATATAACATGTATAATATATAAAGTGTAATTACATTTTCCTCCCCTTCTTTTTAGTTTGGATATTAATTAAACTCATATTCTACTTTTAATGCATTTGAAAATTACAATTCGACCCTTAAAATTTTAAATCACATAATTAATATCGCAATTCACCCCGATATTTTTGAAATATTTTAAAATGCGACTAAAATTGTTCATATACAAAAATCGGGGTCTTACAACTCTTCCCCCCTAAAAGAAATTTTGTCCCAAAATTTTCGAATAGGAATTGAAATTTAATTCAATCATGAATACCTCCGACTAGAATCACACAATTACATTTGTCACACTTCATTCTAGACCGAGCCCCACAACCTATCGTCATCCTTAATTTGTCATCGACAATTTTTGACAAATCATTTCCACATTTATTGCAATAATTTCATTCCCAATAGCTAACATTATATCCAATGTCCAGCAAACAAGGTGCAGTTTGGTCGGTAACGCCCAACACAAGTAATTAACTATTTCATATCTCTAACGCTTCCGCTGCGCTACTCTGATAAAATTACAATCAATAATGATATAATACCCTATATTCTTAAACTATTATGGTAGTCTCAGTGAATTGGGTCTATTTCATTCCGTTATAATAACACTTATCTGTTTCTTCCGACATTTTCCAGTCACCCCGTTCGCAACATTATTTCCATTCAACATGTAACTCAACAAACATCGCCATCAGTCTCATAAGCATCGATAACCCAACCCTCATTAACCTCAATTTCTTGCAATCCACCATATAAATACGTTTCAAATCATGATACAATCATATAGATGTCCTTCACAATACCTAGATAGCACCAACCCACATAACTACAACTCAAATACATCAACTAGGTCATTTATAAGAATTCATTTCATGCCTCCACATTTGATCAAATCCCTAACATGGTCACGAGCTTCAATTCCATTTCAACCTACCTAACATGCTTCAAGCATATATCCATGTATATGTACGAATCCAAGGACATAGGTATGCCCCAATCACAAAAATTCGATACATTCTAAGAATTTCTAACTACTGACTATAAAATATCACATCATGAATATATATATCAACTCAAGGATATTTCAAATTAATCTTTTCCCTTGAAATCTCAATAACTTCCAATTTTCAATACAAATATAGCTACATCGAACAATTTCTAAATCTCAAAAAAATTCCGTTTTCCTATCTCAGTTCAGTCTATTTAACTGGAATCTTGTATCTTTTCCATATAGCGCTTTATACGATGCCACCTTGATTGACGACAAAAATATATGTTAGTGTAAACAAATTTTATTAACGCTGCACAACCATCACTCTTACCAAAGACTTTCATGATGCCACCTCTCAACATATCTTCCAACACCTGAATCGTACTTTCTGATCAATTGTTAATCCATAAATGAAACAAAATATCAACTTTCACTCGGGCACCTTAAAAAGTATAGAAAATTTAACCCCGAACGTTCAAATTACTCTCAGCTTCTGCTACTACAGTTTCCCTTATATAGCTTCCCCAATAGAAAAATTATTACTTACGATTAACTACCCGACTTTCTATATTTATAGCACGTCAATTCAAGTTATCACCATTCATTACTGCATGAGTTTCCTTATCACTTTTAATTTTAAAAAAATTATCTTAACCTAACTCAATTTTACCATTTACATTGAATGCATGCATCATGCAATCGAACAATCCCATCAATATATATATACTAGACATAAGCATCAGGAAAATATTCCTCATACTACTCTCCCTTTTCCCTTCTGGAATAGGTCAAAGCTACAATAATCCACTTAGAGATTACGTTACTTCGCAACTTTAATTTTACTAACAAATCACGGAACAACGAATGTTGCGATCTCCCATTTCCATTCCAGTCCACTAATAATACTCAAGCAAAACTCAATAGTTTAGTATTATCGGGACATTGCATATATTGTTCTATGCTCCTCTTTTAAGGTCTCTTCCATCAATTTGCATTATTAAACCTACACATTTTATTTCAATTACTCAAAACTTCATTATTTCACTCGGACACGCTAATCAGATCTACAATCAATTCCCACTGCATCGCTACACCTTCTTAGTTGGACATCCCACTTTTACATTCCTACAAAACGATCAATTTATGTCGAACAACGTTACCATCTGACCATCCGTCCACTAAATTTACAAGGGCCTCAACTCAACCCATAAATTAATATGAACAACCAACTTACCAATTTTCGACCCGGCTAATTGTTATAATCAGCCCTGTGAGCATTTTTCATTCTCTTCTTCTCAAATCTTTCCCGACTGGACATCTAACTTCTGCGCTTCTACCATACAATTGAAATATATCAATTTCATATTTACAAGCTCAATTAGCATAGTCATCCGACCAACAGCCCAATAGACTTATAGAGATCCCATCTTGACACATACATTCATATGATTAACCCAATTATGCGTAACCGACTTAAAGCACAAATCCCGTCCTACGGGAAATGTCGCTAACCGTCACAACAAATACAATCTCTTCTAGTTTCAAGAGGTTTCGAGTTCCAGTCACATGTTCTCGGCCTTCTTCATATTCCGTCAACCCACCACTTCGACTCCCTTTGAATTCACTTAAATACTATTCCTCAAGAGCATTAATCCCACTCAATCCAACCAGTATTCATATTTATTGCATTTGGAATTACTCATATGCACAGTATTAGTATCACATTCTGGAAATATTCTACACGCTCTTCTCTACTTTCGACCGGTTTACCATTTTTATCACGTCACCGTCTCTAACCTTCGCTTGAAAATACCTTACTCAAAGCTCTAACACCTTATTCTGTTACAGTCGATTTAACAACCTATCCATTCTAACCGATGAGTTTCCAACACTGGATCTTCATGGAAAAACACACTAGGTCTACGTAAATCATAAATTGATAGTCTTATTTATAATAACGACCTGATTTCCCAAGGCCGTCATAAGGCTTCTTCTATTAAAGACTTCCTAAACTGAAAATGAACTTACTCCAATTCTCAATATCCAAAAAAAATTTCCTACACCACGGAAATTATTTAAATTCAACTAGATGCAATCAATCCTTGGCTTACATTAATCTACTCAATTTTTATTTTTTTTCCCTATACCATGGCGATCACCTTTAAAGTCCCAAGGTTATATTTTCAAGTCTCAATTTGCTGCACTTTATCAACACGAGTATAATTAACCAACTTAACGAACCGAACGTTCATCTCCTTATTATTATAATACTTATTTAATAGCAACCACAATTATTAATCATGCCTACTAGTACCTTGTTAATTCTCGGAATTACATAGGGAAAATCCCTAGCTACTACACTATCCACCGCCGAACTTGTTTGAACTGATGTCCAGCACCAGCGTACTAAATTGTGATATCTTTTCGTTAACACCTTTCTAATCTCCTAGACCCATTATCAGACTAACTGAGGTACTAGATACGCTTTCCCAACCATACATACTTTTATTCATCACAAATTTGACTCTACCCGCAACTCTATATTACTCATTCAAATGGATTAGATTTACACGCACTTACTATCCTCCCAGACCCACAATCCTCGGCTACTTCCTACCTATCATTTTCTATTTCGTTACTATATGCCACAACTATTACTTCGTCTATCAGTCAATCTAAAATGTACTACCAAATTAAATTCTTGTCTAGTAACGTCATACTTTTCTTTCAGATTGCCTAAAAGGCGATTTACTCCTTTTGAATATTATTTCTTATTCCGATTTAAATGTGTTCTGCCATATCATCTAGTATGTTAATAACGACGTACTAGGTGTTGTCTTTGTAGTTGTTTATCTAGCTTAGCCTTCTTATCTTGTGGAAAACATCCTCCTAGAAATATCACCACGTGGTCGTATAATTACTTGCCAACACGACAACCCTCCATGCACCATGCCAATGCACCAACTACTGGAATGAAAGACCTAACACTCATACACCAACCTAACTTATTGACACCCTATCTCATGTCCCCTACTGACTAGACGACTGGCACGTCCTCCTATCTCATGGTCTTCTATAGACAAGCCTACAAAACCTATAACCTAGACTCTGATACCAAAATTGTCACATCCTACCCCAGACACTCGTCACCCTGAGGCCGGCGTGACATCAACATGACATCACCTAACTGACTAGACAACCACAATACGATAATATACAAACAAATTGTCACACCCCACCCCGGACACCCGTCACCTGTGGGGCCGACGTGACGTCGACACGACATCACCTAAGCGATAAACCAACTAGAAAGCGACAGTATGCATTCATAATTATACAATTTTCCAAAACCAGGTCATAAACATCTTCCCTAACTAGAGACACACCCGTCCCTGAATTTTTTTTTTTTTTTTTTTTTTTTAATAACAACGAAAGAAAAAAAACAATGAACCTCTCCTAGGTTCACCTTAGGTAGCACTTCCCAAAATTTTCCCCTTGCTATACCATCAACAGACTCTACCTAGTGCCAGTAGGGGACCGACTCCTAGTAATTTCACCTGCGAGTGTACTGCTTTCTTAATAAAATCATTCTTATTTAATAATAATACATTCTAGATAAAACAACATTTACACATGGATCCAGCATGAGCATAATATATGCAGTAAAAAAATGGAGTAATATATATAAGTTTCATTTTTAAAACCATCCAATATAAATATCATACCAATCACCGAAATAAATAATAAATCACCCAATATAAACAAAACATCACATCCCAAACCACCACTCCACCACAACACACACTGGCTAGCCATAGTGATCGTTTTAACCTCACAATCGGGAGTTGCAACGGTACCGTACCATCCATAGGATATGCCTTCCTACGAACACCCATCACTCCATCGAAGCGGATAATCACTGCGCAGTATAAACATCTAGCATCACTCTCCCGAAGCGGATAACATCACTCCGCCAAGGCGGATAAACATCACTCATTAATATCGTGTAATCAACATCGTCAAATCACCGCATAATTTTCAAAAGCCTCTAATTTAAAAACAACTATTTTCCATCATAGCTATATATGCAAATAATTTGGCAAGAAGACAGTACACTCACCTCGTTTTTGGTACTACAAAAACCTCACCGTCCAAAGCTTACCGAGGTGTTGGCGTCTGCGAACCTAGAAATAATAGGGCTTAAGTTAATAGTTTATGTAAAATCACTTAGTCATGTAATGCAGGCCCTAAGTTACGCATTTTTCCATTCCCCATATTTTATCTATGAGATTTGTTATTATTCTAATAATTTCGTTCTGTTATTTATTACATAAAAAATCTTGTAATATGAACGATCTCAAATTTATTATTCCGGTTACAAAGATTTTTAGGCTAAGATTGAATTTAACAAAAATAGAATAAATTTAACGGAAAACGATATCCATTCCGAATCATTCACGGGCCGCGAAAAGGGTTTGAATTTGAATTTGAATTTTTTTCTTTTGTTGGGGTTATTTGTGCAATTTTCCCTTCCTTTTTTTTTCGGTTTCTTTTGGTTCTTCTCCAGACCCGACGGCCGGCATCTCTCTCTCTCTATGGTTGCTGACCGCCGGTGGCCTCTCCCTCTTTGCCGATTCTCCTATCGAACCTGCACCACCCACGACGTCCATCAGACACCACCCCCGACCACCTCACCAGCTCACCCGCACACCCATCAGGTCACTGTTCACACACCCACGCACCCTGCGACACACACACACACACAGCCCCATGCATGCAACTACACATGCATGCCCAATGCCAACGGCACGCCACGGGACCAACGACCCCTGCCGACGGCGACATGCACACACAGCGGCACACCGCAGCCGCAACCAACTCATACCACCGCCACCGTCGTTGATCACCTTCTCTCTCTGTCTCTGTCTCGGTTTTTTTTTTTTCCTTTGCTGGGTTCTCATTGACACAACACACATTTACACACACACACCCACGCACACACAAACTGGAAAATCAGAACACACACACACAAGCCTACATGTTGTCGGGAAAAAAAAAAATCAAGCACAACCCCCACCGCCGGAAATTTATCGACCCAACTCGTCACTCTCATGCATGCACACACCTATCAAATAATTAGAGGAATTGCACATAAATACTCACCAGCCTGACGATCGTCGATGATTGGATGGCGATCGGCAACCCCCGCTCAGTGGCGATGCTAAGAACGCGCACTGCCACTCCGTTGATGAACCACGCCACCAGCCAGACCACCATCTCTCTCTCTCCTGGAACTATCTACGATGTCCACACGACCACGCACACCACTAACAGCCACGACCACGCTGCCGGAGGAACGCCGATCGACGACCCCTTCGCTCTGGTTCTCTCTCTCTCTCTCTCTCTAGAATTTCTCAAGTTTTTTTTTCTCCGATTTCTTCACTTCTTTGCATAGGGGGGTTTTTATTGCATGATTTTAGTGATTAAACTGATCCTAAGCTCGCCACATCGCCCCTCGATCGCTCCCTCCTCTGGCCGGTGGAACGTCCGTCGGTTGTATGGGTATATATAATAAAATAGGATAGCTTTTTGGCTGACTAAGACAAACTTATGACTAGGACAAACAAAATATGACTAGGACAAAAAAAATATTGACGAGGATAAACAAATGCTGACTAGGACAAATATAAAAAAAAATCAATTTTGGTAAAAGGTTGACTCAATTTTCCTTAATTAATTTAATTACATAATTGAACAATTATACAATTCCTTAATTAGATATAACAATTAGTGAGAATATAAAAAGTACATTAATTAGTGAGAATTGATTAATTAATATAAAAAATGAATGGTTTATTTAGTTAAAAAAAAAAAGAAACATGTATTTTTTTATATATTTCATAATTCTTTAAATATCTATTTAATAAATCAGAACGAGTATATTCACGGCTGTCGGATGAGAGACAAAACTCTTGACATTTTAAGGCCATGTGATCTTTTCATTTTTATTTTTTTTTAAATTAGGGCCATAAAAGAAAACTGGGTTTGTTGAAATAAAAATAATTGTATATCATTAATTGATTTTCAGCTGAGTAAGACAAACTTATAACTAGGACAAACAAAATATGACTAGGACAAAAAAAATACTGACGAGGACAAACAAATGCTGACTAGAACAAACATAAAAAAGAAAATAAAAAAATAAAAATTTGGTAAAAGGTTGACTCAATTTTCCTTAATTACTTTAATTACATAATTGAACAATTATGCAATTTCTTAATTAGATATAACAATTAGTGAGAATATAAAAAGCATATTAATTAGTGAGAATTAATTAATTAATATAAAAAAGAAATGATTTATTTAGTTACAAAAAAGAAACATGTATTTTTTTATATATTCCTTAATTCTTTAAATATCTATATAATAAATCAAAACGTGTATATTCACGACCGTCGGATGAGAGACAAAATTATTGACATTTTAAGGCCGTATGATCTTTTCATTTTTTTTTTAAATTAGGGCCATAAAAGGAAACTGGGTTTGTTGAAATGAAAATAATTGTATATCATTAATTGATAGGATTTGTCACCTATAACTAATCATCTTAATTCCTAATCGTGTATCACTTTTATGGAAACAAATGGCTAATTAATTCTTAATCCTTAATTGCCTCTCAATTTTATGGAAACAACGACGCTTAATTCCCGTAATCCTCTCATTGTCTTTTTCTCTCCCTAATTATAAAAACATAACACCGAGATTTCTCTCTAAACAATTGCATCTCTCTCAATCTCAATGACTTCTCTCTCAGCACAGAGGTTTAATTCTTGATTTTTGACTCATTTTTAATTTTCAATAAATATGACTCTCTCTTTTCTTTTTTTTTTTTCTTTTTTTAATTTTAAATCTTACTCTGGTTTTTGATTCATAGGTTTTGAAACCATCACCTACATGTTGCAGGTAAATCAAATTTAGCTTTTCCTTTTTGGTGTTTTATTTTTTCGTTTGCTCTGATATGGTCACCACTAACTGTTTCTACTTTTGTCTTTTGGGTTTTTTCAGATTAGTCTCACCCAAACCATTCATTGTTTTAGTTTTTCAACAATAAATTTTGCATGTTGGCTTCAGTTTGGTTGGATCAAATGATGATGAGTGAGATTTGGTAGGCCCAATGTAAGGATTCAATGCGAAGAATGATGCTACATTGTTTTATGATCTGCTTCGTGTTGGATCTACAGAGTATTATATCTCCTGCTATACTTCGAGAATTGAAGCAAATAAAGATTTATGTGTTTTGTTGTTGAAGGATCTATGTATTGCGTGCTCAATCTTCTGTTTTTTTAGTTTGAAAATTTAGTGCTTCAACGTTTTCCATCTCCTGTGTTGATCATCATTTTTGGCTTTTAATATATTGATTTGATCTGTTTTTGTTTCTATGTTTCTGTTAGTCACTTTTGCATCTTGCAAATTTCCACGCCACTTTAGCTCCGGAGTGTTTGGGAATATTGTATAAACAAAACAAATTATGGTATTTTTTTTAAATGTCGGTTATTGTTGTGTTCACTTGAAAAACGGGAGTTGAGAACTTGGGAAACAAATGGTGTTTTGTCATTTTTTTTATATATTTGTATGTATATTATTAATTTGTGTTTAATTGTAGTTCATTGGAATTATTTGACAATGAAAGAAAACTTTAACAATTTGATGGTTCTTTTATCCAATTTCAATATTTAGCATTGTTTTTGTATGGATTTTTGACTTTCTATACAATTTGTTTGTTTTACTCTAAAATATGGTTGTAAATTATTATAATTCTAATTGATTTGTTTTTTTAAATTAAGGTTTCTTTTTCAGTCCGTGGTAGTGGCAGTTGGCGGTGGCAGTGGCGTTGTTATTGAGAGGGTGGGGGTAAGGTTGGATATAAATATAATTATTTAAAAAATTGGGTAAAAATATATAATTTTAAAAATAAGGGGGAATTAATCTATATAGGCTGAATAGTTAAATTAAATTTGAATGCAAAATGACCAAAATACCTCCATTATTATTGAATAGTAATTGGAGCAAAATTGGAACAAAATTGAAATGTCAAAGAACCAATATGTCTATTTCCAAATTTGAGAGTCCAATTGAGTAACAGTTGCATTTGTGAGGGATCAAGAGTCATTAGCCTGAATAGATAGTCTGAATAGAAAAGAGAATTTATGAAAAACTCTATATAGTATATAAATAGTATGAATTAGTAAAGAATGTATAATCTTCTTATTTTACATCGATACATTTTTTAATTTTAATTATTGGTTATTAGTGATGTTCAACTGTTAGTTATTATTGATATTCAAATTAAATAGGTGCATGATATTAATATCGGTTGTTACTTATTGTTAATGTTTAAATGAAATAGGTCAATTCTTTATTTTATTTTTGTTGTTTTACACCCGTGCCTTCAGGCACGGGTTATACGCTAGTATATATATATATTAGAAAAAAGTTAAATTACATTTTCCTCCCTCCAATTTCTTTAGGATCTTAATTTCAGTAAATTTCAATTTTAAAAAGTTTCAAAATTTATAATTTTTCCCTTAACATTTTTACTTTTGATTTTTAATTGCCAATTCAAATCTCAAGTTTAAATTTTTGTGTTTCTAAATTCCCAATTTGACCCCCAACTTTTGATTTGAATTTTAATCAATAAATTGTTTACCCTAAAATTCTCTAATGTTATATAATACAATTATTTATGACGTACGTTCTAGAACTTAGGTTTTACACAAATGATCTATACAACATATACATAATTCCAACTGATAGGGACATACCGTCCCAAATATAAGCCAAACGAGTCCCATGGATCTCACTTAGATTTATCTTTGACACCTTGCCCCAAAACCTCTCTCAATAACTCCATCGCATGACCCGCATAATTCTATCTAGTGTCATTAGGGGACCGACTGACTCCTAACTATTTTACCTGCGAGTGTACTGCCTTCTTAGTAAAAATCATTTTTAACATAATAATAATACATTCTAAATAATACAACATTTAAATGGATCAAGCTTAACGTGTATAAACAACACATTTTGAACAATAGTATAAAAATTATATACCATGAGAAAAACTCTTTCTTCCTACCATTTAGAAATCATCATCCATAAATATATATATCAAATATATGAAAACCGTTCAAACCATCAGTATAAGATAATATGATAAATCACCAAAGACGATATAATAAAACACTACATTACCACATATAACAAAACATCACATACGACAAAACACCACATCTCACCACACTACACCACACCACATCACACCACTCCACATCACATCACACCACACCACACACCTCGGCTAGCCATATGATCGTTTTAACCTCACGATCGGGAGTTGTAACGGTATTGTATCCCGTAGGATATGCCTTCCGAGAGGCATATAACAACACTCCGCTGAACTATGCCAGACGGGTGAAACAACGCTCCGCTGGACTAAGCCAGATGGGTGAAACACCGCTTCGCTGGACTGTGCCAGACGGGTGAAAATCCACCACCAATCTCCACCTCACCACCATAACAACAACTCATCTCCACCCAACAACAACAACAACTCATCTCCATCTCAATAACAACAACTCAATAGAAAACATCAACGCTCTGCCGAAACAGATAAAAGCAATAGCATCGACACAACAATAACAACAGTATCAAACTACAAATCAATAATTCTATCTCCAAAATCGATTTAATCCAAATATCATTTTTTCATCGTCTTTTAAAACCAATTAGATTTAACAAAGCATTTCTTTCCATTATCTTTAAAAACTAGCGAAAAACCACATTTCCAAATCACCCAAAATCGCTTGATCCATATAAGTTATAAATGCGTTCAATTTTTAAGTAAACACATTTTCCATCATATATTTGAAAATAGATTTGGCAAGAAGACAGTACACTTACCTCGATATCCGTTTTACAAACCTTACATTGACCACGATTTATCTGGACGCCGGTGCCTCCGAACCTAATAGTGACAGGGCCTAAATTAATATCTTATTTAAAATATCTTAATCATGCAACACAGACCCTATATTCCGAATCGTTATTATTTTATGTACCACGTTATTAAAATTAATTAATCGTTACGAAATTATTACGATTCCAAGAATTGTAACGCTAAATAAAATTTAATTTCACGAAAATTAATAATCGATTGAAATTTCATCTGTTTTCAAATTGTTTGGCGGCCACGAGATGGGTTTTGGATTTTTCTGGGGTGGTTTCTGTAAATTCCCCAATTTTTTTTTTTCTTTTTCTTTTTTCTTTTTCTTTATTCTTTTTTTCCTCTGTTTGCGCTTACTGTTTCTATTTTGGTTCAAATACCGCCGGCCACCCCTCTCTCTCTTTCTCTCTACTATTACCATCTACCAGAGGCCTCCCACACCTCGCCGCTCTTACTGCTGGCACTACTCCATCCCCCACCACGGATCGCCAACCACCACCGGCTACTCCACCACCAATCACCTCTACCCACTTGACACATACACACCCAACCGTGACAACCCACACATACACCATCCGGCCAAACTCATGTCGCCACCGCCTCTGTCGTTTACCCCAGTTGATCACACACCCACACACAGTTGCCCAATCAGAAACAAAACACACGCACACATCACCGCCACCATCGTCGACGGAAGAATAGCCATACACACGACGATCGCCGCCACTACCGTCACTCACAGTCGGAGGAATTCTGACGAACGAAACCACCACCTCCAACGATCACGGTCGCTCCGACGACCCACCGAACTGACACTAATCATCTCTCTCAATCTCACTGTCACTCACCACCGGAGTTTGTCTAGCAATACCCAACCGAACGACAATAACACACCCAAACAACCTCCACTCTCATTCCCACTTTATTCTCTCTCTATTCCTTACTTACAGTCGGCCCAAAATTACTGACGGAGTCACCATACACAACAACACACACCCACATACCCGTATAATCACCGGCCGAACGGAACACCCACACACACTTAGACCCGCTCACCTGACGAACAGACCACACACAACCACCCAACCGACCAAAAATAGAACATACACACATTCACCGGAGTCACGACCACACCGACGGACAGGCGACGCCCCTTCTTCGATGGAGGTCCTTTGCCGATTCTCTCTCTCTCTACTTTCTCTTTCTCTCTCTTCGGTTCTGGATCCTTCGTCGATCTATCTCCCGATGTCTCTCTCTCTCTCTCTCTCTCTCTCTCTCTTTCTCTCTCTCTCTCTATATGTGTGTGTGTGTGTGTGTGTGTGTGATAGTTCTAGAAATTGGCCATGTGGCCATCTCTCCACCGCCGCTCATTTCTCTCTTT
This sequence comes from Eucommia ulmoides, assembly GCA_016647705.1. Lineage (NCBI taxonomy): Eukaryota > Viridiplantae > Streptophyta > Magnoliopsida > Garryales > Eucommiaceae > Eucommia > Eucommia ulmoides. The sequence goes on from CM028328.1 coordinate 7,663,133, forward strand.
ATCTATACATATATATATAACATGTATAATATATAAAGCGTAATTATACTTTCCTCCCCTTCTTTTTAGTTTGGATATTAATTAAACCCATATTCTACTTTTAATGCATTTGAAAATTACAATTCGACCCTTAAAATTTTAAATCACACAATTAATATCGCAATCCACCCTGATATTTTTGAAATATTTAAAATGCAACTAAAATTGATCATATACAAAAATCGGGGTCTTATATGAAATGATAATTTTCACCCTTAAACGGGAGTGCCCCCTTATTTAACTATAATTCAATTTTATTTTTTGGTCTTGCACTTCCCACTTACCTAGTATTATAAAAAGATTATAAGAAAATTCAAATAAAGTTAGATTTTTTTTTTTAATCCCAATGGTCCTTAATGTTTTACTTAAATTTCGGGTTAGTCCCCATTGTTTTAATTTTTATTTTTCATCCCTAAACCCAGTCGACTGTTTTTCGAATGAACTTGCTAATGATCTATTGCTCGTATGTGTTTCTTATTAAACCCAATCGACTATTTTTCGAATGAAAAATCAGAAAAATACATTACAATGCAGTCCGAACCATCCTTAATATAAGCTTGTTTCCTCATGTTAGGTTTTCACTAGTTTCGGATGCTCGATTCTAAGTATCCGTGTCGAAAGCAAAAAAAAAAAAAAGGTTTCAATTGATAATAATTACGTTAAACTCTATTTTCTCTTCCTCTTCTCTTATAGCTTTGTAAATCCTAAATCACCCATAATACCCTAACTTAAGTGGCACGTGATAATTTTCATCCAACTGGTTAATGATGTTAGACGTTTGTCCTGATTTGGAACAAAATTAGAATATTAGAGAATGAAAAAATGTAAATTAAAACAATGGGGATCAATCCAAAAGTTGAGTAAAACTATAGGGACCATTGGAGTGAAAAACCCTATCATTTTGAATAAATATCTCATTATTTACTTGTATAAGTCTAAGTCTTTGTTTGCTACCTTCAATCTTCAGCCACATGAATATTCGAAAGATATTATTTTTGCACATTACTCCCTAATATTTTATATTTTTATCTAATTAAATGAAAAGTACAATCAATTTAAACTTTTATTTGTAAAGTGCATTTTAACCTTCTCATGTTTCATTTACAAATGGTCTTACGCAATAAAAATAACCCTAACTTTGCAAAAAATATAAAAATGCAAATCCAAAATTTAAGGATGCAAAGATCAATTAAAGAAAGATAAAATATAAATTTTCAATTATCATGTGAACATGACATTCATATTCAATTTTTATTTGAGTCCGCCTGACTTTTTTGTTTTTATAGGCAATTGGTAGTATATAATAATATTAGAAAACGAGGAAGATACTTATTTATTAGTAGATATCTAGTTTACCTATCTGGTAAAAAAATAAAAACAAAAAACAAGAAGAAGAGTCTACTTTACGATAAAAAATGATGTATTGAAAAAAATTGTTGATGTAATTTTGAAAAAAAAAATTGAAAAAAAAAATGTGTGATTTATGAAGGCATACATAATTAATTTTTTTGTTTGTGGGTGTAAAACTATTTATATAATTATATTTTTTTCATTGTGTATAAGTGTTTTTATGATTATATTTTTGTTTGTGTTTCTATAAATGTTTACATAATTATATATTTATTTTTGCATATTTGTAAAGTTGTATATAATTGTATTTTTTATTAGGGAGGCCTAAAGTTGTATATCATTATATTTTTGGGATCTTGTTATTGAATTTTCAAAATGATTAGTGTTGGTGATATTTTCAAGGAGTGCTTGGTCAACCATCCTTTTAGTATCTAATATTGTCAAAAATTCCTAACACGTGCAATCAATTTTCCACGTGTCAGAAACCTCCGCAACCTGCATCTTTAACCTGATAACTGACAAGACCGATTAGTTCTTTCATTTTTATAGACTTCGTCATCTACCAGGAGTTACATCCTTTTGGCTTCCCACTATGTTGTTATTTAGTGAAGAGTTACATCATTTCAGCTCCCTATTATGTTGTTATTTAGTGGGGAGTTATGCCCTTTCAGCTCCCCCACTAAGCAGGAATTTCTCCCGCATCATGTTCTTTGGCTTTCCACTTGATGGATCCATGCATGGATCACTGGTTTGGACTAACGTTCACGAACCGATTCCTTTTAAGTATTGAGCCTCTTTATTGTGCAGGCCTAGCATTATCTATGGGTTTATCGTGATGGGCTTTTTCCAAGAAGCGGGAGTTTCTCCCTCATCAGTATCAAAACTAAAAAATGAACCCAAAGGTTTTTTATTTTTATTTTTTTTATTTTTTATTTTTTATTTTAATACAAACAACAATCCTTTTAAAACATATGCTATGATTTTCCCCTATTAAAGTACCCTTACTTTCCATTTTCAATCAATCAACAATTCCGTTTATATACTATCTTAATTTGGATAGAAATCCATATCATATTTAACATGGTATGTGTTACAGGATGAAAAAAAAATATATTATTACATTTGTCTGTTGGTGTTACATATAACATGAACTGCTTATAAAATAGGGTATATGTTTTCCGCAAAACATACAATCATAGCCCTCGTCTTTTGTTTGAATGTCGAATATTGTTAGGAAATTTTATTTCATAATCTCATTTTGGACAACATATTATTAACACAATTATATTTGTTATTTAAATTTAATGGGCTAAAATTAAGTGATCTAATTAATTTGGGTAAGTCAATAGACTACTTAAAAGAATGTGGGTTTAAATGAGTAGATACCGAAAACTGTTGGGGTGATTAGGGGATTATGAGAATTCTAATTACACCATATAAATATGTAATGCTAGGTTATGGTCCCCAATAATATTAAATCATCTTAACGGCTCACTTCTTCCTATCTGGAAGTGAATCGCGAAGCCCATTGACGAACTCCAGAGATTTGATTGAGGAAGACCACGTATCTACTCGATCCGTGTTCTTTTCGTGATCAATTGTCACAAAATTCCGCATCAGAAGTCAATTGATCGTAATGGATCCAGGTACGTAATGTACGTGTACATTAGAACTCTTGGTGATTTGACATGTTAATTAAGGTGTTATAGATGTAGATCTATAGGAAATAAAATCCTAACAAGTGGTATCAGAGCATACTTCATGTTAAATCATTAGGATTCTTGAAATTTTCAAATTCGTAGAATTTTAGGGTTTGTGTTTTCTCTATTAAAGTTTGTTTATTTGTGAAAATAGTGCGAGAAAATATTAAAGTTTATTATGTGGTCAATCGACCCTTTTTGGTTGGTCAACCGATCTATTCAGAGAGGGTTCAGACAGTTTTGGAAAGTGTTTGTATTTCGGCCATAACTTTCTCATACGAACTCCGATTGAGGTGATTCAAAATTCTGTGGAAAAATCAAAATGAGATCAACAATTTTCATATTTTGCATTTTCCCAAAATTGAATTGAACCATGGTAAAAATTGGGATTACAATTGGATTTGGTTAAATTAGAGTTGAATTGGTCAACCGATTCAGTAAAGAGGTGTTTATGGATCTGGATTGATCGGTGAACTGACCCTTCACGGTCGGTCGACCGACTGATTCAGGATGTCATTTTTGGGTTCTGATCGATCAATCAACTGACCCTTTATGGTCGATCAACCGATCGATACAGGATGCTAAGGTTGCCCAATTTCAGTCGACCGAATCTTTTCGGTCGGTCGACCAACTAATTCAAGAACCTAACCTTTTCTTGGGATGATTGATCAGTCGACCGGACCTTCATGGTCAATCAACCGATGGCTTAAGGACAAATCCGGTCAGTCGAATTTTAAGGACCAATCGATCGATTGAATACCCAACGTCGAAAACTTTAACTCGTTGACGACATTCGATCAACGGACCATAAGGATGGTCGACTAACACAATCTTGTATCTTGAAATAATTTAAAATGAAACAATATGTTACCAAAGTAATCTGTGTTGTGTAGTTTATTTTATTTTAGGATATTAAGATATAAATGTTTATCATTTATGCGAGCAATAGCCGGCCCAAATGAAGACTATTGTTTGACCGAATAATAGACATTGATGTTTGTTGTTTATGCGAAAGATAACCGGCCCAAAGGAAGGTTATCGTTTAACTAAATAATAGACATTGTTTTGAGATTAGTATGGTTATTATCTATGCAATCAATAATCGGCCCAAAGGAATGTTATTGTTTGACCAAATAAACATACCTGTAGGAATAAATGTGTGATGATTATCAAGTTTTCATGTGAACAATAAGTTGGTCCAAACAAAGGCTTATTGTTTGACAGGACCTATTGTCAACATTTGATTTATGCACCAAGAGTACCAATTACAGTTAATTTCTCTATCCAAAGACTAGGAATTAATTCCAATGCTTAACAGCACAAACTTTAAGAATTAAAGAGAGAGCATTTCAATTGTTCTCGGCTGCGAGGACTTTGACTTTGTGCTAAGGAAAGAACAGCATTCACCTCTCACTGAAGAAAGTTCCCATGAGGATAAAAGGGAATATGAGAGGTGGGACTGTTCTAATTGCATAAATCTTATGATGATCTAACGTAACGTTCCGAAAATATTCAGGGGCGGTATATCCGATAAGGTAACTACTGAGACGTTCTCCAAGGAAATAGAAAACCATTTTGTAAAGAACGAAAAGATAGAGACAAGTACATTTTTATCTAATCTTGTCTCAATAAAGTATAAAAGAAAAAGGGAATGTAATGGAGTATATTATGAAAATGTTCAATGTCGCTTCAAAACAAAAGGTACAAAAGTTAGAGTTGTCTAAGGACTAACTCGTGCATTTAGCACACATTTCTCTTCCTGCACAATACAGTTAGTATACGGTGAGTTATAATACTCAAAAGGATAAATGGACTCTTAATGAGCTCATATCTGACTGTGTGCAAGAAGAAGAAAATAATTAAGCGAGAAAAGAAAGAAAGTGCCCACTTAGCCACTACCTCTAAGGGTAAAAAACGACAAAGAGATAAAGGTCAGGAAGTTGCAGTTGTGAAACAACACTCCAAATTGCAAAAGAATCAGGATCAGGATTTTACCTGTTTCTTCCACAAGAAAGATGGACATATAAAAATAGAGTGTCCCAAGTATGCCGCATGACGTGTAAAGAAGAGTATGCTTCTCACTCTGGTTTGTTTTGAGGTTAATTTAGCTTCTGTACCTAGTCACACTTGGTGGGTAGTTTCTGGTGCTATTACTCATATAAGTGTGTCTATGTAGGATTTCTTATGGAGTCGAAAGCCAATTGATATTGCAAGATGCATCTATGTGGGCAATGAAAAAATAATTGTTATTGAGGTAATATAGACTTTTAGATTATCCTTAAAAACTGGTTACTTTTTGGATTTGAAAGAGATATAAGTAATACTGTCATTTAGACAGTATTTGGTTTCTATTTCTATTTTGGACAAATTTGGTTTTTTTTATTCATTTAGAAATAATAACCTCGGTCTTTTTCGATAATCAAATATTATTGCAACTGGTTCTTTAATTGATAATCTATAGTTGTTGGATACTATTTCTTTACATAATAAAACCTTGCAAATAACTAATTGTGGTACAAAACGCAAATTAGCTAATGAGAATTTTGTCATATTTTGGCACAAGCGTCTAGGACATATCTCTAAACAGAGAATATAGATGTTTGTTTCTGATAGAATTCCTGATCCTCTTGATTTAAAAAATTTCAAAGTTTGTATTGAATGAATAAAGAGGAAACTGACAAACATAAGAAAATTGGGTGCCAATAAGAGTTCCGGTGTCTTAGAATTAATACGTACTGCGGACCATTCTCTACAGCATCTTGGAATGGACAACAATATTTTATTAAATTCATAGACGACTGCTCTTATTATGGGTACCTATATTTAATTCATGAGAAGTCTCAATCCTTGGACGTACTTAAATCTTTCAAGTTGAAGTTGAACTTCAACTTGGAAAGAAAATTAAAGCTGTTAAATCGGACCATGATGAATACTACGGGAGATTTAACGGATAAGGAAAACAACGTCTAAGACATTTTTCTAAATTCCTAGAGAAATACGAAATCGTCCCAAAGTACACTATGCCGGGCAAATCTGGCATGAACCGTGTTGCTGAGAGACGAAACAAAACACTTAAGGACATGGTAAGAAATATGATAATTCATTCTTCTTTACCAGAATCACTCTGGAGAGAAGTACTTAAGACTGCAACATATATTCTGAACAGGGTACCAAGTAAAGCGGTGGTTAAAACCCCTTACGAACCGTGGTTAGGCGTAAAGTCTAGTATAAGACATTTACACATTTGGGGTTCTCCAGCTGAGGCAAGGCCTTATAGTCCAAATAAAAGAAAATTGGACTCAAGAATAGTTAGTTGCTGCTTTGTTGGGTATACTGAACTATCAAGAGGATTTAAGTTTTACGATCCCATATCAAAATCTTTCTTTGAAACGGGAAATGCGGGATTCCTTGAGGGTGTTGAGTTTGAGAGGGAAAGAGAACAAATGTTGTCTTTGAAGAAAAATCTGCTATTGAAGGTGATTAGGTCTTTGTACCTATTGCTATTTAAGACATAGTTTTCCTCGACAGGGAACATATTATTGACAGTGGTCAGGTCTTTATAAATATCACTGTTAAAGACATTGTTCCAACTCTGGATAACAATGTTCAGGTTCAAACTTCTTTTTCCTGACATTGTTCCAGACCAAGATAACAATGAGATTCTTTCTCAAAGACAACCTATATAACAAACTCAATAATCTCAAGAAGTGTCATTAAAGAGATCCACTAGAGAGATAAGAAGTGCGATTTCTGATGAATATATCGTCTTTCTTCAAGAACATGAAGATGGTGTTGGTTTAACAGAAGATGACCCTATCAACTTCTATCAAGCCATGCGTAGTTATAACTCTAAAAAAACGGATCAATGACATGAAGGATGAGTTGAAGTGTATGAAAGATAATGACGTTTGGGATCTCGTCAAGTTACCTGAAGGAACGAAGCCCATTGATTGTAAATGAATATTTAATACCAAGAGGGATTCAAAGGGTAACGTTGAGAGATATAAAGCTAGTCTAGTCACCAAAGCCTTTACTCAAAAGGAAGGCATAAACTACGTAAGATACTTTCTCTTTGGTATCTTTGAAAGACTCTTTTAGAACTATTATGGTACTGGTGGCTCATTTTGATCTAGAGCTACATTAGATGGATGTCATGATTACGTTTCTCAATAGAGACATTGACCAAATGATATATACGATGCAACCAGAAAATTTTGTATCAGGTAATCAAAAGTCTATGATTTGCAAGCTAAAGAAATCCATCTATGATCTCAAACAAGCTTCCCGTCAAATGGTGTCACAAATTTCATCAAATCATTGTCTCATATGGTTTTGAGGTAAATGAAGTTGATGATTGTGTATACCACAAGTTCAGTGGGAGTAAATTCCTTATTTCCAGTGCCATATGTTAATGACACTTTGATAGCTGACAACGATATAGGCTTATTGCATAAAACCAAGAGATTTCTAACTAAGAATTATCTTGGGGACGTCTCTTTTGTATTAGAAATAAAGATACACCGAGATCGCTCTTGGGGTATGTTTGGGTTATCACAAAAGAACTATATCGATGAAGTACTTGCTAGATTTGACATGAAATATTGTGCACTAGGAAATACTCATGTCGCTAAAGGAGAAATGTTTAGTCTCACTCAATGCCCCAAGAATGAGTTGGAAAAGAAAGAGATATAGAAGATTCCTTATGCGTCAGTAGAAGGGAGTTTTGTATACGCTTAAGTATGTACGCGTCCGGATTTAGCGTTCATATTTGGAATGTTAACAGATACTTAAGTAAACCTAGAATGGATCGTTGGAAATCAGCCAAATGGGTTATAAGGTATTTATAGAAAATAAAATATTACATGCTCACTTATCGGAAGATAGATCATTAGAAGATCATTGGGTATTCTGATTTTAATAAAGTTTTTAGTTGCTAAAGAGAGAAATCAGAATAGGATAGTATTTATAGAACATATGGGAACACTCCATGATTGCAGATCGGCTCACTAAAGGTTTGTTACCTATGGTATTTTCATGAGCACACTGCTCGTATAGGTGTGGTTTTATCTGATGATGTGCTGGTTTAGTGGAAGTTTGTGTTTGTTAAATGTTCTTTTATTAGATACGTATATTTGATTTTTGCAGAATAAAGTTGATGGATTAAATTTTTTATTTACTCTGAATGTATTCTTTCTAATTGTGGTTTAACATAAGGATAGAAAGACTAAGGATTGATCTCACTAAAGACTAAAGTTGGACCAGTTGAAAATAGACATGTCTAAGATCACATTGCGTGTAATTTTCATACTACTCATCCACATTTGATCTATGTCATTGAGTATATTAGTATGGTGATCATCGTGGTTTGGTCACGCCTGTTTTGTGACATAAGTTGCGATAATTTCATTGCTAGTATATGAGATGTATTAGATTATTTGAGGAGAAGTCTAAAAATAAATAGTATACGGGTGCGCGCCTAAGGAATTTTTTGATATAATTGTTTTAGGGATAATATGTAGCCCAAGTGGGAGATTATTGGGATTTTTTTTCCTAATCTAATTTTAGGCAACATATTATTAACACAATTATATTTGCTATTTAAATTTAATGGGTTAAAATTAAGTGATCTAATTAATTTGGGTAAGCCCATAGACTACTCAAAAGAATGTGGGTTTAAATGAGTAGAAATCGAAAACTGTTGAGGTGATTAGGGGATTATAAAAATCCTAATTACACCATATAAATAGGTAATGCTAGGGTTATGGTCCCCAATAATACCAAATCGTCTTGACGACTCACTTCTCTCCATCTAGAAGTGAATTGTGAATCTCATTGAAGAACTCTAGAGATTTGGTTGAGGAAGACCACGTACCCGCTCGATCTGTGTTTTTTCCGTGATCGATTGTTATAGAATTCTGCATCAGAAATCAATTAATCGTAATGGATCTAGGTACGTAATTTATGTATACATTAGAACTCTTGGTGATTTGACATGTTGATTAATGTGTTATAAATTTAGATCTCTAGGGAATAAAATCCCAACAAATATAACATTTGTTTTTTATTTTTTGTTTTATATTTTTTTGTGAGTATTGGATAAAAATTCATATTATATTTAACATGGTATGCATTACAAGACAAAAAAAAAAAAAAAAAAAAAAATTACATTGTTACATTATATATTGGTATTACATGTAACATGAATTGCTCGTAAACTAGGGTATATGTTTTCTATGAAATACACAATCATAACCCCTATCTTTGTTTGGATGTTTTTTTTTTTCCAATATATATATATATATATATATATATATATATATATATATATATAATAAAATAGGATGTACATAAATCTTCTAGATAAATCTCAGCCACTTTTTATACCCTTATAAAAAGTAGTTCAGATTGATTCTCAATATTAACATAAATATAAAATATATATTATTTTATTTATTTTATTTTTAACAAAATAATTTAATATATTGTCTTTTTCAAACAAATCATACGCCTTTTCTTAATTATTTTTTCCTATTTTTAATTTTTATTTCCTTAATCTCTTTATTCTTTTCCCTTTATCTCCCCTCCCTCCCTCTCTCTCTCCATCAATTAACCTAATTCCTAAAATAGGGTAGGGCTCTGAAGTATTTATCTCTCGCTCGCGCTCTACTTTAGGGTTCGTTTTCCTCTCTTCCCTATCATGACAATCAATGGTCTTTAGTATCGCCAATTGATACTTCGCGTCCCACCACCATCACCGATTGGTATCGCCACACGTCTCGTGCCACCGCCTAGCCCTCGCCACATTATTCAATACTCGCTCTCGCTCACTCAGGCTCCATATCCACGCTTACGGCAACGCCCACGCCCACCATCTCCACCATCAATAGTCTCAGATCGGCGGTGCAAGTGCAGGTACGTTGCGTTAATCTCTGGGTCATCCCTCTTCTCCAAGGGGTAGTACCGAACTCTCACTCCGTCTTCTCTCTCAATTGGCTTAATATCTAGGGTTTTCATTTCTCATTCTCAATCTCGCTGAATGTCCTCTTTAGATATGTGATGTTTGAGTTATATTTATTTGTTAAGATTTAAGATTTTGATTGCCCTGATTTAGATTTGTATTTTTTTTCTTACTTTAACATGATTTTCGATTGTGCAATTGCAGCCATAATTTAATCTTTTAGAATTAATCTTGCGGCTTCCTTGGTCCTTGCGCTCGCGTACCCTGCTCAGGTCATCTCTCGATCGAACTCAGTGAGTTTATTGGTGGAAGGTAAGTGAAGGATTAAATTTTTGTGGGTATGTTTCATTTTATGTTTAGTGAAATGCGTTTCTGATTAACTGTCCTAAAAATGGATTTCTTAAGATTAAGAAAGGCTTTCAAGTTCAGTGAAATATTTTTAAGGAAACGACTTAATTTTATAGAGGTAATCCTCTTTCATTTTGATAATTTCACTCTAAAAATTTTGTGGATATGTTTGATTTTAACTTTACTGAAATGGTTTTTTGATTATATGCTTTAAAAATATGATTTTTGTTCTGATTTTTGCACAGTTTTTTGTTTTGTTTAATTACAATGAAAATTTCGAACTCCACTGTTTCAACTGCACTAATATTCAACACTTTCACTCCCCCAAACACTTTCAACGGGTTTGATTTATCGATTGTAGGGATTTTGATTTGATTTCTTGATTGTAGGAATGTTGATTTTATTTCTTGAATTTAGCTAGCATTTGCTTTCATGGAATTGGAACCATGGAATTGGAAGTACAAATGAGCTGAAACTGCTATGACATGCATATACCTCATTATCAATTATTGCAAAATCACAAGATAAGTTCAAAGAAATAGAAGTCCAAAGGAGAAAATGAAGGGTGTTGTTATATCATATTTTGCAATTTTAACCATGGTTTAGCAGCTTCAGCTCATGTTTGAGCCTTGCATGCCATAACCTGCGGTCAAGTGGATGTTTATTTGGCTTCATGCGATGGAAATTCTTGCTAAAGAAAATTTTTTGAACTAAAAATTATAATTAGAATGTCAGGGATCTCTTAAATCCGGAATGTGGGGAAAGTCTAAAGCTTCTAGATAACCTCGAGTTAACTTTTACATACTTGAACGAAGTGTCTCTGATTTTGCCTTTGGCTCGTTCAAACCCAATATTCTCTGCATCGATTGCGTACATTGATTTGTAAATTTGTAATTATAAATTTTGTTGAATTGTTTCTCATTGTATAGTTTATTTGTTCTTGGGTTATATCTATGATTATTTGAATTTGTTTCTGTCTTTAATTTTGAATTTGATTAACTGAATGGTTATTGAACCTTTTGTATATGATTAGTTAGATCGAATTTAATTCACTATTCTTAAATTTTGTGGGAGTGTATTGCTTGTACTGAGAAATATTATCAATAGTAAATTGAATGTTCTTTGCAAAATGGTACTACCGAAGAAGTTAAGAAAATGTTGAGAAAGTGCCATATATAGACGTGGGTAAGTGAAGTCAACTTAAAGTTTGTTATCTAGCCAATGTTTTGTCATTATTTTATAGGGTTTTTGGGGAGTTGAGAACTCGAGAAACAATTTGTGCTTCAACATTTTTTTTTAATTGTCAGTTGAGTTTTATTGATTGTTATTGGTTATGTTCGATTCATTTAAAAAGAAGAGTCATGCCTTCAGAGTGTTTTATATAAAAACAATGGGAGTTTTGTCTTCTTCTTTTTTTTTTTTTTTTAAAAAAAAAAAAAGAATAATTGTACATGTATTATTAATTTGTGTTTAATTGTGGTTCATTGAAATTATTTACAATGATTTTTTATTTTTTTTTAACAATTTGATGATCTTTATTTATTTCATTATTCCAATTCCAATTTCTGCATTGTTTTGTTCTTTAGGTTTTTGAGTTTTTATACAATTTGTTCTTTTTACTCTAAAATATGTTTTTTAAAGTTATTCCAATTGTGATTAAAAGTTAATTTTATTTTTTTTAAATTAAGGTTTCTTTTTTAGTTCGTGCCTTCAGGCATAGGTTATCTACTAGTTTGTGTGTGTGTGTATATTAAATAAGGGGAAGGGTCTCCCTTACAATATACTCAAAACTCAAGTTAAGCACCAACTCTCATCTTGAAAAAGACTGGCACTGTTGCACTTAGGAAAGAAGTTGATTGAATACCCAAGAATCATAATTTTTCTTATGAACAGCTTCTACGATGATAAATAGGGGTCAGGCTTGTTTGATATCTATGCCCCTGCCCTCCAAAGAGTATGGGAGCCTTTCAACTAGAACTGCTTACACTCCTAGATCTTCACGACACCTTATCCACCATGGACGCCGCTGTTAGGCTATACTCCCAATCTTCTCTCAGCCAAACTTGATAACAAACTACTCAAACTTTGGATGTTGGACATAATATTCTTTGATTAGGACGCCTATTATTTGTGAATTTTTTTTGTTTTTTTGGTTAATGTCGCTTAATAAGAAAAACTATAAAATTTCACAAATCTTTGGGGGATAGTCATGTATATTTTAGCCCTTTTAAATTTGGGATTAGTTCAAAATTAAGATTAAAGAGTTGAAAAAGTCAAGTCAATGATATTATTTGTTTAACTACAAAACAATTGATACTAATTCATAATTTGATTCTTAATATGGATTTATCTATAATTTTTCTTATTTTCAAAATAAGGGTTTTCTTGTAACTTTTCAAGAAATGTCATCAAAATTTATCCTTATAAATATTTTACGGGTTATTGTATCAAAAGATTAATTGTTATAGCACGACTGTGATTATGTAATATGTGTTTTACGTTTTTTTATCCTATTTTAAAAATAACTAGTTATAGCCCACGTAATGTGCGGATTTAAACAAAAATAAAAAAAAAATTGTATTAGGCATGTTCATAATAATATGATATAGTTGTTTACTATTTGGATGTTAAACTAATAAGAATTGTATTTTCTTCCTCATGATGTTTGTATTTGATATTCTTAATAAAATTGATCGAATGCTCAAATTTTTTGTAGCAAGACCCGTTTTGAAAAAATATAACAGAAGTTAAAACCCATAAAATATAAATAAACAAAATTAAGAAATGGCAAAATTCATTTCTAACCTCGGAGCCAAAAAAATCACAAAAATATCAACATATTGTGTGTTTTTCAAGTTTTGCAAAATCACTATGAGCTAGCAGACTGAATGAACATAATTTTTTTTTTTTTTGTGAATAGTATACAAACTTAAAATTTTAGTTAATGTATTCCACATCGGTACAGTAATATTTTTATGAATCCAAAATTATTATACTACTTTAAAATAATTACAATTTTCATATAAAAAGTTACAATAACATTTATAATGTACAATGACTTTAAACTTTTGAGATAATTGTTGATTTTTCTTAAAAAAATATTTGCAAAAAGTTAATTAGATAATTAGTGAATCATAAATTTTGAATTAAAAAAAATCATTTTTAATTTACAAAACGATCATCAAGAATCTTCTTCTTCTTCTTCTTTTTTTTTTTTTTTTTTTTTTTTTTTTTTTTTCAATTATGAAAAAAAACAAAACAAAAAACAAACCATTCATTTAGGATAGATTAATGCTAAAGTATATTTTTGTACATATTACTTTTGAACATGAATATATTACCAACAATTGAACATCAATACCAATACTAATAACTAAAAATCAAGAATAACATTTTGCACTTACTTCATTTGAACATTGATAATAACTAAATACACACTATTTGTACACCTATACAGATCTTCTAATAATTGAACATCAATAATAATTAACAATCGAGATTAAATACATACTATTTATATACGTACATAGAGATTCTAATAGAATCTCTTTCTGGTTGATCTCTACCCTAAAAAATAAAATAATTACAAAAGAAATAAATTAGACTTGAAAAATTAAACAGAAAGAATAATATGGCAAAAATTCAATAATTACAACACAAGTTTGCTTGGAGAAATATTTGAAAATTAAAAGACAAAAAAATAAATTAATGTATTAAATTTACCTTATCAAATGGATAGATTTCGATAAAATTAATGATGTCTCGGCACGTGGATGATACGTGGCAGAAGATACCTATTTTGAGCATAAATTGGAACAACGAACAACAAAATATATAAGAACTTTTAACTACACTTATCATGAATGACGAATTTACTAATCATTGCACTAATTTGTTGGAGAAATAGTTAAAATTATTAAAACTATTATACCCAAAAGCTAATAAATTGAAATTATCTTATTTTTTGGGTACATAATTGAAATTATCTAATAACAAAATTTAACCAAATTTTATGCATTTTTTATTAAAATTTTCTATCCTGTTTTCGGGATCATAAATCAAAACACTAACCAAACACAACCTAAGATAATATTTATATAATCTAATGCAATTTTTTTGGTAGAAAAAAAAACGAAACTTTTAGGAATAGAAAATGTTAGGCTACATTTGGATTATTTGACGAAGACATTTTATTGCGAGAACACATTTGTAATTTTTTTCTTACAATTTTTTTAAAAAAAATTCCAAATCCCTTCTACAAATGAAACACTTTATCCAAATACCGCACCCAACTGGATATTAGAGTTTCGTAAACATTTTAGTAACGGAAGTCGAAAATAGAAATAGAAATCTTATTCAAATGCTACCTTAGAAAATTAGTGAGGTTGCAATTTAAGGTTAAAAACCAGTTTCTAGCCCCTCCAAAATGGTCCACCAGACAGGTACATAGAGTTGATGTTTGCCTTGACGTGTAACATAGTCCATAAACTCGGTTTAGTTTAATGAAATTGGATGGTTTTGGGAAGATTGAATTTATATCTTGTTTCAAGTTACATACCTGTAGGAAAAGAAGTAGATTGAGTGTGTTTCTATTCTTAGAAACAAATATATTGTGGAAATTAATGAAGAGAGAATATAGAAATGAAAGAAAAAGAGAAATTATACAGTGAGAATAGGTATTTACTCAAAAAATAAGAAAATGAACTAAAATTCAACTTTTTAGAGATCATAGGAAACAAAACAATTGGGCATTAACGTTCTTTCAGCAATAACAACATATGGCGATGACAATTTCACAATGAACATTGACAAATAAAATACCAAGAGCAGACAACAAAACTAAAGAAACGCAGAGCAAGACAATCAAATAAGCAAATTATGCACATGTTTACAACATGAATGAGAATGAAGAATCCATGGATTCAATGCAAATTCTACAATCTTTCCTAAATCGATAAATTAAAATACACATGGGGCGAGAAGCAGAAATGAAAAAACAAAAAAGTCAACTAAGAACAATAATAATTCAAACTCAAAAATTATATTAATGGACTCTAATTTTTGTTTTCAATCTAATGTAGAACAAGCAAAGCAAATGTGTTGCATCTTTCTATATTTCTCAAATTATAATAACAAACATAGAAATATGCGAACTAAAAACAAATTGTGGTCCAATCTAAATAAATCACTGTGAGAAACCGATCGAAATCATATTTAGTGAAATTGAACACAGATCTAGAGAAATCAAACTTAAATTTTGCTAAATCAATAAATCAAACCTGTGGCTAAAACAAAAATAAAGTTCATAAAAATCAGCCTCAAATTCCAATACCAGAATCACACATCAAATACAAACTAAGAAAGTTCTTGATCACCAAGAATAGAACTCAATTTTTTTAAACTACATATGTTGCGTTAAAGAAATATATCCTTCTAATGAATACTAAGCTAATCGAATATCGAAGTCATATGGTTCATAACAAAATCGAGATTAAGTGACAGATATACCTACATATCCATATTCTAAAAATATCTACAGGCTGATCTATTAGACTCGTCCGCAATTGAGAGAAAAAATGCAAGACTGCACACATATTCAAGACAAATAAAATGGTTCAATCGATAACCCTTCAAAATTGAATTGATCCATGAAAAATTCATAATATAAATTAAATATTTAAGACATTTTTTCTCAAGCCCTAGCACTCTGCCACTGCTTGATTTGCAAAAAAGCTTATTCCGACAATGTAGTCATTGAATGGGAAGACCAAACTATAAACATACTGAAGATTTCGACAATCCTAAAATAAAGAAAAAAAACTTGATATTGATCCTTTTTTTTTTTATTCATTATTTGATTGTTTGAAAGGTGATTCTTGAGATTTTGATAGTAAATTTATTCAACTGTTACATCAAACCCAAACAATCAGGACAAAAATCATCTCCAAAGTTGAGAAAATCACGGACCAGATATTCATCGATATTTAGTCATTAAAGCATTTAAATCCTCGATAAATCCATAGCTACACCACGAACATGATCGAAAAATGATCAGATCCACATACAGCATCACCCATGCTTTTTCCAAATTTGTCTCGCCTTTCCGTGCCCTAAATCAGTACTCTTTTCCAGTTGCTCCTGCTGCTAATGCAAGGCCATGGGAGATTCCGCTTCCGTAAAATTATAAGCAAATCAAATCTAAAATAATTAGAAGATATTTAACCAAATAAAAAATAGATATTGTCAAAACGAAGCCAGATCTGGCCAAATTGGAGTTAGATTTGGACTAATTACCTTCGAAGACTGCCGATTACTTCGAAGCTCCATACGATTTGGCAAGTTCAAACCAAACCAAACCCATATTGGGCCAAATCAGATATTGATCTGGCCAGATCTGGCCATTTGAAACCGATAAATGGACACAAAGAGAGCGACGGTCGTTCGGTTGTGCGTGGCTATGCTCGGCGACGGAGCAGCGATGACAGCCATGGCAGTGTTGGGCGATGGAGCAGCGATAGTGGTGGTTTCGTAGAGGCAGTAACCATGAGGGGTGAGAGAGAGAAAGAGAGAGAGAGATGGAATAAGCAGCTGTTTGGGAAGAAAATAAACGTGAGAGGGTTTGAAGAGTCGTAAAATGAAACTGATGTCGACAATTCATTTCTTAAGGTTATGGTGTAGTAAATGACAGTTGTAAGCCACTTAGCTAAAGGGAAATGTAAGATTTAATCCTGACTGATAGGTGTAATTTATCTATTTATTCTCAAGTAAGTTTTGGTAGTTTTCGAGTATTTTTATAGCATTTTAATATGTTTTAATACGTTTTTATGTGTTTTTGTATAAATCAGATATTTGGGTCAAAAAGGGATGAAAATGGTCCATAAACGATTAAATCAGTGGAACGGCGGTGGAAGAACGAGTAAAAACAGCCAATCCTGCAATCCGTGATGTTGGGACAAGACTCATGTGACCAAGTGTCGTATAGACGCTCGAGGGGGACTTCGGCGTTGACGCGAAATCATATATTCATTTACTTTACACTCGGGAAAGGTAGTGAGTGAGTTTACGATGCTGAGATTGTTGAATAGGTTGAATACCGTTATTGTTAACTAAACGAAACCAAACACGTTTAAGTAAATGAAGTTAATCCCTAGATAATTCATTCTTCTAAACGTCTCAATATAGTATAAATAGTTTAATTAGTTAATTAGTTTAGTATAGTATTAATATAAAAAACTACATTTTTATTACCTAGATAAAGTTAGATTATGATAATCGCGGTACTCAACGATCGTCTAATCCAATCCCTGTGGATACGACAATCCTAACTCTTTCAATCTATATTAAAACTTGACCCGTACACTTGCGGTGAAAGTAGCGCCGTATTTATACGCTATCACTGACCCTTAATTGTAATGAAAGAATAAGATTAAAGAGATGACAAATACTTGTCTCTCATTCATTCCCATATTAAGCTTCTGCTTTTAGGTATTATAATATGATTTGTTTTTAATTCTTACCACTTCATTTGACTTACTAATATTTGAATAATGACATTATATTCCCTTTGATTAACGTGAATTGTACTTAGTCCACGGTTTGACAAAAAGAATAATCAGTAAAAAGAAAAACAAGTGAATTGAAGTAGTAGTTTTCACTCTCAAACTCACGCCCCTTACCTATCATAAAAAGATTATAAAAAAATTCAAATAAAATTATATTTTTTTATCCCAATGGTCCTTAAAGTTTTAGTTAAATTTCGGGTTGGTCCCCATTGTTTTAATTTGTATTTTTTACCCCTAAACCCAATCAACTATTTTTCGAATAAACTTGCTTGTAGATCTGTTGCTCGTATGCGTTTCTTATTAACAAACCCAATCGACTATTTTTCTAAATGAAAAATTAGAAGAAACATTACATCGCTGCCCAAACCATCCTTAATATAAACTTGTTTCCTCATGTTAGGTTTTACTAGTTTTGGCCACTCGATTCTCAGTATTTGCATCGAAAGCAAGGGAACAAAAAATGAATTGACAATAATTACGTTAAACCCCCCTTTTCTCTTCCTCCTCTCCTATGGCCTTGTAAATCCTAAAACACCCATAATACTCTAAATTAAATGACACATGCTAATTTTCATCCAATTGGTTAACCACGTTAGATGTTTGTCCTGATTTGGAACAAAATTAGAATATTAGGGAATGAAAAAATGTAAATTAAAACCAGGGGGATCAATCCAAAATTTGAGTAAAACTTTAGGGATATTGGAGTAAAAAACCCTATCATTTTAAATAAATATCTCTTTCTTTACCTGTATGAGTCTAAGTCTTTGTTTGCTACATACAATCTTCAGCCACAAGAAAATTCGAAAGATATTATTTTTGCACATTACTCCCTAATATTTTATATTTTTATCCAATTAAATGAAAAGTACAATCAATTTAAACTTTTATGTGCAAAGTGCATTTTAACCTTCTCATGTTTCATTTGCAAATGGTCTTAGACAATAAAAATAACCCTAACTATGCAAAAAATATAAAAATTAAAGTGCAAATTAAACTTACACCCAAGATTTAAGGATACAAATATCAATTAAAGAAAGATAAAATATAAGTTTTCAATTATCATCTGAACAAGACATTCATATTTAATTTTTATTTGGGCGAGCTTGATTTTTTTATTTTTTATGTAGACAGTTGGTCCAATATAATCATATACGAGTACATATTAAAAGTGGAAGTCATAACTAATAATAAAATAAAACTCAAAATATGACATCTCTCCAATTTTTTTATTCCTATCAAATCAATAGTCAAGATTTTCTTTCTTATTATTAATACTCTAACTCTATATCTTCTATGAACAAATCACCCCTAATTTTTTGAAAATATATATTTTTACTACTTTATTTTTAAGAAAAATCAATTACAGTCTTTAAAATTTAATATACTCTTCATCTCAAGTAAACCCCTAAAAAAAATTATTTTTTAAAAAATGATCTATGTTTTCTATTATATGTAAATCTAGAATCAAAATTGTAATATCAAAATATTCAAATTTAAAATATATATTGATATTTTAAATCTAGAATCAAACTAAAAAATATCTATGTTTTCTATTATATGTAAATCTAGAATCAAAATTGTAATATCAAAATATTCAAATTTAAAATATATATTAATATATTTTTTCTATACCCGTATATTATACAGGTATTAGAAAACAAGAGGAAAATACTTATTGATTAGTGTATATCTATCTAGCTTACCTCTCTAGTAGAAAAAAGAAAAAGAAAAAAAAGAAGAAGAGTCTGCTTTACTACAAAGGAACAAACATTACCACTGTACCTTACAAGACCTCAAAAAACTTTCCAAATTAATCTTCTAGACTCAAATTAGGGCATATTTTACATTTGAGACATTTTGACTCTTGGATTAAATATTTAAGGACCACGATTAAACAATTTCAGGATATAATTTCAATACTTGAATTCGATCCAGATCATAGAACTCACAATAAATAAACTATAAATTAGGACATATTTTACATTTGAAACAATTTTGATTATTGAATTAAATATTTAAGGGCCAAAATTGAATGATTTCATGAGACATTTTCAACCGTTGGATTAGATCTAAGGGTTGAGATCATATAACTCTCAATAAAAAATTAACGTTTGATTTAAACCTAACGATTGAAATCATACAACATTTTAAATCGTTACAGTTTTATAGCATATAATATCTCTAATAAACTAATAACTTATCTCAAAATATATCACACAAATCTATATAATAAATTAGGATATAAATTTCTTTGAAGCGCCATAAAAATTCACACTCCACTTCTAAGATGGTTAAATTAAAATATTTTTTAACCCTTTAAATTGCACATGTATAATTAATTGGTCATTTTTGTACACATATAAATTAGACAATTGATATAGTACCTGATGGCCCAAGAATTACCCAAGAGGAGGGTACATTGGGTTTGACAATTTTTTCGGAACTAATTCTACTCAAATCAAACTTAGTATTTATGCGATAGTGCAAAACAGATATTCAATCAAACAAACAATCACAAACACAAAATATAAAATTAAAAAGTTTGTATCTCAAGACTTTACAACTAAAAGTCAATATGTTTCACTCACAAATCTCTCTTCTTGAGCAAACCTTTACTCAAGATTTACAACGAAAACCTCATCGTCTTCCAAAATGGAGCTTCAACACTTTCTAGATAAAAAAACTCAATGATCTCTAAGTGTGTGTGAAGCAATTATATAACAATCACTCAAATGACTATAAAACAAAAATGAATCAAAGTGATGTTGAAGGACAAGTTAGCTTGGAAACTTAAAAAACTTGTGAATACAATATAATTAATCTGAAACATCTTAAGTATTTAAGAAAAAATAATTAAATTTTATTCGTGACAACTAACAAGGGATTAAGGTTAGAGTTGGTACAAGTATGAAACCTCAGTCAAAAACTTTAAGCCTGAGTACGTGCATGCATGCATGTAGTAATATTGACTTCAAGGAAAAGTCCTTAGAAGAACTCCAGTTCAATTTTCCAATTTTTATTCTTATATTTTTATAAAAATTCAATTGAAATTCTTAAAATTTCACATAAAAAATCTAAAAAATTAATCTTCCCTCGATCAATTTTTTAGATTCGCCGTTGTTCATGTGCCTTATATTTCGAAAGTAAATCGCAGGGATTATGCACTTTTGAAATATAAATATAAGTAAATTATGTGTGTACGAAAATAGTATATGATCATAAGCTACAATTCATGTAAATCGCAAATAGTAAAGTGTCATTTACTCAACAAAAAATAAAAGCAAACCCTATAATAATGCAATACTTTTTGAGCATATCATCTGTAAAACAGGACGATTTTTTGACTGATTAAGACAAACAAAATATGATTAAGACAAACAAAATGCTGATGAGAACAAACAAATGCTGACTAGGACAAATATTAAAAAAAAAAAAAAACAATTTTGGTAAAAAGTTAACTCAATTTTCTTTAATTAATTAAATTACATAGTTGAAAAATTACACAATTCTATAATTAGACATAGCAATTAGTGAGAATATAAAAATAAATTCATTAATGAGAATCGATTAATTAATATAAAAAAGGACTGGTTTATTGAGTTATAAAAAAAAAAAACTTGCCTTTTTTATGTACTCCTTAATTTTAAGAAAATGGGTCTGGTTTATTCTTTAATTCCTCAATCGATTATTATTCATAGCAATAATCATTAAGGAAATAGACCTCAATAAGGAAATAAGGAAACAACCATTTACCCCTTTCCTCTCACCCGCCTCACTCTCTCTTTACCGTTTCACTCTCTGTCTCACCTTCACTCTCAGACTCACCCTCTCACCCGATCTTCCTCCATCGCTGATCTTCTGTCGTCGCCATCCCAGTCGCTCACCGTCGCCATCGCCTTCGCATCCCCAGCCGTCACCGAAATCAAATCCTCAGCTCATCGTCACCATCGGCTAATCTCGCCATCGCCGCCGAATCTACTTGCCGATCTCACCGCTCACCGTTGTTTCACTCATTGCTCCCGATCTCATTGTCAATATCACTCCCGATTTGGTTCGAAATGGCCAGATCAGGACGGCGGTGGTCGGATTTGAAGGCAGTGAAGTTCAGCGACGGTCTGACTGGCAATGTCGGGCGGTGATCGTGGCGAGGTTGGATCTGGATGGCGATGCATCGCGGTGGTCGGATATGGGGGCGGTGATGTTCAGGGTGGTCAGATCAGGATGGTGATGGCTGGCGGTGGGCGGATCTGGATGGTGATGGTCGGGGTGGTCGGATCTGGATGGCGATGCATCGCGGTAATCGGATTTGGGGTCAGTAAAGTTAGCGTGGTTGGATCTAGATGACTGGATGACGATGGCCGACGGTGGTTGCGGCGAGGCTAGATCTAGATGGCGATTGACAGTGGTGGTTGGATCTGGATGGCGATTGTCGACGGTGTTTGGATCTGCATAATCACCGGAGCTCGCTACTTCGACTTCTCTCTCTCTTTCGATCGATGTCATTCTCACAATCGTCCAGGTAGCTCTTTCCCATCTACATATATATTGGATTTACATATTTTTCACATTTATCCTTCATCTTTGTTTTTAGATATCGTGGCGTTGGATATCGTTGCCGTGATTCTTTGGATTAAAGCTGAAGTTGCTCAAAATCAGGTACTGTAGGAGATGAAGAATGTGAATGGGTATTTCAGATTAATGTGGATGATTAAATCTATTGAGAAATTTGTTTAAGAAATGTGTATTTGATGAAATTTGCAGGGCTATTCTTAGTCGATGACAGGTGTAAACATAACGAACTTAAACGCGAAGAAGAGCTGCCAACTGTTCAAAGATATCCATCCTCAAAATCCTCCTCAGTGTTCTGGGTTGTCATCTCTTCCCTATTTCTCTCCTCCGCAGACAGCCTCTTACTGATTCAAGTAGATTATTCAATCATTTTGCCAAGAATGTGTGAGAGAGAGTTCTTTTGTTGCTTTTTTAAAAGGGTAGAGTAGTAATATTTTTCTTCCTTCTATGCATAATGCTTTTGATGAGCATCGTCACTAATCAATTAATTAGTTCTTTGATTTTTTTTAATTTTTTACTCCTTATGAATAATGCCTTTTCAAAAGCACCGCATTCTCCCTCTCGGGCGAGCTTTTCATCCAAATACCACCATTACCCTTTGATTATGTTTTGTTTTGTTTTTCAATTCTATAGTGTTCTCTTATATATTTAATTAAATGTTTCTAATTAAAATTTGCATCGTCGTCTATCTCGGCTGTCTGCGACATACTTCGATTTCAATTGTTTCTTTGATTGCCTATTACTTTGATTTTTTTTTTTCTAATTTATTTCTTATTCAATTTTAGAATCTCCAATTGATGCTTGGACGGTAACCCCTGGAGCTGAAGCAGTGTCGTTTGTTGATTAATAGATCCTTTTTAGGTATGTTTAACTAACCTCAACATTAAGTTCTGAATCCCCAAACAATTTTCTCTCTTTTTGTTATAATACTTTTGTTTATGTTCCTTCCCCGGTGCTACAATAGACCAAAGTAGTCCGACTTTTTCCCGGACCCCGCACATAGCAGGAACTTTGTAGTACCGGACTGCCATTTTTTACTTTTGTTTCTGTTCCTAGAGAACTGGGAATACAAACTGAAATCTGGGACATAAACACTAATGTGTTATTTGTTTAGAGTTTTTGCTCTTCAATTTCTATTTTTGTTCATCCAAAAACCACTTGCGTATCGTTTGTTTTAATGCCAATTGGAGTTTCCGAATTGCAATTGAAAATAAACGCATGTAAAAATCTGAAGCATAACCGAATTCTTCCATTTTGCCCCCAGATTTTCAGTACTAAATTTTTTTCCCCTTTTGTACGTTTAAAAAAACTTAGTTGTTTTGTTTGTTTATTTATTTTGTGCTTCTTTAATTTCTCATTGTTTGGTTTAATTTCTGAATTTGTGAATGTTGGGTTAGTTAGTTTTGTTTGTTCAGTGTTTCTGTTCCCAACTGTTTATTTTTTATTCTCGACAATCTGTTCCATTCTCATATAGCAATTAAGAAAACAAGAGTACTTAAATATTAGAAATTCAAGATTGCGTTTAATTTTGTAACCGCATCTAATATTTGAATAATTGTATCTTTGTAGTATATTTTTACCAGCCAGTGCATTCCTCTATATTTTATTTTTTTATTTTCTTTTTTTTTTCTTAATAAAAAATTAGGTGATAGTTAATTTTGCTGGTCTTAAAATTCATCTTTTATGTTGGGACAATGCCTCGATGATTAACACCCTTGAAACATTCACAGATGTAGACTAAGTTATTAGCTATTGTTACTGTGTATAACGGGCATGTGCAACTCTTTTTAGATGCATATGGTTTATTTAGTTTAGTCAATTATTAGTTCTTGAAATTCTCTCTTATCTTTGTAGATTTTGTTTTGTTTCAATTAGAGTTCTTGCTTGAGTTGTAATGGTTATGGTGTGAGAAGAAGTTTAAGTGATTAATATTTTTTGAATCTCTCTTTGGATTGTTGTTATATGTTGGTAAGTTGAAGTACAACTTCATAAATGTTTATATAGAGAGAAAATTATGTCAATTGTTTTGTTATTTAACACCCGTGACTTTAGGTACGGGTTATACGCTAGTATATAATATATTTGGTCTAGAGTGCGGAAATTTTAGTGTTAAAAATGACTATAAATGAAACTTAGAATTTTATCATTGAAGTGGTGATTGTTTCGATTGGATGGACGTTGTGTCGTTTAGATTACGTCAATGCTATAAAAATTAAGTGAAGTATAATATTTTTTATAGAGGAAAAAAAAATTGAATTATATTTTTACTTTTGAACTGAAAACTAATTTTTTTCTGTTTTAAATTAACAAAATATGTTTAAAAATTGCTGAAATTAATTTTTTTTTTTATCTAATTTTTGGATGAAACATTTAAAAAAAATAAATTAAAATTAAAATAAAAAGATTATTTTGTGTACATCAAAAAAATTGAATTATATTTTTCTTCTTTCAATCCAACCCATGCACTTGTGACATATATGCACTTGTGAATTTGACGTCTTTAGTATCAAATAATCAATTTGCATCATGACACGCTCCGATTTTTCAAAGAGATAAAATAAATAAATAAATATAAAGGTATAAATGAGAAGGATTTTTTTGAAAAGTATTGTCTTTCTTTAAAAAAAATACTTAAGCCAATTTTAGAAAAATGAGTCATTACCTAGCATATGAGTTTAAATGGTGTGCTAGGTCTCCAGATTTTATTTTATTTTTAAGAAACAATTTGAAAAAAATGGTTTAAATAAAAATTTGATTCCAAAAAACACGGTCCGACTAGTGATTGGTTTTAAAGGGTTCAGGTGTCAGTTACGCTCGAGAAATGTGTTAGGCACCCCAAGACGCCCGTCCAAAAACGGTACCTTATTCAATTAAGTCCAATTAAAATTTAAGTCCAAATGTTTTATTTGATTTTGAAATATCCTCTTAAAAAAATCTTTCTGAATTATTTTATTTTATTTTTAACTTATATCAATAAATTTACATATTGACGGTAGCAATTCCTCTTCTAAGCTGCTCAAATAAAGGTGGGAAAATTTCCTCCACAATTTGTCAACACATTAATTTTAACACAAGTTAGTAAAAAAACAATATGTGCGCACATTAAGTCAGGTCAATTTTAAAGAATCTTCATATCGAGAGGAGTGATCTCCCTTCTAAACCGCTCAAGTAAAAGAGGAGAGTTTTTTTTATCTCATTCTGTCAATACATTATATTTAACACAAGTTAAAGTAAAACACACACACACACACACATATACTTAAGTTTGGTCAATTTTAATTAATTTACATATCGAGGAAAACGATCTCCCTTCTAAACCGCTCAAGTAGAAGGCAGGGAGATTTCTACCTCGTTCGGTCTACTCATTAAATTTATCACAAATTTATAAAAAAAAATTAAAAAAAAAATCTAATTTACAAACCGAAATTTTGGCATAATAACGGCTTTTATTTTTTATTTTTTAAAGCATAAATAAGATTTATAAAAGCTGAAAGTTCACAACATGGAAATAAATACAAGAAGATAAAAAAAAATACTGAAAAGTAAACACGAAAAATAAAAGTACGGAAAGGCGCGGAACAAAAAAAATAAATGCAAAAAAACAAACCAATTCTAAAGTGTTCCTCGGAACATCCTCTTAGTTTTTTTTTTTAATTTTAGGTCCTCTTTTAAAGTGGTTTAAATGAAAAATAAAAGTGTGATAATCGAGTTAAGAACCTTACCTTAATTTAGAAAGTTTCTTTCTTCCTTCCTTTCTCTTCTTCTCCTCCAAAGAACTATCTATCTCTAAAAATTTCTCTCTCCAGAAGATTTCTACCAAATTTCTCTCCTCTAATAAGACTTCTCCCCCAAAGGCTCAGAGGTTGCAACCAAAAGACACAAAAACCCTTCCAAATTTGGTTAAATTTCAAAATTACCACCTAGAAAGTAGTATATTTTGATTTTCCAATCCAAAAGATGTCTCCCACTCTAGGGAAGCCTAAAAATACTAAAAACATACATGTAGTCCTCAAGGGGATCCAAAGATTGCCATCTTTCAAAATTGGTAGGGAATAAACAAAATTATTCTTAATTTTTTTTAATTAATAATAAATAAACAAAATTAAGTAATCCAATACTTGATTGGATACCCCAATATTTGAAAATAATTTTAAATTATTTGCCAATTTGATGAATTTCGAAAATACCCAAAAACTTTGGGGTCAAAATAAAAATTTTCCAAACTCTTTGATTTCACTTGATTTCTTCAAATTTAAGCTTTGGGAACTGAAATTTATTGACTAAAACATTATATAATCTTGAAAATTTCTTCCATTTCGATCAATTAATCCTCAAAACAACTTTTGCAATTTTTACAATTTGACCCTGAAGTTTTTTCTTTGACTTTTCAATAATCAGTTGGAGCTCGATTCAATTTTTTCAAGAATTAATCATTTTAAAAGATTTAATTAGAAAATTTTGAATAAAAAAATGGTTCAATCTGAACATAATTTTAAAGTTTCTCTAAATTTTGCTTTAGACCCCTAAACGTTCCTATTCGACAAATTATCTCAATTGGCTTATTCAGGGGTTCAATTGGAATAACGGAACTTAATTTTTTCTTGTTTTGGAAATAAATTTAAATTTTCAAAGATTAATTTTGAACTCTGGGCCCAATACTAATCATTTTTGAATTTTCAATTTACTTCCAAAACTTTCAAAAGGCACAATTGTGATTCTAAAATCCTAATTGGAAAACCTTTGGACTTAATTGGAGTTTTTAAATATTAATTTAAACCTTAAAATTTAATTTATTATTTCCAAATTTCAATTTAGCCTATAAAGTTTCCAAAAATTCAAACTTAAATTAATTCTTAAAACTTCTGAATCGAGACTCTCCATTTTTCTTTTTCTTTTTTGACATTTTCGAAATTCATAAATAATTGACTTAAAAAATTATTATTTTTATTATTTGTTATTTATTTTTTGTATTTTCAATAAATAAAATAAAACAAAGTTAAACAAAAAAAAAGTTAACTATAAAATAAAACATAAATTTTTGGAAAATTCCTTCAAAGGTCCCATAAGTGGAAAACACCACTTATGGGAGGACCATCCAAGGATTTTTTTTTATTTTTTATTTTATTTTTTTTTTTTTTTTGCCTTGGGATGGTCCTTAGAAAGTGGTGGTTCCTACTTGTGGGACCTCTCAACAAGAACCCATAAATTGTTTATGATGAGGTCAAAATATCGTGTCTATAGCTATTCCTCTTTATCATGCGAGTTTCACTTACTTGATAAAGATAAAAGACCATGCCATTTTAATCGTCCCATTTTTGGATTTTTTTCAAAACACATTTTTCGATAACAGAACAAGTAAAACATAAAAAAATAACTCATGACGAACGAGTGTCTGTTTAGAAGATTGTTTAGAGTAATGAATAATGAAAAATGAGTCATGATGATACTCATGACAAACACATGTTGTTTATAGAATTATTTAGAGTAATGGAAAATTACTCATGACGATACTCATGACGAACAAGTGTTCCTTTAGAGTAATAAAAAATGAGTCATAACGATATTCATGACAAACACGTGTTCGTTTAAAGGATCGTTTAGAGTGATAGAAAATTACTCATGATAATACTCATGACGAACACGTATCCATTTAGAGGATTGTTTAGAGTAATAGAAAATGATAACACATGACGATACTCATAACGAACACATATCTGTTTATAAGATTGTTTAGAGTAATGAAAAATAACTCAAGACGATACTCATGATGAACAAGTGTTCGTTTAGAGAATCGTTTAGAGTAATAAAAAAAACTCATGACGATACTCATGGCGAACAAGTATCCGTTTAAACGATCATTTACAGTGATAGAAAATAACTCATGACGATACTCATGACGAACAAGTGTCCATTTAGGAGATCATTTAGAGTAATGAAAAAAATAACTCATGACGAACAAGTGTCCATTTAGATAATCGTTTAGAGTAATGAAAAATAATAACTCATGACATTACTCATGACAAACACGTATCTGTTTAGAAGATTATTTAGAGTGATAGAAAATGACACTTGTTAGCCCAGTGGAATACCCAAGAGGGGGGGTAAATTGGGTATTCTAAAAATTATCAGAATAAAACTTCAATAAATCAAATAATTAATTTTAATCCTAAATTAATTATTATCTTTATATCATAGCGAAATTATATAATCAACTAGGTGCACACCAAACAACAATAATAAACAAATTAAAGATTGCAGCACACCAAAGATTTATACTGGTTTACCAAGCTACTCTTGGCTAATCTAGTCTCCCGAACCCTATGGAAAGTCGCACCCACTAATACTCAAGATCTCTTTAAAGGTAGGAACCAAACCCTCATAATGATTCTTTTACAAGCTCATAATCAACCTTTACAAAATATCATTTTCCCAGGCTTAGGAAGAACCTCTACTTTTTAAAGGCTAAAGAATAACCTAATTCTTTTTAACACTAAGGCTAAAGAATCAAAATCTCACCAATCACTCCAAATATCCTTTTTCCCGATAAGGATTGAACTGTTACAAAATTCACTCAAAAACCAATTCTAACCAGTAAGAATTATTACCTCAATCTCTTTACAGGAAGAGACTGAAACCGGCTACTCTTTGATTAAATACCCTCAACAGTATTTAATTCGTCATACTACTCACCAATACAAATTGATAAGTAGATTATCTCACTTGGAGCTTCTACCACTCCAGATAAATTAAAACTCGATTAATATCCCAAATCTAGTGATAGAAAAGTGTGAGATTAAAAATCTGATTTTAAACAAAATATGGGTAGCAAATAATTGAGCACGTAATCAGATTCAAGAAATTGTTTATAAAAATATTTTCTTCAATAAAGAATCAAAAAACAATTTCTAAAGGTCAATTTTCAAATTTAAACAAGCAATGCAATAATAGAAAATAATTGGAAAGATCTCACCTGGAATCCACAAAAAAAAAATAAAAAAAAAATAGCGCAATGTCACTTCAGATCCGGTAGTAGCAAAGATTACTAGCAATGATTCTCAAGATCCTCTCTTAGAATAACTGTCACAAAATATCAGAAAGATAACTCTTAGAACAACACAATATGATCTTATCTCTTTAAACTCACTTCTCTTGATTAATTATATATGAAAAATGCAGGTCAATATATATGGAAAATAAATAAGCTCTCTGACGGCTAGTTCCCATGTATCATGACATTTAAATGCTCTCTTAGACCCTGTTTATCATTATGACTTCATTTTAGTTCAATTCACTTAATAAATGACTTTTAAATCTTTCAATTAAGCCCCCAAACATTTTTCAATCTCAATTAAATAGAATAGAAACAATTTTATATACCAAATTAAAAAACATTAAAATTTAATGAACCAACTTAATAGGATTTAAATAATAGGTGAAATATATCTTAAATATAATAATATCCCTGAAATCTCTCTTAAATCCCAACAAAAAATGGCTACTTTTGGATATAATTTTGGAATCAACAATATCCTGAAACAGCGCCCCCAATCGACCGGTCAGTTGACTGCCCAATTCAGGATGTAGCCAAGCCAACGCTATTGCGTTCATCGGTCGACCTATCTGTCGACTAGAAGATTTAGAGAGTTTGATTTACCTTCACCGAACCTATCTGTCAACTTGGAGATATAGAGAGTTCATCTTCTCTTGGCCGGTCGACCTACCTGTCTACTCAGAGATACAGAGAGTTCATGCTGCTTGGTTCGGTCGACTCATCAGTCGACTTATGTCTGCTGGATCTCTTTCCTAAACTCGTTTTTGACTCTTTTTTTTTTACATTTTCACCTCTTTAACTATTTTCTCTTCCAAATTAGCTCCACTAACTTCTTAAATTCCATTTTAGTCAATTATAAATATTTCTTTTAAAACACATAGGAGCAAATCATTTCATCTTATCAAAACACACATAAACAAAAAACGTTTTATGCCGTTTGTGTGTTCCTAATTAGGATATTAAGAATTGAAATTTACATGAGTTGTTTTCCCTAATTTCTTCAAACTCCTAATTCTTCATCATCTTTGACATCACCATTTAGTATCCATTTATAATTTGTCATTGTATCTTCATCACTGGAACTTTAATTAACTGAAACACTTAACAAACCATTAGTTCCACCAAAATATCAGCACTTAATTGTTCATTAAAATCTTAGGATCTACAACTCATGCTTTAACCTTCTTGGATAGGGGGACAAATAAAGTCTGGAGGTATAAAATATGCCCTAGTCTGTGGCTGGGCAAAAATGAGAGATTAAAGATATAAAATATACCCCAGCTTGCAGCTGGGGCAAACTCTCAAATGACTGAACCTTAACTGGTTGCCTATGTACCTTAGTATTACACCGAGCATAGTTCACTAGATGCCCTTTTTCAGGGAAAAACACATACATGGATGCTTATTTAGAGCTTCTGAATTTTATCAACAAGAGTTTCTTATTTAAGTTGGTGAAAAACTGAGAGGACCCAGTGATAAGAAAATCCATGCTCCCGGCCTTTTGAGATTCCTATTAGTGAACAAGAAAGCATTTCCAAAGAAAAATCTTAGTCTAAAAAAATTGGTTTTTGTTCCCCCTTTTCAGCTTTAATCGCATAGCTGATGGCGCTTGGATCGGAGTAGTTCGATGAGATTCTTTTATTTAAATTTAGAAATTCGCTTTCCAACTCAAGGGAAGGGCCCGATATGCCTCGGGGTAATTCAATGAGACTTTTTTTTTTTTTTTTTTTTTTTGCTTCAGAGATTTCGCTTTTCAACTTAGAGGAGGGCCCAATATGCCTCATCAAAGTCTTCTTGGCTTACTTGACTGGATTCTTATCTTTTTAAATTTCTAGGGGCTTTGATACCTAGGGTTCTAATACTCCTACATGATTTGTGTTTCTCAAGTCCTGCAAAACTGATTTAGTCCAAAAAAAGGGCAAAATGTCAAAAATTACTAAAATAAATACCTTCAATACCCGATATGATTTTCCATAAGATCTTGAGTCGGATTGTAAAGAAAGATGGTACCAATAGATTTTCAGACCATGAACAACGTTTCTTTTCACAAATTTGGATTCCATCCAAATCCATCAAGTTCTAATCCGAAGAAATGTCGTTTACCCTCCAAATTAACCCGAGACAGAAACCTTGAACAAGTCAATATATCTTATTTCCTTTCTATTAAATCTCATACACATTTGCACCAGCGCTTCTTACTCAGTTACCCCCCCTTTTTTCAACTTTTTTTTTTTTGTTACTTTTTCTCATTTTCTCCTTCTTTCTTTCTTTATTTTTATTTTTTAAAATAGATGATCAAACTTTCAAAGGTTCATCGGTAGGCGAGCTTAGAAATGAACTTGATTTTCTTTGCGAATTGAGACCTTCTTGCAACATTTGAGAGCTTCTTTTTTGGAAGCATTGACCTGGAATGATTGTGTTCTCTTTTTGCCATTGGGTCCGACGGCAAGCGAATCAGGATGTTTACACCCAGTTTTATCAAATCACTAAAGGACTATTGGATATAGCATGATCAGCTTGTAGCAATATATCAAAGCATCGTTAGGGAAATGGATGTCAATCTTGACTTTCGAATCTTCCAGTATTCTGGAATTGCATTCGAATTTGGTCAAAGGCCTTTTGGATCTCACCATCATTTCGTAGAATAGAATATTCCTTTGTTTCTATTCCCATTAGATCGTGGTCTAATTATGTATAGAAATCATATCTTCACATCCTTATTCGGTCACATCACATATAACATATACAGGCAATTTTTGGGTACCTGAAGGAGTAAGATTCAAACATTAGACCACTGTTTGGATAAAATAATATTGCATTTACTAAATTTAAAATTCATTACAGAGCAAATTATTTTCCATCCAAAATACCAACGAGATAGAAAGGTGAGTACGCGAAAATGTCCTAATTTTATCAAAATGCTTAACAAATTGAAAGTAAATAAGGACCCCAGTGTTGCAACCGTTAGATTTTCAACTCGATTCTCGGGCAAATGACTCGCCCCTATCTCCGCCAACGTTTTGGTAAAGATCGATTTCACCGCTCTCTGAAAGTACATGCTCAGGCAGTGGATTTAGTTGACAATTTGGCGTACTGATCTCAGGCTTTTTGGGACATATAATGACTCTTGTCCGTATGAACTCCTGAATTTTGAATTTTAACTGAAAGTATTGCTCGGTCATATGTCCTCTCGTTCCCGAGTAGTACTCACAAAAAACATTCGAAAAAAACGGCTTTACTTCCAAGCTTAGGCTTGTAGAATGCAAGAGGTGTAAACATCCCCTACTTCAAACAGCTTCAGTATATCTCAGTGATAGAGACCGGAAGGTATAGTGGTTCATTTTTATCATTTCAAAAGTTCCCCCCAGTAGCGCGAGGTGGGTTTCCCCTGTGGTATTGGATTCTTGGCTTAAGGGTGTGGTTCAGAATTTGAGGTGAAGGATTTTAGTTTGGCTGATATGAAGGTGTCTGGTAAGTGGGTGTTTGGTAGGCTTGAGGGTAGTATTAGGGAGTGTAATTTTGGTAAGATGGAGGTGCGTTATGGTAATAGCGGGGACAACTTTAGGAATATGGTTGGTTAAGGGGGTAATATTGGCTTTGGCGATTTTGAGAGAGGTGGTTATAGTATAGATTGTTTTGGTTTGGGTATTTTTGAGGATTGGAGGCTTGGGGGTTGTTTTAGTGTTGGTAATTTTAGGGATAAGAGGCTTGGGGTTTATTTTGTTAAAGAGTTTGTTGGGGGGAAAACAATGACAACTACCTTATCTTCCATTTTCTTTGGCAAAGCTGATCTCTTTATTGGGTCGGGTAAGGCACCTTCAATCTTTCCGTTCCTAATTTTTTCTTCCGTTACCTCGGCTTGCTTGATCGCATTCCCGAAGGAAACCACTGCTATGCTCGAGAGATCCTGATAGAACGACAGCGTCTGAATGAAATTGAATATCTCTAACTAAGCCTCATCGCCCAGCCTAAGGATAACTTTGGTAGCCTCTTCCCTCCAGTGGGCGGTGTACCTCCGGAAGCTTTCATATTTCTTATTCCGTATCTGATAGAAGGTATTACTGTCCGACGCAGCATCCTTATTGTACACATACTGCTTACAGAAGGTCTCTACCAGATTCTTGAAAGTTTTAATTTACGATAAGTCCAGGGTCATGTACCTGCTTAAAGCCGGTCCTTTCAACGATCGTCGGAACATTTTTAGGCAAAGATCTTCGTTCCGAGCATGAACTCCCAACTCCTCTTTGTAGATATTGACATGCCATTCTGGGGGGGTGGGCAGTATTATCACACTTTGTGAATTCCAGAACTACGAAGTTTTTAGGGTATACCACCCGGGGTGGTACTGACAGCTCCTTGTATGTCGTTTTCTTGGACGATTTCTCCCTTTGCCATTCTTCCATAGTTTTTTTTTTCAATTTTTCCATTTTCTGAACCCACACCGGTGGACGACCATTCTATTTTCTATTTTCGGTTTCAGTGGCCGGAGCTAGTCGATTGGCATTCGGATCGTTGGATGAAGCAATGACCCTCTCCAAATGAATGAGGATCTGTGATTCAGATGGGACCAAGCCATCGGGTGAGGCCTGCCCTTGGCTGTGATATGTCGGCTGATAGGTGTCATTTATCTATTTATTTCTAAACCAATTTTGATAGTTTTCGAGTATTTTTATAGCGTTTTATTAGGTTTTAATACGTTTTTTTTCTTTTTGTTATAAATTAGGTATTTGGGGGTGAAAATGGACTAAAACGATCTTTAAACGATCATATCGGAGTAAGAACGGTGGGAAAAGAGCAAAAAGACAAACTTCCAGCATCTGCAGGCCATCGTTATAGCGGTGAGCTGACGACATGCCCACTGCTGTAGCATTAATTCTGCAGATATTTTAGATATTTTTAGGATATTTTGAGATATTTTGATTCCTATAAATATCATCCCTATTCTTACCAAATGGGAGGTTGACATTTTCGGGAGTATTGAGAGTTCCAAAGCCATTCGACCAATAGAAGATTACCACGCAAAGGAGGAAGAGTTCTCGGAGCGATTTTAGCTGCGGATCTTGGGATAACAGCTATTCTCCTCGTTTCTCTCTTAGATTGGTTGTATGTTTAAATATGTTTAGCTCATTTCTAGTTATATATAGGGCTACGGCTATGTGTAGTTAAACATATATTGTATAGAGATCGGTGTACTTCACAAAAATGTCATTTATATAAAATTTATGTTTCACTAATGGTTGTTCGTATTTATCCGATTGTATTTGCCGTTATTCTATGTTTATATACTTGTTTAGATATACTGAGAATACGAGATTTGACACTCAGGAGAGGTAACCCCGGATTCGGACTAGGGTTTAAATACAACGCGACGATCTAATAACCCGGGAAGGAGTTAGAAAGTGTGCAATCCGTAAGGTTGGGGAAAGACTCATATGACCAACTGCTATATAGACACTTGAGGGGGACTTCGGCGTTAACACGAAATCACATATTCATTCACTTTACACTCGGGAGAGGTAGTGAATAAGATTTCGATACCGAGATTGTCGGATAGAATGAACATCGTCAATGTAAACTAGATTGAAACGAACACGTTTAAGTGGACGAAGTTAATCCCTAGGCAATAATTTTTCATAAACGTCATACCACTATATTAGTATTTTAGATTAATTAGTTTAATTAAATAATTAATTTAGTATATTATTTATAAAAACTATATTTTATCGTCTAAATAAAGTTAGGTTATCATAATTGCGGTACTCGACGATGATCTCAACCAATTCATGTGGATACGACAACCCTTACTCTTCCCCATCTATACTAAAACTTGACCCGTACACTTACGGTGAAAGTAGCGATGTATTTGCGCACTAACAAATTTTTTGCGCCATTACTGGGGATTGTGTTTTAAATTATTGTTGATATTGTGAGTAAATGACTTGATTTTAATTTAGGCATTTATTTTGTTTATAATTTTTGTTTAGTAGTTTTGTTTTTGTTTTTTCTGCAGGGTGCTTGAAGATGTTAAATCAACAGGTACTTTTACATTTCTTTCAACGAGATTCTAAGCCATTTTACTGTACTTGGAATCGATACAAAGAATTGTTATTTCGATTTCCGAACCATCGTTTCCCGAGAGAGTGTCAACTTCTGAATTTCTTTGATGGGTTACAAGCCACAACCAAAACGTGGGTGGAATGAGGAAACGGTACCACCTCTTTCTACGAACTAACCGCGGATGAAGCTTTTGGTCTTTGGAGGAATTGGCGGTCTTAATTATAAGAGTTGGAATTATTCACCAAGTTACCAAAACTTGGGGGATTGTTTCAATACTACGACGTCATGGATTGATATCCCGAACCAACATGAGGAGTCTTCCCCTGCCCTGGAATAAATATTAGCTGAATTTATGGGGGAGAATCAAGCATTTTGGAGGGAAACAAATGGCCGGATCAATGAGCACGAGGATCGTCTCAACAATATTGAGACGGTATGCGCCGAAATCAATGCGACCGTAACGTCCCTACAGATGCAAATCGGTTAGCTTATCTACTTGATTGAGGCCGAGTCAGACATGGTGGCACTGGGAGATACACAAGACATATCATGTGAAAGCCACGGTGAGGAACTAGAAACCAGCGGAAGGAGTTTGGGAAAGTTCAAAAATGATTATTCAAATGAGACGGGAACCCAAGCATGGATCGACAATTGTGATTTTTCACCATTGGAGATCCAAATTGTGATGCCACCATCGATCCAAGACGATCACATCTACGAGGATCCGATGTGGTTCACTTGTCCTTCGCCGCCAAAAGCAATGCTCTTTTATGTTCACTAAACATATGAGTCGAGGGAGAGTTTTGTTGAAATCTCGGGCCGAATAATGCCAAATCTCACCAGTTTTGAGGGTGTTCTGAATCAAGACCTGTACGTGGTGTACTATGGGCGGAAGCCACTCTTTGACGAGCACTTCTCTATATCGGGCCGAGGACAATAAACCACGCACTTCTTGAGTCTTTGAAGCTTACCATGTAATATGTTTATCCCTCGTTACCCTGTCAAAGCCTATAATGCCGTTTCAATTCTGAACACATAACAAATACCCTAGCTAATTGAATTCTTTCAAAACCTATATCACTAAACCGAAGACACAATTTGAGTGAATCAAGTTAGCATTCATATATACTACTTGAAGTGAACGGTTGGGTTTAGGGCAAACTTTTCATTGGTTTGGTATTTGAGTACTCACTTTTATTTTTCTTTCGTTTTAGCCACACCCGTGAGATTGTAATAATCAAATAAGTTTGGAGGTGTGGTTCGTTTAAAAAAAAAAACATATATAAAAATATAGTTAAATTTTCGTTTCTTTTAATAAGTGAGTATGCCGGTCTTAAATGATTGTTCAGAGTTGTTTCCAATTTAACTATGGGGGTTGGAGTATGAGTGTGTCAAGTGTTGTGCCTTGGGTATCGTTGAGTTAACAACGTTAACCTATTTTATATTTTCGATATATCCTTGGCCATGTTTCAAAACCGAACCAAGTCCTATTGATCTTTTTGAACTTCCAAGCCTACATTAGTGGAGAGTGAAACATAATCAAGCGTATGGATATCCTAGTCCTTTACGGTCTAAGTCGTGAGTTTCGTTGCTGGGTAATCCAATCCCATCATTGTATAGTTATATTATTGAGTTTCGTACATACACGTTAACAGGATTTAGAATGGCGTTAACCATTATTGAATGTCGAAATTCTAGAACATCACATGGTGCGTTTTACCACCTGAACCTGATATGATTGGGGGTTGTTGAGGGCAAATGTTTTGGTCGATAGATGAATTAAAAACTCACATATCGTTATGTTTAGGTAGTTCGTGTTAGTTAATTTCGTTGTATTTTTTATTTTAGTGTGAGTGTTTTGCTCAAGGACTAGCGAAATTCCAAGTTTGGGGGTATTTGATAGGTGTAATTTATCTATTTATTTCCAAACCGGTTTTGATAGTTTTTAAGTATTTTTATAGCGTTCTTTTAGGTTTTAATACGTTTTTATTCTTTTTGTTATAAATTAGGTATTTGGGGTGAAAATGGACTAAAACGGTCTTTAAACGATCATATCGGAGCAAGAACGGTGGAAGAACGGTGGGAGAACGGTGGGAAAAGAGCAAAAAGACAAATTTCCAGCATTTGTAGGCCACCACTGCAGCAGTCAAAGTACAGAGAGTTACCTAAACTCTCTGTATTTCCACCGCTGCAGCGTTGAAGCTGCCGACATACCCACCGTTGCAGCGGTCATTCTGCAGATATTTTAGATATTTTTAGAATATATTGAGATATTTTGATTCCTATAAATATCGTCTCTATTCTCCCCAAATGGGAGGTTGACATTTTCGGGAGTCTTGAGAGCTCCAAGGCCATTCAACCAATAGAAGATCACAACGCGAAGAATGAGGAAGCGTTCTCGAAGCAAGTTTAGCGGCAGATCTTTGGATGATGACTAGTCTCCTCATTTCTCTCTTTCTCTCTTAGATTGATTGTATGTTTAAATATGTTTATCTCGTTTCTAGTTGTATAGCTAAACATATATTGTCTAGGGATCGATATATTTCACGAAAACGTCGTTTATATAAAATCTTTGTTTCGTTAATGATTGTTCGTGTTTATCCGATTGTGTTTGCCGTTATTTTATGTTTATATGTTTATTTAGATATACTGAGAATACAGGGTTTGACACTCGAGAGAGGTAATCCCTGATTCAAACTAGGGTTTAAACACAACGTCACGATCTAATAGCCCGGGAGGGAGTTAGAAAGTTTGCAATCCGTGAGGTTGGGACAAGACTCATGTGACCAAGTGTCGTATAGATGCTCGAGAGGGATTTCGGCATTGACCCGAAGTCATATATTCATTCACTTTACACTCGGGAGAGATAGTGAATGAGATTTCGACACCAAGCTTGTCGAATAGGATGAACGCCGTTAACGTAAATTAGATTAAAATAAACACATTTAAGTGAACGAAGTTAATCCCTAGGCAATAATTTTCCATAAACATCATACTACTATATTAGTATTTTAGATTAATTAGTTTAATTAGATAATTAATTTAGTATTTATTTATAAAAACTACATTTTTATCGCCTAAATAAAATTAGATTATGATAATTGTGGTACTCGACGATAATCTCAATCAATCCATGTGGATACGACAACCCTTACTCTTCCCCATCTATACTAAAACTTGACCCGTACACTTGCAGTGAAAGTAGCGATGTATTCGTGCCCTACCATCGATGCTCAATAGGCGAAGGAATGAGGGTCCATCTAGGGTCCATAGTAGACTAGTATCGCGAAGTTCGGGCTAGCATGGTTCGGATTCGGTTTTGATTTTTCCATTCCGGCGCTTAGAGGGTTTCTGTTAGCCAATTCAAAACTAGACAGAGTTATTGGGGTTCCATTAGGCGGAAGAATAGACACCTCTCGATCTTGGCTTAGTTTATCAAGCTTTTCCATTATTAGTTTCATAGTCTCTCACATCTGAGTCATTTCGGTCGTGCGGGGAGATTCAAGATTGTCTTTTGATGTCATCCTGGAATGAGTCTGGGCACGACTATGAGTGAAGACCGGATTTCGGATGGGGGGAACCAAAATTACTTTTTTGGGACCAATTTTTCTGTCTCGTCTTATTCTTAACAACAAACACATTTATTAGTCCACGTGGGTCTTAGATGGTCTTAAATCCCATTCGAGTTCGAAGTTTTCAATTTCGATAATGACCGATTAAAATAAATAATGATTTATGAAAATTATTTTTGTCATTCTCATGGGTATTGAAAACTTCGAACTCGTTTTGTTTTAAGACTTCCTAAGATATCATCAATCCATCAAGTATCGAACCCACTTCCCCGTCTTGTATCATAGAATCACGTGGGGACAATATGGATACAAGACAACCATGCTTGTGTCGGAGGATTTACAACAATATAAGAGCCCCAAAGGAAATAAAGAAAAGAAAATGCATAATAACTTATTTACAAAAATAAGGGAAAAGATAACAAATAAAATTTAACATTCGAACTTTGGATTAATTGGACTTATTTGGATATATTAGGCTCGATACTCTAATTAATCCCCAGCGGAGTCGCCA
The DNA here is from genome assembly GCA_016647705.1 of Eucommia ulmoides. Taxonomy (NCBI): domain Eukaryota; kingdom Viridiplantae; phylum Streptophyta; class Magnoliopsida; order Garryales; family Eucommiaceae; genus Eucommia; species Eucommia ulmoides. Next base: position 7,702,850 of record CM028328.1, read on the forward strand.
GCTGGCGCGCCCCAATTTTTCAAAGAGATAAAATAAATAAATAAATATAAAGATATAAATGAGAAGAGTTTTTTTTTAAAAAGCGTCGATTTTCTTTAAAAAAAATACTTAAGCTAATTTTTGAAAAAGTAGTCGCCACCTAGCATTTGAATTTAAATGGTATACTGGGTCACCGGATTTTTTTAAAAAACATTTTTAAAACAAAATAGCTTAAGTAAAATTTTGACTCCAAAAAAATTGTCCGACCAATTATTCATTTTAAATGGTTTGAGTGTCAGTTACGCTCGAGGAAACTGTTAGGCACCCCAAGACGTCTGTCCAAAAAATGTACCTTATCCAATTAAGTCCAATCAATTTAAGTCCAAATGTTTTGTTTTATTTTGGAATACCCTCTTAAAAAAATATTTTTGTATTTTTTATTTTTAACTTATGTCAAAGAATTTACATAATGAAGGTAACAATTCCCCATCTAAGCTGCTCAAATAGGGGGGGGGGGGGGGGGGAATTTCCTCCACGATTTGTCAACACGTTAATTTTAACACAGGTTAGAAAAAAAAAACATGCACACACACACACTTAAGTCAGATCAATTTTAATAAATCTTCATATCGAATGGAGCGATCTCCCTTTCTAAATTACCCAAGTAAAAGGCATAGAGTTTTCTACCTCGTTTTGTCAACATATTATATTTAACACAAGTTAACATAAAACACACACACACACACACACACACACACACACACACATATATATATATATATATACATTTAAGTTAGGTCAATTTTAATTAATCTACATATTGAGAGGAGATATTTCCCTTCTAAACCGCTCTAGTAGAAGATAAAGAGATTTTCACCTCGTTCGGTCTACTCCTTCAATTTATCACAAGTTTATAAAATAAAATAAAAATCTAATTTACAAATAGAAATTTTGGCATAATGAAGTCTTTTATTTTTTATTTTTTTTAATGCATAAATAAGATTTACAAAAGTTGAAAGTTCACAACATGGAAATAAATTCAAGAAGATAAAAAAAATAAAAATAAAATAAAAAAGTACGGAAAGGCGCAGAACACGAAAATAAATGCAGGAAAATAAATCGATTTTAAAGTGTTCCTTTGCAGACACGACATTTTGACCGCTTTGCAAAAATTTATGTTTTATTTTACAGTTAACTTTGTTTTTATTTAATTTTGATTTATTTTATTTCATGAAAATGCAAAAAAAAAATAATGACTTTACTGAGTAAATTATTTATGAATTTCGAAAATGTCAAAAAAAGAAAAAAGAAAATTTGAGAGTCTTGGTTCGGAAGTTTTAAGAATTAATTTAAGTTTCAATTTTTGGAAACTTTATGGGTTAAATTGAAATTTTGAAATAATAAATTAAATTTCTAAGGTTTAAATTAATATTTAAAAATTACAATTAAGTCCAAAGGTTTTCCAATTAAGATTTTGGAACCATAATTGTGTCTTTTGAAAGTTTTGGGACTAAATTGAAAAAAAAAAAAAAAAAAAAAAAAAAAGAGATTAGTATTGCGCCTCGAGTTCAAAATTAATATTTGAAAAGTTAAGTTTATTTCTAAAACAAGTAAAATTAAAGTTCCATAATTTCAATTGAACCCCTGAATAAGCCAATTGAGATAATTTGTCGAATTGAAAAGTTTAGGTGTCTAAATTGAAATTTTGAAAAACTTTAAAATTACATTCAAATTGAACCAATTGTTTATTAAAATTTTCCTAATTAAATCTTTAAAAATGATTAGCTCTTAGAAAAATCGAATTGAGCTCCAATTGATTGACATAAAGTCAAAGAAAAACTTCGGGGTTAAAATGTAAAGCTTGTAAAAGTTGTTTCGACGATTAATTGATCGAAATGGAAGAAATTTTAAAGATTATATCATGTTTTAGTCAATAAATTTCAGTTCCCAAAGATCAATTTTGAAGAAATCAAGTGAAAGCAAAGAGTTTAGAAAATATCTATTTTGACCCCATAATTTTGGTTATTTTCGAAATTCATCAAATTGGCAAGTAATTTTAAATTATTTTCCCAAATTGGGGTTATCCAATCAAGTATTGTATGACTTAATTTTGTTTATTATCAATTTAAAAAATAAAAATAAAAAATTAAGAATAATTTTGCTTCTTCCCAACCAATTTTGAAAGATGACGAACTTTGGATCCCCTTGAGGAGTGCATGGAAGTTTTTGGGAGTATTTTAAGCATCCCTAAAGTGAGAGACATCTTTTGGGTTGGAAAATCAAAACATATTACTTTCTAGGTGGTAATTTTGAAAATTAACCAAAATTGGAAGGGTAGTTGTGTCTTTTGGTTGCAACCTCCTAGCCTATAAATACCCCCTTTCGTTAATCATATGGAGGAGAAATTGTTTTGGGGGAGAAATCTTATTAGACAAGAGAAATTTGGGAGAAATCTTCTTGAGAGATAATTGTTTTAGAGATAGTTCTTTGGAGGAGAAAAGAGAAAGGAAGAAACTCTCTGGGTAAGTTTCTCAACTCGCTTACCATACTTTTATTTTCCATTTAAACCGTTTTAAAAGAGGATATAAAATTGAAACAAAAAAATAAGAGGACTGTACGCCAAAGGATTCCACCATCCTTCGGAGTATGTGACTACTCACAAGTGTACGAGGTCAAAATTTTAGTATAGTGTAATTGTTAAGATCAGGTTATCGTATCCACAGGGATTGGTGTCGTTACTATCGAATGCCGCGTTTGTCGTGACCTAACTTTATCTAGGCCAAAAACAAATATATTTAATTAATTAAACTAATACTAATATAACCTAAACTAACTACACTAATATGTTTTAGGGTAAAAAATTGTCTAGGGATTAACGTGTTTACAAATACGTGTTTGATTTCGATTTACTCACGTTTACGATGTTTGACCTATTTGACAACCTCAGTAAGTAAACTCCACCGTCATCTCTCCTAAGTGTAAGACGGGAGAATACATGACTTCGAGTCAACAAAGAAGTCACCCTCAACGTCTTAACGACCCTAGGTCATGTGAGTCTCGCCCAGCGTCATTGATTGCACACAATCCAACTCCCGACCGGGTCATTGGATCGTGCGTTGTATTTACCCTATCGATAATCTCCATTCGTAAACTCCCTCGCCACCTCTCCCGAGTGTAAGACGGTGGATATAACGCAACTTCGAGTCAACGAATAAGTCTCCCTCAACGTCTTAACGACCCTAGGTCGCGTGAGTCATGCCCCAACGTCATTGATTGTCCATGATTCAAACCCCGACCAAGTTATAGAATCGTAGCGTTTGTTTACCCTAATCCAAATACGGGGTTTGTCAAAACCCCGAATTCTCCATTTATTTAACTAAGCATGATAAACAAACAATACAATAAATACAATCAAACTACGAAGAACAATCACAAATGAAACACCGAAATCATCCAAACAATGTATTTATAAATATAATGTTAATCCCTACTACAATCCATATTTAGCCACGGCCATAACCGTATTTACATAAAAGAACAAGCTAAACATGCTCACAATATCCTAAGATAAAGAAATAAGGAAAAACAATCGAAGAATTTAGCCTCGTCCGAAGATAAACCGCTAAGATTGCTCAACGATCGATTCGCCGTCTTCTCTACTTCGGGATGTGAGCTCCACCTCTAAAATACCTAAACATACCCTTAGATATAGCCTAAGGGGCTAAAAAATGCAATAGAGACTGGAGAATGGGGAGGAGATGGGGTATTTATAGCCAAAATATCCTAAAAATATCTAAAAATATCTCAAGACTGTGCAGGGAATTTCGCCTAGGCGAAGGAATCTACCGCATAGGCAAAGTTAGGTCAGTTTGTGACCGTCGCGGCGATGAAGACAGCGGTGTACGTGGAAGAACATTCTGCTGGATTTTTGCCTAGGCAGTAGATTTCTCCGCCTAGGCGATAAACTGTCAGTAGCCTGCTTTGATTTCTCTGATGGATTTTCGCCTAGGCGGTGGTCCGTCAGTAATATTTGCTCTTTTCTCAGCTTCTTCACCGCCGCGGCGATGGCCTTGGTTTACAATTTTACCTCCGAGCTTGTTTTTCCACTATTCTTCGATCACTTTTGGTTTGATCTCATCGTTTTCATTCCAGTTTCCTATCTTTTTGCCCCACACACCTGATTTATACAAAAAGTAAGAAAACTAATTAAAACGTAATAAAATACTATATAAACGCTTGAAAACTAACTTAATTCGGGAAATACGTAGGTATGTCACACCTATCAAGGACGTTCCAAGGAACACTTTAAAATTGGTTTATTTTCTTGCATTTATTTTTTTGTTCTGCGCTTTTATTTACTGTATTTACTTTTTTGTATTTATTTTTTATCTTCTTGTATTTATTTCCATGTTGTGAAATTTCTTCTTTTGTAAATTTTATTTATGCATTAAAAAAAAAAAAAAAGAAAAAAAGAAAAAAGAAGAAGATGTTATTATGTCGAAATTTTTGTTTGTAAATTAGATTTTAATGAGTAGACCGACTGAGATAAAAATCTTCGTACCTTCTACTTGAGTGGTCTAGAAGGGAGACCTCTCCCCTCGATATATAAATTTATTGAAATGGACCTAATTTAAATATACGTGTCTGTGTGTGTTTCTTTAGCTTGTGTTAAATATAATATATTGACAAAACGAGATGAAAAACTCTCTGCCTTCTGTTTAAGCGGCTTACAAGGGGAATTGCTCCTCTCAATATGTAAATTCTTTGACATAAGTTAAAAATAAAAAAGAAAACAAAAAAAAAAAAAAAAAATACAAAAGGATTTATTTTTAGAGAGACTCCCAAAATAAAATAAAACATTCGGACTTAAGTTAATTGAACTTAATTGGACATAAGGTACCATTTTCGGAAAGATGTCTTGGGGTGCCTAACATTTTTCCCGAGCATAATCGACCCCGGAGCCTTTAACTGAATCTTTGGTTTGACCGTGTTTTTTTTAGTCAATTTTTACTTAGGCCCTTTAAATTTGTTTTTTACAATTTAGTGATCTAGCACACCATTTAAATTCAATATTAGGTGGCGACTCCTTATTTTTTCAAAAAAACGGCCTAAGTACTTTTTTGAGAAAATCGACACTTTTAAAAACTTCTCTTTTTATACTTTATATTTATTTGTTTCATTTTTTTTAAAATCGGTGCGCGTCAGCTGGGGATTTATTTCAGAGGGTTGAGCCTACGATATCCAAATAAGTCCAAAAAATCTAAATCCGAATGTTTTGTTTTATTTTGTATTCTCTTCATTTTTATTTTTATTTGTAAATAAGAATAATTTGAAGAAAATATTGGTCATCTAAGAATAAAAAAAGAAAAAGAAAAATGAAAAAAAAAAGGGGGTAACCAAGCAAGAAACGCTGGTGCAAATGTGGAAATGATTTGAACAAAAAAGAAAGAAAAAATGACAAAATAAAAAAATAGAAAGTAAAGGCTACTAAAGAATTTCAAGGTTTCCCTTTCGAATGAGATTAGCCTATCATAAATGAAATCATATTGACTCGTATTCCCAATTCAAGTAGCACCCTCGAAGTCTGACCAAAACCAAACACCCGCTTGCCATACTTATCAGCCAAACCAGAACCCCCCACCTTAAATCCCTATTCTATCCACACCAAATGACCATAAACCCTTCTTGCCTTATCTTTCAAATAAATTTAGTCGATCAAGGAGAAATTTTGTCCGATCACAAGCCAAAGCCTACCATTTGTTGAACCTGATTTATATCCCTTGGTGTGTCAGGATTTATTTCTTAATAAAATTGGGAAAAATTCTAAGACCCATCTCTCCATCTAGTAAGCCTTCTGGGTGGTAGGGGATGTGCTTTGTGAACTGCTTGAAACTTTCAATAATTGCTACTGTGTTTTCTAAATGATGTCTCAAATGTTTAATGTTTATTTTTCAAATATTCCAAAATTGTCTCTGTATGATTTATGTGTTGAAAATGAACTTGAGCATGATAAATATGATTTCGATAATAAGAAAGATTTTGATCTGAAAGAAAGCAAAACAAGGTGACTCATCTCATCTAGAAATCTATCCATGAACTTATGGCATTCCCGTCGAAAGGCTATTTCTTAAAAGCCACCGTCGAAAAAACTAATCGGCTAGGCAAATCGTTATAAAGCAAAGCCACAACCCCAGGAAAGACTTTCATGTCTAAATTTTTGTCCACCCAACGGCTAGGCAATCCGTCACAAAACAACGCCACAACCCTGAAAATGACTTTTTCTTACCTAAAGCTTTGTCCCCCCAACGGTTAGGCAATCCTTCATAAAGCGAAGCCATCATTCCCAAAACTTTTGTTGTCAATAAAGTTGTCCCTCCTATATTGATGTTTCCCAAAAAAAAAAAAAAATCTAAAAAAAATAAATAAATAAAAAGGGAAAAAAAGAAAAAAAAATAAAAAATAAATAGACGCATCTTTATTTCGATTACTCAAAAGTCTTATGGTCGGAAAACTCAAAAGACTCATCGTCGGAAAACTAGATCGAATACTCGTTAGTTGAGAAGGGTTATTTTGTGACACCAATTTTGAAGAAGAATCTTAACTATTATCTAAATTATATTTGTCACGCTCAAATCAAATCAGCACAGAAAATCATATCAGGGAAGAATAGATATTTGGGTGAATAAATTTTGAAGTTTTGTGCGTATTTTAGGTAATAAAGTTGCAAGAGTTTATTAAAATACAAACCATACAGGGGTTCTAGATCCCAAATGTCGAAATTTATCTTAATACCCAAGAAAGCCAAGCCGAGTTAGTACCACGAAAGTTCAGAGTACCCTACTTTTTTTAATCCCCTCAACGGGTTAGAAATAAAATTTCATTAAATCCCAAGGAAATGAAGGGCCACAATTTGCAAACATAGCCTGAAAATGAAAAATAAAAGTTGTGGCTCACTTAAGGATGACCAATGTTTTCTTAAAAGAAGAAAAAAAAGTCTCATTGAATCACCCCGAAGCATGTCAGGCCTTGAGTTGGAAAGCAAAGCTACTAAACGGAAGAATCTTCCAATACTGCTCCGATCCAAGTACCATAAGCCGAGTTATTACAACGGAAAATTGGGGGATGGAATTGTGAGTCATCAAAGGTGACAAACTTTTCAGACTAAAATTTTATTTTGGAAGTGTTTTCTTGTCCATTTACAGGGATCGCAAAAGGACCGGACGCATAGATTTTCCTATCACTATGACCTTTTACCTTCCTGCCAACTCAAATTGAAAATTGTTATTGCTGAAATTCAAAAGCTCCAACTGAGCATCCAGGTATGTTTTTTGCCCTGAAAAGGGCGTCTAGTGAACTACGCTAAACCTGATCCTCGGCGTAATGTTAAGGTACGTAGGCAACCTGTTATGGTTTGGTTATTTAAGACTCAGCCATATTTTAAATCTTTGATTTCTCATTTTTGCCCAGCTACAGATTGTGGCATATTTTATTCCTCTGGACTTTTTTTTGTCCCCCTCTCCCAGCCAAAAAGGTCGGGGCATAAGTCATTATTTTCTATCACTTTAAATGGTCCTTTAAACGGACATAAGTTCGTTATGAATCATTTTTTTAATTACTCTAAAGGGATACGTGTTTGTCATGAGTCATTTTCTATCATTCTAAACAATCATCTAAACGGACATTGTTTGTCATAAGTATCGTATGACTCTTATTTTCATCACTTTAAATTATTCTCTAAATGGACACACATTCTTCATGAGTATCGTCATGAGTTATTTTCTATTACTCTAAACGATTCTCTAAACGGACATGTGTTCGTCATGAGTCTTTTTTCATTACTCTAAACTATTCTCTTAACGGACTCGCGTTTGTCATGAGTATCGTCATGAGTCATTTTTTATTACTCTAAACAATCCTCTAAATAGACACGCGTTCGTTATGAGTATCGTCATGAGTCATTTTTTTATTACTTTAAACGATCCTGTAAACGAACACGTGTCTGTCATGAGTATCTTCATGAGTCAATTTCTATCACTCTAAACGATGCTCTAAACGGATATGTGTTCGTCATGAGTATCGTCATGAGTACTCTAAATGATCCTCTAAATGGACATACGTTCATCATGAATATCATCATGAGTCTTTTTTTTCAATTACTCTAAACAGACACTCGTTCGTCATGAACCATTTTTTATGTTTTACTTGTTCTGGCATCAAAAAATGCGTTCTGAAAAAATTCAAAAAATGGGACGATCAAAATGCCGTGATCTTTTATCTTTGTCAAGCAAATGAAACTCGCATGACAAAAAGGGATAGCTATAGACACGACATTTTGACCACCCCGTAAAAAATTTATGCTTTATTTTATAGTTAACTTTGTTTTTTTATTTAATTTTGTTTTATTTTATTCCCAGAAAATACAAAAAACAAATAATAAAAATAATGACTTTGCCAAGTCAATTATTCATGAATTTTGAAAATTTCAAAAAAAGAAAAAAGAAAAAAGAAAAATGGAGAGTCTCGGTTCGGAAGTTTTAAGAATTAATTTAAGCTTGAATTTTTGGAAACTTTATGAGCTAATTTGAAATTTTGAAATAATAAATTAAATTTCTAAGGTTTAAATTAATATTTCAAAACTCCTATTAAGTCCAAAGGTTTTCCAATTAGGATTTTGGAACCATAATTGTGTGTTTTGAAAGTTTTGGGACTAAATTGAAAATTCAAAAAACAAATAGTATTGGACCCAGAGTTCAAAATTAATTTTTGAAAAGTTAATTTTATTTCTAAAAAAAATAAAATTAAACTTCCATAATTTCAATTCGACCCTGAATAAGCCAATTGAGATAATTTGTCAAATTGGAAAGTTTAGGTGTCTGAATTGAAATTTTGGAAAACTTTAAAATTACGTTCATATTGAAAACCATTTTTATTCAAATTTTCCTAATTAAATATTTAAAATGATTAACTCTTAGGATAAATCAAATAAGGCTCAATTGATTGTCGAAAAATCAAAGAAAAACTTCAGGGTTAAAATGTAATGTTTGCAAAAGTTATTTTGATGATTAATTGAATGAAATGGAAGAAATTTTCAATATTATATCATCTTTTAGTCAATAAATTTAATTTCTAAAATATCAATTTTGAATAAATCAAGTGAAATCAAAGAGTTTGGAAAATTTCTATTTTGACCCCAAAATTTTGGGTATTTTTGAAATTCATCAAATTGGCAAGTAATTTCAAATTATTTTCACAAATTGGGGTATCCCATCAATTATTGGATGACTTAATTTTTTTATTATCAATTTAAAAAAATATATAAAAAAAATTATTAAAAAAATATTTTTAAGAATAATTTTGCTTCTTCCCTACCAATTTTGAAAGATGGCATGCTTTGAATTCCCTTGACGAGTGCATAGAAGTTTTTGGGAGTATTTTTAGGCATCTCTAAAGTGGGAGATATCTTTTGGGTTGGAAAATCAAAATATACTATTTTCTAGGTGGTAATTTTGAAATTTAACCAAAATTGGAAGAGTAGTTGTGTCTTTTGATTTCAACCTCCTAACCTATAAATACCCCATTCCATTCATCATATGGAGGAGAAAAAATATTTGGGTAGACGTCTTATTAGAGAAGAGAAATTTGAGAGAAATCTTCTTCAGAGAGAGTTTTTAGAGATTGATAGTTCTTTGGAGAAGAATAAGAGAAATGAAAAAATGAAGAAACTCTCTAAGTTAAGGTAAGTTTCTCAACTCGCTTACTATACTTTTATTTTCCGTTTAAACCATCTTAAAAGAGGACCTAAAATTGAAAAAAAAAAAAAAAAAAAACTAAGAGGACGTTCCAAGGAACACTTTAAAAGTTGATGGTGATTTATTTTCCTATACTTATTTTTTTGTTCTGCTTCCACACTTTTATTTTCTGTATTTACTTTCTTGTATTTATTTTTTATCTTCTTGTATTTATTTTCATGTTGTGAACTGTCATCTTTTGTAAATCTTATTTATGCATTAAAAAAATTAAAAAAAAAAGAAGATGTTATTATGCTGAAATTTTGGTTTATAAATTATATTTTTATTTTTATTTTATAAACTTGTGATAAATTTAATGAGTAGACTGAACGAGGTGAAAATCTCTGTACCTTTTGCTTGAGCGGTTGAGAAGAGAGATCTCTCCTCACGATATGTAGATTAATTGAAATGGACGTAACTTAAGTATATGTGTGTGTGTGTGTGTGTGCGTGTGTGTTTTTCTTTAGCTTGTGTTAAATATAATATGTTGACAAAATGAGATGGAAAACTCTTTGCCTACTGTTTGAGTGACTTATAAGGGGAATTGATCCCCTCAATATGTAAATTCCTTAATATAAGTTAAATATGAAAAAGAAAAAAAAAAAAAAAAAAAAAAAAAATAAATAAAAAAAAAAGATTTTTTTTAGAGAGATTCCCAAAATAAAATAAAACATTCGGACTTAATTTAATTGGATTTAATTGGACATAAGGTACTGTTTTTGGACGAGTGTCTTGGGGTGTCTAACACTTTCCCCAAGCGTAACTGACCTCCGAACCTTAAATGAATCTTTGGTTTGACCGTATTTTATTTTAGTCAATTTTTACTTAGGCCCTTTAAATCTGTTTTTTTAAAATTCGGTAACCTAGCATAGCATTTAAATCCAATACTAGGTGACGACTCCTTATTTTTTCAAAAAAACGGCCTAAGTAATTTTTTTAGAAAACTGACACTTTTAAAAATTTCTTCTCTTTTTATACTTTATACTTATTTATTTCATTTTTCTAAAAATCGGAGCGCGTCATCCTTGGAACGTCCTCTTAGTTTTTTTTTCAGTTTTAGGTCCTCATTTAAAGCGGTTTAAATGAAAAATAAAAGTGTGATAAGCGAGTTTATAAATTTACCTTAACTTAGAGAGATTCTTCCTTTCTTCCTTACTCTTCTTCTCCTCCAAAGAACTATATATCTCTAAAAATCTCTCTCAATAAGATTTCTCCCCCAAATTTATTTATTTATTTTTATGAAGAATGGAATGGGGTATTTATAAGCTAAGAGATGGCAACCAAAAGACACAAATACCCTTCCAAATTTGGTTAAATTTCAAAATTACCACATAGAAAGTAGTATATTTTGATTTCCCAACCCAAAAAATGTCTCCCACTTTAGGGAAGCCTAAAAATACTCCCAAAAACTTCCACGCACTGCTCAAGGGGATCCAAAGTTTGTCATTTTTCAAAATTGGTAGGGAATAAGCAAAATTATTCTTTTTTTTTTTTTTCAATTGATAATAAATAAACAAAATTAATTCATTCAATACTTTATTGGACAGCCCAATTTGGGAAAGCAATTTGAAATTACTTGCCAATTTGACGAATTTCGAAAATACCCTAAACTTTGGGGTTCAAAATAGAAAATTTCCAAACTCTTTGATTTCACTTGATTTCTTCAAAATCGATCTGTGGGAAATGAAATTTATTGACTAAAACATGAAATAATCTCAAAATTTCTTCCATTTCAATCAATTAATCCTCAAAACAACTTTTTCAAACTTTACATTTTGACCCTAAAGTTTTTTCTTTGACTTTTGGACAATCAGTTGGAGCTTGATTCGATTTTTCTAAGAATTAATAATTTTTAAATATTTAACTAGGAAAATTTGAATAAAAAATAGGTTCAATCTGAATGTAATTTTAAATTTGTTGGAAATTTTAATTTAGACCCCTAAACTTTCCAATTCGACAAATTATCTCAATTGGCTTATTCAAGGGTTCAATTGGGATTATGGAACTTTAATTTTACTTGTTCTGGAAATACATTTAAATTTTCAAAGATTAATTTTGAACTATGGGGCAAATACTAATCTTTTTTGAATTTTCAATTTAGTCCCAAAACTTTTAAAAGGCACAATTGTGGTTCCAAAATCCTAATTGGAAAACCTTTGGACTTAATTTGAGTTTTGAAATTTAATTTATTATTTTAAAATTTCAATTTAGCCTATAAAGTTTCCAAAAATTCAAGCTTAAATTAATTCTTAAAACGTCCGAATTGAGACTCTCCATTTTTTTTTTAACATTTTCGAAATTCATAAATAATTGACTCTGCAAAATCATTATTTTTATTATTTATTTTTTTGTATTTTCTTGAAATAAAATAAAACAAATTTAACTATAAAATAAAACATATTTTTTTCTGTGACAGTCAGAATGTCGTGTCTACACATCACTGTACCCTTCACGTACTATTGGATATCTTGTGTAATACAAACCATAATTTTAAGTATATCTTAAATATATCAAAAGTCTTACCATAGTTTTTCAGTGTTCTCTATTGGATTGCTAGTGAACTTGTTTAATTTACTTATTGCCTAAGCAATAACATATGTTATACAATTAAAATGTACAATACACTTTCAATTATCCGAGAATACTCCAATTGAGATATGTTCTCACCAATATTCTAAAAAAAATGTTGATTAACATCTATTAGTATTCTTACTATACCCGAATCATCCTTGTTAAAAATTCAATGATCTTTTGAATGTAATGAGATTGAGATAAGATTAATCTTTCAGATGTTGCGGTATGTTCATATGGGGCGGAGCTTGGCCGGAATCACAGGTGGCACTGGAAAGAGTATTGATTTCAAATTCAAATGTTATATTCCACACAAAAAAATTGTTGAAAACATTCATTGGGTTGTATCATTTGTGCACACTAGGCATGAAAACATGGAAATTAATGGAAAATTGAATATATTGTAAATATTTGAAAATTGAAAAATAGCAAAATTTAGAGAGAGAGCAATGAAATCCCGAAATTAAAGCTCTTAATCAGTCTTTCATATTCCCAAAAATTAGGGCCATATATTGACTAACCAAATCAACGGTAAAAAAGTCAAGATATTGAACATGAAATTTATGGTGGGACTAACAGATGAAATTTTGTCACGAAAGAGGTCTAAAAAAATTACTATTCAAGTCATGGAATTAAAAACCGATTAGTGCCTTGCAATAGGATAAAACATGGATTTTCTCAAATTTTTATCTCGAGTAGCTTTACGTGGTTGTACCGTACAATAATTTGACGTGTACAAATTTGTACTCTATAACTAGGTAAATGATAAAACTATTTGTAATAAAAAAAAAAAAATAGGATAAAATTTGGGATCTCTAGTGCTTGGTGATTTATGGGATGTTATTAATAGGGTTTCTCCGAATGGGCAAACCTTAGCCAATTAATTCCCAAAGAAAAAGACGAGCCAAAGAAAAAAAAAAATTAGAAAACATTACATCCGGAGTATAAACAAAATTAGTGATTTTGCCCTCGCTTCACTGAGACGGTGTATAACAAAACACCTTTGGTTCAGTCCTTTCCAAACAAAGGATCAGCTACAAGACCTGTCTTTGCTTAGGCAAAGTATGAGATCGCTGCTTCGGCCAATCCACTCTCACCTCTCTCTCATCGGCAGGTGGATCAAGGCATCAAAAGACCTTGCTTTCTCAATTCAATGACAATTACGCCAAAACTTACAAGAAAAAAAAGGTAGTTGAGCTCAAGTTTAACTAAAAAATTAATTTTTGTTTGACAAATGGACAACAAAGTATACAAAAATCAAAGCAAAATAATCACTCTCTATAATAAAAAAATATTCTAAAGGATAAGCTTATTATTGTCTAATTTAATATTTCTGTTGTTCATTAAATAGAACCTAAATTAACATTGTAAAGGTCCGGAAGAAGCTTACTGGACGAAGAATGGTCTCTCGTCTCGTCCTTGCTCGGTATAGAAACCGAGGAATCAATCCACGGCCCGGCGATCGAAATGCTCCTTTGAGACCGACTTCCCGAGGTGACGTTATTTTGGCTATCGGTTGAGAGCTGCTCGAAGGATTTAAACCTATAGTCTTCGTTGAGTTCGCCTCGCTTGATGACTGGTGGTGCTTGGACGGGAATTTTGCCTTCGATCATGCTGACGACCGAAGACATAGATGGCCTTAGCGATGGAGAGGGGTTGGCACATAGTAGAGCCAAGTTCAGTATCCTCATTGCTTCTTTTTTGGAGTAGTTTGAACCAAGGACTGGATCCACAAGGTCTAATAGGTTTCCTTGTTCTTGTAGTACATAGGCCTTTTACATGGAAAAAGGAGAGAAATTGTGTTATTATATGCTTTTGAAATGATCCCACAAAAATGGGAACAAAAGAAATTGTGTCTGTTCTGTTTCCAGATTTTTAAGACAATTTTTTTTGGAAGCAGAACGTAATTATTCAAAATTTCTGATACTGTTTTCTGTTCCAAAAAAGAAACAGAGAAATCTAGGAAACAAAAATACTAAACAAACGCCGCTTTAGTGTTTCTGCTCTTAGATAACAATATTGGAATAATTCAATTGTGTTCTCAAAAATTTGTTCTGGAAAACTGAGAGCAGAACTAAAACCAAAATTTTCCCATATCTTTGTTACTCCTCTGCGAAATCTGAGAACAGAAATTAGACAAATGCAGAATCTGAAGACCATTAAACAAAAACAATAATCCGAGAATATAAATACTAAACAAAATCCACCATAAATTCCGTGCTCATCAGTGTGCAATCAGTTGTGAATAAAATGAAAAATTTCTTAAAAATACTTTACCCAATCAAGAAGGTATACGAACTCCTCCTTCGGTCTGTAATTTGTGTTGTTTTTTCCACTCACAATCTCAAGGATCACAACTCCAAAGCTGTAAACATCCGCTTTGTCTGTCAAGTACCCCCTCATTGCATATTCAGGAGCCATATATCCTCTGTTCCAAAATCAATGAATGATTAAGAAATATGAAGTTGTTTGTTTAGTGTTTTCGATCCCAAATATCTGTTTTTGTTCTGAGAACTCACATTGTTCCGGCAATTCGTGTGCTAATGTGAGTGTTCTCCTCCTCATCAAGCTTAGCCAAGCCAAAGTCGGAGATCTTAGCATTTAAATCCTTGTCAAGCAAAACATTTGTTGCCTTTATGTCTCTGTGAACAATCTTTAACCTTGATTCCTCGTGAAGATGAGCTAAGCCTCTTGCTATCCCCAAGCATATCTTCTTCCTTGCCGCCCAATCCAAATTTAACCGTTGTTCTTCGCGACCTGAAAATGGAACAACTTGGTACTTAGAAGACGAAAATGCACCATTTGGTAACGCTTTTCTATAGAAAAAGGGTTTGTTTCGCGCTGAAAAAAAAATACTTCTAAAAATAAGAAGAGTAAAAATAAGATTTTTTGATCGACTAGTGTAATTTTGCTCAAATTCTCTCCACTATATATAAGATTCGTATGGGTAAAGATATATTATATGCAACTAACAAGACGTCTCCCTAAACTGTCATTTTTTTTTACTTTCTACTTTAAAGTATAAGTACTCTTTTTAATTTTACAAATTTAACTTTTTTTTTATTATTATAAACCAAACGATGCCTAAGCTAATAGTGAAGCAATTTACCGAAAAGTGCACGACCAAGACAGTTGTTCTCCATGTATTCATATATAAGCAACAATTGGTTTCCTTCAATACAACAGCCATAGAGCTTCACAAGATTTGGGTGCTGCAGAGCAGATATCATGCCTATTTCATTAACGAACTCGCGATTCCCTTGCTTTGATTTGGAGGAGAGCTGCTTAACGGCTACTACAACACCTTCTGGCAAAACACCCTAAAAAGAAAATAATATTTTCAGAAAATGTTTCAAGGGGAGATAATAATTAGAGCTATTATATTTATTTAGTATAAAGGGTAGAATAGTCTTTCATTCTTTTCTAGGTCTTTCATTTGTAAGCTTATATACGTTATCTTTCCTATCCTACGTATTCTTAGTGTCACTCTGCCTTCATTATTTGCAATAATAAACCCTAACCTCCTTTCTACTATTTTCTTTTGATTCTATGTTATTCAATGATGTTAACAATAATAAACTAAGGTGGCATTGGCTTGGTGTTTCTATTCCTAGATTTTCTTTTCTGTTCCCCACAAACTTGGAACAATATTATAAATCTTGAAAACGTTTTGTTCTGTTCCCAGAAATTTGTTCTGAAAATATGAAAGCAGAAATGAACAGAAACTTGGCCTAATGCATCTGTAGTTACCTTGAAAACTGGCCCAAATCCTCCTTCACCAATCTTATTTGCAGGGTCAAAGTTATTTGTAGCCGCTTTGATTTGTCTTAAAGTAAAATACCCTGTTCGTCTCTCTATTGCTCCTCGAAGTTCTGTACCAAGGACAGAGATTTAGACATTTTCCATAGAACAATGACGAGAAAATTCTCTACAGTAAAAATAAAAATATGCAGCAAGTTTAAGACCCTGTTTGTTTAGTGTTTCTGTTCTCAGGTCTCTGTTTATGTTTCTAGAAAATTAGGAACAGAAACAGAAAAATAGGTGCAAAAAAAAAAAAAAAAAACCTATTCCTACAAATTTCCAACAATGAACAGATTTATTTCTAGATTTCTGCTTCTATTCTACGTTTTCTGAGAACAGAAACACTAATCAAATGCCATTATCTACAAACATCTCACCTTTATCTTCAACATCTCCACCTAGGTAGCCTTTCCTCCGAAGTATAACTAAAATCAAAAGAAGGAACACAACAGAACCAGCCACAATTCCAACAATCGCTCCAGCACCAAGTCCTCCAGTATTAGGATTATAGTCTAAAAGAAGATAAAAAGGAGCCTTTCATGATTAGAATAGGGAAGTAATCAAAAAGACCAATATAGTTTAGGTAAAAAGAGAAATGCTTGAAAGTGTGGATAATATTACTCACTTGGTGTCACTGATATAGCAGATATTAGAGGTCCATATGCACCTCTGTTTGGAACCGAGGTTGTCCCTTTCCCTGTCCAGTATAAGTGGATCTCCAGAGTGCTACCGTTAACACGAACATCTGGAAAATCCATGGTAATACCCCTGCCAACGCCATTAGCTACCTCAGCAATGTTAAAGTCCCTCAAGACTACATTCCCCTGCGTGAAGAAGTCAAAAAGTATTAGCTTAAGAACTATGCCCCTTCACCAGTCTTAAGCCAAACTTAGAGCAGGCAACTAAGGCCCCATTTTGTCTATGCTTTTGTTCTCAGAAAACTCGGAACACAATCCCAGATTTTTACAACAAATTTCTGGGAGTAGAGCAGAATTGTTCTCATATTTCTGTCATATGGAACAGAAACAAATAACACAATAAACAAACACCACCTGGTATTCCAACGCCACTGCTCATTGAGGAAAAGGTGTCATTGAATTAAGATACATATACCGGTAATATATATCTTCACTTACTTGGATTGCAACGTCAAAAATACGTCTGCCAAGGCTGCTAAATGTGGTGTCGTTCGAAAACATTATTTCAGCAAAGTGAAGGCTCACTCTGTAACTACCCCTTCGCAAGCAAAGACCATAGTACTTGATTGAAGTAGGGGCTATACGAGCTGTTCTATAGAACTCTGGACCAGTCATGTTCAATGAAAAAGCATTAGATGCAGTGTATCGGGATTCAGCAGCACCCCAGAACACTCCTGTGGTGCTGTAAGCCCATCTCTCTTGAGAATTAAAAAGGTATGCTGGGCCATTATTGAGTATGTCCTCTTCGTATTCATTTCCTTCGAAGTTTGTTCTGGGCCCACCGCAGTTGATGAATAAATCATAATCTGCAAGTGAAATGGGTAATTATGAAAATTAATATTTTACATGAAAGGTTCATGTTGTAACAGGCATAGATGAGCAAGTTGCATACTACGGGGTTCTCTGGGGCAAGGAAGGTCTTTCTTCAAGCACCAAGCAATTCCTCTATAAAAAGGAAAATAAAACATTAGGCCTCTTAACTGGTAGTCTGGTAGTATATAATACTCCATTTGTGTAGTAGTTTTGTTCCTATATTTTTGTTTCCGTCGCAGAAAAATAGAACAGAAACAGAAATATGTGTGTTCCGCTTCCAGATTTTTAGAACAAATTACTGGGAACAAAAAATAAGTTCCCTGATTTATGTTTCAGTTACAAAATTTTAGGAACATTAAGACTAAACAGACACCACCAGGGAAGAAACTGAAAGCAATTAAATGACTTGAATAAGGAGAGTTTTACGAGTTGCTTTCTGAAGATGCAAAGCTGGAAGCCAAGTTCCTGCGAGATATAACAAGGGTTTTTTTTAACATCAAGATCAAACGTATACTCGTAAGGTATATTCTAAGTGGGTCGAACGGATAGAAACATACACGCTGGAAGACTGACATCCAACATTTGAAGACGACCGTGTGAAATCGTTGTAAGAGACGTCACTGCAGAAAATAAGGCAGAATATTTAATATTCCTCTATGGATTTAAATTGGGCTAAGGTAGCATTTGGAAGCACAGAATTGGAGTTCCAGAATCAGAATTAGAAATTTAATGTAAAATCTCAAAATTTGCACGTGTTCATTTCTAAATCCAATTCTGAGGCTTGAATTACGTGCTTCCAAACACGACCTTAAAGGTGTTGAATCCCATATTGAATTTGCGGGCTGCTCAAACTAATCTATATATGAAAGGAGCTACTCAACCTAATACCATATGGTTCTAGGTTGAAACCACATAACAAAGGAAATTTGAAATAAATCACAGTACATTGAAGAAATACTAACATGTACTGTCTACTGCTCGATATCCAACTAGGTATCTCTCCATTTAGTGAATTATTATTTAGGAACCTGAAACATGGACAACCATGTAAGATTTAAAGACTACAATGCAGACCAACTTTTTTTTAAAAAAAAAAAAAAAAAAAAAAAAGGTACCTACATATGATTGAAATTCAAAGATTGCATTCCGACTGGGATTGGACCGGTTAATCTATTGAAACTTAGATCTCTGCAGAAATGGAAGCTTGTAAATCATCCAAAAGTTTCAGAAAGAACAATCAAAATGACGAAGTCGAGAACCCATCAGGTAAACAAAACATCTAAGAATCACTCACAAAGTTAATAGCCGCCCCATTCCTCCTATATAGTCTGGGATTGAACCAGTCAGTGAACAATTTCTCAGTATCCTGCAAAGCAAAACAAAACAAAATACAATAAACCATTTACGTACTGAAAGAGTCATAAAGAAGAGCCTTGAGAGAATGTTTTTATTTTAACCATATCGAACTCACAATCTTGCCAACAAGCTCATACTACGCATATCTAGATCCCGGAAATCCGTACTTGATCCATTCAAATCAGATATTCTCCTGCCAAAGAGAATAGATTTCCAGATTTTTAAGCATCAATACACGCGGACAATTTTCTCTTTATACGATTGAAGAAGAACCTATGAAGTGAATAAAACAGAACATAACTAATGTATGCTCACAATTGTATTAAACTTGTCAACCGAGATATTGTGGAAGGAATAGGCCCTTGCATCAATGTTCCTTGCATGTCCCTACGCAAATTAAATCAAAAGTTCTTTCAAGAATTTGTCAGGAGCTTAGTTAAGTTGAAGAAAATTGAACATTTTCCAACAGGGAAAAAATGAAGGAAAAATGCGAAATATATACTTACAGTCTGTCCAATCTTGTCCAGTTGCCAATAAAATCAGGTATGGTCCCTGACATTTGAGTCCCATCTATCCTACTGCACAGAGTACAAAGAGTTCAGCATTTTCTCAACCAGAAATTCAATAGATATTTGAGTAATTTACCACTTACAAAGTAATTAGGTTTGTCAATCTGCCAAATGTTTCGGGTATCCTTCCAGTGAAGTTGTTGCCGGAAAGAATGCTACAAAAAAGCATTACATGATGAATGGTAAACAAATCGAGCCGATCCGAGCAGTAGATGGTGCAGCCTTATTTATTTTGTTTTTTAAATGAGCCGAGCTCAAGCTCGAAAAATTATATATATTAAAAAAAATTAATAGAATATTTACAAGAAATTATATACTATTTGTGTAATTTGTTCATGAACAAAGCTCGACTCCAGTCAAATAATAGACAAACAAAAATTCAAGCTTGAGTTCGACTCCTTCAGTAAATAAATTGAGTTTTTTTTTAGCTAAGCATGAGTTGTTCGCAAACAGCTCGGTCTGTTTAACAGCACTAGGCTCGACTCTTGCAAAAACACTTTATCGAGAAGTAATAGTACAGGAAGAAGGAAATAAATAAAGCTAAAGAGTCTCACAGTCTCCTTAAGTTTCTCAAATTTCCAATGCTTTGAGGAAGAGGTCCTCCGAGCCGATTATCTTCCAACACCCTGGACAAAGCAATTCAATTTAAAAAAGACCTGCAGAACTCATTAATTTCTTCAGTAGATGGAGATGGTATCCCATTACTTACAGGTCCTCAAGGGTAGCAATATCACCTATTTCTTCCGGAATCGGTCCATTTATGCGGTTCGCCGACATGGACCTGTAGTCACTGCCAGTTAAAGATCCATCCAAATCGCTAAAAGTACTGGTCTTTTAGAAACAAAGCATAAAATAAAAACTTACAGAATAGTGACGTTAAGCCGACCAAAATCTCTAGGAATTGATCCATTGATAAAATTGCGAGTAAAATCACTGTTGATAAAAGTGAGTCTTGACTTAATGATCAATAGATAGATTGGTTACTCTTAAGAAAATCTGTTTCAAACGGAGCTGTTGTGTAAACTGCAAACTTAGAGGACCAATGGCAATAACTCTCCCGACAAAATAAAGAATGATAAAACATGTTTCTTTAAGCAAAACTATCATTCTCTTCATCGTAAGTTATTCTATGAAATTTCGAAAGAGAGAATACTGTAGAAACCCCAATGAGCCTAACTGACTCTCAAAAGAAGCTTTGTAATCCTCATCTTACAAAGCATCTTTTGAGAGTGAGTTAGGCCCATTGGGTTTCTACATGGTATTAGAGCCAAGCCTTTTGTCGGATGGGCGATATCCGTTCGCAATGGTTTGTCAAAGTTCACCCTGTGCATGAGGGGATATGTTTAATCCCACATTGAATCATTGATGTTGGACCCCCCGATATGTTCGCAGTAGTTTGGCATGAGGGGCCATGTTCAATCCCACGTCGCTTGTGTTGCCTGATTGTGAACTATATATAAAGCCTAGGTCAGTCCTCTCTTACACGGCGCCTTTTGAGAGTGAGTTAAGCCCATTGGGTTTCTACCTTCTACAATATCTACTCTATATATATGGGAGAGAATTGGTGGAAGTTATTTTTTGGCGTATCAATATGTGAAATATCCATAATGTCTATGTACAATATCTCTTTATCTTGTTGCTTAATGCTTAAAGAAGTATGCATCAAGTGTGACAAAGTCACTAGTTTTACGAAACAAAGAGCTATAAGACACCAACTCATACGAAAATACAAATGCAATGAGAAAGACACACAAACATAAACTCAATAAACCCTGACTCTTACATTTCTTGCAGGTACGTCAGATTTGCAAATTCTGCAGGCAAAACTCCAGCCAAATTAAGACCAATTAGTTGGCTGCAATGAGAGAGAGAGAGATTGGTTAGTAAAAAGAAAAAGAAAAAAAAATAGAGGAACATATCCATTATTTAATACAGAGCGGAGAGGCTTCAGCCATCCTCCCTACATGATCAAACAAAAAATTGGCAAAAATAATAAAATGGGCGAATTGATGAATTCTATTTAAATTCAATATTTGAAATTTTGTAGTACGGAAAGCTACGAATGATGGTCAGTGAACGGAGAGGCTTCAGCCACCCCTACATGATCAAACAAAAAAATAGGCCAAAATAATTATATGGGCAAATTGATGAATTCTATTTAAATTCAATGTTTGAAATTTTATAATATGGAATGTTCCGAATGATGGTCAGTAAATCGGTCAAGGATCCTCCACTTAAATAATTCATTGGAAAAAGGCAATTAGCATCAGTGAGATGTGATATTTACTGATTATGTTGATCTGCGCAAACTTTCCGCTGTAAGCAATATTTTTCTCATCAGGAAATTAACAATTAAATTTTGCGAAACTGTATATATCGGCATGCCATACAAAAAAGAGGTGGCAACGTAGAGAAAAAAAAAAAAGGAAAAAACAAACAAACTGCAGCAACCTTCAGCTATAGAAGATTCAGGTCCTACAAGTTCCTATTAAGCATAGGGCAATCCTCCTCTTTCAAGGCATCTTTTGAGAGTGAGTTGGGCCCATGGGATTTCTACAATATGCAAATTATTATGAAGGATGAAAAATGGAAGGGGGCTTACATTCTTGTGACATGACAAACGGTGTTGCTAATGAATGAGCAGTCACAAGTGACATTGCTATAAACACCGGGACCAAGGGTCACATTGAAACCTCCACCCCCGCTGCAAGAACGTGGGTTAACATTCCAGTGTCTGTTCTGAAGACTCAAAGATATTGTTTGAAGAACTCGCACTGCAACAACAGAGGTTCGTGAAATTGGAAAGTACAATACATAATAAAAAAAAGAAAAAAAAATAATACTAAACTGAATCAATATATGCAGAAAGTTTTGTGATATCAAGAATAACCAACTCATTAAAGCAGCTAGAGCCTAGAAGCTCATGGGAAATTATTTTCTTGACATCTAATCAATTTGTCTCTTAGAATAACTGAAATATAACCTTTGAAAAGAGAATAAGGAGTGCAAGATAGAAGTCGGTTCCTACAGATAAAGAGGTGAAATTAATCACTTTCTCGACATAGCACCAAAAAGGAAGTAGAAAAAAAGTTCTATAAAAAAAATGCCAATTTTGAGTTGGGGAAAATGTAGAGAATTTTATTTGCCCCCCTTTGTAATTGGAGGAGAATCTCTACTTAGTGTTGGACTAAATTTAACCATGAAAAAGTTGCTCGGTTTATCCCTGAAAAGGGTAGTTGGTCAAGTTATAAGTGTGAGAGAAAAGCTCACTGAGCTACCTTTTGGGGTTGAGAGAGGCCCAAGACTACCTTACACTGGTATCAGAGTGCAAGTTACAACAACTCTGACCTAATAGCCATAATGTTGAAGGTTAACCGACCAAAGGCCCAATGTGGGAGGAAAAGATTGTTGGGTTTATCACACATCGGATGTGAAAGGGACTGGTGGTCAAGCTATAGTGTGAGAGAAAGCCTCACCTCATAAGTTAGCTTTTAGGGTGAGAGAGACCTATTACCACCCTACAAAAGTGAGTATGGTATTGTTAAAAAGGAAAAATAAAAATATTTACACTCTTTTACGATTAAATTTAGTCATGCACAAGTCAAAAAAAAAAAAAAAATCGAGTGAAAAATCCTTATCTGGGCACGTGATAGTGACAAGGAGCATATAGAAAAAGAAAAGTATTTGATCACAAGTCCTTAATATTATTATCTCATTTAGACAAGTCAAAAAAATTTAAGGTGTTTAAGTTCTTCATTTTACCCTTAATTTTAAAAAATTTTCATACGCAATTACAATTTGTACTTTAGCCCCGCGCATTAAATAAGTGGAAGTTTAATACACGCGATGCACTCTCATAATTACATGTATCTAACTTACGTGTACTTGCTAGATGTAACAAATATTACATAAATACATGTAACATAATTACATATAATTTGTAACATGTAACAAATATTACACAGGTATATGTAACTAATATTACACAGGTGTGAACATATACTGGACAAATACACAAGCAAAAACCAATTTAAGAAACTAAATTAAAACTTATGTTTTAAATGGAACTAATAACATATTATACTATTTGGGACTAATCACTAATCATCCCAAAAATTTAATGCTAAATCTGATGTGATTTATTCTTTATGACGTGTACAAGTTGGCACATGGATCTGCGGCTATTGTTATTCAACAAATCACCATAATCTTAAACACGTTTACACCAAATAATTTTAATTGCCGACATCAAGATCTGCAATAAACAAAAGATGAGATGAACCCCAGTCTAAGGACACCCCCCCCCCCCCCCCCCCCCCCCCCCCCCAAAAAAAAAAAAAACTGGAGCTAGTTGTCCATTTAATATCAATTTAATAGCAAAGAGATAACTTCTTTTTACGGAAGCCCATGATGCAACTTTTTGCGACTTTTAAAGTCAGCGAAAAAAAAGAAAACCGCAGATTATGACCCAACCCTTGCTGAACATCAATGTCTCTCCTGATTTTGTTGACTATTGAAAGTTCCATAAGCAAAAGTATATCCAAAACCCGAAAAGTTAATCCGGCATGGAAACGTGTTCCCTTCCCTTGCCAGGATTTGACGTTTGCACTTTGTGAATTAAATCTTTAAACTTAATTCTTAATGCATGTCTTTAAAATTGTCCAGCGAAAAATTGACTTGTGAAATAATTAGTTGAAATGAATATAAATTTGATCCGAACACATCTTGTCGTAAAATCAAAAAAAAAATACCCAACAAAAAATTTGGAGAGAGAGAGAGTCACGGACTCGGTAATCGCACAAGCAGTGAACAAATCAAACCTAATATTATTCAACATGAAATGAAAATCGATCGATATTAACATTATTCAACATGAAAACGAAAATCGATAGGAAGAGAAGGAGTGAAAGAGAAACTAGCACCGTCCATGAAATTTCAAACTGAAGATAGGCAAAACCACAACCAGAGATTCATCAGGAGAAGACATGTTAAAACTCACTGAATCATTACAAAGTAACACAAAATTGACTTCGAAACGAGTAATTGAACAAACTAAAACTCCAGCACACAATTCAGACTCATTTGCATCGAACGCACACCACTTCGGGGGCAAATACAAGTAGAAATCACCGAATCGTCCCCAAATTTCGAACGATTTAACGAGAGTTTGAATTTCGGAGTTTACGGTTTACCTTCTTCTTCAGGCAAGAGTTGAGCGACGGTTCCCAATTCAGTGAAGCAATTGAAACCAAGAATCAGAAATAGGAAGAGAACGAATAATTTCTTCGAAATCCTTGCCGTCGGCGCTGTGAAGGTCAACATATAATCCATTGCTCTCAAATGGAAAACACAAGTACATGTATCATACACTCGGAGAATCGGAACTTCGAGTGGGGGAAAATGAATAATATATGAAAGAAGATTCAGAGAGAGAGAGAGAGGAAATGGAGGTTGGAAGTGAGGGTTGAAGCGGGAACAGAATGGGCTAAACAAGGAGAGAGGGAGAGAGAGGGGGGAGAGAGACGACAATCGGTAGCGAAGCAGAGAAGCCGCCGTCGGTGGGAGAGAGATATTTAAATTACGCCGCGTCATCAACTTGCATGATACTTGACAAATTTATGGGTACACGGAATTTATTTGGTGGGTCCGAAATTGACTTACGGTGCAGACACAGTTATACTCTTGTACGTACATCTCTAAAATATTTCCCATAAAACTAAACCCAACCTATTTTTTAACTAAAATTATTAATAATATTTTTAATTTTACAAAATTAAAATAAATATAAAAATTGAGAAAAAAAAAATTTAATTTGACAAATCAGAAGATCCACCTACACATTCACCCCACAATTTAGGAATTAAAAATATAAATTTTTTGAATTTTAAGTGGTATTTTAATTTTATATTTCAAGTAATTTTATAAAATAATAATTAAATGTTTATATTAATTATATTATATAATGTGGAGGTTTTGAAACATGTATTTTTTTTATGCTCACAATTGTCCCCACACCAACACAGAGTGTAAAACTAATTTTTTTCGAAGTAATGTGGTTATTCCTCCCAATAAATATTTTTTCGCAGACTCGAATTCCTGACCTAACAGAGATCTTTTAACTGTTTTAACTCAAATGTGAATTGTCGTTTGAGCCATGGTTTTTGGAACATATATTTAATATCTAAATTTAAAACAAAAAAATCATTTTTAAAGATTGGAAGGAAAAAATTATGAAGGAATAAACACTCGATAAAATTAGAATTAGAATTGAAAGTAAACTCGAAATAAAAATTAGAATTTTTAAATTTTTACTAGTGATTTTTATCAAAAAAAATAAATATAAAAGAGAAAACTGAAATAATTTTAAAATATTAGATATTTAATCAATAAAATTTTAATCAAATCAAATTAATGCTAAACCCTATTTTAATAACCAAATGAATAATTATTTTTTATTTTATTTAGCAATAATTCAAAAAAAAATTGTCTGCTACACGTGTTTTTACTAGCATGATAAAAAGATTGGAAGAAAAATCAAATAAACATCAATTTGACTTCTATTATTATTGGAATAATTTGTTGTAGTTTTACTTGTCTAAGTCTTTGTTTGCTACATTCAAACTTCAGCCACTTTTTGTCGGAAAAAATTAAAAATTAAAAGGGAAAATTACATTTTTGTCCCTTAAGTATCGGATCGGTTTTTATGTAAATATTGAGTTTTGTCAAATCACACATTTGGTTTCTCAAGTTACATACTTGTTTCAATCTCAAAAAATTAAAAATGTTTTTGATGATTTTAGATTAAAAATTGATTTTCCTCAGCACATGGTTTTCTAATAAGGATACTTTTATCATTTTACCACTACACAAATCCTAAGTTTTTTATTTATTTATTTATTTTTAACAACCTCTGAAAAATCAAAAAGATAAAAGTTTGAATAGTTATCAGGAAAAAACGTCTTACATTTAGTATAGTGGTAAAATGACAAAAATATTCTTATCAAAAAGTCGTGCGATGAGCCCAACACATTTTTCGTTCAAAATCATTAACAAGGTTTTCAAGTTTGCAGAATTAAAATAAATGTGAAATTTTGAAGGGGTTAAATTTGCAAATAAACCTCAGTGTCCACATATACACCTACCTCATACTTTTAGGGACCAAAAAATAATAAAATATCATTATATGCATTCACATATAATTTTATTAATAATCATTAAAGTGCAAAAGTGAACTTACACCCAAAGTTTAGGGATGCTAAGTGTAATTTAACCAAGAAAACAAAAAGAAAAAAAAAAAAAAAAATTGGCATGAAAATCTCAATTATCGTGTGAACAAGAAATTCATGCCTATGATAGGGGTTAGATTCAGACAATACCTAGGTCAAAAATCTCAACCCTGATCAAGTGTGCGTGCATGGCTACGTATAAAAGAAGGAAAATTACACTTTTGGTCCCTAATGTTTATATGTGGTTTCTAAGGTTTATAAAATTTCATATTTGGTTTAAGTTCTACTTTCTTTCAATCTAGTCCAATTACAAATTTTGTTAACAAAATTGGACAGAATTTTGCTAGTATGGGAGTATTTTCATCAACTATCACTTTTAAATTTAATGCCGTATTTAAATGGATCATAAGTTTTCAAACATGGCACATTTGATTTTAGCATTCATATTTTAATTCGACTTTAAGTTGGTCTGATTGAAAATATTGTTAAGAAAATCAGATGTAATTCCTTCAATTTGGGGGCATGTTTGTTATTTTATGCATCCCTCTCTTTTTTTGAACTATAAAAAGTTTATTTTTTTTTTTTCCAAAATCTGTTTTTACACTCATACATCTCTTAATTATTGTGGAGAATAAAAAATTTTATCCTTACAATTCAATTAAAAATCTTAAAAAATAAATAAAAAGGAATTTCCATAAATAATTAAGAATTTAATTAATTTTTTATTAAAATATGGAGGTAAAATTTTCTATTCTCTATAATTTAATACAAAATATATAAAAATCAAAAGAGATTTATATTAAAAAAATAAGATTTTTAATTGAATTTTCATCAATATAGAGAGGGATGGAATAATGGTAAAAATACCTCTAGAACTAACGAAATTCCGTCTAATTTTCCCTCAAAATTTTTTTATTAGACCAAATTGAAACCGAATTGAAACACAAGACTCTAAATTTAGCACCTCCAAAATCTCAAGGTCCATCTAAACACTCACTCTAAACTTAATTGAAAAAATTATGTATATACTAACAGTCTTTAAACCCATTTTATTAACAAAATTTGCAATTGGACCCGATTGAAATGAAAGTGGAACTTGATGGACCAAATGAATAACTTTAAAAACCTCAGGGATCACATAACACACACTCCAAACTTTAGGACAACAAATGCAATTTTCTCTAAAAAGAAAAAACAAAAGATTTCCTAATAGAAAACATTGGGCATGATTACTCTAAAGTGGGGAAAATTAAAGGTTGAAAACGACTATAAATAAACAATCGAAACTGGGAATTATCATTAAAGTTTGTGGTTGGATTGGATAACGTTGTCATTATGGTTCACCTCAATACATAGCCAGCCAGCCAGGCTGCATGAGATGGGGTGAGAGTCATGGGACTACCTTTACGTGTTTTATTTTTTTTGTATTTTTTATTGCAATAATTGAAAGAAAAAGTCGAGTCCAAAAAAAACATGTCCCATGCACCAATGTTGTACAAGAGGGAAAATCATATTTTTGGTCAAGTACAGTACCGAAAAAAGAAAATATTTTTGGTCAAGTATGGGGGGCTCTTTTTTTTTTTTTTTTTTGAAGTTTATCATTGTACATTTAATCTTTTAAATTCTACAATTTTTTAATTTTGAAAAATTAAAAATATTATTGATGATTTTAAACAAAAAATGAGTTATGCTCAACATCTGACATTTTAATAAAAATATTTTAATAAAATTTTTTGTCATTTTATCACTCCATTAAATTTACATTGTTTTTTCCTAGTAATGATTCAATCTTCTCTATCTAATTCTTTAGAGGAATTTTTGAAAAATAATTTAAATTTTGTGAAGTGATATATAGAATGATAGAAATATCCTGCTAGAAGACAACATGCTGAGTTGAACCAATTTATGAGATTTAAACAAATAAAAAACTGAAAGTATCAAATGTGCAATTTAATAAATATCAGAATCCACACATAGACAACTACCTACACTTTAGGGACCAAAAATATAAATTTCCCAAAGTTGATTATAATTATATTTTATATTTTCGGTTATAGAGAATTCAAATAAATTAAGAAGAAAAATTAGGAATATACATAATATATTGTTGGGAAAAAAAACTATTAATTACAGGGCAATTGTTTTTTTTTTTAATACACAAGAAGAGAAGAAATAAAGAAAATAAGACATAAAAATAGATTGTAAGACAAATATGAACAAGTCAAGTTAAAATGAATAAATCTAGAACCACAATGGATTAAATATACACCAGCTACTTGTGCGCACATTGTGCAATTTTTATAATTAATAAAATAAATTAAATAATTAGTATTTTAAATACATATACTTAAATAAATATAGTTAATATATGTAGAGGTGTTGGCCCTTAGGTTAAACCCTAATTCCACTAGAAAATATAAACCTTAATACCCTAGAAAAATCTTAATATCAATGTCTCTATATAGACCTTTTGTACATCCATGTAACATTTTATCTTTTCACACATATCAATATAACCAGTTGTATATCTATGTAACATTTTATCTTTTCACACATATTAATGCAATCGTCTGATATTCTCTTTCAATGTTCCGTCTCTCAATTATTATAATATGGTATCAAGAACCAATTTTTCTTGATCTTGTTTTTACTAAGATTTCATGTTTTTTTTTTAATCACTGTCTGCTACCTTCGATATTTTCTATCACCGTTCCAATAGCTCAACACCGAATACACCACCACCCTCCAACTTGTTTCAAAATAGCGAGTCCAACGCCACCCGAGAGCAACCCAACCAACCTTCTACACGCCTTCACACATCACCAGAATTATCACCGTCGTCATCACTGTTTTTGGCCTCTACAACAACAATTATAACTCCAAAATCAACACAAAAATAATGAAAAATATTTTATGGTCTTGTGGGTTTATATATCATGTGCATTACTTTGGGAGGGCCATGGATAGGCTAGAGGTCTAGATCAAAATGCATTTGAGTGGGTGAATAGACATCCCTCTAGGAAATGGGCTAAGTCTCACTTCAATCTAAACACCCAATGTGATAAATTTTCGAATAATCTAGCTGAGTCTTTTAATGACTTCATTTTAGTGCTAGGGGTAAGCCAATTATCACTTTGCTAGATACAATTGGGTGTTTAATGATGAAAAGAATACAAATAAAGAGGGAGAGTATAAGAAATATGGCGACAACCCTAGGACCAAAAATTTACGAAGTAATAGATAAGAATAAAGGAGAAACTGAGAAGTATAGGGCAATGTGGTCTAGAGGGTTGATGTTTCAAGTTCTGTGTCAAGATGGGGACAAATTTGTTGTTGATTTGGGTCATAGGACATATGCTTGTAGAAAAGTGGGATTTATCTGGGATCCCATGTAAGCATGCAATTCTAGCAATTTGGAGTAAAAAAGATAGCTCAGACAATTATATTTCCCACTGGTTTAGAAAGGAAATTTACTTGGCCACCTATGAGCCCATCATACTACCCATGAATTCATCCAACATGTGGCCCAAATCCATGAACATGAGTTGTTACCACCTTTGCATCGTACACAACCTGGGAGGCCCAAAAAAAATAAAAAGAGGGACCGGATGAGGCTGCAAGAAAGGGAAATCGTTTGAAGAGGGTTCAAGTCAGTGTGAAGTACATAAAATATGGTAATATAGGTCATATAACAGGACATGTAAGGGTTAAGGTGAAAATACAAAAAAGAGACAAAGGAAGAAAATCATTGTAACTTTTTGGTTTTGTTACTTTATATATCTTGATGTTATTCAAGTTCTGTAATTTCTTTAACTAATAATTGGATTATGCTCTAATAGGGATCACAAAATAAAACTGTAAGACTTCAATCGTAGCACTTACGTCATTTTAATTACATTTTAGAGTAATTGAAAAAATTCAAGGTAAAATTGGGTCAATTAAAATTCAAATTAAAAGTTTAGGGGTCAAATTAAAAATTTAGAAATATTATTCAAACTTGGGATTCAAATTGTCATTCAATTTATAAAATAAAAAAAAATTGTTAGGGATCAAATTACAATTTAAGAAAATGTTAAATGGGAAATTTTGACTAAGAAAAAGATTTTAAGAAGTTAGGGGGAGAAAAGAGTAATTAATTAAAAGTTTATTTTATGTGTGTGTGTGTGTGTGTGATCGGATGATCAGCCGGGCGGCAGGGAGAGAGAGAGAGTAGACGACGTGGCATTGTGAGATCAAACGTTACCACTAAATTCACGTATATAAATACCCTCTTGCATGTTGTAATGATCAAAAATCTAAGAGCAAATCTGGAAATTAGAAAAATCTAGAGAGAGAGAGAGAGGATCGGAGGGGGCCGTCGGTTTTCGTGATCGCCGGTAGTGGTGAGTTCTCCGGCGAGTAGTGTGGTCATCGTTTAGTGTGTCATTTCGTGCGTAAAGGGTTTGTTCAAGCCGTGGCTGGGTATGTGTGTGAGTGTGCTCTATTTTTCTGTTTCGTGCCAACAGTGTGTGTGTGTGTGTGTGTGTGTGTGTGTTGCCGTTACTGTTGTTGTGTGTGTTTCTCGTATGTGTGTAGGTGATCGGAGTGTGGGTAGGCATGATTGTTGTGCTTGTGTATGTGTGTGATCAATCATTGAGTTGTTGTCGTGCATGTGGAGTATGTGTGTCGTCATGCATGGGGGCGAGTTTGATAGTCGGCATAGGTGGTGGTGAACGTCGGATGTGAGGAGGTTGAGCGGTAGAACTCAAAATCGAAGCAGGAAAGAGAGAGAGAGAGAGAGAATTGAACCAGAAGCTGGTAGGAAGAAGACGGTCGTTCGCCTAGGTGGTGAAGCATCAAAAAGAAGAGGTTGAGCGTGTTCTCCTAGGCGGAGAGACAACGGCCTAGGCGATGGCGAGGCAGTATCAAAATAAAGAAGAAGAAGACCAGTTCACCGCGACGGTGGAACCCCTCGCCTCGGCGGTGGACCTGAAAACAGAAAATTGTAGAATGTCGACAATTCGTAAAAGGGTAACATTTCGACCGATTTCTAATTTGGTTAAATTTAACTACTAGCATTAAAAATTTCGTAACCGAGATAGTAAATTTGAGACCAATCATAATTCTAAATTTGGGTACAATAATTTGCAACGGAACGATACTAATCGAA
Organism: Eucommia ulmoides; assembly: GCA_016647705.1. Lineage (NCBI taxonomy): Eukaryota > Viridiplantae > Streptophyta > Magnoliopsida > Garryales > Eucommiaceae > Eucommia > Eucommia ulmoides. The sequence goes on from CM028328.1 coordinate 7,734,800, forward strand.
TAGTAATATTTCATGATAAAATGTGGGGATGGGAAGTTACGAAACTTAGGGCCTACATTGCATGATTATGATATTTTACATAAAATATTAATTTAGGTTCTGTCACTACTAGGTTCGCAGGCACCGGAGTATCAGTAGAAGATAGTCAGTAAAAGTTGTTCGGATCGGATAGTTAAGTGAATGTACTATCTTCTAGTAAATTACAAAACCTATTTTTATATATATTATGGAAAAATGTGTTTATTTTAAAACTAGACGAATTTGTAACTTATATGGATCAAACGGTTTTTGGTGTTTGTGAAATTGCGGATTTACGTTGGTTTCTAAATGGGAGAAAATTGATTGTGGACCAAGTTGTTTGTTTTTGAGGTGGAATTTGGTTTTTGATCTGACTACACCATAGTATTTATTCCCGAAAGGGATGTGGATTATATGTTTGGCACAGTCCAACAGAGTGGTGATTATCTGCTTGGCATAGTCCAGCAAAGTGGTGATTATATGCTTGGCATAGTCTAACAGAGTGGTGATTATATACTTGGCATATTCCAGGAGAGTGGTGATTATCTGTTTGGCATAGTCCAACAGAGTAGTGATTATATACTTGGCATATTCCAGCAGAGTGGTGATTATCTGATTGGCATAGTCCAGCAGAGTGGTGATTATCTGCTTGATATAGTCCAGCAGAGTGTTGTGAACCGTTAGGAAGGCAAATCCTACGGGTGGTACGGTACTGTTGCAACTCCTGATCGTGAGGTTAAAACGATCATATGGTTAGTCGGAGAGTGGTGTGGTGTTTGGTCGTATACGATGAATGGGTTGAATAAATTTATATATATTATTTTATACTGGATTGGTGTATTCATTTATGTTGGTATATCTATTATTCTGGTTGCATTACACTCCGTGGTTAGATGAAATATTTTGGTTGATTTTCACTGCCTGATTGGAATATTATAAATATATGTGTTATTTCTGTGGTGACAGGAAAAGAGAGTTTTCCTTGTAGTATATGATTTTATACTATTGTTCGATATGTGGTATTTATATGTTTTATATTTGATCCATACAAAATGCTTTTATTATGAAGACAGTACACTTATAAAAAAAATTGGTTTCAGGTGCAGCTGCTAGGAGTCGGTCCCCTACTGACACTAGGTAGAGTCCTGCGATGGTGTCGTGTGGGAGTTTTTGGGACAAGTTATCTGAGGCGAACCCGTGAGAGGTTCACGGTTATTATATTTTTGTTGTTATTATATTTCGGGGGCGAGTGTGTCCCCATATGAGAGGATGTATATGACTTGTATATGTGGTTGTATGTTTATGTATGCATATTGTTGTTTTTCTAGTTGGTTGGACGTTCAGGTGATGTCATGTCAACATCAAGCCGGCCCCAGGGAAACAGGTGTCCGGGGTGGGTTGTGACAGAAACTACCACTCAAGGTTCAAATGAATGGACATCTACTACTCAAACAACTCGTGGCCGTCGAGGAATAAGAAGTGTAGCACCTGCAAATGAGGAAAGGACCGGCTGACTCTGGATGATTATTAAACTTGTTTGTTTTTTTGGGAAAAAGTTTGTGAATGACTATTGGAAGTAGTTATTTTTATTTTTTTATTTTATTTTATTTTTGTGAATGACTTTTGGAAAAACTTGGTATATTTTGTGAATGCTTGTTTAACCCATTTTTTTTGGTTAATCTTGGTCTGGAATATTATTGATATTGAATATTGTTGACCTGCAATATTATTGTTGGTAACTTTTGTGGATGATTGTTGCTGAAATTTTGGTTCAAATGTTGATGAAATTTTGGTTCAAATTTTGTGGATGACTGTTGCTAAAATTTTAGTCCATTTTTCCAGTGTTTACTTTCTAGTGTTTTGGTTCAGTTTGCCAATGTTCAATTTTGCAGTGTTGATAATGGTTTCCAGTGTTCATATTCCAGTTTTTCCAGTGTTCAAATGATTGAAATGTTGAAGTTTTTTTAGTGTTGAAATATGCAATGCTTGAAATGGGCAAATTTCCAACTTCAATGGGCAATGTTGTAGTGTTGAAATATACATTTTTTTCAGTGTTTGAAATATAGTGTTTTTTCAGTGTTGAAATGTAGTGTTGAATGGGCAAATTTCTAGGAGTTGTTTACATAAAAATTATTATTTTATTACTTAATTACTAAAAAATGAGTACTATACTCGGGGTTGACAACCCAACCCCGGGTTCAATTTCAATTTCACCTCTCTTTTCTCTCTCTCTCTATCAGCCGACCAAAAAGGTAGGGGGCCACCGCACGCACCATCTCTCTCTTTCTCTCTCTCTTACACTCATGGCCGACAGGTCACGGGCCCACCCATTTTCTTCTCTCTATCTTTTTCTTTCTCTGTTGAAAACCAGGAGGGGCCCACATGCCTCTTCCCTTTCTCTTTTTATCTCTCTCTCTCTCTCCTTTTCCTCTCCCTCCTTTTTTTCTCTCACTCCCACCGATTCTCTCTCTCTCTCTCTCTCTCTCTCTCCACTTTCCTCATTTTTTTCATTTATTTTTCTATTTTTTTCATTTTCTTATTTTGATTTTCCACCTTCGTTTCTTCTTTTTCCTTTTCTTTTATATTCTTTGTTTTTTATTTGTTTTATAAAATAAAATAACATAAAAAAAAAAAAAAAATCAGGCCCTATAAGTGGGTTGTGTCAGTGTGTTGGCACTTGGAATGCCCTCATTCGATGTATTATGGGAGCCTTATAGACATGGTATTTTGACCGTTCCGCAAAATTTTTATTTTATTTTATAATTTATTTTATATTTATTTTATTTTTGAAAATATATATATATATATATAAGGAAAAAGAAGAACAGAATGTGAAAAATCTAAATAAGAAAACAGAAAAAAAAATATATAAAAATAAATGAAGAAAATGAGGAAAGAAGAGAGAGAGAGAGAGAGAGAATAGAGAATCAGTGAGAGCGGAAAGAAGAGAGAAAAGAGGGGAGAGAGATGGAGATAGAGAAAAGAGGCAGTGGGCCCCGCCTGGTTTTCAGTCGAGAGAGAGAGAGAGAGGAGAAAAATGGTGGGTCCGCCACCTGTCGGCCATGAGTGTATAAGAGAGAGAAAGAGGGTGTGTGCGGTGGGCCCCCACCTTTTTGGTCAACTGATAGAAAGAGAGATGTGAAATTCAAATTGAACTCGGGGTTCACATCCCCGGGTTTATCTGTAAAAACAAAAAAAAAAAAAAACTCTTCAAACTATATACCCGGGGTTCTCAACCATGGGTATAAGGATTTATATATATATATATATATATAGCCCGGTTTTAATACTCGGGTTACCAACCCCGAGTTATAATGGTTTCATAAAAAAGATAAGATTACTCATTTTTTAGTAATTGAGTAATAAAATAATAATTTTTATGTAAACAACTCAAATTTTCAACTTCAATTCCATCCCAAATGTTTGAGTATTTTCCATCCCAAATGTCCAGTTCCACTTCAAGTTCCAATTTTAAAAATGAAAAATGGCAAAATGAACACAAACAGAGCATTGTCCACTGGTTTTTAGCTCAAATTCTAGAAATAAAAAATGAACAAAAATAGAGTATTAAATTACAAACTAGAATTAAAAATAGAATTCAAACTACATATCAACACTTACGTAAAGTTAATGAACTAAAATTATAGATCAAACAAAAGAAAAAACACATCAACTTAATCAAGAAACATGGGCATTCAAGAGGAGTGAATGACTCAAATCACTTTTGAAAAAAGAAAAACAATCAACACCCATGACAAAATCAAACAAAGTCACAATTTTTTTTCCTTTCTTTGCTGCTTGTTTATCTTCCTGAACAGCTTTAGAATTACTTGTTTGCATCTGTCAGAAGGAGAAAGATCAAACCACACAAAAAAAAAAAAAACACCCACCAATACCCCTCTCATAACCGTAGAACCTTCTTAAGGGATTTTCAACTGTCTATGATGTTCTAACATTAGCCATTCGTCTATATTGACAGAACATTATATTCTTCCTTGTCATTTTGCAATCTGGATTGAAAAAAATAAATAAATCAAGTATTCAACCCTAGCTCTTCGAACTGCTTTAGCATTCCGATCTTCATTTCTCCGATCATATTTAGCTTCAGTCTTGCGATATTTTACTCCTTAGTCTTTCTCTCCTCGCTGTTACTTTTGTCTCTAAAGATGGAGCAACATACCTGCATTGATGCCTTTAAAGGTTGCCCAACTGTTTTAGGCAGGAAGAAGGGAATAATTCCCTCCATTTTTTTTTCCCTTAAATTAATACATGTAAGAGGATGTTAAATTGAAATGACGATTATACCCATAGAAAGAGGGTTGTGCATGTCACGTGCAAGCATTTTCATCCATTTTGGATGAAATTTCTAATAGAAATGCATTTTAAAATTGTGTTCGTACGTAGAGGGTTTACAATTAAATGCATAAATTTAGGAGGATTACTTAGAAACATGTTAATAGTTAGAGGGTTTAAAATGTCTTTTACTCTTATATCTTTCTATTTCTGACACGTATTTAATTACAAAATTCACTTTAAATCTTTTATCTGTTGGGCTACTTTATGAATTTGGACTTGAAGTAATATTTTCAAATATTGGTTGTTGTGTACACGATCCTCGGATGGGAAAAACTCTCAGAACTAGTCAAAAAATCGGGTGTCTATTTGAGCTTAGTAGCCTCCACATTCCAAACCAATCACCACCATCATCACTACTACCACCACCATCATCACCATTGCCTAATTCCTCTACCCTCAACCTTTGCCACTCTCGGTTAAGTCATGTTCAATCATACGTATCCTCACTTTAGCCTCTAGTGGAAAATTAGGATCTGTCTCTACCAAGTATCTTGATTGTCTTCCATGTCAGCAGGCTAAATAATAAGCCTTACCTTTTCCTATTAGTGACTCAGTCCTTTGACATAATCCACTCTGACGTTTGGGGACCCTCATCTTCTACCACAATATGAGGATTCAGATACTATATCATATTTGTGGATAACCATTCTCGGTACACCTAGTTATATATAATGCATAATCATTTCAAATTACCTCAAATTTACTCAGATTTTACTACCATGGTTCAAACTCAATTTTTTCGTAATATTAGAAACTTTAGATATGGTAATGTCATGGAATATAACAATCAAACTTTTTCCACCCTTCAAAAACATGTCATACTTCCTCATAGATCTTGTCCTGGCACTTCTACCCAAAATGACCGAGTCAAATGCAAACAAATATTTACACAATTCGTACCCGCTTAATTTTTTTTCCATTCTAAGAGCTTTTGGGGTGAGGCTACCCTAACCACAATATATACTATAAATTGTGTCACTTACGCTACAATTAAGCATTAGTGACCATATGAGCGTCTCTTCGATAACCCTCCACGTACTCTAATCTCAAAGTCTTTGGTTGTGTTTATTGTGTTCTTCTCAAACCACATGAACACAACAAGTTAGAATGAAAGGGTACGGCTATGTTATTTTCTAGGATATGACATTGGACATAAAGGATATCAGTATTGAGACCCTATCTTTAAGATTCTTTATATCTCTCGTCATGTCGTCTCTTGGGAATATCAAATGTTTTCTCCCAAACACTTACTTGATATATCAACTATTATTAACTTCATATTCTTTACTGATCTATCTCTTGACTTATTCACTTAGGATGTTGTTCCAAGTACCTTTGAGCATAGTCTAAAACCACCAGCTGATCTATCCCCTCTGGTTCCAAGGATCATCGTGAAGTTTCTCCCAACGAGCATGTCGTTGATTAAATTGCAGATCGGAAAATGGGTTTTGCTGAGAAAATAGGAACGATGTTAAGTTGATACCGTGTAAGAAAATCAAAACTCAATATATTTCAACTACAATAATACTTTGTAATTGTTCCTAAATTATAGGCTTGATTTAAGATTAACAATTAGAATTAATTACTAAATTAATTACAATAAAGAGAGGTTTAATAGGTATTGCATTTATTCCATTTCAACCTGTCAATACCGCTCGTCGCGGATACTTACTCTAACACTAGAGGGATTTTTCAAGGTACATCCCAACCAGTCTTTCTACCAGCATCAACACATACGTAGGATGCGTGGACCAACTCTGTAAATACATAAATAAGTGAAAATTAGTATGGTTCTTTATCCTCTATTTATTGGCAAAATTTCTGCAGAAGCACTATGTAAACCAATCTGCTTTCTAAAAGAGAGAGGTGAGGGAATTGGTGTAAAGACCGAAGCAAAATTAGTCGCCGCAAAATATCCTTCTCCGACGCCTCCATTGGTGAGAATTCCAGCCATTCCTCCCTTATTGGAGGTTTTATTGAAGGAGTCTTTGCTAGTTAAAGTGATTTCGTTACAGTTGCAACTATGAGAAGGTGAAAAGATGAGGAGATGTAATTTGATTGGAATCTTAGGTGGCATTTGGTTAATGTTTCTGCTTTTCTGTTTTTACTCCCAATAAACTGCGAACTTTGTTTCCGTTCTAGAATATTCCACGAATAGAAATATCTTTGATAACGATAATTGTCCTAAAATTATTTCTTTTAATTTTTGAGAACATAAACAAGAAACATGTTTGGTCGCAACATTTGTTCTTTTTTTTTTTAATATAGTGGTCGGCATAGTTGTGACGAACAAGGGATGGTGGTGACCGGGCGGGTAGTGGTGGCCAACAAAGTGGTAGTGGTCTGCTGGTGGTGGTGGTGGCTGGGAGGTTGTGATGGCCATCGGGGTCATGGTGGCCAGCAAGATAATAGTGAGAATAGTTTCATGGGAGTGAATAAGAATTAACATTATTTTTTTATTTCTTAGAATCTTAAAGAATTTAGAAATTACTCTCAATTTCCAAAAAAAAAAAAAATCAATTTTTTTGAAGCGAGAATAGACATAAAAAAACCGAACACAGTAACCAAATGGAGCCTTAATTTTTCTTAACCAAATGGAGCCTTTCTTAGTGTACAGAATTGCTTTCGTCATAATCTATAGAGAGAAATTTAATTAGCAAATTTGACTTAAATTCACCATTTCATATCCATACCTATCATATATCCACCTAAACAAAATACACCTAAACAAAATAAAAAGTGATAGAATAATTATACATACCCGAAAATGATGTTAATATTATATTTTTCATGTAACAATTCCAATGATGTAACCATTAAATCGAATAATTACTTTAGCATCAATATGAATGCAAGAGATTAGATTAATTTAGAAAACATTACATAAAAAAAGTAATAAAATTAGCTGAGAAAATATTACATACACAAGACCGACGAAAATAATTTAATTCTAAATACTAAACAAAAATTGACCAAGAAGTTTAAAAAAGGACATCTCGGTAGTACAAAACTCCCGTTATGCGTTGAGTTCGGGAAAGAGTCGAACCACTTAGGTCTATTGTACGCAATCTTACCTTATTTTTTCGCAAGAAGCTGTTTCTACGACTCAAACCCGTGACAACTTTTATCGTTGCCTTGGCACTCCTTCTGACCAAGAAGTTTATTTACATCTAAATTACTATTTTACGTGTTCGTTAATCAGAACCTGAATTAACATCATTATTGTCAGAAAGAAGCTTATGCGACGAAGAACGGTGTCGTGTCTCGTCCTTGCTCGCAATCGAAACCGAGGAATCAATCCGCGGTTCGTCCATGGACATGCTTCTTTGGGACCGACTTTCCGAGGAGACGTTTGTTTGGCTACTGTTTGAAAACTTTTCAAATGATCTAAACCTATAATCTCCACTGGATTCGGCTCGCTTGATGACGGGTGTTTGGATGGCAATTTTGCCTTCAATCATGCCGACCACCGAAGACATGGATGGCCTTAGTGTGGGAGAGGGGTTCGCACATAATAGAGCCAAGTCCAACATCCTCATTGCCTCTTTTTTGGAGTAGTTTGAACCAAGAATTGGATCCACAAGCTCTAATAGGTTTCCTTTTTCTTGTAGTACATAGGCCTTTTACATGGAAAAGGAGAAGAAAAGTTGCGTTAGAATATGCTTTTGAATGGAAGCAGCAGCATATAATGGAATTAGAAATGAACTTCCAGAATTTAAGCTAATGTAGAATCTGAGAATCTAAGGCCCCGTTGGCTACAGTTTTTGTTCCATGATTCATGTTCCCGCTCCCAAAATTTTTGGGATTAACGTACAAAAACACATTAGGTAAACATGTTTCTATTCCCAATATTTTGGGAGTAATTTGAGACTATTTCATGAATTTCTTCAGAGAACAAAAAAATGTTGATTCTTGTTCAGTCCCACAAAATTATTCCATGCTCATCAGCGTGCAATCAGATGTGAAATAAAGAAAGAAATTTGGAACCATATATAATGGTAAGATTCTGAATTATACTTTACCCAATCTAGAAGGTATACGCACTCTTCCTTTGGTATGTAATTTGTGTTGCTTTTCCCACTCACAATCTCGAGAATAACAACTCCAAAGCTGTAAACATCTGCTTTGTCCGTTAAGTAGCCTCTCATTGCATATTCAGGAGCCATATATCCTCTGTCAAAAAAAATAATAAAAAGAAAAAAAGTTAAGAGTTAAAAAAAAAAAAAAAAAAAAAAAAAAAAAATCGGAATTTTTTTGGAAGATTGAGAAATATGTCGGCTTTTCTTCAGTGTTCTGATCCCAAATTTCTGTTTTTGTTCTGAGAAGAACTCACATTGTTCCGGCAATTCGTGTGCTGATGTGTGTGTTTTCATCTTCATCAAGCTTAGCCAAGCCAAAGTCAGAGATCTTAGCATTTAAATCCTTGTCAAGCAAAACATTTGTTGCCTTTATGTCTCTGTGAACAATCTTTAACCTTGATTCCCCGTGAAGATGAGCTAATCCTCTTGCTATCCCCAAACATATCTTCTTCCTTGTTGCCCAGTCCAAGTTTAACCGCTGTTCTTCTCGACCTGGAATGTAAACAGGCACCATTTGCAAACGTTTTCAAAGTACTTTTTGCTCTTAAGGAAAAAAGTAAAAAAAAAAAAAAAAAAAAAATTGACGCAGCATTTGTTTCACAATTTTTTTTTTAAATAATTTAAAAATTAATAAATGAAAAAAAAAAAGTAAAACTATAATTTTTCGATCAACTAGGATATTTCTACTCAAATTCTCTCCAATATCTTTGGATAAAGTGAGATTATTACGATTAACAAATATTCTCTCGGAACTGTGAAACATACTTTTGATTTTTTACCGGAAAATTTTAACATTATTATTATAAAAAGAACTTAAAAAATATTACCAAACAGTGTTTGAGCAAAAAGCGAAGCAATTTACCGAAAAGTGCACGAGCGAGAGAGTTGTTCTCCATGTATTCATATATAAGCAACAACTGGTTTCCCTCAATACAACAGCCCTGGAGCCTCACAAGATTTGAGTGCTGCAGGGCAGAAATCATTCCTATTTCATTAACAAACTCCCGATTCCCTTGCTTTGATTTGGAGGAGAGCTGCTTAACAGCGACTACAGCACCATCCGACAATACACCCTAAAAAGGAAATGGGATTTTCAGAGAGAACAAAGAAAGGTGTGTGATAGTGATACCTAATAGATTTCAGGCAAATTTTGGGGAGATGATAAACGAAGGTATAATGCATACATGCCAAAAAAACAATGGGTATTCGATTGCTCTTAGGATTCCAGCCTAAAATCATATGATATCAAGTGGAGCAACTCCATTAAATATAGAATAGTTTGAGAAGCCACACAAATTTGATGTGGGATTCTAGCACCCATCCTCTCATGTGCAACTTCGCCTTGGACTTGATGCAATCAAACAAACTAAAGAGAGAACACAAACACTCAAACAATCGGAGACAAACAAACAAGGCTTCTCAAATCTACCTCTAATACCATGTTAGGAGGTCCCACAGATTGCAAGTTGGTCACTAGTTTCTATGTATTTTTGGGCGAGTCTCTTATTTCTTGGAAGATCAAGAAACAAGTTGTTTCTAGATCTTCCACGGAAGTTAAATATCATAGGTAGGATGGGACTACTACCACTGAGATATTTTGGTTACGTTGATTACTTTCAGTTGTAGGCGTTCCTCTGTCTCATCCACTCCTATGTATTTTGATAATACGAGTGCTAGTCAAATTGTTCACAACTCAGCCTTTCATGAACAGAGAAAGCACATCGATTATTTGAGAATATTAAAGTCGTATTTAATTAGTATTAAAGGTAGAATAATCTTTTATTATTTTCTAGGTCTTTTTATTGAAAGCCTAAATAAATTATCTTTCCTATGTATTTTCTTTATAAACATGTATTCAGTATTTTGCAATAATAAACTCTACCCTCCTCTCTCTTTTTCCTTTAATTCTAGGGAAAAGTACATTTTAAGCACTTTAACTATTGACAAGTTTCTAAGTAGTCCTTATAAGTTTGTGCATTTCATTTTAAACCCTCTACGTATCAACACGTTTTTAAATAGTCCTTCTATCAAAAATTCCGTCAAAAATAACAGAATGAAGGCGCAAAATAGTCTTTTTACATTTTTTAAATTTTTTTAATCATTCCTTTTTTTCTTTTCTTTTCTTTTTTCTTCTTCACTTCTCTCTCTCTCTCTCTCCCGCTCAATTCTCCATCCCTCCCTCTTCCTCTCCCTCTCCCCGTTGGAACCACCCATAAACCCCCTGTTACAGGGTGGAATCACCCCCGTAACAGCCTAACAGGGGGTGGTTCACCCCCTGTTTCGGGGGTGGCACCCCTTGTGTGTCTGTGTGTGTGAGAGAGAGTAAACCACTTGTTCATCGCCATCATTAGTAACAAAGGTAACTGACCCCATCTTCTTTCAAATTTGATTTTTTTCTTGAATATTTCAACTCCCTCAAGAGAGAGAGAGTTGCTAGAAAAGCAACCCTCTTCTTTGATTTTCTGTAGATCCCAAGAATTCCGTGAAATCTGAGATGGGTTTCCTTTTATCAGTTTCAAGATTCAAGAAATCTCATTACCCACTTGAATTTCACTTCAGATTTTGAGCTTCTGATTTGATTCTCTCATCTGGGTATTATTTATGTTGCATTTTCTTGAATTCCCCTGTTCAATCAAAATCTTTTAGCTTCTCCGATCGTTTTCTTGGAATTAAATTTCATTTCCAATGGAAGAAGATAATCAGCTGAAACATCTCTGCAAATTCTGCAACAAGAGCTTCCCCTGTGGAAGATCCTTGGGGGGCCACATGAGGTCTCACATGATCAACTCGGTTGACGCTTACAGAAATTGCAGAAAGAAAAAGCTTCAGTCACTCAACAATGGCAGAAACGATGAAATGGGTAATGAAGAAGGTCCTCAAACAGGATATGGGTTGAGGAAGAGAGAGAGAGTTGAGTGGGATAGAGAGAAGAAAAGAAAAAAAAAATGATTAAAAAATTAAAAATGTAAAAAAACTATTTTGCCCCTCCATTCTGTTACTTTTGAAGGAATTTTTGGCAGAATGACCATTTAAAAACGTGTTGATACGTAAAAAGTTTAAAATGAAACATGTAAACTTAGAAGGACTACTTAAAATCGTGTCAATAGTTAGAGGGTTTAAAATGTACTTTTCCCTTAATTCTTTGTTATTCAACGATTTTAACAACTCCAAGTAAGAGGATGTATGTATGCATGGAAGATCACGATGAATCGAATTTGCCAAGTCAAGATCGAAGGGAACATAATGCATCTGTAATTACCTTGAAAACTGGACCAAAACCACCTTCACCAATCTTATTTGCAGGGTCGAAGTTATTTGTCGCAGCTTTGATTTGTCTTAGAGTAAAATAACCCGTTCGTGACTCTATTGCTCCTCGAAGTTCTGTGACAAGGACATACATTAATATTTTTTCACAGAAGACGGATGAGAAAATTCTTGTACAGCAAGTTAGTTGTTTTGTTTTCATTGAATCTAGTATGAACCATGATATGACTCATAGGACCATGACTTCCAAGATATCCACGCACATTCATTCCATTCAATTTTAAGTCTTTAAATCATCTGAAAACATCTCACCTTTATCTTCAACATCTCTTCCTCCTAGGTAACCTTTCTTCCGGAGTACAGCTAAAACAAAAACAAGGGCCACAACAGAAGCAACTACAATTCCAGCAATAGCTCCAGCAGCCAGTCCCCCGTTATCAGGATTGTAGTCTACGAGTAGATAAACCAAAAAAAAAATAGTCTTTAAGGATTAGGACTAGGAGTCCACATTCAACAAGAACATGGAACTAGTCTTAAAGATCAATAAAGTCTTCATTGCTCCGTTGAGGTTCCCTCGAAATAAAATGAAGTTTAGGTGAAAAGAGAAATGCTTGAAGGTTTGGACAATATTACGCACTTGGTGTTACTGATATAGCAGATATTAGAGGTCCATATACAGCTCTGGTTGGAATCGCGTTTGTCCCTTTCCCTGACCAGTATAAGTGGATCTCCAGAGTGCTACCGTTAACATGAACATCTGGAAAATTCATGGTAATACCCTTGCCAACGCCATTAGCTACCTCAGCAATGTTAAAGTCCCTCAAGACTACATTCCCCTGTGTGAAGAAGTCAAAAGTATTAGCTTAAGAAATACGCCCCTTCACGAGCATTAAATCAAACTTAGAGCCGGCAACTAAGGCCCCATTTTGTCAGGTGTTTCTGTTCTCATAAAACTGGGAACACAATCCCAGATTTGTAGAACATGGGAGTAGAACAGAATCGTTCTCAGATTTCTGTCATATGGAACAGAAACAAATAAAACAATAAACAAAAGCCACCTGGTATTCCAACAGCACTGCTCATTGAGGAAAAGATGTCAATGAATTAAGATTCATATACCGGTAATATATATCTTCTCTTACTTGGATAGAAACGTCAAAAATGCGTCTGCCAAGGCTGCTAAATGTGGTGTCGTTCGAAAACATTATTTCAGCAAAGTGAAGGCGCACTCTGTAACTACCCCTTCGCAAGCAAAGACCATAGTACTTGACAGAAATAGGGGCTATACGAGCTGTTCTATAGAACTCTGGACTGGTCACGTTCAATGAAAAAACATTTGATGCAACGTAATTCGAACCTGCTCCTCCGAAGTACACTCCTGAGGTGCTGTAAGCCCACCTCTCTTGAGTAGAAAAAAAGTATGCCGGGCCTCTATTGAGTAAGTCCTCTTCATATGCATGTCCTTCGAAGTTCATTCTAGGTCCCCCGCAGTTGATAAACAATTCATGATCTGTAAGTGAACTGGTAATTATGAAAATGAATATTTCCATGAAAATTGGTAACAGCATAGATGAGAAAGTTGCTCACATTGGGATTTTCTTGGGCAAGGAAGGTCATTCTTTAAGCACCAAGGAATTCTATAAGAAGGAAAACATATTAGGCATCATAACTCTAGCCTTCAAGAGCCAGTTTGTTTAGTAGTTCTGTTCCAAATATGGGAACAAAAACAATTTATATTTGTGTTCTACTCCAAATTTTCAGAACAAATTAGTAAACAAAAAATGTTCCCTGATTTCTGTCAGTTACAAGAAATTTGGGAACAGAAACAGAAATTTGGGAATATTTGCGCCACCTAAGAAACCAAAAATAATTAAATGACTTGCACAGAGAATCTTACGAGTTGTCTGTTGAAGAAGAAAAGCTGGCAGCCAAGTTCCTGTGAGATATAACAAAGGGAAATTTTAAACATCAATCATATATTCATATGGTGTATTCCGGGTTTGTCAATGGAAAGAAACGTACACACTGGAAGACTGACATCCAACTGAAGACGATCGTGTGAAATTGTTGTAAGAGACATCACTGCAGAAAATTAGGCAGGGTATTTAATATTGAGAAAGAGACCTATAAACAAACTGGGGATTTAAATCGAAGTAAAAGGAATTTTTTAAAAGAAATCACATTAAAAAAAAAGTGTGCTACATTGAAGAAATACTGACATGGACGTGACTGCATTGCTCGATATCCAACTATGTATCTCTCCATTTAGTGAATTATTATTTAGTAGCCTGTAACATAGACAACCTTGTATTAAACACTGCAAACATAGGTACAATGATATGAAGAGAAAAAGTTGTAGACAGGTGTATGATTTAGCAGACAATGCAGTTCAAGCAATAAGTACGTACAGATGATTCAAAGTTAAAGACTGCATTGTGCCTGGGATTGGACCACTTAATCTGTTGAAGCTCAGGTCTCTGCAAAAATGAAGTTTGTAAATCATATACAAGTTTCTAAAGGATTAAGTTGAGAACCATCAAGTAAACAGAACATCCAAGAACACACATAACAATCACTCACAAAGTTCTTAAATTACTCAGTCCTCCTATATAGTCTGGGATTGGACCAGTCAGTAGACAATTCCTCAGTATCCTGCAGGGCAAAGCAAAATACAATAAACCATTTAGGAACTTGAAGAGTCACAAATTAAAAAGAGCATTGATAGTATGCTTGAATTATAACCATATCAAACTCACAATCTCTGCAATCTCATATCACGAAAATCTAGGTCCCGGAAATTCGTACTTGATCCATTCAAATCAGATATTCTCCTGGCAAAAAGAATAGATTCCCTGATCTTAAGGATCGATGCATTGAGGACAATTTTCTCTTTTATACAATTAAAGAAGAACCAGTGAAGAGAATAAAACAGTAACATAACAAATGTATGCTCACAATTGGGTTAACATTTTCAACTGAGATATTGTGGAAGGAATAGGCCCTTGCATCGATGTTCCTTGCATTTCACTGCACAAATTGAATCAAAAGTTCATTCAATAGTTTGACAAGAGCTTAGTCAAGATGAAGAACTTGACCAAACTTAGGTATTTTCCAACAGGCAAAAAAGATGAAAAAAATGAGACAAATGTACTTACAGTCTGCTCATTCTTGTCCAGTTGCCCATAAAATCAGGTATTGGCCCTGATATTTGACTCCCATCTATTCTACTGCACAGCGTACAACGAGTTCAGCATTTTTTTGAACTGAAATTTAGTAGATATCTAGATAACTATACTTACAAATCAGTTAGATTCACCAATCTGCCAAATGTTTCGGGTATCCTTCCAGTGATGTTGTTGGCAGAAAGAACACTATAAAGAAGCATACATAATGAATGATGTCAACTCTTGCAAACACACTACATGGAGAAGTAGACAGTGCCGGAAGAGGGAAATAAATTAACATGAGGAAGCCAAAGAATCTCACAGTCTCCTTAAGTTTCTCAAATGTCCAATGCTTTGAGGGAGAGGTCCTCCAAGCAGATTATCTTCCAACACCCTGGACAACAAAAGTTTCAATTTATGAAAAACCTACCATAAAAGGTTATCAATATCTTCAGTGGATGGAGATTAGCATTCCATTACTTACAGCTCCTCAAGGGTTGCAATATCACCTATTTCTTCTGGAATCGATCCATTTATGCGGTTCCCCAACATGGACCTGTAGTCACCCATGGTCACCATTCTCATCCAACTCTAAATAGCTTAAAGTATAGGTCTTTTACGAAACAAAAGAATAAATATAATTACTTACAAAGTAGTAAGACGACGAAGCTGACCAAAAGTTGCAGGAATTGATCCATTGATAAAGTTGAGAGAGAGATCACTGTCGATAAACATAAGTCCTATTGGTCATTACACAGATTGGTTACTCTAAGAAAATTAAATATAAAACTGGCTACCTTATAAACTGCACAAACTTAAAGGGCCAAAGGCACAAACTGTCCCCAACAAAATGAAGAATAAAAAAACATGTTTCTTTAGTCAAAACTATATATTGCCTTCATCGTTGATAGCCCTTACTGTTCTCTGTTTCTTTTTAATTTTTCCTTTTCAAATTCTTTCGGATAAAGAGGAAGGGGGTGTAATGAAGCATGATCTGAGTAAAAGAATACATTTGAAGGTAGTACAACCCATGTTCACAAAACACGTAAATTTGTAATGTAACTTTAACTTCATATACATGACAACAATGCATAAATTCCCCTAATATTAGGAGATAATCAAATTAACTTTAATTGTATACTATTAGAATGACTTCAGATATCATTCCAAAGAACATCAGTGCTTCAAAGTCAAAGTTCTGATATTAGTATTGTAGCAAATACAATTGACTAACCAAAGAGCTAGAACACACCCAATCATATGCAAAACACAAATGTAATGATAAAGGTATGCACACAAACATAGAATCTGCCACTTACATTTCTTGCAGGTATGTAAGATTTGCAAATTCTGCAGGTAACTCTCCTGTCAAATTAAGCTCTTTTAGTTGGCTGCAATGTCAAAAAAGGGGGTGGGGGAGAGAGAAGGAAATTAGAGAGTTAAAAAAAAAAAAAAAATAGAGATAATATACAACATAAAAAAAAAAAAAAAAAAAAAAACTGAGAGGCTTCAGCTATCCCTACATGGTCAGACCAAAACATTATAGGCCAAAATAAAATTGTAAGTAAGAATTGACAAATTCTATTTAAGTTTAATATTGGAAATATGCTGTAAGTTTATTATAGATAAACCTGCAAATGAAGATCAATAAAATTAATGCACAGTCCCCAGTTAAATATCGCCATGAAAAAGGGTAATTGGCATTCAGCAAAATGCCAAGTTTTCATGACGGAATTCCAATATTAGTGAGTAGGGACATAATTTGTGTATGCAAATTTTCAGCAAAAAGCATTTGCATCCTCATCAAGAAACTAGCAGTTAGCATTATGCAGACCGGTAGACATAACCACACTACGTAAAAAATGGGGTTCAACATACCAAAGTTGAATAAACATACAGAAAAATAACGAGAGCAATTTGCAACAATTCTCACCAATAGATTATTCATGCCCTACAAGTTCTGTCAAAATCTGACTCATTAAAATTTGATAACACTTTTACCAACTTGTCAAAGCTTAAGAGTGATGCCGCAGAAAAAAACGTTTTCTTGAAAATAAAAAGTGAGCATACAGATAGCCCGGACAGCTTAAACTAGGCTTCGAGACAGCCAATGTTGGCACCATGGTTGGGGGGTTGTCTTCGGCGTAGGAACAATCCGCCGACCCGTAAAACTTCCCTAGGCTCAACAAGCAAGACAAGGAAGAAGGGACAAAGAAGGGAGGACAAAAATGTTAGGAGGTTCCAACTTAAAACCATATGGGCATAAGTAGAGTATCTTCTTTCATATATAAACTAGTTTGTGAAGGCTCACAAAGACGATGTGAGATTTAACAAAAAAACACCTCCTCAGTGGCAACATGCACCAAAGCCAACGATCAAGACTCCGAAGTAACCAGATAAGGGCCTAAAACGCAGAGACAAACAATGATTGGAAGGAAAAGGGCATTAATGCATGCATTGCCGCAATGTAGTATGCATAAAGCCATCCTATCTGCACTAGGATAGGTGTACGTAGAGGGGATTTGTGGGAGGGTAAGTATTGGACCACGGTTATGGTAAGCCAATTACCACACACTAAGTGCAGAAAGGAATTAAATCCATAAATCAAGCCATTTAGGCACAGATCAGGGTGACAACTTCCAACTACCTATATATATTAAACCACCATGATTTAAGTTCCTCCATAACTGTAAATAAGGAGAATAAATGGGCAATCAATAAATAGTAATTGTAGGCTATAACTTAGGATTTTATTTTCCATGCATGATTTACTCTTTGTAAATGTATAAATAGATGCCTCCTTGAAAGAAGAATACACATGAAATTCTACTTCTAACAATATAAACACATAAATCTCTTTTGATTGCAAACATGAGAGCACATGCTTATGGAACATATACTTTCATATTTTACATGCCTTAAATATCGATTCTAATTCTCACGCCGGAGGGCCGATGGCCACCTACCACAGGTCTGAGTTCTCTGGTTCTGCCTTTCAAGGTTGCCGAAGTGACGCCCCGAGCTACATAGGATTGCTAAAGTAAGGCAACAAGCCACTGAAGCTAGAGGTCACGATTTATGTTACCATTCTTGAGATTGATACAGAGCACAATAGAATACATTTTGATCTATTTGTGAGTCTCAACTCTGCTACATTTTGAAGGAAAAAGGATGATACATAAAAATTGGTGTTTTGCAACCAATCATTACCCACTAAACTTAGTTTGACTGAGAAAATTCAAGCAAGTGGAAAAGAACATCACTCAGAAGTTTCATATAACCTTATTCATGGCATAATTATACCATAACCATGTTTCCACTGTCTAGTCTTCCTTTATTGTCTTGCTTTAAACCTTAACATCACAAAGTGCTATGTACATTTTCTCTGTGTTTCAAGCAAAGACATCAACATTTTGATATGTCAGTTTTGCACAATATTTACTGCAAATGCTTCTCTATGATTGAAAAAACCAAGAGTCATTTCTCACATTCATGCTGCATTTTTATATATGCAAATTATTAAAGATAGCTGAATATTGTAAAAGGAGGCTTACATTCTTGTGACATGACAAACGGTGTTGTTATTGAATGAGCAATCACAAGTTACATTGCTTAAACTGCCATCACCAAGGGTCACATTTAAACCTTCACCTCTGCTGCAGGAACTCCGGCGAACATTCCAGTATCTGTTCTGTAACTTTGAAGATATTGTTTCAAGAACTTGTACTGCAATAGTTGAGGTTGGTGAAAATTGGTAAGTTTAATACATAATTGAAAAGAGAAATAAAATAACAAGAGAAAATATCAATATATACAGAAAATTTTGTGATAACGAGGGTAAACAAGTCATCTAAGGACATAAAAATCAAGGAGATGCAAGTCAAGGCCATAAAAATCAAGTAGATGGATTCAGCGGCTTTTGTAATTCAACACCACAATCCTACACATTTATACCTAATAATTTTAAGGCAGCACCATTCGTACTCCAAAATAACAACGCTCCTTCCCCTTTTATTTAAATTCAAAATACCAAAAGACCCATCTTTAGTATATTTGATTGTTTTTTACACCTTGTTAACGTTAACTGTAAAATAAATATTAATTATTTTGTTGAGTTTATAACTGAGACCCCTTGTTATTTCTACAAATACCAAGGTCACCCCCGATCACTTTTATAATACCTGAGACACCCATTATCATATTTTGTTGACAACAATACCCTTGTAACATATATTTTTCTTATTCTTTTATTTATTATTTTTTTTTTATTATCTATTTTTTACTTTTATATTTTTTGTTTTGTTCGATATTTTCTATTTTGTTTGTTTTATTTTTATTTCTGTATTTTTTTTTTTTTTAAAAAAAAATTGTTTTTTTTTTTTTATGTTTTATTTTTCTTTGTTTTAGATTTAGTTTATTTTTGAAACCCTAGTTTTTTTATTTTTTACATTTTGTTTTCTAGATTATTACTTTCAATTTTCTTTTTGGTTGTTTTTTTAGTGTATTTTTTAATTACATGTAACTACTGCACTTTTTTGTTACATTTTGTAAGTGTATTTTTAGTTACATTTTAGTTTGTTTGTTTTTTTTTTAGAGTTACATTTTTAGTGTCTTTTTCAGTTACATTAATATAATTTTCCGGCAACCGGCAATTCAAAAATTAGTTGAATGAAACTAAAACGTATACTAAAAATGTTATTAGAAAATTAGTTAAATGTAATTAAAAAAAAAAAACGGCAATCAGATTTTCGATGACCAGCAGTTGTCGATGGCCGGAATCTGGCGACGGTGGGGCGGCAAATGGCAACGCAACTTTAATTAGAACATTAATGTTTCCATAAACTCTAATAGATAATATTAAACTAAAATTCCTATTGTTAGAATCTCACATCAAATTTGTGAGGCTTTCCAAAGTAATGAAAGGATTTACTCCACTTTATACTATATAGTTTTAGGTTGGAACCTCCTAACACATATTTGATTTGGGAGCCTCTATCAATATGGTTTTATTTTTAACACTATCCACCAACTATCCCAAAAATTAAACCCTAAACCCTTAACCCTAGGGTGGTTTCACAGTCCAGTTACGGGGTTCAGGTTTGCAGATAAAATCATAAAATCGAAACAGCTCGCGTTTTATGTTTTTTTTTTGGTCAAACTCGACCTTGTCAGTAATCGCGCACGCCGTGAACAAAACGAAAGGGTTTCAAAATATTTTCGATCAAAACAAAAGGATTGAAAGCACAACTACAAGTAGAAACGTTCATTACGTTCTAAACAGCATATAGGCATAAAAACAGAAATTAATCAAAAGAGGACATGTTAAAATCAAGAGATTCGTGACAAAGTAACACGACATTAACTTCGAAACAAGTAATTTAATTAACTAAAACTCCAGCAATAAATTCACTCATCAACATCCAATGAACATCGAGTAATAGAAGTAGAAACCTAATAATCAACTCAGATTTTAGAACGAATTTTCACGAGTTTGAGTTTTGGAGTTTACCTTCTTCTTCAGGCAAAAGTTGAGCGACAGATCCAAGTTCAGTAAAGCAATTGAAAACAACAATCACAAATAAGAGGAGAACAAATGATTTCTTCGAAATTGTTGCCTCCGTCGTCGTGAAAAGACACTCCATTGCTCCCAATTGGAAAACACGGAGTATACGATCGCTATAATTGGATAATCGAGACTGTAAGCGATGGAAAATGAAATACCATGTGAAAGGAGATTCAACTGAGTGAGAAAGAGGAGAAAGAGGTTGGAAGTAAGGGTCAAGCAGGATCAGTATGCGTTAAATGGACAGAGAGAGAGAGAGGGAGAGAGAGAGAGACCCGGAGGGGAGGTTGAAAGCTTCATAGAAATGGAGACATGGAAAAGACGACGATGGGGTTAGTACAGTCCAGCAGACAAGCACAGAACCGACGTCAGTAGAAATATATAGTTTTTAAATCGGTTTTTTGATAATACTTTACTTTATACTACATATTTTAAAAATGAATATTTACGCTTAACTCCCCTGTTATTTCGCCCGAAATTACAAATATCCTATGTCTTTTTAAAAAAGGGAAAATTATATTTTAAACCCTCTAGATATTGATACTTTTCTATATAGTCCCTCTCCGTTTGCGCGTTTCATTTTAAACCCTCTACGTATCAGCATGTTTTTAAATAGTCCTTTTGTCAAAAAATCCATCAAATCTAACTGAATAGAAGGATAAAATAGTATTTTTATACATTTTTAATTTTTTAATGATTTTCTCTTTTTTTTTCAATTTTCTTTTTTCTTTCCTAATCTCTCTCTCTCACGCTCAACTCTCTCTCTTCCTCCTCCCTTCTCTCTCTCTTCCTCCATCCCCCTCTCTCTCTCCCACTCTCTCTCTCTCTTCCTCCCCCCCTCTCTCTTCCTTCCTCCCTATGAAAACACCCCCTACGAGGGTGTTCACCCCATGTTTCAAGGGGTGTAACACCTAGGTATTACACCCCCTGTTATAGGGGTTGTTACACCCCCTGTTACGTTGATTGTGATAGGGGAGGTAGGAAGAAAGAGAGAGTTGAGCGGGAGAGAGAGCATGAGAGAAATCAAAGAAAATGAAAAAAAATAATAAAAAATTGATTAAAAAATAAAAAAATATAGAATGACAATTTTGCCCTCAAAATTCAGTTAGTTTAGATGGAATTTCTGATAGAAAGACTAAATAAAAACATGCTGATACGTAGAAGGTTTAAAATGTAACGCCAAAACGGAAAAGGACCAATTAGAAAAATGTCGATACCTGGAAGGTTTAAAATGTAATTTTTCCTTTAAAAAAATGTCGGTCAATCCTTTTGAACTTTTTTTTCTTCAAAAAGACATAAATGCCCATAAAAAAAAATAAAAAATAAAAAAAAAATTATTATTTAGTCATTTTTCCATAAACTATGTAGAGAAAAAACCTTTTGAACTGTTCACTTTGGGCTCAAACCTTCCCGTACAGAGAGTTTAGTTTCCAGTCCTTCGACAACACAAGGCGAGCTGTGATGGACGATTATACCCCTGCAATCCTAGATAAGCCAGTTAGACCGATGGAAACGGTTATGGTAAGCGACAAAATAGAAATTTTAGGTTGATTCAATATATACGTACGACATTCCTTACACAGGGCGGGGATTTTAAAAAATATTTCATTCAAATTATAAGCGTTGCAGAGCTGGTACAAAGAAATGAACCAAAAATGGCGGTGATGGCGACTATATTCGGTGACGGCAATCGGAGAGCGATATACGACGAAACAAGATCAGGTTGGTCGTTTGTATTCAATGAAAAGTTATTTTAATTGTGATTAATGAGAGTTTTCATTCTTTTTTCGTTGTTGCTATAATGTTTTCAAGTTTTGGGATTTTGAGTTTTTCGCAATGAATAAATCCCCTGTATTTTGGCGGAGATGATAGCATTGCGTTAACGTTAACATGTGTACTTAAACATGTATGATAAACACAAAAACAATGTGAATATAAACAAAAGAACTTTTCAGATTTTTTATTAGTTCTTTTTAGAGTTAAACATGTATGGGGGCGATTTTTGAAGAGTTAACATGGGTTTTGTTTTCATTCATAAACGTTTTCATGCGTACGTTGATATGGAAATAGGCACAATAGTAGAGATGTAAGTGAGTTAACATTAACACATGCATTTGAAATGGGATGGGGGTTCGTTTATATTTAGTAGTGTGTGTATATGTTAACGTTAACACACATTTCCCATTTTTCGTGGAGTGGGGATAATCTAAGGCACACAGGTTTTAACATTAACACATGCATGTTCATGCATACGTCGATGTGGAAATAGGCACAGTAGTAGAAACTGGAGTGAGTTAACATTAACATATGTGTTTTGAAATGGAAGGGGTTTTGTTTTTTTAGTAATGTGTGTGCGTGTTAATGTTAACACACATTTTTGTTTTTTGGTGGAGTGACGATGATCCAAGGCACACAGGTTTTAATGTTAACATAGTTTTTTAATGCTTATCATTGATGATAGTTTCACAATTTCAACACAGTTTTTGACGTTGACGTTAACATACGTAAACATTAACACATAACTAATACTTATTGACGTTAACGTTAAAATAGACACTCGATGTTTTTTAAACAGTTTTACTTGTACATCTGGATGCATTTCTATCGTTTTTGTTGATTTACTGGGGGGAAATGGCGACGCGTTTAATTTTGATGTGCAAATTTGATGGTTACTCGTTGGGCATTAAAGTTAACGATGATTTCATGCATGAGCTGTTAATTCAAAATCTGTTGTCGAGGTGGAACGTGTTGAGGGACAATTCTTTCGAGATGTTTTAATCCATCCTAGGGTAATACATGTGTTTAATAACGTGTCAGAATGACGTAGAGGTGATGGTTAGTCTTGCATGCGCAATGAAACTCGAATATGTAGGTTTGGAAATAAAGACGTGCTGTAGCGGGAGTGGACCAAGTGGTAGCCAGCACAGGATGCTTATCGAATATCCAAGGGGACGGGGGGGCACAGGCGAAATGAATGGGGAGGACGACTTGTTGTCAATTTTTTGCCCATTGCCTAAAAAGGTATTACTATACGATCACTGGGCTGAAGGACTTAAAGAAGCTGGGCATATTTTTAAGGGTGGAATATCGAAATTTAGGGAAGCATTAAGAAAATACGTTGTACAAGTGGGGTTCACATTTATGTTCATAAAGAATGACAAGAAGAGAGTAACAGCTGAATGTTCACTCAAGGAAGAAAGAGGGTACGAATGGAGAGTTTATGGTAGAGTAGATAAAACGTAATAGATTTTTTTATATTTGAGAGTTGGAGAGAAATCATAGTTGTGACGCTGCTTATAGGATGATGAGGAATGAGAAGATGAATTCTAGTGTTGTTAAGTCATAGCTTTTAGACTTAGTTTGGAATACCCCATCCACTCAACCAATTGATGTTATTCACACCTTTAAGAACAACTACAGGATTGAGATCCCATACCACATTGCGTGGAAGGGAGTAGAGAAAGCCCGATATGATTTGTATGGCAATCACGAGTCGTCTTACAATTAATTGAGTTGGTATTTGAATGTATGCATACAGACGAACCCAAACAACCATTTGGTGTTGGATTATGACAAAGAAACCAGTCATTTCAAGAGACTATTCGCATCGTTCTATGCGACTACGCACGGGTTCAAATACTGCAGGCCAATGTTGTTCCTTGATGGGACCTTTCTTGGAGGTAGGTACGAGGGGTGTTTGTTAGGGGCCAGTGCAAATTATAGAAACAATGGTAATTTGTCAATCTGTTTTACATTATGTAACAACTTACATTAATTGGTTAACGTTAAATAACCTCCCAAAAACATTTAGTTTGAACTGATTGTCTCAATCCTTATTACATCAATTACATAACTTAAACGTTAACGCATTTAAGTTCATTTAACTATTTTTTTTAACATTTCAACTGACTGGGGGGTTCTGATGAGACAAGCAGTTCATTTGGGGGTGGGGGGTAGGAGACATTGGGAATGTTAATGTTAACGCAGATTAAATGCTATGTCACGCATTTTTTTTCGCACACTAACCAATTTTTTTTTTATTATTATTATTATTACAACACAGGTTTATTCCTGGTGGTATTCGCAGTTATTGATGCGGAGAACGACAACAACTGGTATTAGTTCATGACCAATTTATTAAAAATTATGGCAAATGAACGTGTGTTAACGTTCATTTCTGATCGACACAGCCTCATTCTTGAGGGCATTCGGAAGATGTTCCCGGATTGCTTTCACTCATATTGTTTGAACCACCTGAAGAACAACTTGAGGGGCAAACTAGTAGGAATGAAACAATTGTTCAAGGAGAAGCTCGTGTGCAAATATTTGATGATGGCATATGCGATGACACTTAAAAAATACTACCAGCAGAGGGAATAATTAAGAGCGGAAGGCATGGGACGAGTAGAGAATTTCCAAGCAAATGTACCGCTAGAAAACTTATGCAATATGTTTTTCAAAGGCAAAAGATATAGGGAGATGTTGTCCAACCTAACAGAATCATTCAACGCATGGATTCGTGATTATTAGCACCTGCCCATCATATTGATGGTCGCCAAGATTAGATACAAGTTAATGAACTAATTGTCAGTCAGACGCACTGAATCGTTATAGATAACGAGGTTCCTATACCCAATACGAAATCAGATACTTGCGCGGATGATTAGTGATGGACGGACATGAAATGTTATCGAGTATGATCAGAGCGTATACAAAGTGCACTCGAACCCATCCGTGTTGGTTGACGTGGAGAAAAAAACATATTCCTATTTCAGCTGGCAGAGGAACGAATTTCCCTGTGTTCATGCTTACGCAACGATACAAAAAAGTGCACAGAACATATATTCATTCATTGAGGCGTTCTTCCCAATAGAATATTATAGGATAACCTATTCAGAAGGTATAAACGGCGTGCCCACGCTCGAGAAGCTTGAATAGAATACATCGGAACTGTAATCATACCCCCCGATAACCAAAAAACAATATGGTCGGCCGAAGAAGAAACGCATTATATCAAAAGGTGAGATCGTAGAAATTAGTTCCAATAGATGCAAAAGATATGGGCATCACAACAGAAAGACATGCACTGCTACATTTTAAAGCAACAATCATCCTTTTTTTATGTGGGTGATGTATTCACTTTGTGTATTCGATGTTCATGGAGATCTCAATTGTTATGGGGGTGATTTTTTACATGATTTTTTTTTCCTTTTCAAGCTTTTTTTGGTAAGTAAGATGAGCAAAAAAAAAAAATTGCGTAACACTTAAAATGTGTAAAACGTAAGATGCACATTAACGTTAATGTTATCAATGTTTAACGAACCACGTAATCACTACATGAACGTTAAAGCAAACCAAGCATATCTATACAAAACAAATATGATGTTCAAGTTAACACCCAAAAAAAAAATTAAAGCAAATGAAAATTGGTTTCAATTTCAAGGGGTCACATATACATCAATGTTAAAGAACCCCCAAAAACACATACTTATGCTTAGCTACACGCCAATAAACATGTTTTTATATGTACAACATATTGAGTTAATGTTAACGTAAAAAACTGCACAATCAAAACGCCCCCACCAATCATTTATTCTCCTCAACCAAAACGCAACAACGGTAATGAACCAAAAATACAACTCATTTTGTCGGTGTTAGGGCGTAGACATTCAGTATTTTTTCACGCAAAAATTGATTTCCGAGACCAACATCTTACTAGTTGTTATTGACCGATGATTCACTCCAGGCAGGCTGCAGATTAGTTGGTGCAATCTCTTAGCGAACCATTTCTATTTCGTGTTCGAGGGCTACCACTCGTTCTTGTAGCTAGGCGTTTTCTTCCTTCAGATAGAGGTTCTCTCCGTTCATACTAGAGAACGCCCACCAGGCGCTCTCCATTCAACTTTTCATGTCATTAACCAAGCTGCACAATTGATCAGTCTGGTCCTCCTATTTTCGGACATCTTCCTTGAAGATCTTGAAGTCGTTGCTTGACATTTTCTTTCTCCACACCCTGTATTGCATGCAAACACCAAACGAATGATAAGCAGAGTGAATCACCAAAGAAACATTATAAATAAGAGGATGATAATATCGATCTTGTCATAAGCATCATTACAAGCCATAAACAACCCATTGCTCATGCAGCATTTCTGATAAAAAAAAAAAGAAGGTAATATCAGTGCCAAAAAGCTGGATGGATTCATTTTTTATGTGAAATTACATTTTTAACCCTATTTTTTAATTTATTTTTGAAAAATAATAAATTAACGTTAACGTTAAAGTTAACATTAACATACCAAATAAACGTCGAGTTAGCGTCTATTTAATTTTTTATTTTAATGAGTGAATGTTAAAGTATTATTCTTTTTTACATTAACGTTAATGCAATATGTTAATGACAAATCATTACATTTACGTTAATGTTAACGCAATTTTCATGTCATGACGTTAACGCCTTACACGTCAAATCAAAAAAAGATTGTCATATTCTGTTTACCTTTTTTTTTTTTTTGGTAATAAGTGAATGTTAAAGCATTAGTCTCTACATTTACGTTAACACAACAAGCAAATGTTAAGGATTTACATTTTCATGTTAACGTTAACGCAATACACATGTCAACAATTTAATTTGTTCCAAAATATCATCAATCAACAAACATAAAAAATATACATGAATGTTAAAACACAACATTTATCAGCATGCAAAAAATGATTAAAGTAAAAAATATATATACAATTCAGATTATGTTTGTTTCATGGATCAACATTTTTTTCAGGACCGGATGTGCTTACATCGGGTTGGGTTTTTTAAACATTATTTGAATCAGGGGGCACCAGCTTTAGTGTGGATAGTTCAACAAAGCATGGATTGCTGCTTTTCGGACACCTCGTAGATCAGCTAATGACAGTTGTTTCGCGACTAGCTCGTTAGGAGCATATTATTTCATGATGTACATAACAAAAATGTCGCAGCTGATCCTGCACATGGGGGGATAAACAAATGAGAATCATATATTTTTGCTAACATACGATTTTTGCTCTAGTTTTTGGATGGGTTCATTTTGGTTCCCTTTTGCTACAGGGAATCGAGACATTGTTTGATATGTGTGTCGCCCGAATCGGCCTGCATGCACGCGTTGATATGTCGCTCAATAATTTTTTTTCTATTTAGAATTTAGGTTAGACAAATAAAATATAGCATAGTTCGAGACAATCAAATCATGTATGCTAAATTGCATACCATTGTATGCACATCTCTATAATAATAATCAACGGTGTTCTTCCTCGGATAAACGGAATTATAGAATGTCCATTTTTTCGCAGGTATGTCCAGCACCATCACAGTCCAATGATTTGGCGACACATGTCGTCCATGAGTGTTCATTGGGAAGATAATGTACCAATTTTGTTGGGCAAATGCACTTTCAATCGTGCACTTAAGCTCCTTCAGGAGGTTCTCGTTGTTTTCTCTAATCACAGTCTATCATGGTTTGCATTTTATGTGTTAGCGTGATTGGAGAAAAAAAAGTAATATGCGTATAAGCAACGTGTCTTACCCATATGGATGATATAGCAAATTTCGCTTCATCCAACAACATGTTTGATATGCGCCCCTGTATCACTTTAAGTTCCCTCACTTCATCTTCCAATAACTCTCCAAACGTATCAATAGTCTGTAGGATGGGAGGGTGGAGGAGGAGGAGACATTGAAACGTTAACGTTAATGTAAATTACACAACGTAAACAGTTACGTAAACCAGGTTAATGTGAGCGGTTAAACAATCATAAAACGTAAACATTTACAAAGTCGATTTCATACGTTATCGGAGACGTGCTTCTCCAGGAGTATGCATATGATGTCACTATACGAAACAATGGACATTTGTTTCCTCCTCTCCCCCCTCCCCCCAAAACACAAAGGTCTTGAGACATTATCACAATAACATATCATATGGTTGGCAAACATTTTATGAAAAACAATTTTTTAAAAGAAACTTTGCAGTGAGTGAACAAGTTTTTTTACCCGGGCCGTCCTTTTCGGAGCATATTAACTGGAACTTCTTCCAATAACCATCATCAAGCATCATATCGACTATCGTCGAGTTTTGAGGTGGCATTTTTGCATTGTCCTCATGCATTGTTGGTGGTGGGAAATCATCGACATTAATTATATCGATTTTTTTACTTTATTTCCCATTCCCTTTTGTTTTTGGGTACAAAAAATCAATCATTTTTTTTTTCGATTGCCTCTCTTTTTTCTTAAGTCGCCCAACCATGGAGCTAATTTTTTGTGTCACCCCCCATGCGACGTGGGTATCGGGACCGGTAATATAGTATCGGGGGCATCTATCGGACGATATGCCGGTATGATCATTGAAAGTAACTCAGGCTCGATGATTGCGAGAGCAATAGATGTGCCTTTTTGCTTGTTTTTTGAGTGGGCCTTCAATTTTTCTTAGAGGTCTAGGATTTGCTTATTAAGCGTCGTACTCATTGAAGTGTCGGCTTTGGTTATCTCTTTCTTCTCGTCCTCCAACATCTTATTGATTTGTCGAGCTCCTTTCAACTCAAGAGCAAGATCATTATACTACTTCTTCATCTCTTTAGCATCATCACCAGGTTGTTGATTCAATATTTCGATCGTCTTTTGATAGGTGTGAAAAACCTATCTATTTCCAATCTGAATTTGTTAGTTTTCGAATACGTTTATAGTTATTTTTATAATGTTTTAATTAGTTTTTATCTTTTTGTATAAATCAGGTGTGTAGGGCAAAAAGATAGGAAACGGGAGTGAAAATGATGAGATCGAACCAAAGCGGTTCGAAGTTACAATGGATAAACAAGCTCGGAGGCTAAAAGATGAAACATACCCACCGCCTAGGCGTCCAGACCACCGCCTAGGCGGTGAAGAAGCTGAGAATAGCAAAATATTACTGACGGACGACCACCTAGGCGAAGATTCCATCGCCTAGGCAGAAATCCAGCAGAAGACGAAGATGGGCTACTGATAGCCGCTCGCCTAGGCGAAGTTTTCTTTGCCTAAGCGGAAATCCAACAGAATGTTCTCCCAGTCCACCGCCTACTTCACCGCTTAGGATATCAGACCGAACCGACCTAACTCTGCCTAGGCAAAGAATCCACCGCCTAGGCGGATTTGCCCTGCACAGTCTTGAGATATTTTAAGATATTTTGGCTATAAATACCCCCTCTCCTCCCCCTTGGCCGATGACTCTCTTGCCCCCTTAGATTTTTGATCCCCTTAGGCTATATCTAAGGGTATAGTTAGGAATTTTAGAGGTGGAGCTCACATCCCGAAGTGGAGAAGACGGCGAATCGATCGTAGAGCGTTCTTTGCAATTTATCTTCGGACGAGGCTAAGTTCTTCGATTGTTTTTCCTTATTTATTTATCTTAGGGTCATGTGAGCATGTTTAGCTCATTATTTTATTGTATATCCGGCTATGGCCTCGAGTTAAATATGGATTATAGTAGGTATTAATACTATATTTATAAATACGTTGTTTGGATGATTTCGATGTTTCGTTTGTGATTGTTCTTCGTAGTTTAATTGTATTTATCGTATTGTTTGTTTATCATGTTTAGTTAGATAAATGAAGAATACGGGGTTTTGACAAACCCCAGATTCGGATTAGGGTAAACAAACGTCACGATTCTATAACCCAGTCGGGGTTCAAATCGTGGACAATCGATGACGTGGGGCAAGACACACGCTACCTAGGGTCGTTAAGACGTTGAGGGGGACTTCTTCGTTGACTCGAAGTTGCGTTATATCCATCGTCTTACACTCGGGGAGGTGGTGAGGAAGTTTTAGAACGGAGATTGTCGATAGGGTAAATACAACGCGACGATCCAATAACCCGGGAGGGAGTTGGATTGTGTGCAATCAATGACGCTGGGCGAGACTCACATGACCTAAGGTTGTTAAGACGTTGAGGGGGACTTATTCATTGACTCGAAGTCATGTATTCCCCCGTCTTACACTCGGGAGAGGTGGCGGTAGAGTTTACGTACCGAGATTGTCAAATAGGTCGAACACCGTAAATGTGAGTAAATCGAGATCGAACACGTATTTGTAAACATGTTAATCGCTAGGAAATTCTTGACCCTAAAACATATTAGAATATTAGTGTAGTTAATTTAGGTTATATTAGTATTAGTTTAAATAATTAATTACATTTTTTTTTCACCTAGATAAAATTAGGTCACGACAAACGCGGTATTCGATAGTAACGACACCAATCCCTGTGGATACGATAACCCGATCTTAACGATCACACTATACTAAAACTTAGACCTCGTATACTTGAGAGTGTAAGTAGTGGCGTATTTTACGCCCTACCATCTTTTCAACGACTCCACCTCCTGGGCGAGCTTGTCAAATCTCACACAACAACTAACAGTAAACATTCACTCATTTCTATTTTTTATGCTACACATGAATGTTAAAGCACCACACAGGTTTTGATTACCTTATCAACTAGCAGGTGGTTGATGGGCATGCTCCCAAGTTAGGAAGAAAAAAGTGGTAAGACACCATCTCTCCAAACGCAACACGTTATATTCCCTCCCTTCAATGTAGTCCAATAATGTTGTGTGCTTGCACAACCAATACTAGTAAACAAAATTTTTAACATTAGGATGTCAAATAGGTTTCATACATGGGACTTTTATTTGGTTTAACATTCTTAGTAGCTAGGTGTATACCTGGAGAGCAAGCATGCACCCCGTGATCGACCGGGGTTCCATGTACGACCTCTTCAGACTTGTCTCCAACTCTATGAAGATCGCATCCGTCCAATTATACTTAGCCATGTCTTTGATCATTTCAACATACCGAAACAACCACTTCGGGACCTGTTGTTCAGTGATTGCAAAGAAACATGTTGTCATGATCAATAACTATATGGACAACATCTTCTATCGTTTCTTCATTAGTGGCGTTCACTTTCTTTTCCACCAGTGATCTCGAGTATGCCACACTGAACTCGCAATCTTTGAACGTCAGCTTAGACATGAACGGAGAGTCAGCCTTCGTGTATCAGCTCTGAACAACCGGATTTTCGCCTGTCGTTATCCCGAAAGTTAGTTGTATGTCCAGCAGGGTTATTCGGATGAGCTTCCACCAATCCTAAAAGCTCTCTGTGTAGGATTATAGCACAGGATAACCATCTTTACGAGATCATCGTGCTTGTGGATGTTCTCTAGAGTGACTCTTTGCGTGTACAGTGTCTCGAACAATTTTGCAAACGGGGTATTCGCCAACAGTTGTTTATGTTGAACGTTAAGTTTGCAATCTTTCAGCAGCTCATACGTCTGCTTCAGGTTGCAACAATACAAAAACAACCATTGCCTGGCACCTTCTTTCTTAGGTTTTTTCAGCAGTTTTACTATAAAAATTATGGCAAAAAAA
The DNA here is from genome assembly GCA_016647705.1 of Eucommia ulmoides. NCBI lineage: Eukaryota > Viridiplantae > Streptophyta > Magnoliopsida > Garryales > Eucommiaceae > Eucommia > Eucommia ulmoides. The sequence continues at coordinate 7,766,677 of CM028328.1, forward strand.
GTTGGTTTGATACACATTAAAAGACTATTTTTGTGTCAAAAGCACACATTAACGTTAACTCAGTCAGTCAAGCATTTTTTTAGACCAAACATGTACCTAATTTCAACATTCACGCACATTAACGTTGACTCCTTTTTTATCCAAAATTGTTGCATTTATTAATAGCAGTCACATTTTATTTTTGCATTAAAGTTAATGCACTTGGTGTGCATCACTGTCAACCACCAAACTGCATAAACGTTAACCCATTCATCAATAGCAGACACAATCTTATGCGTTAACGTTAACACAAAGGCTTGCATAAATGCCAACTACTAAACTACATAAATGTTAATGCAATTTTTTTTTAGGGGGGAGGGGGGGTCAAACAACATGTCACACCCCACCCCAGACACCCATCACCATGGGGCCGGCGTGACGTCGACATAACATCACCTGAACGTCAAACCAACTAGAAAACGACGAAGGGCACACATAAATATATAACCACAAAATCAGGTCATCTACATCCTCTCTAGTTAGGGACACACTCATCCCTGAATATAAGGACAACAAAATATAATATAATAACAAATAACCCCTCACGGGTTCATCTCAGACAACTCGTCCCAAAAATATCCACGTGACACCATCGCAGGACTCTACCTAGGGTCAATAGGGGACCGACTCCTAGCAGCTGCACCTGAAACCAAAATTTATTGATGTACTGTCTTTGTAATAAAAATATTTTTAGTATGCATCAAGTATAAAAACATATAAATACCACATATCAAACAATAAAATAAAATCACATACCAAAAGGAAAACTCCATTTTCTTGTCACCACAGAAACAAACTCATATATATATATATATATATATATATATATATATATATATACGGACACACCATTCACCATATACGATAAAACACCACACACCTTCCGACTAGCTATAGGATCGTTTTAACCTCACAATCGGGAGTTGCAACGGTACCATACCACTCGTAGGATTTACCTTCCTAGTAGGACATAACAACGCTCTGTAGGACTATGCCAAGCAGGTAAACAACGCTCTGCCGGACTATACCAAACAGGTGAAAAATGCTCTGCCGAACAATGCCAAACAGGTGAACAATACTCTGCCGGACTATGCCTAGCAGGTGAACAACGCTTTGTCGAACTATGCCTAGCAGGTTAACACTATGGCATAGTCAGACCAAACACCAGTTTCCAAAAAAAAAAAAAAATGACTTTTTCCACAATCAATTTCCACTCTTTTTGAAATCAACTAGATTCAACAATTCATTTTTAATTTCCACCAACACCCAAAACCGTTTGATCCATATAATTTGCAAATTCGTCCATTTTTAAACAAACACATTTTTCATAATTTATACGAAAATAGATTTTTGAAATTTACCAGAAGACAGTACACTCACCTAGTAATCCATTCCGAAAAGCTTTTAGCGACTATACTCTACCGTCACTCCGGTGCCTGCGAACCTATTAGGGACAGGGCCTAAATTAATATTTTAGGTAAAAATAACCTAATCATGCAATGCAAGCCCTATGTTTCGTAATTTTCCATTCCTCGCATTTTATTATGAAATAGTATTATTCGACTAGTATTGCCCCGTTAAAGTTTACTATATAACATTTATTAATGTAAACGATCTCAATAATTATTATTGCCATTTCAACATTTTAAGGTTAGTAATTTAATTTAACAAATCATAGAATTTAACGAGAAACGTTACCCATTCCGAAACAGTTATCGATTTCCTTTAAAATTTCTTAGTTTATGCTCCTGCTCCCACCGCCTCGGCAAAAGATTCACCGTCGCGGTGAACACACTTCTTCCCTTCTCTGGTTTACCTACTGACGCTCCTCCACCTAGGCGAACACACGCCTTTTTCTCTATTTTCTGATGCTCCACCGCCTAGGCGAAGCTTGTCACCGCCTAGGCGAACGGTCGTTTTCTTCGTTCAACTCCCCTTTGTGATCAGACCAACCGTTTCTCTTACTCTTTTTCTTCACTATCTCTGGCAGCTCTTTCACCACCCCACTTCAACGATCAACCTCACCCACACAGCAGCCCATTCTACCAACAACACCCCCCTTAAGCCTGATCAACACACCACAACACCTTTACGTGCACACACACACACATGACACACCTAGAACAAAAGAAAAACAAAGCACATACCTACCGTTTCATATACCCCTGCTGTCAGACGAGACAATTGGACGGCACACGCACATATTTTGCCAAACTAAACAACGATCAACACTGAAACACCTCCTCACGCTGAAGAACCCACCATTACCGGCGATCACGAACCTCTGAGATCTCCTTTCTCCGGTTTTTTCTCTTTCTCTCTCTAGGTTTTCTAGATATTTTCTTCTTAAAATTTGTGATCATATCATGCATGAACCAATATATATATATATATATACATAAACTTGTGGTGATCCCACTGCCACGTTGCCTGCTCCTCTCTCTCCCTCTAGCTGATCTTATGTTCACCCACACACATGCATAATTGCATATACACACACACACACACACATATGTATGTGTGTGTGTGTGTGTGTATAATGTATAAAAAAAATATCTTTGGTTAAATTGCTCTTTTCTCCCCCCAAATTGCTTACTATCTCTTCTTAGTCAACTTCCATCTTTAAAAGTTTCTAAACTTGTAATTTCACCCAAAAACTTGTTTATTTTCGAAAATAAAATGTAAAATTTTTGAATTGAATGTTTTCTAAATTTTCAATTTGAGTCCCAGACTTTTAATTTGAATTTTAATTGACCCAATTTCACCTCGAATTCCAAATTACTCTAAAATGCAACTAAAATGACGTACGTACTACAATTGGGGTCTTACACAACATGTGTTTTAAATCAAGAAAGCACGAGAAGGTTTTCAGATACAGCAAACCAAGAGAGAAAGGTACAAGATATGATACGAGAGTTGTAACGCATATTCCACCACATACAACAAACAAAAACCCAAAATCAAAAATAAAATCTCAAAGTCGGACAAAATAGACGAACATGCATGGTCTCGTTTATGATTTCGACTTCTAAACGGGATTCGCAGAAGAAAACTAACATCGATTTTAGGGTTTAACATACCGTTAGGATTGGAGCTTTCTCGTTTTTGGATAGCAGAAGACATCGCCGGTTCATTTTTTGCCATTTTGCAGTATGGTTGGGGAGTTTCACATTGATTTTTGCTTCTTTAGGTTAGGGTTTCGAGAGTTATGCAAGGAGTAGAGCTTGAGGGAATGGAGAGTTTTGTACTTATTCTCTTGAGTGGAGTAGGTAGTGGGAACACGTACCACGTCATATCGGAAGTAGAACGGACACGGTCATAACCGTTCCTCTTACCGTGTGTTAACGTAAACGTCAAACATTAAACAAAAAAAAAACATCATTGCAAAGAGCACGACGAGCTCTTTAATTTGATCACAAATTTTAATGATTTGGTTCAGAACTCAACCCTCCATAGGCAAATTATGTGTGGTGGTGGTTTTATTTGGGCAGTTGTTCACGTTCCATCAGGCAGAAAATAAAGGTTGTAGACTCAATGGAACGATCCGTAAATAAACGTTAACAGGGGGCCAAAATGTAGGAGCATTTTGCTAAAGATTTTTTGTGGACTGAAAACTTAATAGAGAGTAGTGGAGGTTTAAACACTACAAACACTATCTTTGGAGGACCAAAAAAAAATTACCCTTAAAAAAAAAAATTATTCTTTTATTTTTCAAAAAATCATTAGCACCTCTATTTTTAAAAAATTACTTTTCACTTCTAGTTTTTTAAAATTTACATTTACCCCAACCCACCCACGGCCACCGCCCCCCACCTCTATTGGTTCTTCTTACTTCTTCTTCCTCCTATTTTTTTATCTCTCTCTCTCTCCCCACATCCATTGAGTACAGATCTATCGATGGATCTATGCTCGAAGCACAAATCTAATGCCCCCCATATTTGTGCTTGGTGCCTGTGCTGGATCTCTGCTTTATCTGGAGAGAGAGAAGACAAAAAAAAATAGAAGTAGTAGAAGAAGAAAATCGTTGGCGGTGGTGCTGGAGGGTTAATTTTTTTTTTTTTTTTAAAAAAAAGGTGAAAATATATTTTTTTTAAATAGGAATATTACTGTAAATATATATATATATATATATATATATATATATATATATATATATATATATAATTAAGATACTTATGTATTTAAATTTTTAATTCTTTAATTATTTTAAAATTGTTAAGGATAAAATAACTATTATAATAAAAATTTTAATAATTTTTTACTCTAAAGAAACTATTAGTATTGCTTTGTCTTTTCAACATATGAACAGTGCTCGTACACATGAACAGTATTTTGCGCATGAACTGTACATGGCTCCACCGTCATTGAACAACGAAATAAAAGTGAATAGTGAATTTTGCGTGAACTAATAAACCGTGTATGCGTGAATAGTAAACCGCATATACACCTGAACAATAAAAGTGTTTTTAGATTTGTCATAATACCCATTTTGTCGTTCAGAGAGATTATAAATAGGGAGAGATTCAGCATAAGTTATCAACCCAAAACTCAAAGAGAAAAACAAAAGATTCTCCTGAAGAATCATCCCTTGTAATCATTTTTTATGTTCTCCTACTTTATATAGAGAGATTTGTATTCTCTTATTTCAAGAGAAAGCTATTTTTGTCATCTCTTTCTTTATAGAGAGAAATTGTAAAATCATTGTCAATAGTGAAATTTTTCTCATTTTGCCTATTGATATTTCCCTCAAATTAATTGAGCGTTTTACTATGTAAATATTTTGTGTCAATTCCTATTTTTTCTCAATTCTAATTCTTAGCTACGTGATATTGTTTCGACTCATTATTCCCTAACAATGGTATTAGAGTTATGGGTTGCGGGTTATTATTCACAGATACTATTCACATGTGTGTTGTATAATTCAAAGGTATTATTCACGTATACGTCACTATTTATGTATACGGTACAAGTGCATCACTATTCACGTACATAGTACTATTCATACAGAATTATTCACATATACTGTATTGTTCACGTTGAAAAAGTGAGAATAAGTTCAGTTGAGAAATAGATCGTTATCAACACCATAGCTGTGAAATTTGAGATAGAGAACTTCAACAGAAGTAATTTCTCCTTATGGAAATTGAAGACGAAGGCAATTTTGGGAAAGAATAATAACCTAGCGGCAATTAGAGAAAAACCAACAGAGATGACTGATGACTAGTAGAGAGAAATTAATGGCAGCGCTATCACCAAATTTCACCTAGTATTGGCAAATTTAGCGCTATCAAGTGTTGCAAAGAAAAAGTCAGCAAAGAAATTTGGGATGATTGTACTAGGTCAAGTTACTTAATGCACAATAAGATCTTCTTAAAGAGGAGACTCTACACTCTTCGAATGAGTGAATCCACTTCGGTGACATAACTGGAGGTTGGGACTTGGAAGTAAGGGTTAAGCGGGAACAGTATGCATTAACTGGAAAGAGAGAGAGACAGAAATATCGGGGAAGAGGGGAGAAAGGTTGAAAGGTTCACAGAAATAGAGACATGGAAAAGACAACGATAGGGTTAGTAGTACAATCAAGCAGACAAGCACCAAACCCGTGTGTCGGTAGGAATATTATTTTTAAAACAGTTTTTTATATTATATTATTTTATCATTTATATTTTACCACTTAACTTCTCTGTTTTTTCATCTAAAACCATAAACCGGTCAATCCATGTGCCCTATTGTTTTTATAAAAAGACATAAATACCTTTCTTTTATTAAAAAAAAAAAAAAAACTTTTATTTTTCAAAAATTCACTAAAACCTCTATTTTTTAAAAAATAATTTTTACTCCATTTTTTTAAATTATATTTACCCCCAACCCAACCCATCCACCTCCATTGCCCTCACCTTTTTTGGTTCTTCTATCTTCTTCTTTTTCTTCCTCTTTTTTTATTTCTCTCTCTGTCTCTTTGTCCACATCTATCGAGCACATATTTGTCAATGGATCTTTGCTCAGAGCTTAGATCTAGTGCCCCGAATATGTTCTCAAAGCATGTGCCGGATCTACGCATCGTCTGGAGAGAGAAAAAAAGAAGATAAAGAAGAACAAAATGGAAATAAAAGAAAGTCGGCCGGGGTGGAAGGGAGGTGGAGGTGGGGTTATGTTTTTTTTTTTAATTTGTTAAAAATGAAAGTGGTGAAAAAAGATTTTTTTAAAATATGGATATTAATGTAAAAAGATAAAGGAGAAAACTATACATAAATATATATATAGTTTGGCTAAGTAAATTCGATAAATTCTTACTAGGAAAGGTACAAGATCAAAAACTACAAGTCCTGATAAAGTCGGGTTTTTTTTATTATCTCTCTATCTCTCTCTCTCCCCCCCTTTTTGAGTCTGCATCTCTAATACAAGTTTATCTGATCAATTTTCATTCATGTGGGGGACTATTATATAAACATAATTTTTGGAGTATTTTATAACCCAATTATTTGTGGGACCCAATTTTAATTTGGGACATTTGAATATACCAATTCCTTGGGGAAAACATGAATGTATTATATTTATTGTGTAAAAGAAATTTAAGAGGTGAATTAAAATTGTTCATTAAAGTACCCTCTTGAAGATGTTGATTGATGTGCTATGTAGGTTATCCTACGTTGATAACGAAAGAAGATGAAAAGTCATTTACTAAAGACTCGGGTTACCTATTGAAGGTAAGCCCTCTAAGACATTGAAATGATATGGATAGAAAGTAACCTAAGGGTTATAAAATAAATAACGTTACACATATGCGCACTGCCGCCGCAGGGCTGCCTGTCCTGGCCAAGCCTAGGTCCTGGGTCCTTGGTCTTGGGGGGCTTGGGTTTGGGATTGTAGGCTTATGGATCTTGGGGATCTTGGGTCTTAGGGTTTAGGCCTTGGGCTTGGGCTTAGACAGACATTCTCAGAATAATATGCATCTCATAAGCTTGCATTACATTTTCATGAGAAAGGTTTCATACTTTTATTGTTCTGAAGATAGTTCAACATATTTCTAGTTCGTTGGGCTTATGATTTCTAGTGCTGGTACTAGTAGCAACTTGATCGTTCTATACTGGGAGGCAGACGCCATTCAAACCGTAAGCACCTAGCTGGGGGTGAAATATGTTTTAAGGACAAATCGTCAAATGATTGTCTCAATCCTTTTCTCTAATACTTTATTTATTTATATTCTATACTACAATAAGTATTTCTGTTTTTGTTTTTGTTAATCCTAAGATTTTAATGAACAATTAAATATTAATGTTTTTTGTGGAACTAACGATTTTATTGAGTGTTTCAGTTTATAATTTCCAATGAAGATATTATCATGAAGAAATTGAAATGGATGCTAAATACTAAAGAGACTGACAAAGATGACGGATACTAAGAGTTTGAAGAAATTGAAAAACCTAGGGAAAACAACTCAGGTTAAATTTTTACTCTTAATGATCCTTGATTAGGATCACACATGACACATTTTTTTTTTTACAAATATGTGTGTTTTTTATAGGATCCTAATTAGTTAAATTATTTGCTCTTATGTGAAATTGAAAAAAAAACATTCATAGTTAATTAAAATTGAATGTAAGAATTTAGTGGAGCTAATCGAGAAAAGAAATCGATTAAATGGGCAAAAACATCGAAGAAAATGAATTAAAATCGAATTGAGGAAAGGTGTTCCAGCAATGGTCGATCAACAAATAAGTCAACCTATGGAAATTAGCTGAACACTTTAAATCAGCCGGTCGACAGGTAGGTCGACCTATGGTTTTAAGGCGAAGTCTCTGGATCTTACGGTCGACAGGTAAGTCGACCTGTGAATGTTTCTGAATCGTCCGGTCGACAGATGGATAAGTAGCGGTCGACTTATGGACGAGGAAGTTGGCTTGGGCTACGTCCTGAATTGGGCGGTCGACCGATGGGTGTTGGTCAGTCAACCGATGGCTAGTTTCAGGTTTTGTGGAATTTTGAGAATTTATTCAAAAACTAGTCGTTATTTGTTTACTTGATTGAGATAACTTAGGGATATGGATATATTTAAGATATGATGTTCCTATTTGAATATTCCTATAGATATCTCTCAATTTGGAATATGTAATTCTTTCTATCTTATCTAATTGAGATTTAGTAAAAGTGTGAGGGACTAAATTGAATGTTTTAAAAGATATATTTAAGTGGATTATACCAGGATTGAGTCTTAATGATATAAGAGGGTTTATGGAGTAATTATTTGTCATAATATATAGTAACTAGCCGTTAGAGAGCTTGTTATAATCCCTTATAAATAAACCTGCGTTTTTTAGGTTTAAAATATATAATAATCCAAATCAATCAAAATTCAAGAACTATTCAGTTCCTAAGCTTTCTGAGAGTCATCATTCTAAAATCATACTGAGTGCATTGTAATATCTTTCTTGAGATTTATTCTTGAGAAACATTTGTTGTGGATTATTGCTACCACCGATCTGAAGTGTCATTGTTATTCTAATCATTATTCTTTTGGTGGATTCCTGGTGAAATTGTTCCAAGTTATTTGCTTATTTGCTATTATTATTATTTTCATGGAAGTTGATCTTTGAAATTGTTTTCTGAATTTTTATTGAACAATATTTTTTTGAAACAATTTCTTTATAAAATCTGATTACGTGCTAAATTGCTTGCTACCCGTTTTTTTGTTTAAAATCAAATTTTGAATTCTCTTACTTTATTTCTATTAGTAATTTCGGGATATTAATTGAGTATTAATTAATATGAGGTGATAGAAGCTCCGAGTGGGAAGAACTTATCAATTTTTGTAAATGGTGAGTTGTGTGCGGATTAGATACTATTGGGAGTGTTTAATAAGGGATAACTGGTTTCAATCTCTTCCAGTAAAAAGATTAAGGTTTTGATCTTTACTTAGAGTATAAAAAGATTAGGTTTTAATTCTTCCTTTATAGAATTGTGAGTGAATTGTAACGGTTCAATCATTACCGAGTAAAAAGATATTTGGAGCATGTTTGTAGGTTTAATTATTGATCTTAAGGTATAAAAAGAATTAAGTTGTGATTCTCCCTGTAATAGAATTAGGTTAATCTTCCGCCTGGTAAAAAGATAGAGGTTATTCCTTAACCTGTGAAAAAGAATTGTAAAGGTTGATTTTGAGCTTGCGAAAAGAATCATTATGAGAGTTTGGTTCCTACCTTTAAAGGAATCTTGAGTTTAGTGGGTAAGACTCTCCGTGCGGGCTCGGGGGACTGGATGAGCCAAGAGTAGCTTGGTGAACTAGTATAAATTTCTGTGTGCTGCATTATTTATATTATTTATATTTTGTTATTTGGGTGTGCACCTAATTGATAACACATAATCCGCTGTTATAAAAGATAATAATTAATTTTAGGATAATATTAACTGTTTGATTTTTTAAGTGTTATATTCTGATAATTTTTAATACTAATCAATTCACCCCTTCCTAGGTAGCTCACTGGGCCAACAATTTTGTTTTGTAACGTAATAACAATCTTGTTTTTGTTTTTTTATTCAGTATTGTAAGATCCTTCATTTTTATCGTTCTGTTTTATCATTTGTTATTTGGAATGTTTCTGTAACAAATAATTTAGATCTGTCACATCTTTATTTTTTATATTTTTCTTAATAACTAATTATTTAATTAATTTCTGGACCTCATTTTACCAACACGTACAGGCTTAAATTTGAACTTGAGAGCCATTAGAAAATACATCAAACGTGATCTTATTTTGGTAGTTAGTATAGAGACTAACATCATCAGGATGTTTTCATGCTGGCTTAGAAAAAGCCAACTGATCCCACACAACATTTATCTAAGCTAGAAAATTGTTAATGGATTGTCCAGGTTCTTAGCACATGTTATGGAGGGTGGAAATGAGTTAATACTGATGTGAAAGATCGGCCTTGGTGTAGCGGTGGGCGAGGAGATCCCAAACTTTTTTAGCCGTCTTGAATCTACCAAATTGAATTTTGATAGATGAGATTATAGTAGAACTGAACCATATGAGAATCTAATAATTGTTGATATCTCAGTCTTCGAGATGCTCAACAAAATTTTCAACATCTTCTTTGTTTTTGCAGTTGGGAAATATAATACCCCCAGCCACAATACGTCACCGTTTTCGACCACACAGGAAATTAGACATCTCTTGAGCTCACAAGATGTCGCTTGATTCATTGAGAACAGTGGTGATAGTATATAATTAGTCTAGTCTCTCCATAAGTGAAAAAGAAAAACAAAGCGTTTAAGAGTGAACAGAGGTAAAAACTACACGAATTAAGGGAAAGTATATTTTGTGAGTTTCAAATCGCAAAAGAGAGCCCAAAAACAAAATCAGGCGGTCCAAAAATCCTAGGAATTGGTCCAACCTAGTAAAAAAATAGTAAAAAACAGATTGAACTACTTAAAAGAAACAGAGCCTGGTGAACTGATGGCGTAACAAAGAGGAGCTAACATGGCCAATGAGATGGCAAAATGTGATGATGTGGCAACAGATTGGGCACAGTTACTACTGATGTGGTGATGATGTGGCGTTAACATGGGCTACGACGTTGTTCAAAAGCTAACATGGTAGCTAGTAGACACTGACGTGGCTGCTACGTAATGTTGACGTGGTTAGGCTGATTTGGTATAAGACAAACGCACGTTGGAAAGAGAGAAACTTCTGGTGGAGCGTGTGGACGCATGCGAGCTCTTTTGGTGGTAGGGTTGATGGTTTTGGCTTCGTCTGGGAGAGATGATGAATATGGTATGTGTTGTGTTGTTGTAGGAACAACGGCTATTGTAGAAAAGGTAAAAAAAAAAAAATGACAACAGTGCAGAGTACTCTAGAGACGCGTGGAAGTTTCGTTGGGCTGCTCTCCGGTAATGTTGGATTCGTTGTTTCAAAATGAGTTGGAGAGTGGTGGTGGATTCGGTATTGAGCTATTGGAACGGTGATAGAACATATCAGAGGCAGCGGGCGATGATTTGGGAAAAAAATTGTGAAATTTTAGTAAAAAAAAAAGGTCAAGAAAAATTGACTCTTGACACAATGTTAGAAAAATTGAGAGATAAAATATTGAAAGAGAATATGAGACGATTGAAATTATATGTGTGAAAAGGTACCTAACATTTTCTACCATCATATACACCCTATATAATAAAATAATGGTGATCGCACATTATTATTCTATGATAATGGAGATCGCACATTGTTATTCTATGTATTTTTCGTAGATGTGTGGAGATATTTTATAGATCTGATAAATAACAAATACTTGTTTGGTGTGATAAAATTGGAATTGAATTTATAATATCGTGAAACTACAATTTAAAATTGTAGTTTCATGATATTATAGTCTAATTTTATTATTTGAATTTTTTAATATTCATTTCTAATTCTAGTATAACAAATATTTTTCTTTACTACAAAATATAACCTATGACAATACTTTTTGGGTACAATTGCAGTCATTTGGACGAAAGTGTTCTAATGTGGGAAAGTTTGGGGATGAAAAAGACAATAGTTTAAACAATTGAGATTTGGAAAGGGGTTATTGGACTGGAGAACGTTGTCGTTTTGGTTTATGTTGATTCATGCACGTAGACATGCTGCATGTGATCCAAATCAAAGCCTTAATCATTTATTTTGTTTTATTTTATTAATACAAAAAGCCATAAGCTACGTTTCGTGTTTTAACTTCTAATGTATTTTTTTGGATTAATTACACTTTATCCCCTGTGAGTTAGTTAAATTGCATTTTATTTTCTTATAGTTTGAAAATCGCCACTTTTCCCCCCTGTGGTCAGATTTTCTAACCACTTACCCCCTGATGTAGGGGATAAGTGCACCAAATATTTGACCACGGGGGTAAGTGGCAATTTTTAAACTATAGGGGAGTAAGTGTAATTTAGCCAAACCACAGGGAATAAAGTATAATTAACCCTATTTTTTTCTCACATTAATGGAAATAAGAAGCTCATTCCAAAAGGGAATTTTACTATTTAGCCTCTGACCTCTAATAAAATTTAATCTTTGGAAAATAGTCCCTTACTTTTTGTAAATTACGTAAAATGTCATTTTATATTTATAAATATAGCAAGACATGAATATTCATTTTGTTTCAAATCTAATCTAATCCAGTTACATAAAATGCCATAGATGAGGGTGCATCCTTGTTTGAGCAGACAGTGATGGCTTAGGAGAGAGAGAGTAGAGAAAACCTTAAGTTTTAAAACGAAAAATGAAGTGGATATATTATTAGGTTTTTGAAGGGTAATTATGTGTACTTACGATACGAAAGATTAAATACTAATAATATTTTAAAAATAATTAGATAATAGTCTGTTAAAAAGTTTCAATCTTTTTTTTTTTTTTTAGCCACAAGTGTTTCCCTACTCATACAGAGTAAAAGACTATCTCGTTCCGGATGAGTGGTTGTCCCTCTCAACAAATATTTCTCTATAGCCTAAAATTTCTGATCTTATAGAGATCCCTCGATTGTCACTTGAGCTACACTTTGTTAGTGTTTAAAAAAATTCAATTGAATTATCATTTCTTAGAAGTTGACTTTTAGCTCAACAAGTGTTTTTTCATAGATTGAAACTCTTGATCTTGCAGAGATCCCACCTTATTAGTATTAAAAATTTCAATTTGGATTGTCGTTCCTTACAAGATCACTTTCAGCAATTTGCAACAACTTTAAATTTGTCAGAACTTTAACTAACTGTAGTTTGGTTGACAAGTTAACTATTTGGTCAATAGTCAAAACTGTTGTTTTTCAAAGGAATTACCGACCAATATTTTGAAATTATCGGTCAAAGTTTATACTTACACTCATTACTTAATATTTAATATTTCTAAAAATATAAAAATTCAAAATCGTTAAAATCAAAATAACTAATGTGTACACTTTTTTTTTCATAATCTAATTATATATTTTGATTGAATTATATATATATATTATTTTAGAATTAATGATATCACGTTCACAATTTTTTTATCAAATTTTTATACAACAGACTATTATCGAACTTTTGTAGTTCTTCACATTGAAAAGTGAAGTGTGCTATTGAATTCGATAAAAAATTCAGTATCGTGTTGAATTCAACAAATATTAAATTATACAGCAAAAAATATATATAAATGAATGTTGTTTTGAAGATAATGATCACTCAATCATAAATCTGTAATTAAATTAAGTAAACGATATATAAAAAAAAAAATTACCGTCAACTTAAGAATATGAAAGTGATTTAGTTTTAATTTGATAATCGTTTCTACTTTTACGGCATGACAAGATATGTGGTTAAATATATGATTCCAGATTTGTAAGTGTATTATCATCATTTTATTTGGTTCAAAAATAGAATTGAAAGTAAACCATAATGATTAACGCGAATTTGAGGATTAAATAGTTGAATTAAAAAATTATGAAATATTTTAATAAATTGATTCTTCTAATAGGACCATTCGGTAATTTTTGCTTTATATATATATAAAATAAAATAAATTCAACAATTTTTTGGAGAAGTCCAACATCTTCATAAAAGCCTGCCTTCACATGTTTAGTCATACATTACGGCTCCTTTAGTTACAAGGATTCTTCCACATCCACTTCCGTGAACGATTAAACAGGGTTTAAAGATATATTTTATTCTTCAAAAGAGAAATATATTTTACTGCTTTCTATTTGGTAAAAAAAAAACACACACAAAAACTATAGACTACGAAGGTGAGCCTCGTTTTTCATGTTGGACTAAGGAGATAAATTTATTTTTTAACAGTTTACAATTTTTTAATTTTTAGTTTTTGTGATTATTGGATTGGATTTGCCCCTTACTTGGTAATACCTAAAAATATAGGGATTGTTTTTAAAGTAAAACTAACTATTATTTTATATATATTTTTTTATGATTTAATTATATATTCAGATTCATCTTAATACGATCTTTAAAATGATATCACATTTACCATTTTCTTTCATCAGTTTTCACATTGAATTAATGTTAGTAACTTTAGGTCCCGTTTGCTACTGTTTTTGTTTTCTGATTTTTGTTCTCACTTCTAAATTTTTGAAATTAATGTACAGAAACGTATTTGATAATACATTTTTGTTCTCAAAATTTTAGGAGTGATTCTTCAATTTCATAAGAATTTAAGAAATAAAAAAAAAAAAATGTTAATTCCCATTCACTCTCAAACTATTCCCACTACCCCCCGCAACCACCACCCTGTCGGCCACTATCACCCCGACCACCACCACCACCACGACGTCAGTCATCATATATTTAAAGAAAAAAATAAGAAGAATTGTTGCAACTAAATAGATTTTTTGTTCTTTTTGCATGAACTGAAATAAACAATTTCAGAACAATGGTCGTTACCAAACATGTTTCTATTCCCAGATTACTCTAAAACAAAAACAGAATTTACATCCCAATTTATTCCAAGTAGAAACAGAAAAACAAAAACACTAACTAAATGTCACCTTAAATTTCAAGTAGATCCCTAAAGGCATATTTGATAACCACTTAATTTTTAAGTGCTAAAAATATCATAAGATTATTTGATTAAATTAAAATTTTAAGTGCTGAAAATTTCAGTGCTGAATTTTTTTGTTTGTTTGATAGGTACAAAATTTGAATGCAAATTGTTTAATTTATATAATTACCCTTATATCAAGATAATACAAAAAAATAGGGAATAAAATAATAAAATAAAAACACCAATAACATATTAACAAGTTCAAATATATGAATTATCACAACTCAATAATAACATAGAATTCAACAAAACGAAAAAAGAAACTCGTGAATCGGATTCATCAAAACCAATGTTGTAAAAGGTGGAGGCACTAGGCAGGGCGTTTTGGCCAATTCAGGACGGGACGTGGGGCGTAAGCTCCGCGATACATAAATTTTTAATATTTTAAAAATATTATATATAATTAATAAATACTCAAAAATAATTTAAAAAGATATCTGTGAATTATAAAAAACAGATATAAATTCATCAATAAATTATTATATATGGATATACTATATTAATATTATAGTTATTATTTATTAAGTTATAATTTATAATTAAAATAATGTTATAACTTATAATTTATAAATAAAATATAAAAAATAAATAAACAAAAAATTAAAACAAAAAAAAAAAACAAAAAGAAAAAAACAGAGAAATTCATATTAAAAAAAAATAACAAATAACATATTAAAACACACAAAAGAAAAAAATAAAATTAAATGGGGTATTATCTCTAATTATTTGTCTTCTATAGGTGCAAAATGAATTAAGTTAAGGGGTCGTTGCTGAATTTTTAACTTAAATTTAGACTTAATTTTTAAGTTAATTAATTAAGTAATTTTTAATTGTATTTATTACACAAACTTAATTAATTAATTAAGTGAAGTGTTGACTTTCATTATCAAACTAAGTCCTAAGTTTGAATGGTTGCACTTCATATTTTTTATTTTGTATAATAAATTTTCAATTGTAAAATATCAATACTTTGGATGTAAATGCAAGTTTAGTTTACTTCATGAGAGGGCAATGACAACTATATATATGGGAAAAATACATTTTAAACCTTTTAACTTGACGTATTTTTATATATATATTTTTTTTGTTTCAATTTAAACTTTTTAAATATGAACTCATTTTTAAATGGTTTTTCTGTTACATTTTTCATCCAATTTAAGATAAATGAGGGGTAAAATAATATTTTACTATTTTTTTTTTTCTTCTTTTCTTTGCTACTTCATTGAATGAAATAAAACTGAAGCTCTGCCGAACCATCGCCTAAGCTTACATGCTGATAACAGGAAGACAGAATGAACAAGAAAGCCCCAACCCCAATTTTTCAAACATATAGCAACGCTACATTGAATTGATTTCCCGAAAAACAAGAACAGAAAAAAAAAAAAGAGAATGAATGCATTTAGAAATTGAAGATCGTAAAACAAATTATAGGTGGCATCTAATATTTACAAGAAATAAACCCAACCAAAATCATACGTAAATCACGCGCACAAATAAAAATGAATATCATGATTCAAATGAAAAACAAGGAGAATAACCTGAAAACACGAAATCGCGGAAATGTCGTAATGAACATACAAATTAGGGAGAGAGAGAGGAAGAGAGAGAGTTAAGTGGGAAAGAGAGAGAGGTAAAAGAAGAAAAAAGAAAAATAGTAAAATACCATTTTATCCTTTATTTTGTTAGATTAAATAGAAAATGTAACAGAAGGATCATTTAAAACTGAATGCATACTTAAAGAATTTAAGATAAAATAAAAAATTTATTGAACTATATAAAAACGTATGAATAGTTAAAGGATATAAAATATATTTTCTTCCTCCATATACCAACTGGGTATTTTTTAGGGGTATTTAGTTTTAGTTTTGGAGGGGAGAGAGATCTTTAATTATATCAAGTGGATATGAAATTTATTTCACTTGGAAAGTCCAAGGGAACAATTAGAGTAGACCTTGATAATAACACCAATTCCAAAGTCTTTGTGGAGAGACGTGTGAAGACTAAACGTCTTTTGTGAGATACGTGTGAACACATTTTTCATCGCTCTATTACTTCTCAATTTTATATTCTCTATCAAAATTTAACTCAGAATCTATAATTTTGTTAGTAATTTTATTATTTTTAATTAATAATAACAATTTATCGTTTTTACATATATAAACTCAAGAATAAATAAATATAAAAAAAATAGCAAAAACACAAAAAACTAGTGAAAAATCACGACCCAACGTAAAACTGAATCGCGGGCGTTACTCTCAAGTCGCACCTATGACTCAAACCAATCTAGTTCGGGTTGCAGGCGCAATCCAAACGAGAGGCGGTGATAGCACCTTTGGCGAGGTCATGGGCGCCACCCATTGGGTCGCGCCCACAACCTATTATGGGGGGTCGCGCCTGTGACCTTTGCCAGCTCAAGCCCAATAACGGTTCCCCAATTTGGGGAACGGTTACAAAAACTTAATGGGAATTCTTTTTTCTGTGTATTAAGGATTTTGCAACCATTTTCGGGGATTTCTTCAACCGTTCTTCATTATTTATTTTATTTTTCATTTTCTTCTTCATCTTTTTGACCAATTTCTATACACAAAAACTTCATGGAAGTTTGGGAAAACTTGGGAAACATGAAGAACACTCCCATGGAAGGCTAAGACATTAAATCGAGTTAGCAATGTATTCGTTTGAGATTTTTCATTGTAATTATATTTCTAGTTTTATTTTTTTGTTCTATTTTATCTGTGTATAAGGTTCTATAATAAAGAGATTCATATTTTTATATTGTTTGTTCAATCAATTCATGTTTTTATTATTTTTATAAATGTTATAAATAAATTATTGACATTTGTGGTTTAGATATATATAATACATGAGGTTTAGATCTAACCATTGTACAACCTGTTTAATTTTCTTGTAAATTGATACAATTTAATATGATGAATTATATTTAGTGATTGATTCACTGTATATTAGTGGGAACCGAATCTCTAAGATAATCAATATTGATTAAATGGTCGATTAATTGATAAATTTGATAGGATGGGCTATTGGTAGCGAATTATTTCGTCGCTACGATACCGCAAGTGTACGAGTCAAGTTTTAATAGTATAGGAAGAGTAGGATTGTCGTATCCATAGAAATTGATTTAAATTGTCGTTAAGTACCATAATTATCGTAACTTAACTTTAATTAGGCGATCGAATTGTTGGTTTTTAAAACTAAAATAACTAAAATAAATACAAATACAAAAGTAAAATAAAATATAATATGGATTTTCTATGCACTAATGTTCTAGGGGCTTGATTTCATCTCGTTATTCCCATACTATCCTATTAAGTAATTATTAGTTAATTCTGTTCATTCAACAATTAAGATCTCTAAAACTCACTCACTACCTCTCCCGAGTGTAAAGTGAGTGAACATGTAATCATGTCAAAACCGATATCCCTATCAAGAGTGTAGATAATTACATGCATCTTGCCCCAACGTTATGGATTACACAAGTTCTAATAAAATCCCAAAATATTAGAACTTGTGTTGTGTTTAATTCTAATCTGAATTCGGGGTTACCTCTCCCAAGCGTCAAACCCCGTATTCTCAAATCAACCACAATATCATATACAAGCATAGAATAGAAGTAATAAAATGATAAACACAATTGAATGACGATTCTAATTGATCAATTTAGAATTCGATTACCTCACGGTCTCACGAGATCTTAAATTCCCAACTCGAATACTTAAGTGTTGATTTCCTCCCAGATTCACAACAACCTATGTTATGCGCTCCCAAATTCGGTTATGAATTCAACCTCTCCTAAGTATAAAATTCACAACTTAACATTGTCTAAATCATTGGCCACATGAATCAAACACATTAGGCCTAGGGAGTGTAGAAAATGGAATTAAATCTAACAATAGACAAAATATTCACAACATGATTCAAACGAGATTAAGTCAAGCCCTAGATCTAAATTATGAATACAACATAGACAAATTCATAGCTAATCTTCTCAATAAGTTAATATATGTAAGAATGTTCAACACAAAATTATAAATACAAACTTAAAATACAAGATTAGGGAGAGAGAGAGAAAGAGAAAAACTTATTGTGGGTTTTGATCTCCGAATCTTCAAATACAAGCCACCAATGATGTTTTCCTTGGTCGATCTCGCATCAAAACGCCATCAATCAGTGTTTTCTAGCCCAAAATCGCCTCTTGTCGCTCCAAAAATCGTTTCCCCTCTTTTTCCCTTCATTCCTTTTTCTCCTCTCTTCAAAATGAACCCTAAAATATCTATTTAATGTATCAGATCCGACCGTCGGTGCTGCAAAAGCTAAGGGTAGAAACACTGCCATTTCCTCGCTACAGTGAGCAAAAACTCGTTGCAGTGCGCTCAAGGCAGCACTGACACCTGGTTCATATGTTTGCTATAACTTTTTTGTCCAAACTTCAATTAAGGTGATTCAAAAGCCTATAGAAATCTAAGACGTAGATCTACAACTTATATGTTTTGAGATTTTCCAAAATGGTATTGCATCATTATCAAAAAGGGCCTTACAGTTACTACACCTGAACCGATTTTACATATTTTTTTCCATTTATTTATAAACCTACAAAACAATACAAAAACACATTAAACTAGCAAAACCACTTGAAAACATATAAATATTTAAATTTAAAAGTACTTGATTTATTGGTAAATAAACCACTCATCAAATACCCCCAAACTCAAATGTTTGCTTGTCTTCAAATAAAAGAAAATAAAATAAAGAAAAACACAAATCAAGTACTAAAACACTACAGATAAAATGTGAGTTTTATATCGAATCGATGACCGTGCAAGAATCTCTGACGGCACTAAATGCTCCAAGCTCAAAAGAAATGCACACCTTGTGATTATCTAGATTTTCAACTGTGACATCAATTTCAATCCACTCAAGAGTCTAGATGTGTCCGTGCGTGCACAATCACTCTCACCCAATCAATCGAGCCCCGAATAAATTTATGTACTAAGAAGACATTGAATGATCTCAAAGCAGTGCATAAAAGAACAACCTTAAACCCATTTTTCGTGTCACACTCCACTAATTATGTAGGTACATATGTCATTGGAGATCAAAAGGATTTCGAGGGTTGTAATGTATGGTTAGGGTAAAAGGTAGATGAAAATTTCATTTTTAGGCTCAAATCACCCTAGGCATGTATCACAACTCATGGATCTCGCACGATTTCCAAGAAACATTTCAACGCCTCTACTTTTCGTCACTTGTATTCTTTCCATCTATCCCGCAAGATATTATTCACAATACAAACAAAAATATATCTTATATATATATATATATAGGTGAGAACCACACCCTCAAACTCAACATTGTCCCCAATGTTGCAAGAAAAAACCAAGAGGATAGACAAGATACTCACCACAATACTACAATGTCTTTTTTTTTTTTTTTTTTACAAAAATAACTCATATACAAAATGAAACATACAACCCAATCCACTAACGACTTTCTAAACACAACCCAAACTCACCCTAACACTCAATGATCTATGCAACAATGCTAATTAGTGACGGGTTCAGGAAGTGGAAAAACATGTAGCAGGTCGGATGCACATAAGTAGGTAATGAAAGAAGTAGGCAATGAGGCTCAACAGGGGTAACGAGAGGTAAACAATTTTCTCAGGGTTAGTTTCAAAGGCCCAAACGATCCAAAACGACTACCTAAATCTTCTCTTCAATAATACATAACCTAGTATTTCGCCTCGAGTTTCACTCAAATGGGTTCTAGCGTTTATGAGATGTCAAAGGTTACCTATAACACAAAAATATTTTTTGAGTACCCAAAAGTCCAAGTGATCGTGATTCATAGTTCTCGAGTGTAACGAGTCGAGAATGAATTTCAATTAACACAAGTCAAGCACACAGATATCTCAATGCAATACGTTTCAAAAGACCTAAGAGAACATCACATGTCTAAACTCATCACCAATTTCAAGTCATATTATCTCAACAAAACTTACAATTTATTTAAACAAACCTAAAAAGAAAAACAATTAAAAACATGGCCAAAAGAACACAATATATAGGACAAAAATCACATACACAATCATTTCCTAATCCGACACACAAACGCCAACATGTGTCTCATCCCCAAACTCAAAGTCAAACATATATTCAAATTAAACACAAGGGAATAAGAAATGTACCTGGGAGGCGAGACAATCTTGTCTCTGAGTGAGGTCGACGGTGATGCTCCAAACAAGGTGACCGGTGTGGGGATGTCTCCCATAGCGTGCATCCTTAGGATTCATTATTTGAAAACTTGGGTTACCTCCTAAGAAATGCTTGGTTTAACGTCCTAGGCTTGACACTAGAGAAGAGCTCGTCAAAGAGCGGTTTCCACCCATAATATGTGACATACAACACAACAAATTGGTCTTTGTTCAGAACACCCTCAAGCTTGGTGAGATATGGAAATAATTGGCATCTGAGCTCAACGTGATTCGGCTCCAGCATTTGTGCTTGGTAGGTGTGAATGAACGTTGCTAAGGGTGGTGGAGGACAAGTGAGCCACATTAGATCTTCGTAGATATGATCGTCTTTGATAGGTGGTGGCATCATAATTTGGATCTCAAACAGTGAAGACTCACAATTGTCATCTTGTGATTCTTCATCGTTAATCCATGCTTGGGTTTCCTTCTC
Organism: Eucommia ulmoides; assembly: GCA_016647705.1. Lineage (NCBI taxonomy): Eukaryota > Viridiplantae > Streptophyta > Magnoliopsida > Garryales > Eucommiaceae > Eucommia > Eucommia ulmoides. The sequence continues at coordinate 7,787,969 of CM028328.1, forward strand.
ATTCGAATCATCGTCATTGAACGCACCCAAGTTCCTCCCGCTTGCATTCGGTTTCTCATGGCGGCTTTCAATGAATGTGGAGTATGTATCTCTCAATGATACCATTCCCGACTCGGTCTCCATATAGCTAACTAGTTGATCGATTTGCGTTTCAAGAGACTTTACGGTCATGTCGATTTCAGCGCAGGCTGTCTCAATATTGTCAAGACGGTCCTCATGCTCATTGAGACGGTCATGAGCTCCCCTAAAAAAAAACCTGAGTTTCCCCTATGACTGTAGTGAACATTTCTTCTAGGGTGAATGAAGACTCCACGGGTTGGTCCGGGGTATCAATCCATGGCGCCGAAATATTGGAATTGTCCCCCTAGTTTTTGAGATTTGTTGAAAAATTCCAAGTCTAATAGTCCAACTCGGCCATGTCTTCCAATGACAAATAGGCTTCGTCCGCAGGTAGGTCGTAGAAAGAGGTGGTACCATTTTCTCCTTTCACCCACATTCTTATTGCGACTTGTACCCCGTCGAGAAAGTTCAGTTGTTGACACTCATTCGGGAAATCATGACTGGGGAACCAAACGAGCAACTCCTTGTATCTATCCCAAGCACAATAAAATGACTCGAAATCTTGTTGAGAAAATTGCAATAGCACTTGTTGATGAGACATTTTCAAGTACCTCGCAAAACAAACCAAACTCAAAAACCAAAAATTAGAAATAAAAAAAATGTCTAAATTAAAATCAAATTACTTATTCATATTATTAACAACAATCCAAAAAGCCAATCTCTGGCAACGACGCCAAAAACTTGATAGTGAGTTATTTAGTCGCTACGATACCGCAAGTGTACGGGTTAAGTTTTAATAGCATAAGAAGAGTAGGATTATCGTATCCACATGAATTGGTTTAAATTGTCGTTAAGTACCGTAATTATCGTAACTTAACTTTATTTAGGCGATCTAATTTTGGGTTTTTAAAACAAAAATAACTAAAATAAATATAAATACAAAAGTAAAATAAAATATAATATGGATTTTTTATGCACTAATCTTCCAGGGGCTTGATTTCATCTCGTTATTCCCGTGTTATTCTATTAAGCAATTATTAGTTACTTCCGTTCATTCAACAATTAAGATATCTAAAACTCACTCACTACCTCTCCCAAGTCTAAAGTGAGTGAATATGTAACCACGTCAAAATCGATATCCCTATCAAGAGTTTAGATGATTACATGCGTCTTACCTAAACCTTATGGATTTCACAAGTTCTAATAATCTCCCGAAACATTAGAACTTGTGTTGTGTTTAATCCTAGTCCGAATCCGGGGTTACCTCTCTCGAGCGTCAAACCCCGTATTCTCAAATCAACCACAATATCATATACAAGTATACAATGGAAGTAATAAAATAATAAACATAATTGAATGGCAATTCTAATTGATCAATTTAGAACTCGATTACCTCCCAGTCTTATGAGATCCTAAATTCCCAACCCGAATGCTTAGGTGTTGATTTCCTCCTAGATTCACAACAACCTACGTTATGTACTCCCAGATTCGGTTAGGAATTCAACCTCTCCCGAGTATAAAATTCTCAACCTAATATTGTCTAAATCATTGACCACATGAATCAAACACATTAGGCATAGGGAGTGCATAAAATGAAATTAAATCTAACAATGGACAAAATATTCACAACACAGTTCAAACGAGACTACGCTAAGCGCTAGATCTAAATTACGAACACAACATAGACAAATCCATAGCTAATATTTTCAATAAATTCATATATGTAAGAGTGTTCAACACAAAATTACAAATACAAACTCAAAACACAAGATTAGGGAGAGATAAAGGAAAAGAAAAGCTTATTGTGGGTTTTGAGCTCCGAATCTTCAAATCCAAGCCACCAAAGATGTTTTCCTTGGTCGATCTCGCATCAAAATGCCATCAATCGGTGTTTTCTAGCCAAAAATCGCCTCTTGTCACTCCAAAAATCGTTTTTTTTTTTTACTTCATTTCTCTTTCTCCTCTCTTCAAAATGAACCCTAAAATATCTATTTAATGTGTCAGATCTAACCGTCGGTGCTACAGTGAGTAGAAGCTCGCAGCAGCGAGCAAAATCTCGTTGCAATGCGCTCAAGGCAACACTGACACCTGGTTCGTATTTTTACCATAACTGTCTCGTCTAAACTTTTATTGAGGTGATTCAAAAAGTTATGAAAAGCTAAGACGTAGATATATAACTTTCATGTTTTGAGATTTTCCTAAATCGGATTGCATCATTGTCAAAAAAGACCTTGAAGTTACTGCACCTGAACCCATTTTGCATATTTTTTTTTTCATTTATTTATAAACCTACAAAACAACACAAAAACACATTAAACTAATAAAAATACTTGAAAACACATAAATATTTGAATTTAAAAGTACTTGATTTGTTGGTAAATAAACCACTTATCAACCATGCTTAGAGATTGACTTACAGTAAAATAAAAACTGTCCCGAAGATAGTCCATATCGATTAAATTGTCAAACTTTTGTTGTTACCTAACTTTTAATTAGAATGCTTCACTATACACATAATCAAAATAGAAAAAAAAAATAAAAAAAAAAATAGAACTTATTAGGATAATAATAATTAAAAAAAAAAATGCCCCTAACCCAATCATTTATAATATCGTATTTCAATTCAAATATTTTTATGCATTTTATAATTTAAAAATCCAAAAATCAATTTTGTTAAATTCAATTGAAAAATAAGATAAAATTAATAATTACAATTCAAACCTTGTGGTTCGACACCTTTACTCAAGTGCACTGTAGTACGATATCTTGTGTTTAAACTGGGTTTAAATTTGAGTGATCAAATTTTGGTGTCGTTACTGGGAATTGACAATGTTAGTTATTAATTTTTTTTTTAGTTATTTTTCATCCAACTGTGCATATATTTATTTTAATTTTTGTATCTTTGCAGATTGGAATTTATCAACTCGGGTGCTAGCTTGTTCATTCTACAAATAAACAAGCTTTCTAGGTCACACATTCTAATTTGTAGGGTTTTTTTTTTTTCTTTTAATTTTGTTATGCGTTTTAATCCCGAATCTAAGTATTTAACTGTGGTAGGAGGAATTGTGTATGCACTATAGGCGATCTCTTAAAAATAGGAATACATTTTTAGATTTCATCTTCAATAACGTTCCTAGAAAAATTGAACCAAATGTAGGATCCAATGTTTAAGTAAGGGCAATTCGGCCAAGTTGAAAGGAAAATGACACATCAGGTACCAAATGTGTCTATTTCCAAACACAAGACGCCAATTGAGCACCGATTAAATTTGTGAAAGGCCAAAGGTCAGTATCACTTAACATTAAAATCAAGAAATTAAAAGAGAACTCGAAATATTAGAACTGATATATTATTTGAACATAGTTAAAGTAACCTTACACTACATAATGTTAAAATAACATAGTTATATAATTAAATCGAGATAAATATGCCTAGTCTTTACCTCCAAATAGAGTAAAATAAAAGTCAAAATATCGCCATGGAAATTTTACACACACGTGTATATATATATATATATGTGTGTGTATGTATGTATATACTCTTTATCACTTCTTTTTTTTTGAAAATAAAGTCTAGGACCTTTGTTCTTTTAAATAGCAAAGAAAATAATTTAATTTCGTACATTAAATATAAGTTAATGCATCTTAAAATATATCATGTTTAAATTGCTTGTATTACGCGCTCCAAACAAACCTATTTTACAAATCCGTTGTAGCATGTTTATATTTGTTTTAGTTTAATTTATTGTTATCGTTTGAAATAGTTTGATAAAAAATATATTAATTAATTAAATGATTCTAAAAAATAAAATATTATTGCAAATTGAAGAAGAAATATTTATGGTTGCAGCAAATATTGCGGATAACATATTGTAATAAAATTGTAAAATGAAAATTGAAGTTACAATAACAAATTCAGAATGTGAAAATTTGAGTAAAAGAGAAATAAAATAAAAAAAACATAAACAACTTGTTGTGTTTACAAATTAACAAAATACAATACCATAATTGATTGATCGAGTCTATTATCTTACAATATCTCCTTCAAATAGATTTGGCCCCGCTACGGTGTTGACAATTTGAATGAACTTCTACTTCCATGAATACAACGATCACAACTGCAGGTATCAGTACTGGAATAAAAAATTCATGAACATGACTTGTGCGTAAACTATCTCTTGCAAGAACACTGGCTTCATATAGAATTTATGGGTGCAAATGACCTATGCTGGTATGCCTGTACGCGAAAGAATCTTTGTTCTTATATAGGAAACATAAAAAGAAACGAAAGACAATAAAGAGACCTCAAATGTAACCCCCGAATGAATTGTCATAAGTTAATTATGAAACTTCTATCAATTATACATCTGAACAGGTCTCAAATTTTGTAACTTTTTACATTACAAATTTGGACAATCATAAAGAGTAGGTTCTGTTTAGATCTTATAATTGAATTTTGGATTCATTATTCTTCAAAAAGATAACAAGGCCAAGGCAAACATTCCTGAAGATCCAAAACAACAAACCCAAGCCTGAGCTTGGCAGTTGGACGAGCGGACGACGGCATCGCGTACACATGGGGTTTTATTTATTTTATAATCATTAAGGTGGCGTTTGTTTAGTGTTTCTATTATTATGTTTCTACTTCCAATTAACGAGGATGTGATAAGATAAGAATTTTGCTTCCGTTTTGAAGTATTCCAAAAATAGAAACATTTTGATAGCGATCATTGTTCTGAAATTATTTCTTTTAATTTAGGGACAGTTACTAAGGAATCCTCATAAGAGGAAAAAACTATCAAATACACATTTTTAAGACACATGTTACAAAATAGTCCTTTTATTTTTGTGACAATTTTACCCCTCTACACATTGGAATATAATACGGTCTCGTGTTATATTCCACTTTCACTGCCGTTCAAATTCTACCAAGTCACCGCCGACTGCACCGCCACCCATTCTACCTCACCAAAACAACTATACAATATATCCCACTGAAAGCTTTACTCCCACTAGTTGAGGCCATCCAGCTCCTTAATATTGGACCTATCCAGAAGGGTCTTCTCTTCCACAAGCCCACCCTCAACAACAAGGTAAATTTCTCCATGGAAACACTCTAATCGAACACCTCAAGAATTTCGTCTAGGCCTCTGCACGTGTGAATAATAAATGAGCAGCGACAACAAGTCAGCAGCGCCAAAAACACAACACTAATTGCAAGATCATCAAAACAGAAACCCGAATCTCAAAATAGCAAAAGCTTTAACTCAAACAGAGATATCGATGCGACTTCGACCGAATCGAAGAATTCCAGGAAATGTGCAAAATCACCGAGAAAGAAGCTCGACAGGCCACCGAAGTTAGAGTTTTTGTCGTTGCTGTCACCGAATACACCTGGAAACACAACGAAGGTTACAAAATCGAAATCAGAGGGAGTTCAGACTGTAAGACAAAATTTTCGGTTATGCATATTTTTAATTACATTTTATAACATTCGAAAAATATTTGGGTTTAGTGTGTGATTTTAAATTTTACTTTAAAAATTTAGAGGTCAAAATTGGTATTTTAAAATATTAATTTTTATATTTTAGATTCAAATAGTAATTTTTGAATTCTTGGTCGGAGTGTTGATATAACTTGTAAAATAAAAAAAATGAAATAGAAATCTTAGATTAGATAAGACTCCAAATAAGATTAAAACAACAAAAAAAAAATAGGAAAAGTTAGGTGGCGTTTGGTAATCGTTTCTGTTTCTATTTCAGCAGTGGGATGAGAATGGGATGGGATGAGATGAGAATTTTGTTTTCTTCTTGGGAATAAAATCGCGTTTGGTAACGATAATTTTTTTTTTTTTTTTTTTTTGAGAAGGGAATTGTGTTTGGTAACGATTTTATCCTAATTTTTTTTTTTTTCTGTTTTGGCCTGACGGCGGTGGCGCCGTCGCCGGCCAGAAAGCAATGGCGCCGTTGCCGGCGACGGCCGGACAGCAGTAGCGGGTGGGTGACAGTGGCCGGTGGCCGGAAGTGGCCAAAAAATTTTCAGCCGAACGGTGACCAGCGACGGTCGTCGGAGATGGCCGGGCGGCGGCAGATAATGACGGACGGTGGTCGGCCGACGGGTGAACAGTGACTATGTGTTTTGGGAATGGAATGAAAATTATGAGAAACAACTTTTTTTTGTTTCTCATTTCTAAAGAAAAAAGTGGGCACAATTCTCAAATGGGAATGAAATAGAAACGAAAACAAAAATTATCAAACGCTATTCCCAAACAGAATTCCCAAAAATCTGGGAATGGAATGAGAATTTCTGGAATAGAAACGGTTACCAAACGGGGCGCTAGTGGCGCGTCCTTGCAAAACTAAGCCACTAAAAGTATGATTAAATAATAAATAAAAAAATAAATAAAAAATAATAGAAGTGACTAAGGCCGTGGAAAAAAAAAACTGTATATAAATATTTCAGTTTTTTTTTTTTTTTTTTGTCATCCATCTCTTTTGCCCTCTTTTTTCTCCTGGTTTTTGTCTTATGTTCATTCTTACGCATAGGGGTGTGCACGGGTCGAAACCCGCCAGAACGACCCTAACCCGCCATCCTACCCGAACAAGTTCGGGTGAAGAATCGCAGGCCCCGATTTCGACCGAAGGACTGTTGAAAACCGACGTTCGGCGGGTTCATCGGATTACGGGCGAGTTCAGTCGGGTCCGATTGGTCCGAATGTTGAGATGATAGAGTAAAGCAAAAATCAAAACCCTAATCTAAAATGAAATCAAAAATCCTAATCCAAACAGAGATCAAAACCGTAATCGAAATACAAATCAAAACCCTAATCCATAGAAGATCAAAATACAAAACATCAAATTCAAAGAACAAAATCACAAATAGAATCATAGGAGTATAGAACTGACCGTCGGAGTCACAAATAGAATCACATGTTATCAGCACTTTGACCATCGAAGAATCGAAGACGACGTCGCGACGAAGAGCTTGGCTGACAACGAACGAAACCATTGAATGGAACTGAAGAATTGAAGGCTGCGATGCCATGTCTCACGAAGAGCAGAAGAGGCGAAATGAACGTCGGGGAGCTGTGCGGTGAGAAAATGAACGGACGAACCCTAAAACATCATTTAGAACGCATTTATCCGGTCGGGTCGAGCTAATCTCGGGTCACGTGTTTCAGACCCGGTATCCGATCCGAATAGATTCCCTTTTTCGGGTTTCACCCGACCCGACTGCTGTGAAACAGCTTAGGCCCGAATTGTATGGGCCGGGCCGATTGGATTTTTCGGGCGGGCCGGGCCTGTCGGTTATTTTGCACACCCCTACTTACGCACGAGTAACAATCTCTCTCTCTTCCATCTATATATATATATATATATGCTAAAGAGTTTTTTATTATATAGTCCCCGTAGAGAGATCATTAATAAAAAAAATTCTTTTCATAAGTTTAGTTAAAATTCAGACCAAACAGTACAACTAATTAAACTTTTAGCCCTTAAATAGGACAAAATAAGATATAAAAAGACTTATGTATCCATCTCTCATCTACTCTAAAAGAAATCTCTCTCACTCTAAACCTAACATCATATTTACATTTACGTTCTTATGTCTGATCCAAACTCTCAACCTCTCTCTAAATTTTACCCACATTCACTATCTAAATTATCTCTTTCTCTCTAAAAAACAAGAACATCAAACAACAAACGCCAGCCCCCAAATCAGAGTGAAATCGATTTACCCTTAAATCGCGAATCGGAGCTATATCGCGAAACGATTTGGCAGTGAAATCATGATTGACTTGCTGCTGTCACTGAAGAACAGGGAAGCCGAAGATTTGAGTGGCCGAAGAATAGGAAGTCGCCTGCGGAACGAACGAAAAGACGAATCACCGCAAATCAGAACCGCAAACTTATAAATCCCCGCAACTCACTGAACACAGGAGTAGACACCTCAAATCACACCGCAAAACAGGAAGATTGCGAGTGAAAAATAGACCACAACTGAGAGAAACAGATCACTGCCGCTATACATCGCCGGTGAAATCGCGAACAAAGTCGCCGGAGAAGACGTCGAGCGTAGGGACCGCAATGAATACGTCGCCGACGGACGGCGAGAGTGAGGCTGGCCAGACGAACGGCGGCGGCTAAATCGGACCTAGGGTTTCCTCCCCTTTCTCTCTCTTACAGGACAATCCTCAAATGAATAATAAGCGCCGATTTCATGTTGAAGTCAGTGGTCAGTAAACCCTGGCGATGGCTTGGCCCGTGAGGTCGACGGAGACGGAGACGGAGGTCGGCGAACCGCTGGTGATGTGATTTGTTTTGCTTTGTTTTTGTGGATCTGAGTTTTGGTTTTTCTTATGTTCAAAATTTCTGTTCGTTCCCCTTTATTTTCTCCCAATTGACGTTAATGGGGGTTTGAATGCTTGCTAAGTTTTTGAATCCTTGGTTTTTGATTTGTCAGGTCAGGTTGTTTTTCTTTGATTGTGTTGTGTAACTAAGATATGGCGGTTGATGGTCGTGGCGTTGTTGGCAGAGGTTTGCGAGGTTGTTGCTTAGTTAGCATCCGCAAATTCTTGTGGGTTTGCATTCTTGTTTAGTGTTTCTGAAAAATAAGTTGTTTGATCTCTGTTTTTGTGAGATTTGTGGTTTTTTTTTTATAATTTTTTAAGTGGTGGTGGTCGCAGGTATTTTTTTGTATATATATATATATATATATATTTCTCTCCATATACATATGTTCTTTTTGATTCTTGGTAGTGATGATGTTGTTCGTTTTGGTGGTGTTCTTCGACGGTGTTGATGTATGATTTGGCGGATGTTAATGGCGGTGTTGATGTTCGTTTCGGACAACCATCAACCACCACTAGCCAGATCTGGCAACCACCACCGGCCACCAGTCAGATCCAGACCTCCTCCCCACTCTTTCTCTCTAGTTCATGGAATTCTTATTGTTTTTTTTTTTTTTTTGGGTTTAATGTTCAATTTGGCGGTTTTGTTCATGTTGGTGGTGTCTTCCGGTGGTGTTTGATGTTCGATTTAGTGGTATTGTTCGGCGGTGGTGATGTTCATTTTTTATTCGGACAACCGTCGCCCACCATTAACCAGATTCGACAACCACTACCGACCACCAGCTAGATTTAAAGTTAACGTCTGGTGGTGAAATGAGTTAACATTAACGTAACGCACAAAAATAGACAGATTGTGAGATGATGGTGTTAACGTTAATGCAATCCCAACCCGGCACATGTAACTTAATTGCATTACGTTAACGCAATTACACCCCCAACCCAATAACTAATTGTGTTAACGTTAACACAATTACAACCCACACATGTAACTTAATTGCATTAACGTTAACGCAATTAAAATCTCAACCCCAATAATTAATTGTATTAACGTTAACGCAATTACAACCAGTACATGTAATTTACTTATCTTAACGTTAACACAATTACAACCAGTACATGTAATTTACTTATATTAACGTTAACACAATTACACCCCAGCCAAATAATTAATTGCGTTAACGTTAACGTATTTATAATCCAAACAATTTAACTTACTTGCATTAACGTTAACATAATTACAACCCACACATGTAACTTGATTGTATTAACGTTGACGCATTTACAATCTCAACCCTAATAACTAATTATGTTAACGTTAATGCAATTATAAACCAACACATATAATTTACTTGCGTTAATGTTAACACAATTACACCCTAACCCAATAATTAATTGTTAACGTATTTACAATCCAGCTCATTTAAGTTACTTGCGTTAACGTTAACACAATTATAATCTAACCACATAACTAATTGCATTAACGTTAATGTATTTATAATTCAGCACATTTAACTTACTTGCATTAACGTTAATGCACACAAGACAAAACATGCACTATTTGTAATAAATGCATAATTACTGTAATAAATACAAATTTACTCTATGACACAAGACAAGTCATGTACTATTTAACGTGAATATATGCAATGAGTATTTCTTGTGTGTTTACGTTAACGTTGGTGTTGTGAGTAATTTTTATTTCACACATTTTTTGGATAACATTAAATGCATTAACGTTTAACACAGAGAGAGGTAACAAAATGTGCATTAACGTTAACGCAAACTCACCCAAATGTGTTAACGTTAATACACACAAAAACAAAAAATGAAAGAGATAGTAATATAAAACACACAAAAAAAAAATGCATTAATGTTAATGTAATGCACAAAACAGACATATTGGGAGATGATATGTTGACAAAAAAAAAATTGATTCAACAACGTTAATGTCAATCCCAATGTAATATTGTAATATAGGTAAGTGGTATTTACTTGAATAAATTACGTTAACGTTAACACCCTTTGTTTCCCAAATTTGTCTTGTTGCATGATGACAAAATGACAGACTTGTAAATAAATGTTAACAGAGAGGGCCATAACGAAGGACTTTTTTCTAAAAATTTAGTGGGGTCTGAAAACTTAATTGTTCATGTTAAGAGGTCTTTTTTCTCTATTGTGTCTCTATAGAGGACTAAAAAATTAATTACCCTATGCTAAAAAGGTATATGTGGGTTTAGATATATATAATAAATTTACATTTATAGATAGATATATTTAATTCGTGAAAAATTTAATTTAAAGTAAAAAATGATAAATTTTATTAAAATGATAATTTTTAGTATTTTGTTGACTAATAAATAATAGCGTTAATAGAACTTTACCCCCCTGTGATTTGACACTTTTATATTTTATCCCCCTATAATTTAAACTTCGCCACTTACTCCCCCTGTAGTCTTGGACCGCAAATCTAATATTTTTTGTCAAACTTGACAAGTGTGTTGTTCACGTGTTATTTATGAAGATGAGCATCGTTTTTGTGTTTTTTCCCTCCAAATTACCTATTTGATTTTTCCATTTTACCCTCATATGTTCATACTCTCTCTTCTCTCTCTAGCATTCTCTCTCTTCAAGTGTTTTGACTTTAGCTTGGAAGCACCTGAAAAAGGAGGAGAGAAATGGGGAAGCTTCATGTCGTCTTCTTCTCGTTCATGGTTGGTGGTGAAATATTACGTCGCTACTTTCACCGCAAGTGTACGGGTCAATTTTTAGTATAGATGGGAAAGAGTAGAGGTTGTCATATCCATAGGGATTGGTTAAGATTATCGTCGAGTACCGTAATTATCATAATCTAATTTTATCTAGACGATAAAAAATGAGTTTATAATTTATTAATACTAATATTTAAATATTAATTATACTAATATTACTATATTGAGATGTTTAGGAGAAAAACATTATCTAGATATTAATTTCGATTACAAAAACATGTTTGGTTTGGTTTAGTTTACAATAACAGCGTTCAACCTATCCGACAATCTCTGTATCGTAAACTCACTCACCACCTCTCCCGAGTGTAAGATGAGTGAATATGTGACTTTGCGTCAAAGAAGAAGTCCCCTTCAACGTCTTAACGACACTAGGTTACATGAGTCTCACCCCAACATCATTGATTGCACACTTTCTAACTCTCTTCCGGGTTATTAAATCGTCGCGTTGTGTTTACCCTAATCTGAATTCAAAACTACCTCTCCCGAGTGTCAAACCACGTATTCTCTATATATCTAAATAAGCATATAATTAAAGAATAACGATAAACACAATCGAAATAAAGAAGAACAATCATTGAAGAAATACAACTCAAACAAATAAAGATTTCATAAATATTATTAATCCCTAGACAAAATCCGTTACGCTCATGGCCATAACTATTTATACAATGAGAAACGAGCTAAACATGCTCAACAACCTACCGAAATTAAGAAAATAAAAAGAGAAACGAAATAAACTTAGTTGTAGTCCGAAGATTTGGCGCTAAAATCATTCAACGATCGCTTCTCTTTCTTCGCAATGTGTTATTCTCTTTTGGAATTGGTTGAGCACTCCTCAAAATACTCTCAAAATATTATGAACCCTAAGGGCTCTCTTTTAGTCGGAAGAAAGGAGATGAGAAGATATAGGGAGTAAAAAATATCTAAATAAATAACTAAACTGTGTGCAGAGTAACTACCACAGCGGTGGGCAAGTCGGCTGGGTCACGGCCTCGGCAATGGGTACAGAGACCTTCTGTTCTTTCACCGCTACGGTGGTGGGCTGCAGTTCTGAATTTTGCCCTTATACTTGTTTTCTCACTGTTCTTCCATCGTTCTTGATCCGATTTGATCATTTATGATCTATTTTTATGCCTTTTCACCCCACACATCTGATTTATACAAAAATACATAAAAACATAATTAAACGTACTTGAAAACTAACAAGTTCGGTTTGAAAATAGATAGGTAAATTACACCTATCAAATACCGCTGAGGCGGTGGGTTTTCAGCAATTTTAGGGCCTTCTCTACATCTTGACTGCCGCGTCGGTGGGCTGCAGTTTTGAATTTTGCCCTTATGCTTGTTTTTCCACCGTTCTAGATCCGATTTGATCGTTTATGATCCGTTTTCATACCTTTTCACCTCACACACCTGATTTATACAAAATACATAAAAATGTAATAAAATATAATAAACATACTCGAAAAATAACAAGTTCAGTTTGGAAATAGATAAGTACTGAAAATAGATAAGTAAATTACACCTATCAATTGCGTACGGGCACATGATTCCGATACTGGGTATAGTCAAGCTCCAAGCTCTTCTCCTCGAGGGGTGTTAGGGCCACCATCATCACCATCCCTCTCAACGCCCCTGTTTTCTCCAAATCAATCGAGAGGTCCAACCAATTGGGTTTGGAAATCAGCTTGGAAATCGTTGACTTTTTGGCGGTTGACGTGGGTTTGCCGGCGGGTTACGAGAGCCCCGACCAACTCGTTTCCGACGAGATTGCGAACAAATTCTTCGCGGCCATGGACATGCTCCGGCAGCTAATCGAACAGTTCTTGAGGGATGTCTGCCCTGATTGTCTCGTCCCCGACATGTTCTTCCATTGGACGATGGTTGTAGCAGTGGAGTTTGACATCGCGAGGCTGATTTTTCATAGGACAAGTTTCTTCGCGCGGTGCACGGCAGAGGTACTGAGGTTGCACAAGCATTTTCGGCGAGTCTCGTCGGATTTCGAATCCTTTGTCCCACCGGAGCTCCCCCACGAGATAAAGATGAGGAGAACGGAGGTGTCGCCGTTCCTCTGGGAAGAAATCGAATCGCAGTTCATGAGGGTGATAACAAAATGTATGGAGACGGATATGATTAGTTACTGTATTATCGTAAACACCTTCTGTGCACTCGAATCTGATCACTACCGAAAAATTACGAGAACAAGGGCGTGGATGATCGGACCTCTATCGCTCGGCAATAAAGGAATCAAAGAAAAATCAGACAGAGGAAACAAACCATCCATCGATGAACACGAGTGTCTTTAATGGCACGATTCGAAGAAACTCAATTCGGTTCTCTACATCTGTTTTGGAACACTAGCCAGATTTTTTGATTCTCAGCTTTACGAAATCGCCACCAGTCTTGAATCCTCCGGTGAACAATTCATCTGGGTGGTGAGAAAATCGAAAGATGAAAACAAGAGGAGGAGAAATGGTTGCCCGTTGGATTCGAGGAGAGAGCTCAGGGGCCTTTTCCTTCTGTCATCTACCATCTTTGGGAGCTTAATTTTGTCTCTATGTATAATAATTCCGTCAATTCGACATTGCCGGACGATATGTCGATATGCCGGAATCTGGAGCACCTCGACCTTGCACAGAATTTGCTCACCGGTAAGCTTCCTAAAACCTTAGTAGATCTACCAAACCTTAAGTACCTAAATTTGACTGGGAACAACTTCTCCGGCGATATTCTGGCGAGTTTCGGTAGATTCAAAAAACTGGAAGTGCTTCCTTTGATTGAGAATTTGCTCGACGGGCCGATTCCTTTAGGAGAGAGAGCGTTTCTAAGAGAAAGAGAATCTCATTTTCCTCAGGCATTTGGATTAATTGCACTTCAATTACATAAGTTAAAATTGACATTTTAACTTTTTCGTCAATGGAGTTAGTGTTGCACGTAGGTCCACAAACTACAGGGAGATAAGTGGTGAAGTTCCAATCACAAGGAATAAAGTGCAAATGGACCAAACTACAAAGGGATATAGTGTTATTTACCCTAAATAATATTGACAGTTATAATATTTTCGTACAATTAATATTAACTTAAAAAGTGGGATGTCTAATAAATTCCGTATAATTAGGAAAATTTAGGAATGAAAAATATCGCATTTTAGTTTCATGCATTGCATATTATATTTATTTAAATAAATTCTTAGTTTAGACCTTGTCATTGTTAGTTCATAAGCGACGCTGACTACGTAAGCATTTTGACGATAGTAGCGCAAAAATCAAAGTGAGTGTATTGTCTTCTATGTAAATTATCAAATTATATTTTCGTACTAAAATGTGAAATTTTTTTTTTTATTAAAATTAATGATTTTATAACTTGATGCAGATCAAGTAAATTTTTAAATGCGGAAAGTGATTTCATTATCCGACTATGTCATAATTTGATCCTGACAAAAGGGTATATTCTACGAGATGTTGTTAGTCCTAATAAGAGGTCAAGTTCTGCAGGTGGTGGATATTTGTTGTTGTTGTTATTGTTGTTGACAATGATGTTAATCATCATGATATGGTGGTTTATACCACGTGTTGACTCCTATCATTGGAGATATTAAATGGTCATGACACTGATGACAACCTTAAATTACACAGTTGTACAGGTTACGATACCGTCATGACTCCCGATCGTGAGGTGAAATGATCCTATGGGTAGTAGAGAAATATGTTTATAGTATTTTATTGTATATAATTGATTTGATTGGTTGATTTATATTCAATTGCTATATATTGATGATATCTATGGATTTGATACTGTTTAGTGTGGTTGTATTTTATTTTGGAAAATATTATTGAGGTTATATCCTGTTTAAAAAAAAATAGATTTTGTTAAATGTACTTCATGCATAAATTATTTTTATACTATAAAGACAATATACCGGTAAAATATTTTATCTCAGATGCTCCAGTTAGAAACAGGTCCACTTCTGACGTTAGATAGAGTCAATGAGTAGTGTGACAATCTGAGGCAGTCAGAACAGATGTTGATCAAGAAGTGTTAAATTTTGTAGTTTTGCTATGAAATAGTTAGTTATATATATAATCGTCGAATTGGTAAAATATATTATATTTTTTGGAAACCATGTCAATTGACGGTTAGTGGATATTATTATTTTAATCAGAAATAGTGCAGTGAAATCTTGGTTGTGGAATGGTTTGTCTTTTGGCTCTATTTCTTCTTAAAAATAAAAGGGAGAAACCGAATGGCGACCTTGGGAAACTGGGTCGTTACACAAAATGCTAGGGTTTCTATGATTTCAGACTGCAAGGATTTCTGTGGTTACTACCGCTGAGATTTCTGGATTGCAGAGATCGATGCAGCTGGGAGTGATGAAATCACGATGAGAAGAGAATAGTTCTATCAATGGCGTCTTCATAGGGTTCATGGAGAAATCCAAGCTGAAGGTTTCCGTTGTTGAGGAGAATAATCAGATGTGGAAGGGTAAAATCGTCAAGCTCAAAAATTCAAAACTTTTTGGTAACAAATAGCGCAAAATAGATGACAATTGTGTGCAAAAAAAAAAAACTTATGGGACATCTGTTAGATTTAGTTTATTACCTAAATTTTTTAGTATTTTTCTCTTTAATTTATGAGAACAAAAGGAAGAAACAAGTTTGATTTCAATGCTTGTTCTTTTTTTTTTCTTTAAATGTATGGTGGTTGGCAAGACAGTAGTAAAAATAATTTTATGGGAGTGAATAAGAATTAATATTTTTGTTATTTCTCAGATATTACTCTTAATATTTTTAAAAACAGAAACGTGTTTAACAATGGCAACATTTTTTACATTAATGGGCCCACCACTCAAAACTCACAGGCCCAAGAATATCAAAACTTAGCGTGTCATTTATGGGTTTCACATTAATTTGGTTTTCGCCCCCTCCATTTGCTAATCGAAGGCCCAAACATTAAAATTCAAGAGAGAGAGTGTGGGAGGAAGAGAGAGGGAGTCCATTCATGAATAGATGAGACAAATAACGGGCAGGCAGGAGAGAAAGAGAGAAAGATGCCTTTCTTCAACATTCTTCTTCTTCTTCTTACAATCACCATTAACTTGGCCAATGGAGAGAGCTGTGATTACTCCCAAGGGAGATGGGTCTTGGATCCGTCCTACCCCCTCTACAACGACTCCACGTGTCCCTTCATCGACAAAGAATTCAGTTGCCGGAAAAATGGCCGCCCCGACCATATGTACCTCGAGTACCGGTGGCAGCCTCTCCGCTGTAACTTAACCAGGTTCGGTTTCTCTCTCCGGCCACTTCATTATTGCATCTCCGACCACCTCGGGATCGCATAAATTTTATTTCATTTTCTTTTTTCTTTTGGTTTTTTTTTTCAAGTCAAGGAAATACTAAATAGAATCCTATGATCATTACATTTAATTTTTGGAATTTTCTTTCCCACTATTTTAAAACAAAACAATTTGTTTGCACCCAGAAATGCATGAATTCCTACTAATACATAAAGTGAAAAAATGAAATTTTAAAAATAAAATAAAATTTATATATATAAATGAAGAATAATTTTAAAATAATAATTATTTTGTTATTTTAAAAAAAAATTAATTTTAGTACTATTTATAATTTTTTATTTTTATTTTTTTTATGAGATCTCTCTAAAAAAAATCCTTTTTTTTTTTTCAAAAAATAAAAATAAAATAAAAGAAAAAAAGAAGAAGAAAAGTTTATTAAAAGGATGCTTAGTTGGCCTCCAGAAGTGCACGGGCTAACTGACCATTTATATTTTATTCTACAATTTTTTTTTAATAATATTTAATAATATCTCACTGTCTCTAACGATGATTCTTCACTCATGTGATTTAGGAATACTTTGCCTTTTTAATTTAAAACAATATTTTTTTAATTATTATTTTTTAAAAAAATTTATCTAAAAATTTTCTCTAATAAAAATATATTTAATTTGTTGATCAAATGGTATTCAATTATATTTTGGTTGCATTATGAAGATAATTTTTTTCCACTATGCTAAAAACCACTATTTTATTGAAAAAAAACATTTGTCCAAATTATAAAAGTAGAGTTTAAATAAAGATAATAATTAAAAGAAAACACATGCACCTTGAAATTATTCATCACATTGTTAGATTCTAATCGCACATCGATCATTTCAGAGTTTTCAAACTCAAATTAAAAGATTATTCCACTTTATACTATATGGGTTTAAGTTGGAACTTTCTAACATACTATCAAAGTCAAAATCAGTAGAATTAACCTCTCCTTATCTCATAATCAAATTATTCGTAGTAAAAAATCATTCATGCAAACCGAGTGTTGCAATTAAAGACGAGTGTAATTTTTGTCCAATACCAATCACTTAAAAATTTTCAAATCACTATATAAATTAAAAAAAATATTCTACTTGATTAGTATAATGTGATTTTAAGTTGTAACCCAGTATAAGTAGTTAAGTATCCACATCAAATGATATAATTTCATCACTTATTAGTCATTGAATGTTAATGTATAGCTTGCGTGCCGTGTTTGGACAACATGGGAAAATCCAAAAAAAAGACTAAATAAAAGTTGTTTTATTACAGATTTGATGGAGGGGAGTTGTTGCAAAGGTTGAGAGGGAAGAGTGTAATGTTTGTTGGGGATTCTCTAAGCAGAAATCAGTGGACCTCATTTTTGTGCTTGCTCCATGCTGCCCTTCCCACTGCCAAATACAACATAACAAGATTGGACGATCTCTCCATATTCACTTTCCCGGTACGTCTTCATAATATATACACACACAGAGTATCTCGATTTGGAAAAATTGCGCTCTTTAGATCGTCATTGAAAATGTCTAGTCGAAATACGCGTAAATTGATTTAGACACACCTTATCGTTAAAAATATATACACACCGGGGCTTTTTTGTGCAGAAAGACACTATATTGACTTTTAAATTTATAAATATATATAAAAAAAATCAATAAAATACATATATGAAATTTAAATGGTACAAAGTGCAATTAAATTCAACCAATTTGGGTTTGGAATTAAAAGTGTGAAATTTTTAAATGAATTTTTTTTTTTCAAATATTTTATCTTTTTATGTAAGTCTTTTAATGAGTTGAATAATATAAAAAAATTTAAAATTAATGGGTTAAGGTATTCTACAACATCAATCTCAATCATTTATCAAATTCTTTAGCCACTTAAATGGAAAGTAGAATAGTTGAGTACAACCTTTAAATCAATTTTTTTAATTTTATTTTTGATTTTGTTGAAAAAGAAAAAAGGTGGTGAAAAGGGAACCGTATTATGACCAATTGGGGTGGTCAGGTGTGTCGTTGATTACGACTAATCACAAATTCAGACTTCACTTTTCACGTGACACTGCAGCCTACCTAATCCAACCATTCACCATCATTCCAATATTATGCTACATTCTTAAATTTAGTTTTAGGTACTATTTGGTTCCTTAAATTGAAATTTAAAAATATATTAATAAATTAAAAAGAAAATTAATTTTAACCATCTAAATTTAATTTTAAAATATGAATAGTTGAGATTCAATTTCTATAACACATAAACCTACTAATTTCAAATTTCTCTACATTACTTAACACACTCAATTCACTTAACTGTTTAATTTTACTGTATCCTTCAAGTTTTGTATATGTATTATTATTTTTTAAACTTAAGAATTTTAAAAATCGATATAGTGCCTTTAGGCACAGATAATCCTTATTCTATTAATAAATTGGGATGAAAAGATATGTTAATGGTTCAGATTTAATTTCAAACGATAAGGTTGCATTTGGATAAGAGATTTGATAAAAACAAGGAATTTGTGAAATGAACGGATTTCAAAATCTTGGATTTTGAAATCCGTTCATTTCACAAATCCCTTATTTGGATAATTGTTTGAACTGAAGTATTTGGATAATTTTTTTTTTTGTTTGGTTCTATTTTTTTATCCCACTTCTGAGGAAAAAAAAACACGATGAAGAGGATGAATAACTCAAGAACAAATTCGAAGAAATCCGCCAATAACAAATTCGAATAAATCCAAAAACATATTTGCCGTTCGTCGTCGTCGTCGTTCGCCGTTCGTCGTCGTTCGATTTCGATTTAGAAAACGAAATAGAGATTTAGAAATAGATTTCGAACCCTATTTCGATTTTGTTTTTGACTTCGAGAATCATAGACGAACGGCGATGAAGAAGGTGTTCGCCATCGCTACGAAATCGAACCCTATTGCCATTGCCAAACACACACGACGTTCAATCGAACCTGTTGTTCGATTTCGAAATCGAAATCGAAATCAATTGAAACCCTTTTGATTTGGTTTCAATTGATTTCAATTTCGTTTTTGAAATCAATCGATACCCTGTTTTGATTTCGAACTCAAATGCGACGATGATGACGATAGAGGACGGAGAAGAAGCAGACGACGACGATGAAGAAGCGTTGAATGAGAAGAAAAAACAAGAAAAAAGAAGGGAAACAAAAAAAAAGAAGAGAAATGGAAGGATTTGTTAAATTCAACATTTCTCAAAATTATTTCAAAATCCTTCATTTCACTCGATAAAGGATTTGATAAATCCCTCTTATTCTTTTATTTTACAAATGAATGGATTTTACAACTCTCCTTATAGTACCCAAATAAAGAATTTGCTAAAAAATATTTGTGAATGCTTTGAACAAATGAAATCTTTCCTCCAAATATTTTACCCAAACACAACCTTATATTTTACATTTTTTATAATATTTAGACAGATTTGTCCTCGAACTCCAAGAGAATTGTCAATTTTAGTGTGCTGTTATTAATATGGCACGCCAAACTAGTATGACTCATATTATTTAGATGGGTACTTCAACTCTAAGGATTGTGGTAAAATAGCGTGTCATTTTTTATTTTTGTATTAAAATTAGACAAATAAAAGTAATCAAATTCAACCCAAATAAAACTAATTCAATCCAACCTACATAAAATAAAATTAACCAATTAATCTAACCCAACCCAAATAAAAATAACATTAATAAATTAAACTCTACCAAACTAATTAAACACAAATAAACAAAATCTATTTAAATCCAATTAAATATAATTAAATCAAAATTAATATAAATCTAACAAAACAAATCTTATCCAACCTTAATTAAACAATTCCAACATTAATCCAACCATATTTAAACCCAATTCAACTAATTAAGCTTAATTAACCCGCCCACCCACTATTTCAATATTTTGGTTCTTACTCTACATGTGTTGTATTTGGCATATGTAAAGCATGTGTGCCAAAATGACACACAAGATAACACATCTCTTGGAGTGTTTTTTCTTCCAAAAAAAATAAAAAATAATAATAAAAAAAAAAAAAAGAAGAAAAGAAAGGATGACACACCATATAGCAAACCTCTTGGAGTTGCTCCTAAATACCTATTAAATATATACTCAAATAATATCTTCCACAAAAAAAAATATTTAATCGTCTTTTAAATATGCTCATAAATAAATACATTTAGATTATTTGTTTATTTGATTTAATTACACAAACACATTCGTTTAAATAATAGTTTTAAAATGACATTTCAGTTTACAATTTTAGCAAACAAAAATAACCTGTGTAATTCAACATGTTGCTTAATAATGATTATCGCGAATCATTATTGTGTTTATTTAATAAAAATAGTTAATGATTTGAATTTAGCTTAATTGAATTCAACTTATTGTGTTTATGTTGCTTAATAATGATTATCGCGAATCATTATTGTGTTTCTTTACCATATAATCTCGAAAAATCAATGGGTATTTTCGTCGCTTAGTTTTGATCGATTTTAAATATTGAATTAAATGGTTCAATCTTTAACTTCCAGATTATGTGGTCTAATTAAAAAGTAGAGAGATAATCGGGTAGTTTGGTGCTTCATACAGATATAAACATTTATTTTGCCAAAAATTAATAGGGCACTTCAAAATGTACACCTCTTTTTGGCTAGATATAGACCCCTTTAAAAAATAAATAAATAAAAATTATTTCATTAAATTAATATTTTACTCTTCGAATTTCTAACACTCACGTCTCTTAAGTTTTTTTACTCTTGTCTCCCTTCTTACTTCTTCCTCCCTCCACCTTCTACTTCGACGACTAACGTTGTCTGCATAGCCACTGGCGTGAGTGTTGTCGTCGTCGTCGTCTCTCTCTCTTGCTATGTTGTCACCCCACATTGTCCAAACCCCACCCCACCCCCCTCTACCCTGCCACCCCTTGTCCCGCTGTTCCCACCCCATTCTTCTTCTTTATGCTCACCCCTAGTTAGAATTTTAGAGACTTGAGAAGCTCTGCTCAATTGCAGAGTTGGTACCATTTCATTAGCTTATATAGCAACAAGCATACATGAGAGAGAGTATGAAATAACAGAATTGGTTACACAAAAACAAATAGAATAAGTGAGAAACAGAAAATAACAAATTCAGTTGGTTGGTGTGTTTCTGGAAGGATCTTCAGTAAGTATTCTATAATCCCTCCTCAAACGAGACGGGGAAGGTACAATGCCGAGTTTGTCATGTAGAAACTGAAATCTAGAATGAGTGAGCACCTTGGTGAGACAATTAGCAATCTGGTCATGAGATGACACATACCGAATATCAAGTTGTTTGGCCAGAACCTTATCTCGGATAAAATGCACATCAATTTCAATGTGCTTGGTGTGAGCATGATGAACCGAATTAGAGGCAAGAGCACTTGCACTGAGATTATCGCACCAGATGATGGGTGGACCAGAGGTTGGGAACCGTAGTTCATGAAGAAGAGACTGGATCCAGGTGAGCTTAGCAGCAAGATTAGCTAAGGCGCGATACTCGGATTCGGTGCTAGAGCGAGCTACGACCTGCTATTTTTTTGACGACCAAGTGGTGGCCGCTAAATAAGCGCTGCCACTTTCACCGCAAACGTACGGATCAAATTTTAGTATAATAGACCTTTCGGTCGGATATCGTAT
This sequence comes from Eucommia ulmoides, assembly GCA_016647705.1. Classification (NCBI taxonomy): domain Eukaryota; kingdom Viridiplantae; phylum Streptophyta; class Magnoliopsida; order Garryales; family Eucommiaceae; genus Eucommia; species Eucommia ulmoides. Next base: position 7,810,142 of record CM028328.1, read on the forward strand.
CCACATGGATTGGTGTTATTACTATCGAGTACCGCGATTATCATAACTCGACTTTATCTAAGCGACAAAAATGTAATTTAATTAACTAATACTAATACTAATACTAAAATACTAATTTAACTATACTAATACTAATATGAGATAGTTTTGAGAGAATAGGTTGTCTAGGGATTAGTTTCGTTTACGAATACATGTTTAGTCTTGTTTTAGTTTATGTTAACGGCGTTCGACTTATCCGACAATCTCGGTATGTAAAACTCCCCTACCACCTTTCCCAAGTGTAAGACGAGGGATATAACGCAACTTCGTGTCAACGAAGAAGTCCCCCTTAACGTCTTAACGACTCTAGATCACGTGAGTCTCGCCCCAACATCATTGATCGCACACAAAACCTCAGTTCGTAAACTCTCTCGCCACCTCTCCCGAGTGTAAGACAGGGGATATAACGTGACCTCGTGTCAACGAAGAAGTCCCCCCCAATGTCTTAACGATTCTAGGTCACGTGAGTCTTGTCCCAACGTCATTGATTTCTTGCGTTGTGCTTACCCTATCGACAATCTCAGTTCTAAAACTCCTTTGCCACCTCTCCCGAGTGTAAGACGAGGGAATACGCAACTTCGAATCAATGAAGAAGTCCCCCTCAACGTCTTAACGACTTTAAGCCGTGTGAGTCTTGCCCCAACCTCATAGATTGTCCACAATCCTTACCCCGATCGAGTTATAGGATTGTGGCGTTTGTTTATTCTAGTCCGAATCCGGGATTTGTCAAACTCCGTATTCTTGATATGTAAATCTAAGCCATATAAACAAACAATATAGCATACAAAATCAACGTAACGAAGAACAATCGCAAACAAAACACAAACTTAACTAAACATCGTTTTCATAAAGTATATTAATAATCTCTATACAACTCATGTTTAGCCAATGGCCATAACCACGTATACAATGTCAAATGGCGTAAACATGCTCAACAACTATCAAAATATTGAAAACAAAGAGAAGAAACGAGCGACTTAGCTAATATCCGAAGAATAGCCGCTAGAACCGTCGAACGATCGCTTCCCTCTTCATCCTCCACCTCGGGTTGAGAGCTCTTCCCAATAAATCTCTTAACCTAACCCTAAAATATGGCCTAAGGCCTTAGGGACCAAAAGTCTCGGAAGAGAGGAGGAGAGAAGGGTATTTATAGGCTCAAAAATATCAAACAAATATCTATTTTGCGTAGAGGCCACTGCCGCGACGGTGGAGTATGTCGGTTAAGGCTTCGCCGAGGTGATAGAGACAGCGGTCGACTAGGAAAACTCTCTGCTGGTTCACCGCCGCGGCGCTGGGTAGTCAGTAGCCTATTTGTGATTCTCTGTTGGATTTTTGCCACGACGTTGAGTTTCACCACCGCGGTGCTGGTCCGTCAGTGGCCTTTGGTCTTTCTCAGCATTTTCACCGCCGCAGCAATGGTTTGGATGCCGCGGCGGTGGGCTTTTTTGTAGAATCTTGCCGTTTTGCTCATTTTTCCACTGTTCTTCGACCGTTCTCGATAAGAATTGATCGTTTATGCTCCGATTTCATACCTTTTCACCCCACGCATTTGTTTTAATACAAAAAGAATAAAAATATATTAAAACACATAAAAATAACTATAAACGTACTCGAAAACTAACAAAACCGGTTTGAAAATACGTAAGTATTTTACACCTATCAAATACTCCCCAAACTCAGAATTTTGCTCGTCCTCGAGCAAAACACCCACACAATACAAGAAAATATAAAAACTAATTACGAAATTAAAAATTAAAAACGAAAAATACTAAAAACAAAAATGTGTAAGTTTTAATTATCATCTACGGGCCAAAATATTTTCCCTCATCGGCCCCCAATCCCATCAAGTTCAAACATAAATCACACCTTGTGGTATTCTAGAATTTCAACGTTCAAAAATAGTAAGTGCCATTCTAAATCTTGTTTAAGTGTGTGTGATTAAACTCAAATATACTACTATCCATTGATTAAATGGGATTATCCCTAAATAAAGATCATGACATAAAACCTTTACGGTATATGGAATCCATACGCTTGACCTGGGATCTATTCTCCACTAATGTAAGCTCGGATGTTCATGAAGATCATTAGGGCTTGGATAGGTTTTGCTTTAATGGCCATGAGTACTTTGGAATTGGAAAACGGGTTAACGTCGTTAACTTAACGTTACTCGAGGCACATCGCTTGGCACTCTCACACTCGAAACCCCATAGATAAATTGAAACAACCCTGAACATACTTTTAAAAAGGTCATACTCACTTGTCAAAAAGAAACAAAAAATAAAAACCGTATGTACACTTGATTCCTTTTTTTTTTTTTTTTAATTAACACACCCCTAAACTCATTCGATTATTACAATTGAAGGGGTGTGTGAAATACAAACAAAAAAAATCGATAAGTGAGTACTCAAATACCGAACCAATATAAAGTTTGCCCTAACCCAACAGCTCACTTTAAGTAGCATTTGCAACTGCTAACTTGATTTTCTCAAATTTGTGCCTTCGGTTCAGCGATATAGGTTTGGAAAGAAGTTTAATCGGTTATGGTATTAATTAAGTGTTCAGAATTGAAACGGAATTTAGGCTTCGACAGGGTAACGAAGGGTAATGATTTATCAAGGTAAGCTTAAAAAGACTCGAGCGATCAAAAGAATGCCTAAATCATATCTCCTAAACAACCTCGCTTAAGCTTTCGCCTCAAATTTTCCCTAAATCAAGTTCTAGAATCCTTATCGTCATGAAATTGAGTGAAGGATAATTGGTTTCAAATCAATTAGATAGTGTTATATTGAGCTTACGTGCTTGTGCATTTAAGATCTACAATAACTTTTACTAAACGACACGTTAAGCACACAGAACACACATGAATGAGCATTACGCTCGACCTCAAAACAATCAGGGGACAGAGTCATCATCGGGTAAAGGCCCAGATGACGTCAAAGCTCAGCACAAAACAACAACTAAACGAAACAATCTAATCCTAAACAAGCATGCACACGATAAAAATAGTAAAACATGCTAAAAACACATACACATACTAAAACATACTACACATCACTACCAACTCAACACAGGTAGTGTTCAAACAAGCCGTCAGCGATCCCAATAACAGTATATAGCATGATATTGAAGACGGGGGTTTAGAACACATACCTGGGAGGTGAGAGGATCTCGCCTTCAACTCAAATTGACGGAGATGTATCTAACTTATTTGTGACCCTGAGTTGCCTCCCAAGAAGCGTTTGGTTTAATGTCCTCGGCCCAACACATGCCCTCAAGACTGGCGAGATTTTCAATGATCGAACTGCAGAAGTACCTGTCGATCTAACATCTTCAAGCATCCTGTAGGAAAACAAAAATAAAACTACAAACGAAAATTATATATAAAAGAAATGTCTAGATTAAAATTGAGTTATTTACTCCCAATATCAATAGTAACACTCCTTCCAATCCCCGACAACGACGCCAAAAACTTGGTGGCCGCTAAATAAGCGTTGCCAATTTCACCGCAAGCGTACGGATCAAATTTTAGTATAATGGACCTTTCGGTCGGGTATCGTATCCACATGGATTGGTGTTATTACTATCGAGTACCGCGATTATCGTAACTCGACTTTATCTATGCGACAAAAATGTAATTTAATTAACTAATACTAATACTAAAATACTAATTTAACTATACTAATACTAAAATACTAATTTAACTATACTAATACTAATATGAGATAGTTTTGAGAGAATAGATTGTCTAGGGATTAGTTTCGTTTACGAATATGTGTTTAGTCTTGTTTTAGTTTATGTTAACGGTGTTCGACTTATCCGACAATCTCGGTATGTAAAACTCCTCCGCCACCTCTCTTGAGTGTAAGACAAATGATATAACACAACTTAGTGTCAACGAAGAAGTCCCCCTCAACGTCTTAACGACTCTAGGTCACGTAAGTCTCGTCCTAACGTCATTGATCGCACACAAAATCTCAGTTCGTAAACTCCCTCGCCACCTCTCCCGAGTGTAATACGGGGGATATAACGTGATTTCGTGTCAACGGAGAAGTCTCCCTCAACGTCTTAACGACTCTAGGTCACGTGAGTCTCGTCCCAACGTCATTGATTTCGTGCGTTGTGTTTACCCTATCGACAATCTCAGTTCTAAAACTCCTCCGCCACCTTTCTAGAGTGTAAGACGAGGAATACGTGACTTCGAATCAATGAAAAAGTCCCCCTCAACGTCTTAACGACTTTAGGCCGCGTGAGTCTTACCCCAACCTCATAGATTGTCCACAATCCTTACACCAACCGAGTTATAGGATTGTGGCGTTTATTTATTCTAGTCCGAATTCGGGATTTGTCAAACTCCGTATTCTTGATTTGTAAATCTAAGCAATATAAACAAACAATACGGCATACAAAATCAACATAACGAAGAACAATCGCAAACAAAACACAAACTCAACTAAACAACGTTTTCATAAACTATATTAATAATCCCTATACAACCCATGTTTAGCCAATGGCCATAACCACGTATACAATGTAAAATGGTGTAAACGTGTTCAACAACTACCAAAATATAGAAAACAAAGAGAAGAAACGAGCGGCTTAGCCAATATCCGAAAAATAGCCGCTAGAACCGTCGAACGATCACTTCCCTCTTCATTCTCCACCTTGGGTTGAGAGCTCTCCCTTAAAAATCTCTTAACCTAACCCTAAAATATGGCCTAAGACTTAGGGGCCAAAAGTCTCGGAAGAGAGGAGGAGAGAAGGGTATTTATAGGCTTAAAAATATCAAACAAATATCTATTCTGCGCAGAGGCCACCGCTGCGGCGGTGGAGTATGTCGATTAAGGCTTCGCTGAGGCAATAGAGACAGCGGTGGACTATGAAACCTCTCTGCTGGTTCACCACTGCGACGGTTTGTGATTCTCTGCTGGATTTTCTCCGCGGCGCTGGTCCGTCAGTGGCCTTTGGTCTTTCTCAGCATCTTTACCGCTGTGGCGGTGGGCTTGTTTGTAGAATCATGCCGTCTTGCTCATTTTTCCACCGCTCTCCGACCGTTCTCGATACGAATTGATCGTTTATGCTCCGATTTCATACCTTTTTACCCCACGCACCTGTTTTAATACAAAAAGAATAAAAATATAAAACACAAAAATAACTATAAACGTATTCGAAAACTAACAAAATCGGTTTGAAAATACGTAAGTATTTTACACTTATCACCAAGCAACTAAGGATTCTCCCAAATACACACAGTGACCACCAGTGGAATGACGATCATCAAGAGAGGAGGCCCAGTCAGTATCGAAAAAACTAATGATATTGAGACAGGGACTTGACTGAAGATGAAAAGCATGATGAGAAGTGCCCTTTAAGTAGCGGAAGATACGTTTGACAACCTGCCAATGGGAAGTAGTGGGTCATTGGAGAAATTAGCTAAGCTTATTGACGGAGTAACTGTGTCAGGGTTGGTGTGCGTCAAATATTGTAAAGCACCGATGACATTTCGGTAGAGAGACGAATAGGGGAGAAAATCACCGTGGGAGGCAGAGAAAATTTGACTGGGAGCTAACAGTGTGGGGCAAGTGGAGATGTTACCAAAGTTGAACTTAGTTAGAAGATCATTGATGTACTGTGGTTGGGAGAGATAAAACCCTTGTGAGCTGCAATGAACTTCAATACCCAACAAGAAGTGTAATGGGCCGAGATCTTTGAGAGCAAATTGGGTATGGAGTTTGGTAATAAAAGCATGTAAGTGAGATACATGATTGGCAGTGACAATAATATTATCGACGTAAATAAGAATCAAAAGAATTTTATCTTTGTGATGCATGAAGAACAAAAAGGAATCACTGATAGAATTTTGGAACCCCCAAGATAACAAGGTGCTACGTAGCTGATTATACCATGCACGAGGGGCCTGCTTGAGGCCATAGAGAGCTTTGTGCAACTTGCAGACATGGTCAGGAAATTGGGGATCAGTGAACCCATCAGTTTGGAGCAAGAAAATGTCTTCTTGAAGATGACTGTTGAGGAAAGCATTATTAATGTTCAACTGATAGACTGGCTAGTTGAAGGAGGCAACCAAAGTGCGCATAATGTGAACAATTGCAAGTTTAATTACTGGGCTGAATGTCTTGCGGAAGTCAATACCAAGGGTTTGATAAAACCCCTTGGCCACCAAGTGAGTTTTATGCCGGTGGATGCTACCATCAGGATGATACTTAATCCGAAAATCCATTTGCAACCAACAAGATTCATGTTAGATGTGGCAGGGACAAGAGACCAAGTGCGGTTGCATTGAAGAGCTGTGAATTCATCGATCATAGCTTGAAACCAAGTTGGTCGTTGAAGAGCAGCGGAGGTAGAAGTTGGTAAGACAAAGGATAATGGATGAGAAGCAACAACCATACCAGTGAAGGGAATTTTGGGTTTGACAATGCCTCGTTGGCTTCGGGTGACCATGGGATGATTGGGTAGGGCAGCGGTATTGGTAGTGGGAAGTGGACAAGGAGGAGGAGGTGGGAGAGGGGAAGAGGAATAAGAAGACATAAAAGGTGGAGAGAGACATGCTGGTGAGAAGGGAGTAGCTGCAAGTGGCACCCGAAGAGCAACATTGTTAGAGGGCACTATGGGAGGAAGGGAAATTAAGGTTGTTAAGCAGAAGGTAGGGGGTAGTGGTGTGGAAACAGTGGGTAAAAAGAAGAAGGGTAAGGGAAGTCTTGATGATTAAACACCACATGCCAAGAGATGTATAATTTACTATTTGGGGCAAGACATTTATAACCTTTATGGCGATCACTATAGCCAATGAACAAACATTTTTGAGAGTGAAAGTTAAGTTTGTGTTTCTGAAATGGTTGTAGGTGTGGAAAACAACTATATCCAAAGGGGTGAAGAGCAGTGCAATTGGGGTGTTTTTGGTGAAGAAGAAAAAGAGGTATTTGACCACTTAGAACAAGGGTAGGGAGCCGATTGATAAGAAATACAGCAGTGTGAAATGCTTCCCATCAAAATTTGAGTGGCATGTGAGCTTGAGCTAATAATATGAGCCTCATTTTAGTAACATGACGATGTTTGTGCTCAACCCTGCCATTTTGGGCTGATGTATGGGGACAAAAATGTTTGAAAATAATGACACACTCAGTTACAATGGACGTGAAAGACCTGAATTCCCCTCCCCAGTCACTTTGCACTATTTTGATATTGTGATTAAATTATTTTTCAGCCATGGTTTTGAATTGAACAAAGGCATGAAGGGCATCATTTTTGTGTTTTAATGGGTATATCCAAGAGTAACGACTAAAATCATCCAAAAATAGAATATAATATTGATAATCGGTAGATGATAGAACCGGGGCAGGACCCACAAATCTGTATGAATCAACTCAAGTGGATGAGAAGCATGGGAGGAGGAAGAGGAAAAAATGAAGTTTTTGATTCTTCCCATATTGATAAGCATCACAAAACGCTGGGGATTCAGTAACAGAAATGCGTTTAGTACAAGACTTAAGAACTTGAGTTAAAACATGCTGGGATGGATGGCCTAAAATGTGTTGCCAATCTGCAAGATTAGAGAGACGCTGTTGATGAGAGACAGTGAGCAAGACAGGAGGTTGTTGTGGTGGAGGGGATGAGATGGTGGTGGTGTTGAAATGATAAAGGCCATCCTTAAGCTTCCTTTGAAAAAGAACTTTCTTGGTTTGCTTGTCTTTCACACAACACAATTGAGAGTCAAATTCAACAGAGACATTGTTATCAGATGTAAATTGAGAAACACTAAGCAGATTTTTAGTGATGGTGGGAGTGTGCAGAATATTTTTAAGAAGAAGATGAGTATGGTTGAGGGATGGAATGGTGGAAGTACCGACATGGTGGATTGGAAGAGGATGACCATTGCCAACAAGTAATCGTTGCTTAGCATTGTAGGTTGTTCGCTGTTGGAGTAAATCGGAATTGTTGGTCACATGAGTGCTTGCACCACTATCAACATACCAAGCATTGTCAAGAGTGGTTTCGGGAATTGCAATGTGAGCAGATAAGGTTGCAGGTGAGGTGGGTTGTAATGCACCGTTGGTGTAGGCATGAATGTTACCCATATAGCTGTTATCAAATTGGTAAAAACAAACGGCAGCAGAGTGTCCCGTTTTGCCAGAGACTTGGCAGGTAGGTCGGGAGTTGTTGTGCCTTCTTCGACAGCGAAATCGACCACGACTAGGGTTTCCTCTGTATGAGCCGCGACCTCTGCTAGTTGAGGACTGAGAGGTGGGATATGGGGATGGAGATTGATGAACGGTGTTGACGGACATGTGATTCACATTGAGATTTTGAAAACTGTTAAGTTGCTCAAGTCGACTTTCGAACGTCAAAAGTGAAGTTTGAAACTCGATCCAGGACTGATTTGCTTTTTTCAGTCAATTGGACGACAATCAGAGTACAGTTGGAATCGAGTCGATTTAGGGTTTGGGTAATGAGGTCAGATAACGAGATGGGGTTGCCTGCAAGTAAGAGGTTGTCAACAATGGTTTTCATTGAATTCAAATAATCTGCCATTGTATTGCCTCCTTTGCGAGTGTGTTGCAATTCAAATTTTAGGAGTGTGATTTTAGATCGGGTGTGAGCACCAGAGAGCTCATGTGTTGTGGTCCACAGGTCCTTGCTGTTGTGACAGTCGATCATTTGGGTAGCAACTTCAAGAGACAAAGAGCTGTAAAGCCAACCAAGAAGAAGTTGATCGGTGGTTTGCCAGTCATCAAAAGCTGGGTTTGGGGTTCCTTCGGTGTCGAGGAACTGTGGTGGGCAGGGCTTGATGCCAAAAACAAAACCATCAAGCCAATTGCCTTTGATGATGGGAAAGATCATGGACTTCTACAAGAGATAATTGCTCCTATCCAACTTGACAGGGCTTACCGAATAAAGCGAGCTAAACGATGACAGCTTGTTATTTCAGCCATGGGATCAAACTCGCAGCTTGAGCTTGGAGGCTTGACTGATACCACATTAGAATTTTAGAGACTTGAGAAGCTCTACTCAACTGCAGAGTTGGTACAATTTCATTAGTTTATATAGCAACAAGCATACATGAGAGAGAGAGTATGAAATAACAGAATTGGTTACACAAAAACTAATAGAATAAGTGAGAAATAGAAAATAACAAATCCAGTTGGTTTGTGTGTTTCTGGAAGGCTCTTCAGCAAGCATTCTATCACCCCCGCTCTGTATATACATATATGTACAAAGAGAGAGCGGTGAGAGGAAAATATTTGTTGTTTGGGTTGTATTTAAAATTTAATTTTTTTTTTTTTATTATTAGTTTTTCGAAAATTGATGTCTAAAAACAATTATTATCTTATAGGATTTCGAAGTGAAATTGATGCTCAATCGCAACGTATATTTGGTTGATATTGTGAGAGAAGACATCGGTAGGGTTCTAAAATTGGACTCAATCGAGGGCGGCAAACTCTGGAAAGACATCGACGTCCTCATTTTCAACACGTGGCATTGGTGGAACCGTAGAGGAGCAGGGCAACCGTAAACTCAAAATTACCCTTTCGACCTCATATTTTTCATAAATTCCAAATTAGGACAAATCAATAATTAACTTTTTTTTTTATTTAATTTTTTCCAGGTGGGATTATATTCAAATTGGAAATAAAATATACAAGGACATGAATAGAGTGGCTGCTTTTGAAAGAGCACTAAATACATGGGCAGGGTGGGTGGAGGCCAACATTGATCCCACCAAAACTATGGTTTTCTTTCAAGGAATTTCTCCCTCCCATTACAAGTATGTTTCATAATTTGCTAATTAGCCCTTAGTTTTAGGGGATATTCCATTGAAATTAGGAAATATTATTATTTTATCTACAAAATAATTTACTTTTGAACCCCGTTTGAGTATTCAAATTAAATTAAGTGTGTTTGATAATAAAATTAAGCAATCATTTAGAAAATAAATTTCTCTTAAAAAATTATTCAAAATTTTAAGTGATTTGTGATTCATTTAATTTTATAGCACTTATCACTAAATACCATAAAATATATAATTATCATAATCAACATTTTACACAAATACTATAAAATCTAAAAAAAAATTATATACAAAAAATTATAAATGAAGAAAATATTAAATTGAGAAAAGAAAGAGAAAGAAAGTTGTAGAGATAGAATATTTTAGAAAAATAAAGTTGTAAAAATTATTTTAGAAATAAAAATTTGTAATTTTTTTTTTTTTTTTTGAAGTTAAATGTATTAAAAAATTGAATACTTAATAAATTCAACACTTATAATTTTAGTATTAAAAATATAGCAATTAAAATTTAAGTGGTTATCAAACTATTATTTTTATTTTTTTGGATCTGTTTGAAATCACTGTAAATTAAGTGGTGAAAACTTATAAGTGTACTAAAATTACAAAAGCTAAATATATTAAATATTTAGTTTTTTTATATTTTAAATTTCAAAATAAATTATTTTTCTATACTTTTTTGTGCCTAAAATAACTTTTACATTTTTTGTATAATATTATCTCTCTATTTTTTTTTCAATTTAATATTTTCTCTATTTATAATTATTTGTATATAATTTTTTTGGAAAGATTTTATATCACTCTATAGGTGTTTGATAGTGAGAAGTGAGAAGTGCAAAAAAAAAAAAAAAATTAAATGAATCGCATATCACTTAAAATTTAAAATAATTTTTAAGTGATATTTATATTTTACGAGTTTGCTTCATTTTGTTTTCAAACACATTTAATTTGATAAGTATTTAAAATATTCAGTTTTAAATGCTGAATTGTGTTCTTAAATTCGTTTTTAGTTTTTTCGATTAATATCAATTACATGTTGAATTTATATCACTACAAAAAATAGGAAAATAAAAAACATTTTAGAGTCTATAATTTACACATAATTTTATTCAAATCACAAAGAACATGAGATTTTTTTTTTTTTTTTTTTTTAATTTGAAAATTTGAACAAAACTAGTGGTACCGATTGGAACCAACCGAAAGCAAGGACCTGTTTGGGGCAAGAACAGCCAGTATCCGGCACCACATATCCCAGTGGACTGCCGGCGGCTCTAACGGTTTTAAAGCAAGTATTGGCCAAAATATCAACGCCGGTGAAATTGCTCGACGTGACGGAACTCTCGCTGCTGCGTAAAGACGGCCACCCATCCGTGTACGGCTTGAATGGCCGGACGGGAATGGACTGCAGCCACTGGTGCATCCCCGGAGTTCCTGACACGTGGACCCAAATTCTTTACAATCTTATTATTTAGTCATACTAGGCAATCATATTATTGGAGTGCCCAATTGTATTAAGATAAGCATAATGCTATAACCTCATCATTTTTTGTTGAAGATGTCTTTAATTTGATTATGGGTACATGAGACAAATTTTGTAATTTTAGATTTATAACTAATTTTTTAGTAATAAATGAATGATTTTTAATTGCCAAAGGTATTCAAAATTGATATTGGTTGGCAAATCATAAGTTGATCTAGTAGTGTTACATGACTGTGTTTATTATTTCGAGGTGTCAACTTTATATAAGTTGTGTATCACATCAGTATGTTACCTATGCTTAAGTACTATTGAAGGCATTCTCAATTTGATATGATTTGGATGTTTTTCTATGTGTGTGTCAGTCGATTGCCCTCTGTGATCGAATTGCCTAAGGGTGCCTGCTAACGATGTCCATTGCCCCTCGTGATTTGGAGGCTCGAATGAGAAACCTGGAGTACCAACTCGTACTGATTGTGGGGTTTGGAGTATTACTGAATGGGCAAATTTACTTTGGGATGGTAAAATTGATTACTTGGTCATGATTTTTACTAACCTTTTTAAGATAGTTCTTCATCTGAATTTGCTTGATGACATTCGGGCTTACTTTGAACATTTGGTTTGGTTGCCTGGACTTTTCTTCCTCTTCTGGCCTTTAGTTTCTATTTCAATTCTTGGGGTACAACACCCATGCATGCTCTGTGTTTTCTTCAATTCCTTGCAAGCGTATTTTAGCTAGCTAGAATATCCTCAAACAATTAAATTCAAACATTCAAGCATTTCCTTGTTTGACATGATTTTTGCATTCGATTGGTCTGGATTGCGATAAATATGATTTCTATAGTATCTTGGACCAAATATCTACAGTTCTAAATGGAAATCTATTTAGTATTAGGAAATATACAAAAGAAATATTTCTTTTTGTATATTTCCATTATATTATTACTTTATTTACTTTTGTCATTATATAGTTTTCTTATATTGTATTTTCTTTTATTATTCATCACTCCATTGTATAAATAGTGAATGTTGGATTAATAAAATATACAAGCCATTTCTATTATTCTCTACATAGTATAAGAGTTTAGATCCAAAAACTAGAGAGAGAGAGAGTTGTCAAGAAGGGATTAGGGTTTCTAGCCGTCGTGAGTCTTCATGGCCCCTAGCTGCGAACTCCAACTCTACAATGAAGCATCGAGGGTCACCAAACCTCACTACAATCCTACCATCCCTTTTCTCTGTAACTGTCCAGATTAATTTTACCTATTAATCTCTCTCAAACACTATTTCCTCGCCACTGCCAACAACGTTGCCGCCATCGCAGGTTTTGTTCTCCCTCTTACACCTCCAGATCACTTGCAAAACCTCAGATCTGAACCTTCCTCCCATTCTCTCAGTGAACATCCAGAAACAACCCTTTCTCTCTTCTCATTTTGGCACTGAGCATGCCTCCACCCCATAATACCCAAGTGTGAATTCTTCACATATTCTTCCTCATTCGAATGGACTCTTCATCCTAACGCTTTTCTTCCCCTAAAATAAATACAACTATTTCTCCCTCATTTTCCTCCCTCCACCCCTCCCCACCGCCTGACCTCCAGGGAAATTTGAGCCCTACTGCCCCTCCATGGTCCCCCCATAAAGAAGGCCCATCAAGCTTGTGGTTTTCCCTCCACCTTTTAGAGATAAAAAAAAAAAAAAAAAAAAAAAAAAAAAAAAAAAATCAATTTGCTGAGTCTCACTTCCATTATAATTGTTTCTGGTTCATTCATGTGCCTCCCTCTGAATACAATGATAAATCTCACCGACCCATCAGTCTTCTTTTGATTCATCTTCTTCCTTTTTCTTTTGTTCTCTGAAGCGAAATAGTGAAACATCTTTTTCTTGGATCTGAAGAGATTCCCCTTTACTATAATGCTTTGGTATTAGTTCTTTTACCCATCCATCTCCCGATCTGTGTTAATTAGTTTGCCTCAATATCATCTCTCTCTCCTAAATCACCAATCCCTCTCCATCAAATCTACACTCTAAATCGGTTTGCTTGTTGTTAGTGTAATTTTTTCCACTCCAAGTAACAAGGTGTAGCTCAAATGACAAGGAACACTTAAGCCAAAGTAGTTGAGGAGTCTCTGCAAGATTAAGGGTTCGTGCTTGCGGAAAAACACTTGTAAGGAGGGACATCTACACACCCCGAACTAGAGGCACTGTCTGATTTGCGCCCCAACACAATCAGGCATGCTTCAGCGCGCTCCCGAAGTTCAGCCACTGCCTGATTCGCATTCTAGCACCACCTAGCTTCTCCAAATCGCACTCCAACGCGCTTTCCAACTTCCTAGATTGCGCTCCACTGCGCTCCTGTGCACTTCTAGGTATCCCAGACGCTGTTTGATCCGTACTCCAGGGCCTCCCAATGCGCTCCAGCACATTCCCAGCACCCCCAGAGCCAACTGTGACCTCCAAAGATTGCGGTCCAAGATTGGTGTATTGCATTCCCAGAGCCAACTGTGATCTCGAAAGGTTACGGTCCATGATTGATGTTTCAAATAGATCACCATCTTGAGGGAATGTATTAGGAAATATACAAAAGGAATATTTCCTTTTGTATATTTCTATTATGTTATTACTTTATTTACTTTTGTCATTATATTGTTTCCTTATATTGTATTTCATTTTATTATTTATCACTCCATTGTATAAATAGTAAAGGTTGGATTAATAAAATATACAAGCCATTTCTATTATTCTCTATATTTAGAACTAAGACAAAATACAAATGATTTTCCTAGCCAAGTGGAGTCCAGCAATTTAGATAACCTAACTGAACCCCTTGATGTGCAAGAACCTATTTTACCTCATCACCGTCTAATGCAATAGATTTGGAAGATGGATGCAGTGATAGCAATGATGGAAATAAGAATAATGAGAGAAGAAATGATAGTAAGGGCAGTGAAAACAATGAGCTCAGTGAGGATAGTAATGGAGATGAGGACAATGGGTTCAATGAAGATGACTCACAAGACTCATATTTCATAACTAAAAATTATAGATCATATTTAGATGATGATAACCTATTTGACTCTAGTATTGATAAAAAATAATAATAAAAAAAAAACTAAATGGGACGGGATAAAAGACTGATCAAATAAAAGGAAAGTGAAAGGAAAATGCAAAGTGACTGATTTTGAATTAAATATTAAGATTAATAATGTTGACATTGAATTTGATCATGAGAGTGGGAAAAGCTTGGATAAAGATTATAATGACTCAACAGTAAATAAAATTTTTCCTGTATATAAACCTACGATTGATTAAAAAAATGCAGGATTTTATAAATGGAATGGAGTTTAGAGATCCAACATTTTAAGGATGCCTTGAGAGAGTACGAAATTAAGAGAGGAGAAACATAAAGATTGTCAAAACTGGGAAGAGAAAAGGGGCAAAATATGAAAAGGGCTGCAAGTTCTATATATATGCATCATATAATAAGGAAAATATATTTCAAATAAAGGTGTTGAATGGTGTACATTCATGTACTAGAGAATTCTACAACAAGAACTCCATATGGTTGTCCAATGCCTATCTTGAAAAAATTAGGTCAAATCTAGAATGTCCCTCGTCCATTTTACAGGCAGATATCCAAAATGAGCATCAACTAGGGTTTTTATTGTCTCAAGTTTATAGAGCCAAAAGAAAGATTTTAGAGATGATTGAGGGCAATTGGTCCGACCAATATTCCAAAATATGGGATTATGCTAAAGAGTTAAAGAGATCAAACCCTGGGTCGACAATTGTAGTCAAGTCTAATTGCGATCATGGAGGGCAACTAATCTTTTGTAGAATTTATGTTTGCTTAAAGGCATGCAAAGATTGGCTTTTGAATAGTTGTAGGACAATGTTATGCATAGATGGATGCTTTACAAAAGGGTAATTTCCAAGCCAGATTTTATTTGTAGTGGGGGTTGGTAGAACAATAGAAGGTTCCGATTTGCATATGTAGTGGTGGAGTCTAAGGATAAAAATACATGGGTGTTGACCCAAAGAGTTACTCAAGAAGGGGGTGAATTGGATAGTTACAAAATTTAGTCTATTAATTCTTTAAACACTTAATATCAAATAATCAATTTTTCTAAATTAATTATTATCATAGTTACGTAGAGGATATATGTTTAATACTAAGTGCACACCCAAATACAATATAATAAAAATTAAACAATACAGTACACAACGATATATCCTGATTCGATAAGCTACTCTTACTTACTATAGTCCCCCGAGCTCCACGGAGATTCACAACCCACTAAACTCCTGATTCCTTTATCAGGTATGAACCAAACTATTACAATGATTTTTTTACAGACACATAATCAACATTTACAAATTATCATTTTCCTAGGTCAATGATGAACTCTATCTTTTTATCAGGCCAAAGATTAACCTAACTACTCTCTCACTTATCCTTTTCACAGGTTTAGGAAGAACCTTTACAAATCACTCAAAAATAACAATTCAATTATTAGAAAAATCAAAACCTAATTCTTTTCAAGGGAAAAAAATAACCTAACTATTTTGCAGGATAAAGATCAAACCTTGCTCTTTCTCACACAAAAAATATCGAAACATAACTACCCTGACTAAATACCGTCCTAAATGTATTTAATCCGCTCAAACTCACAAATGAACTATAAGTTTCTTCCCATAAGAATCTTCTATCACCTTGATACAAATATATTCTATTAATATCCCGAATAATTACTATGTGATAGATACAATGTGAGGCAAACAAAATCTGATTAATTAACAAAGTGAGTAGCACAATTTTAAGCACGTAATCAGATAATCAAATAAAATTGTTTATAAAATTTTTTTAGACTTTTAAGTTTAAAACGATTTTCTAAACAATCTTAAACCAAGCAATCAATAAATATATGCATTCAAAATAAATTGCAAAGCTTGAAAATATCTCACCGGGAAACACTGAAGATACTGATAGAATCACAATAGAGCACAAGTCGGTGACGCTAAATCACAGGCGCTTTAGATCAAGAATGAATAATGAATCTCTCACAAAAATCGTAGCGTGAATATAACTCTTAGAAAAGTTTGAACTAGTTGTTCTTGACGTGTTTTAACTCTTTCTCGCAAGTCTCTTTAGATAGAACTAGAATTAGATTTGAAATATTTTGTTAATAAATGATACACTTAGACCCCATATAATATTACTTTTCATTTCAGGTGTATTCCTCATTAAAATATCTTTCAATTATCTCAAATAAGTTCATAAAACTATTCTCAATTTAAAACTATAAAGATAGGAAGTATTAATCCATTTAACTATGATAATCTCAAATTATATAGACTAAATCAATAAGGATAAAAGAACACGTAGACCATATCTTAATTTAGTTCAAATCCCTTAAATTTATCCCTTGGAATCCTAAAAAACGGACAGTTTTTCCTTAAAAGACTAAGTCACTTGAAACTTTAACTGAGACCCACTGGTCGGTTGACCAATTATTTTAGATTCGAAACACAGCCTGAACTTACAAGACAGTCAACTGACCGATTGCCTCCAATCGGTTAACCAGTTGGTTCAAGTTGCTCCAGTTTCTCTTCAAAAAAATCACTGACTCAAACGGTTGATTGATTTTCCTTAAACGGTTAATTGATTGGTTCAAGTTGTTCACTCCCTTCGCTAATTTAGCCACTGTTTCAAACGGTTGGCTAACCTCTTTAATTCGGTTGACCGACTATATCAGTAGCACCACATTTTTATTCTAAAACTTACTGTTTGATTCAGTTGGCTGATTGTTTTTCTCGATTGATCGAATTGACCCAAAAATACAACTTTTAACATGTTTTTCAATTAGGTCAATTATCATTTTCATTTTATATAAAGAGCACATACAATATCTTAAATTAAGATCTTAAACTCTAACATTTTATATCAAGACACACATAAAAATAACTCATTTAAGTGTCGTGTGTAATCCTAATTCGGGTTGCATTAAGAATATATAAGTAGATAGTTGTTTTTACCTAAGTTTCTTCAAGGTCTTCAAAACTCTTTATATCTTCATAACGTCCATCTTGCACCCTTTATGTTTTTTGTTGCTTAAGCGGTTTCAATCATAGGATCCCCGGAAAACGTGATTTTGATGATAACATACACATTTGACATTTTAAATGAACTAATAATAATTTTGAGTATAGATTATCCAAGCATCACCGAAACATATCATGAAAGCGAATTCAAGTTGAAAATGTATGATTTAAATTAAAGCAAATTTTTATTTTCAACAATACTCTCGAGATATTGAACTCGGAACTCTATAGGATACAAACACACACCGTATGTGTTCATAATTGTGATATACTGATCTTGACATGTCTAGTATGTTTAAATATCACAATGTGAAGTATATGTTTGATCATTACATGCTATAACGAAAAAATCATATATTGATCATAATTGTGCGAAATTGAAAATTTATGTTCTTAACATGATCATAAGGTACATTAAGTTTTTTGGTCATCTAAACATTATACACATACCATATGTGTTCGTAATTGTGATATACTGATCTTGACATGTCTAGTATGTTTAAATATCACAATGTGAAGTATATGTTTGATCATTACATGCTATAACGAAAAAATCATATATTGATCATAATTGTGCGAAATTGAAAATTTATGTTCTTAACATGATCAAAAGGTACATTAAGTTTTTTGGTCATCTAAACATTATACACATACCATATGTGTTCGTAATTGTAATATACTAATCTTGATATGTCTAATATGCTTAAGTATCATAATATGAAGTATATATTTGATCATTACATGCTATAACGAAAAAATCACATATTGATCATAATTATGCGAAATTGAAAATTTATGTTCTTAACATGATCATAAGGTACATTGAGTTTTTGGGTCATCTAAACATCATGAATATAGTTGATACAAGTTTTTAAAAGTGTTTAGAATGGTAAACGATCATAAACTGAGACAAAAAATCCAAAACGGACGAAAATGCAAAGTCGACAAAAATAACAGCATAAGTAGTCAACTACTTATGCCAGATGTAGTCAATTAAGTTTGGGCAGAATATTTTCTCTCCACTGCTCTGTTTTCGGTTTCTCGTTTTGGCATCATATGCATGTTCAAATCGCTGTATGATGATTCTGCTTGTTCAAATTGCTGTATGATGATTCTTACGCTTTATACTGATTATTTAATATGTTATCATCATTCAAATTGATTCAAACCATGTTGAATTGAAGAGAATTGGATCAAAACAATTTGAACTATTTGAGAACTCAATTTACAGAATTTTGTCATGAACTCAAATTTAGATTTACATATCATATTTTGTTCGGAACGTTCAAATCATGTTATGGGATGTTAGTTTAACATGTCTACATGATATATGTATGATCAATTGATATATTTATCATTACATTTATGATTAATTGACAAATTGGCTCAAAATGTATGAAAATTCTGTTTTCTATATGTTGAATGAATTTTAAGTGTTCAATCTCTTGAAATACTTGTATGTGCTTAAATGTATTGTATACATGTATAATATATTTTATACATATAGGTTACACATACTTAAATACATAATAATGTATGTATACAAGTTTGAATTTGAATTTGTCAAGAAAATTTAAGTGGGGACAATTTTCTTTAAATTAAGGATTACTTTATTGGCTCAATTAATGCTCAACCAATTTATTAATTACTTACGTACTTTAGCCTTGATTTAATATGGATGTCTTGAGATAAATCCAAACTACTTTGTCTACACATTTATTGAGCATTGAATACACAATATTGTATCCATAATTTGTGTAACTTGTTGAGTATGTGGATCAATTAACTATTATTGGAATTCAGTTGGTATCATTTTATCAAGACAAATCCTATAGCTAATGCAGAAGAGCCTTGCATTCAAGTCTCAACAATTTGAGGAGAAGAATTCCAACAGTCACTACTCTCTCTGCTCTTCAATTGAGATTTCCTCTATTTATTTGTTACATCTATATAAGGAGGACATTGGTGGAAGTTTCATAAGAGAAGTACAATTAAGCCAATCAAGCAAAATCAACTCTCAACTCACCAAGTATCATTCATTCAAGTTGAGCTACAAAGATCAAAGTGATACTACCAAAGGCTTCCAAGCTAAAATCTGTCCAACAACACTTCTACTCTTTCTTGATTCATTTTCTTGAGTGTTTGTTGTAATTGTTTCACACACATAGATTCTTAAGTTCTATATCTTGTGAGTGTTGAAGTTCCATTTTGTGAGACAATGAGAATATTCTTTGTAAATCTTGAGTAAATATTTTGCTCAAGATGAGAGATTTGTGAGTGAAATATATTCACTTTTGATTGTAAAGTCTTGGGATATGAACTTCTCAAGCGACGACTTAGACGGTTTGGTCTTCACCTGTAATAAGATCAAAGATAGGAAATCCTCAAAGAGTTCAAGGGAGTAGACTAGGCAAAAAGTATTTGCCGAATCACGATAAATACCGGTATCAATCTCTCTAACTTTACTATTTATTTTTTTGTATTATATTTGTGTTTGTAATTATTGGTTTGATTGAATATCCACTGTGCACTTACACACAATCACATACATACTTAGTTTATATTGAGTAGAATTAATTAACATAAAAATTTGCCAAAACCTAATTCATCCCCTCTTAGGTAATTCTAGGGCCATCAATTGGCATTAGAGCTACACTTGCTTAATAAACTTAAAATTCTAGCAAATCGATCATGACAAATTTCATTGTAACTACCCTTCCCGAAGATCAATCCATGCATAGGCCTCCTTTGTTTAATGATAATAATTATGTGTTTTGGAAGGCTAGAATGACTGCATTTTTATAAGCTACAAAATATGAAGTTTGGAAAGTTATTAAAAATGGTCCTTATGTTCCTATTAAAACTAATCTTGATGGATCTACTACACTTAAGGTAGAATCGGAATTTGATGATAGGGACATCAAGTTAATTTCTATAAATGCCCAAACTATTAACCTTCTTTATTGTGGTTTAGATGTTCATAAATATAATATAATTTTCGGATACTCATCAACTAAGGAGATTTGGGATACTCTCACAATTACTTATGAGGGTACAAACCAAGTCAAGGAATCCAAGATCGACATCTTGTACACCAATATGAACTCTTCAAGATGGAGGATAAAGAATTGATCATGGAGATGTATACTCGCTTTACAAATATTTGTAATAGTTTGAATGCACTCAAAAATCCGTACTCAATGCCCGACCAAGTACGAAAGATCCTTAGAGCTCTTCCCAAGGCGTGGAAACCAAATGTGACGGCGGTCTCAGAATCCAAAGTTCTAAACAAATGTATCATTGATGAACTCATTGACAATTTAACCACTAATGAGCCTTCACTCAAAAGCTTTGAAGAAAAAGGCAGAATGAACCGAAAGAAGAGAATAACCTTAAAAGCTATGATGATGAAAGCTTTGGGGGCGATGTTGAAAACAAAATGGCTCTCTTGGCGAGACAAATGAATCGAGTCAATTGGAGATTCTTCAAAAAGAAGAGATTTAACAAAACCGACATAAGTAAGGTTGAATGCTACAAATATCACAAGTTTGGTCACTAAAAACCGAATGTCCTCAATTCAAGAAGGATCATGAAAGGCTGAAGAAATATCATCACAAGGGCAAGAAGAGAGCTTTCAAGGTAACATGGGATGACACCGACATAAGTGGCTCGGAAAGTGAACGTAGTGGCGAGGAAGCCAACCTACTTGCACTCATTGCAAAAGAAGATGAGATAACTCTTATTTCTGAAACTTATTCAATTAATGAATATGATGAGTTACTTGATACGTATAAGGATTTGAAAGAAGAGCTTAAAAATTGTTTTTCAAAAATAATAAATCTTAGCAAAACAATAATTACTCTTTCAAAAGATTTGGAAAAATCAAAATTTGAAATTGTTTCATTAAAATAAGAAAATGATTCTTTAAAGAAACATGATCTTGGAAAAGAAAATACTTCTTTAAAAAATCAAGTTGATGATTTAACCAAAACAGTCCACAAATTTACTAAAGGTTAAAATAAATTCAAACTTCCTTTGGGAAGTCAAAAATGTGTTTTCGGCAAAGTCGGTGTGAGTTTTCATCCACATAAGAAACAAAAAAAAATTCAGAAATTTTTCTCAAAGACCAAGAAGTTTATAAATTTTTTTTATTGTAACAAAGTTGGTCACACTATTAATGTTTGTAATGAAAGAAAATTGAAAAATGCTAATGATAAGGTAAGAAAGGTTTGGGTACCAAAGAGAATCTTGATTTCAAAATATAACCCTCCCGGACCCAAGTAAAAAGGGTATCTTTTAGGAATCATTTAAGGTGCTCATTGTAGGTTAGTTTTAAAGCAAATATAAGTAAGGACAAATGGCTCCTAGATAGCGGTTGCTCACGGCACACGACAGGCGATAAAGATAAATTCACATATTTGACACCTAAAGATGGCGGACATATGACGTTTGAAGACGACTCTGAGGGTAAAATTATTGGTATTGGTAGTGTTGGTAAAGATGCATTTATTATTGAAAATATTTTTCTTGTTGAAGGTTTAAAATATAATCTTTTAAGCACAAACCAACTATATGATAACGATTTTAAAGTATATTTTCTTAAAAATCAATGTGTCATCAAAGAAGATGATGATCATAAAATTTTGTTTGTTGCATCCCATTTTGAAAATATTTACACATGTTCTTTGATGACTTATCTTCTCAAAATGTTTCATGACTTAATGCATTTACCGAGAATAGTTGGTTGTATAGACGATTCAGACATACTAGTATGGAACTTATCTCGAACTTATCTAAGAATAATCTTGTACATGGTTTACCAAATGCTACATATGTTAAAGTAAGATATGTGATGCATGCCAACTTGGTAAACAAGTTAAAAGTTCTTTTAAGAAGAAGTTTATTTCTACTACTAAACCGTTAGAATTTTTGCATCTAGACTTATTCGGTCCTAATCCCGTTGCTAGTTTAGGTGGCAAGCATTATGCATTTGTTATTGTTGATAATTATTCTAGATATACATTGGTTCTATTACTTGCTAAGAAAAGTGATGTTACTTACATACTTGTTAAGTTTTGTAAACGTGTTGAAAATGAGAAAAGTACTAACATCAATAATATCCGAAATGATAGAGGAAGATAATTCCGAAATGATGAGATTAAAATTTTTTTTGACGAACAAAGTTATGGACACAATTTTTCAGCCCCTAACCTTAACAAAATGACATCGTTGAAGGGAAAAATTGCTCTTTATAAGAAATGACTTGGACAATGCTAAATGAGCATTCTTCACCTCAATACTTTTGGGCGAAAGCCGTAAGTACAACATTTTACGTATTGAACCGTGTTTCAATCCGTAGAGGTTTAAATAAAACCCCATATGAGCTTTGAAATGGTAAAACCTCCATTATCTATTACTTTAAAGTTTTCAATTGCAAATATATTATTCTTAATGATAAAGAAAATCTTTCTAAATTTGATGCTAAATCCGATGAAGGTGTTTTTCTTGATTATTCAACTTATAGCAAATCTTATAGAGTATATAACAAACGTACACTTGTAGTTGAAGAATCGATGCATGTTGTTTTTTGAGGAATCTAACCCTTTTTCACCAAGTAAGGATTTAGATGAAGAAAATTCAGATTTGGTAGAAAATTCAATGGAGCAAGTTGAAAACACTGATTTGAAGCCCGTTGATATTGATTCAATGGAAGTACAATTATCCGAGAACAAGCTACCAAAGGCGTGAAAAAAAATCAACATTCATCTATCCAATCAAATCATTGGTGACATTGAACGAGGTGTAAGTACTAAACTTCTTTGAGAAACTATGTTAACAATTTTACTTTCCTCTCTCAAATTGAATCTAAAAACGTATATGAAGCTATTGACGACAAATCTTAGATTCGAGCAATGCACGATGAGTTAAATCAATTTGAGAGGAATAATATTTGGTCTCTAGTACCAAAACCTAATGACTATCTCGTAATTGGAACAAAATGGATTTTTTGAAATAAAAAGGATGAGTCGAGTGTTGTTATTAGAAATAAAGTAAGATTAGTAGCACAAGATTTTAATAAAAAAAGGGATAGATTATGATGAAACTTATGCACCGTTAGTTAGACTAGAAGCTATACGAATATTATTTGCTTTTGCTTATGCTAATGATTTCAAACTTTTTCAAATGGATATTAAAAGTGCATTTTTAAATGGTTTCATTTCTAAAGAAGTTTATTTTGAACAACTTTCCGGTTTTGAAGATGAAAATTTTCAAATCATGTTTTTAAATTAGCTAAAGCATTTTACGGTCTCAAACAATCACCTAGAGCTTGGTATGAGAGGTTAAGTGGATTTCTCTCACAAAAGGTTTTAAACGTGGTTTAAGTAATATAACTCTATTCATTAAAAAAGCTAAAAATAACATCTTATTAGTACAAATCTATGTTGACGATATTATTTTCGATGCTACTATGAGATCTCGTGCCAAGATTTTGCTAAGCTTAGGTAGAAAGAATTTGAGATGAGTATGATAGAAGAACTAACATTCTTTCTCGGATTGCAAATTAAGCAAACAACTGACGGAATATTTATAAATTAAGCAAAGTATACCAAGGACCTCATGAAGAAATACGAAATGGAAAACTCAAAGGTATACAATACACTGATGAGTACCTCAACCAAATTGGACGCCGATGAAAACGGTAAGAAGGTAAATGAGAAGGAATACCGAGGTATAATTGTTAGTCTTCTTTATCTTACGACAAGTAGACCGGATATCATGTTTAATGTTTGTTTATGTGCTCATTTTCAATCTTGTCCTAAGGAATCACATTTAACTGCCATTAAATGTATTTTTCGATATTTGCTTGGTACATATGACATACTTAGTTATTCCAATGCTGATTTTTCCGGTTGCAAAGTTGAGCGTAAAAACACTAGTGATACTTTTCATTTTCTAGGACACGCATTGGTTTCTTGGTAAAGCAAGAAACAAAATTCTGTTGCACTACCCACTGTCGAAGCCGAATATATCGCAGTTGGAAATTGTTGAGCACAAGTCTTTTATATGAAACAACAATTGGGAGATTTCAGTATTAACGCTGGTTGTGTTCCGATCTTATGTGATAACACTAACGCCATATGTTTGGGTAAGAATCCTACTCAACATTCACGAACTTAGTACATTGATATAAGACACCATTTTATTCGAGACCACATTCAAAAGGGTCATATCACATTAGAATTCATTGACACTAAAAACCAACTAGACGATATCTTTACTAAGCCTCTCGGGGAAGAACAATCTTCAAAAATATTACGTGGCTTAGGTATGATGAGAGAAAAAGATACTTTGAAATGATTTTGAAAACTGATTTTCAAAAATTCCTACTTTGAGAGTAATAATGATATACTTCGCAAAAATTGTCTTAATTGCCAAAATTCACTTCAATTTTGATTTACAATATTGAAAATGGATTTCACTGATTTTTATGCATATATGAAGTGTTTCAAATATTTTAAAAAGGTTTTTAAAACCATGTTCTTCAACGTGATCAAAAATCTAATTTTGATAACTTAAATTCTTAAGGCTACAACAAATTTTGGTTATTGATAATCTAGATCAATTCTAAGTTATATTAAATTGATATATACTCCAACAAACCATACAAAGGCTAAATATTATATAAAATCATCAAAACAGGGCACGGTATGAGAAACGGATCAAGCCGACTACCTGCTAAAAATGTTACAACAGAAGTAGTCAACTATTTATGGGATAAGTAGTTGACTACTTATCCTATGTTGAGCTCATGGGTTCCAAACCCTAGGTTGAGATCTTGAGTTCTTGAGAAATTCTAGTAATGGAACCAAGGAGATCGAGAAGAAATCAGGAATAGGTTGCCCTGGTTATTAAATTTAACAATTATCATTTCTCACATCCTGAACATGAGGAACAATTCCGTTTCGATTTCTCTCATTGTAAGGTAATTCTCGATTGTCCGATTGATTTTGAATCTCTTTCAAAACACAACCTTCATACTCGTGCTTATTTGAATCATGTCGGTTGGGACTATTTTATTATAATATCTTCACCATTTTATACCGTTCTTGTCCAAATATTCTATGCTAATCTTGTATAAGAGAGTGGTGTTTACACTTGCTAATATCCTTCATTTACCTAGAGGAGAAATTAGACCAAAGATCAATAATAATTGGTTGTCAAATCATTTGAACTTTAATCAATGGGATGTCTTGACTACTTTTTGTGGACCGTAATTCCGTCCCAGTAATTGTAATTCTGTAGCCGATTTATCCCTTGAATTTTATTTGATTCACTCTATTATAAACTACTCTATTGTGCCAAGAATAGGAAGTTGAGCTCATATTAGTTTCTTTGATCATTTTATTATAAAGAGCTGTCTTGACAATACCAATATTGATCTTGCATTTGTAATTGGAAAATATATGTTGGCTCAAAAGCACAAAACCAAAGGCTCTTTGCCTTATGGAATCGTTCTCATTGCAATCTTTAATCATTTCCAAGTTCCGCTCCAAAATGAAAATCTATCTTCTATCATTACTCATCATGAAATTCTTGATTCGTCAACTGTGTTGAAAATGGGACATAGTTTTGTAAACGATCGTTGGCGAAAACAGAATAGACAAAAAGATCACCAAGTGGCAGGTTTTGCACTTACCAATGTTCCGGTGGAATTAAGGCGTGTCGATGCTTACCAAGGAGATACTGAAAATGTGGAAGAGGAACAAGAAGAAGATGAAGAATGAGATGATGAAATGGAGGATGTATCGCCTCAAATCGATGGAACTTCAATTTTTGCAGTTGGAGAAGGTTCCAATGCTCCGAACTATAATTATAATGATCTTGTCTCTCGTATGGACAATATAAGTGTAAGGTTTGAAGGGCGTATGGATGAGATGAGCAGTAGATTTGAAGGAAGAATGGATGATCTCTCGAACCGGTTTGACACACATGCACATCACGTGGATGAGTGGTTTGATACTCTCATATGATCCTTCAACCAATTCACTAACAATTTCTACACACACTATCCATCTCCACCACCTCAAAACTAGTTTTAATTTATTTTTGATGTAATAAAGGGGGAGAAAAACTAAATTTGATGTTAGACACTCATGCTAGCTAGACGCGTATGCTTGCATTATTATGTGTCGTTTATGATTATGATTATGTATGCTTGAATTATTATGTTTGAACTATTAATGTGATAGTATTGTGTGGTTTTTATATATGATCTTAAATGTTATATCTTGAAAATGTTAAAAACTTTATTACATTTGAGAGAATAAAAATTTGAACTTTATTGATAAAATCATTTCAAAACCGATCTCATTTTTAGGGGGAGCTAGTAAAGTGTTTATTGTTATTAAAATATCAAATGAGTTATCATCATAAAAAAAGAGGAGATTGTTAGCCTAAGCAATTTCAATCATCGGATCCCCGAATAAACGTGATTTTGACGATAACATACACATTTAACGTTTTAAATGAACTAACAATGATTTTGAGTATAGATTATCCGAGCATCACTGAAACATATCATGAAAGCGAATTCAAGTCGAAAATGTATTATTTAAATTAAAGAGATTTTTCATTTTCGATAATACTCGCGGGATATTGAACTCGAAACTTTATAGGACACACATACACCGTATGTGTTCGTAATTGTGATATACTGATGTTGACATGTCTAATATGCTTAAATATCATAATGTGACATATATGTTTGATCATTACATGCTATAACGAAAAAATCACATATTGATCATAATTATGTGAAATTGGAAATCTATGTTCTTAACATGATCATAAGGTACATTGAGTTTTTGGATCATCTAAACATCGTGAATATAGTTGATACATATTTTAAAAGTGTTTAGAATGATAAACGGTCATAATCTGAGACCAAAAATCCAAAACAGACGAAAATGCACAGTCGACATAAATAATAGCATAAGTAGTCGACTACTTATGCCAGATGTAGTCGACTAAGTTTGGGCAAAATATTTTCTCTCTCCTACTCTATTTTTGGCTTCTCATTTTGGTGTCGTATGCTTGTTCTAATTGTTGTATGATGATTTTTATGCTTTATATTGATTGTCTAATGTATTATTATCATTTAAGTTGATCCAAACCATGTTAAATTGAAGAGAATTGGATCAAAACAAATTTGAACTATTTGAGAACTCAATTTGCAGAATTTTGTTTTGAACTCAAATGGATTTGCATATCATATTTTGTTCGGAACGTTCAAATCATGTTATGGGATGTTAGTTTAACATGTCTACATGATATATGTATGATCAATTGATATATTTATCGTTACATTTATGATTAATTGACAAATTGGCTCAAAATGTATGAAAATTATGTTTTCTACATGTTGAATGAATTCTAAGTGTTCAATCTCTTGAAATACTTATATGTGTTTAAATGTATTGTATACATGTATAATATATTTTATACATATAGTATACATATGCTCAAATACATAGTAATGTATGTATACAAGTTTGAATTTGAATTTGTCAAGACAATTTAAGTAGGAACAACTTTCCTTAAATTAAGGATTACTTTTTGGCTCAAGTAATGCTCAACCAACTTATTAATTGCTTACCTACTTCACCCTTGATTTAATATGGTTGTCTTAAGATAAATCCAAACTACTTTGTCTACATATTTATTGAGCATTGAATACACAATATTGTATTCATACATTTCTTCATGGAATCATGAGAATTTGTCAAGATTTAAATTTGAGTACATGTGTTTATTTGAATATCAACTTTGGTATTTATTGTATCTATGATATGTGCAACTTTTTGAGTATGTGGATCAATTAATTATTATTAGAATTCAATTAGTATCATTGTATCAAGACAAATACTATAGCTAATGGAGAAGAGTCTTGCATTCAAGTCTTGACAATTTGAAGAGAAGAATTCCAACGGTCACTACTCTCTCTACTCTTCAATTGAGATTTCTTTTATTCATTTGCTACATCTACATAAGGAGGACATTGTTGGATATTTCATAAGAGAAACACAACTCACTAAGTATCATTCATTCAAGTTGAGCTACAAAGATCAAATAGATACTACAAAAGACTTCCAAGCTAAAATCTGTCAAAAAACATTTCTACTCTTTCTTGATTCATTTTATTGAGTGTTTGTTGTATTTGTTTCACACATATAGATACTTGAATTCTATATTTTGTGAGTGTTGAAGCTCCATTTTGTGAGACGATGAGAATATTTATTGTAAATCTTGAGTAAGGGTTTTGCTCAAGATGAGAGATTTGTGAGTGGAACATATTCACTTTTGATTGTAAAGTCTTGAGATACGAACTTCTCAAGTGGTGACATAGATGGTTTGGTCTTCACTTGCAAGAAGATCAAAGATAGTGAAAACCTCAAAGGAGCTCAAGGGAGTGGACTAGGTAAATGGTGTTTGCTGAACCATGATAAATACCGGTGTCATTCTCTCTAATTCTACTATTTACTTTTTCACATTATATTTGTATTTGTGATTATTAATTGATTGAATATCCGTCGTGCACTTACACAGAATCACATAAACACTCAGTTTATATTGAGTAGAATTAATTAACGTAAAATTTGACAAAACCCAATTCACTCCCCTCTTGAATAATTCTTGGGCCATCATTTTCTTCATGAGATATTCATCTTAATCAACTGTATGGATTTCTTTTCCGAAATACTCAACAAAGTCATTAATTCTACAAAAAATATCAATACCTAATTATTCATCAAAATTTAGGATTCAACAATGGGCATGGTTTCTGAAATTGGTCATTGAAGATATCGAAAGGATAAATCGGCATGCATGGACTTTCATAACATATCAGCGAAAGGTATATATTTAATTTCTGTCATATTTCTAGATTTAAATGATGCGTTCCATACATTGCTTCATCTCTTTAAACATAGATGGTGTTTCCAATAAATCTATGACAACTTAAAACAATCTTTTAAAGGTAAGACATTAGAAAATGCTTTGTGGATGGCTGCTAATCAATACCATGTGTATTATTTTGGAAAGACGATGAAAGAATTAAAAGATATTGATGAGACAACCTTTGATTGGTTGGTGAAAAACCTACAAAGATGTGGAATACAACATATTTCACTGCACATTCTAAGTGTGATTACCTTACAAATAATCATATTGAATCCTCTAATTCATTCATCCTTAGAACTAGAGACAAACCCATAATTACTGTGTTGCAAACAATAAGATGTCTTTTGATGAAACAAATGCAATTGAAGAGATAGTGGATTAGAAAATGGGAAGGTTGAATTAGGTCCAAAAATTGTTCAGAGATTAGATGATTCCAAGAGAAGGTGCATATAGATGTGCCACTATGTAGGCTGGTGAAAATAAATTTGAAGTCATGTGTTTCGATGGGGACCAATACATTGTAGACTTTGGTTCTTATACATATGCATGTAGGAAATGAGATTTGTCTGGCATCCCTTATTAACATGTTGTGTTAATCATCCAATATAGGCATGAAAACCGAGTCAACAATATAAAGCATAGGTAAAAGAAGTCCACATACATATCTGCATATGAGAACATCATTCACCCTATGAATAATGTTAATTTCTGGACAAGAAGTTCTAACATTGAACTTCTACCACTTGTGTGGAAAAAGCAAAGAGGTAGATCAAAAAAATGAGAAAGATGACACTTGGTGAGCTCAAAGACAAAAATACGTTCAGAAGATAATCTTACAAGATCAAGTGCAATAGGTGTGAAAATAAGGGTCACAATAAGAAAAGTTGTAAGTGTCAAGGAGCTGAAAATGACACATCAAGAATGACAAAGAAAACAACTGCTACCAAGGAAAAGGTATTCCAAATTTACTAAATTTCTACAATTTGTTAGACACAATGCAATTTTTCTTACCAGGTAAATAATGAGGGCAAAATTACCACAACATGGGCATTCTTCTGAAGAGAATTTAGACTGTATACCTCAATTTTCTAGGATTATAGTTCAATTGTTTAGAGCACCGCCTTATCAAGGCAGAAGCTGAGAGTACTTGGGTTCTCCTAATAACTCAAATAGCTATTGAGTTGGAGTTAAGTTTCAACAAATTTAAGTGCAAAACAATTGGTGCTACTACTAACAAAAGGTGTATTCTCAATTTATTAAATTATTGTAATTTTTTAGACACTTAAAGAATTATAATATTATTTTTCTTACCAAGAAAATAACAAATTTGCTGTATCAAATTCAAATGCACATGCAAAAAAAGCTGGTGCTACTACCCAATATATATATATATATATATTCTCAATTTACTGAATTATTGCAATTTTTTTTTCAAGAATTATAATATTATTTTTTTACCAGGTAAACAATGAAGCTGCTATGTCAAATTCAAGTGTACCTGCAAAGGACACTAGTGGTAGTACCAACAATGAAGCTGTAACTTCAAAGAGTGTAACTTCAATGGGTCCACCTACAGTGATTTTTGTGGTTTAGGAATAGGGAAGAACACTGATTTGTTTGGTGTTTTATAGCTAATGGTGTGTGAAAAAATTATTTGAATTTTTTTTTTTGTGTGTTGCACCTTTGGATATTGTTTTTGGTGTGCTGCAGTTTTGAATTTTTTTTTTTTTTTGTGTGTTGCAACTTGGAATGTTTTTTTTGGTATGTTGAAGGTTTTTGTAATATTAAGTAATGCTGCATTTTTTGGTACAATATTAGTAATGCCGAAGTTTTTTTTTTTTTTTTTTTTTTTTTTTTTTTTTTTTTTTTTTTTAATGTTCAGTTTAGAAAAATTGGATTGTTGCTACTTGTAATTATGGTGCATATTGTTTTGGTATAAGAAATGTTGCATTGTCTCTCTTGGTATTTTTTGGCTTCTAAAGTTATAAGCAATGGTTGTTTTAATGACTTATAATGTCTGCATTTTTTAGTTGTTTTAAAGTTACATTGTTGCTCTAATTATGTTATATTTTTTTGTTATTTGCTTTCAGGTTGCTTGTGTCATGTTGGCCTGAAGTTTTGTTTGGTTTTAATTCCATTTTTTAATTTCAAGTTGCAGTTTAGTCCATTTTTTTGGCCTATAGTTTAGTCCCATTCTTTTGTTCCAGTTTATTCAATGTTTTCTTTAGTTTGTTTGGTTCCAATATCAATACAACATAAGATACATTATCAATACAAAATAAGGTACCATATCAATACATTTTTTGTTTGCTCTTAAAATAAAAATACAATACCAAAAACAGAGCTAGCCAACTCATGAGCAAACAAAACTTCATGTTTTTTTTTTTTCCCTCTTTTGATGTGCTTCAATCATTCGCACCAAACTTGGAATCACTTGTTTTGCTATATTATATATTGGTTGATCATGCCACATAAAAAAAAGGGTTAATTACAAAAAAAAAAAAAACCAAAAAAAACAATGGTTTGGCCCATTTGCACTTTATCCCCCTGTGGTTCAAACGTCGCTACTTACCCCCCTGTAGTCTTGGGCCTAAGTGCAAAACTAACGGTTTCTGTCAACTTTGACAGAATTGAGCCCCACACGCCTGCATTGAGGATGATCTTGTTTTTTGTGCTTTTTTCTTCCAAAATGCATTACCCTTGTTCTCATTTTACCCCCATATGTCTCTATAACAATAATACAATTTCTTGTTCCTATTTTCCTTCCAAAATACATTTTTCTTGTTCCCATTATATCAAATTTTTTATTTAAAATTAATCTTATTAATTTCATTTGATTATTCAAATATTAAATTTTTTTATTCAAGTATTTATTGATTTTCACGCCTTTTAATTAATATCACTTATTTATTAAAAATTCATTTTTAGCATTGAATGCATTTGTAAATAATGTTAAGGGTCAAAATTAAAACATAAATTGAGAGATGATAATGTAATTTATTTCCATACCTAGAATACTTAATTTGGAGTTACAGTTCATCTTCAATATCTTGAGGGGTTATTGTATATTTTGTTTCTTCTTCCTTGAAATATTTTTAAATGAAATTGAATTTAATTTCAATTGAAAATATTTTTACTTGAATTCAATTCAATTGAAATTAAATTCAATTTCATTTAAAAATATTTCATTTAAATTCAATTTCATTTATAAAAAAAACGAAATAAAAAAAGAGAGTAAGACCCTCATATTTGTCTATTAATTTATTGGGATCTATTTGCATATTTTGTTAAACTTAAGGGGTAAAAATATTGTTTTCCTTTAATTTTTTTTTCCAGATCGTCTACCTTCCCTCACTGTCTTCTTTGTCTTCTTCGCCGTCACCAGCGCCGTCTTCGCTATCACCTCACTGTCGTCTTTGTCTTCTTCTCCATTTCGATTTCAATTTCGATTTCAAAGAGTTCTTCGCCTCGTTTCAATTTCAATTTCGAAATTGAAATTGAAACTCAGTTTCGAAATCAAAATCTAGTTCGTTCACGTTCGTCTTCTTCTCTATTTCGATTCTGATTTCGAAGTGTTCTTCGCCTTTAGGTTTTGATTTCGATTTCGAAATCAAAATCGAAACCCTATTTCGATTGGTTTCGATTTGGGAAGAAAATATTCTTTCTTCAGCAGCCAAGATTCAGAAGAAAAAAAAAAGAAAAAAAGAAGAAGAAGAACATACGAAGCATTCGAAATCGAAACTCACAAACCAAACACAAACGACGTTCGAAGTAGAAACCAAACCCTATTTCGATTCAGCAAGTAAAAATCTTCTTTCTTCAGCAACCAAACCCACAAACCAAACCCTATTTCGATTTCGATTTTGCATTCGAAATCGAAATCAATTTTGAACCCTATTTTGATTTCGATTTCGAAATTGAAATCGAAACCCAAATCGAAGTGGAAATCGAAACTCTATTTCGATTTCGAACCCTATTTTGATTTCGAAATCGAAATCGATTTCGTTTTTGGAATCGAACGTGTTGTTCAATTTCAATTTCGAAGAGGAAATCGATATCGAAATTACTCAAAGATCGGCGAAGACTGATGAACGCACCCCGATTTTCCAGAGAAAATAAAAAAAATAATATAAGCTTGGCGCTGGTAAAATGAGAAGGGTTTTTAAAAACGTCGATTTTCTCATTAAAATATATTTAAGCCTGTTTTAGAAAAAAGAGTCGCCACCTAGCATTGGGTTTTAAATGATGTGCTAGGTCACTATATTTTTCTTTTTTGAAATTTTTTTTTAAAAAAAAATGTGGCTTAAGTAAAAATTTGACTCCTAAAATAACATGGTCTGATCAGAGATTCGTTTAAAGAGTTCAGGGGTCAGTTACGCTCGGGGAAGGTGTCAAGCACCCCAAGACGCCCGTCCAAAGACGGTACCTTATCCGATTAAGTCCAATTAAAATTTAAATCCGAATGTTTTTATTTTATTTTGAAATCATTTCCTTCTAAAAAAGAAAATCTTTTTGTATTTTTTTTTATATATTATCAAAGAATTTATACATTGAGGGGATAATTCTCTTCTAAGCCATTCAAATAGAAGGCGGAAAAATTCCTCCACGATTTGACAACAACATTAAATTTAACAAAAACATAAAATAAAAAAGAAACACACACCCATACACACACATTCACACACATTGAGGGAAGTATTCTCCCTTCTAAACTTAAACCACTCCAATGGAAGGTCGGGAGTTTTCCACCTCATATTGTCAGCACATTATATTTAAAGCATGTTAAAGAAACACACGCACACACACACCCACACTCGCATGGATCAAGGGGAGTAATCTCCCTTCTAAACTTAAACCACTCTAATAGAAGGTCAGGAGTTTTCCA
The DNA here is from genome assembly GCA_016647705.1 of Eucommia ulmoides. Taxonomy (NCBI): domain Eukaryota; kingdom Viridiplantae; phylum Streptophyta; class Magnoliopsida; order Garryales; family Eucommiaceae; genus Eucommia; species Eucommia ulmoides. The sequence goes on from CM028328.1 coordinate 7,844,411, forward strand.
CCTCGTATTGTTAGCACACAAGTTAAAGAAACACACGTGCACACGCATACACACACACACACATATACTTAAGTTAGTTCAATCTACATATCGAGGGGAGTAATCTCCTTCTAAACCTAAACCGCTCCAGTGGAAGGTTAGGAGTTTTCCACCTCGTTTTATCTACACATTAAGTAATTCACAAGTTTATATATATATAAAATCTAATTTAACAAAATAAAATTTTAGTATAATAACGACTTAATGCATAAATAAATTTACAAAAGATAGAAGTTCATAACCTTAACTTAGAGATTTTCTTCCCTTTTTCCTTTCTCTTCTTCTCAAAAGAAATATATATATTTTTTCTCAAGAAAAAAAAAATTCTCTTTCCAAAATAAAACTCTTCTAAAAAAAACTTCTCTCCAAAAAAAAACCCTCTAGATTTTCTCTCTTTCACAAAATAAAAATAAGCCTTCTATTTATAGATTCCGAAAAGGGTAAAATGGGAAAAAACACAATTCACTATTCACGCGGAAATACTGTTCACGATCATACGGGTACTATTCACGATCACGCAGTTACTGTTCACGCATGCGGATACTGTTCACGATCACGTGGTTACTGTTCACGATCACTGTTCATGCATGCGGATACTATTCACGCGGTGTTACTGTTAACGATCACTGTTCATGCATGCGGATACTATTCACGATCACTGTTCATACCTCCGTTTGATTTGTCTTGCTTTGTTTCGTTTTTTCCCGATTTTCTCCAAACAAACGATAATTAGTTTCTTTTCTTTTTCTTATTTTTTTGCATTTTTTGAAATAAAATAAAATAAAACAAAGTTAATTATAAAATAAAGTAGAAATTTTTTTTAGGGGGTGGTCAAAATGTCGTGTCTACAAATGAAGAAGAAGACGACGAATCCAGATCGACGGCGAGGGCCGTCGTCCTCGCAACGGCTCAGAGGAGGCGTCGGCGAGAGATCGGAGAGCGAGATAGAGAGTGGGTGAGGAGCGAGATCGCCACTTTTCTGACACCATCGAACCACCATCGGAGATCCGGTGACCGTTGGAGGTCGAAGTCTTCCCGCCCAGATGTAAGCTCGAAGCAGGCATGGGAGGCGGCGGTGAAAAAATCTCCACCGCCGCCTCCATTGTCTAGGGTTTTTAGAGGGATGAAGTCTCAAGTGTTAAGCTGACTAATTTGAGGGTTGGTTAATTATACTTTACACCCTAATAATTGTGAATAATTACGGAAGGGTAAAATCGACATTTTATGATTTCCGTCAACGGAGTGAGGGTTGCACTTAGGTCTACAAACCACAGTGAGGTAAATGGCGACGTTTGAATCACAGGAGGGTAAAGTGCAAATGGGCCAAACCAAGGGGATAACGTATAATTAACCCTAAAACTCCCATTTACAACAAAACACAACATCACTTTAAAAACTCAGATGTTTAGTGTTTTTTTCAATTCACGGATTAGCCAAGAACTACAGTACAATTCACTGTATTTTTTTCAATTAAGTATTTTATTGATTCCAATTTTTGGGAAATAAATAATTGCCTTCATATAGTAAATTACTGTCTACTTCATATTTTTTGCAGCCGAAATATCTTCGAGATGGGTTCTCCCTTGTCCATGAAGTATGTAAACAAGCGCTATTTCTACACCAACAAAAAATTGGTATTGTTCTTTAACTCTTCAAGTTATTTTCTTTTCTTCTTTCATGTTGTGACAATTTCTTCTTCAATTGGTGTTTGTGTGTTTTTAAAGGAAAAAAATCTGCAGCAGAGTAAAGACAACATAAAGGTTGTTGACTACATTGAAGAAGGTCAAATTTGACGGGAAATGGCTTTCTTCACTTTATTTTCCCTCCTCAGTAAATTAAACTTACATTTTAACCCCTAAAGAATGACAAGCGCATCTCACGTGGTCAAATTCTGTCCAAATTAACACCAATTAAAGACAGAAGCACTACAAAAAAATTCGACAACAAAAAGAGGGACCAAATTGAAAAAAATGAGTTTAAGGACCACATAAAAAACACGCTACAAATAATATGACAAAATGTAATTTGCCCAAAATAGATTAATCAATGAATTATTCCTTTTTTTTTTTTTTTTTTTTTAACTTTTAAATTTTTGGGAAAAATAAGAAAAATAAATTACCAGTCATTACCTTCAACTTAAAGTGAGAAAACCATATTATTATATTATCTCATTCGAATTCATTTTTAAAAAATTATTACATAACTTTACTTTCAATATCATACCTTAATTAAAATACTTTTAATTATAATTTGGGTATTTGTCACTCACATCTTCCGCCATTTCGTCTAAAAGCACAAATTTCTCGTGTCATTTGAAAAATATCAATAAACCCCTTATCATTTTGGCTAAACACCATTTAATTCCCCTATAAATTAAAAAATCAATAAAAATTTTATTGTAATGACAATTTTAAAAATCAATGAAAACTTTATTGTAATGAAATTTTACCCTTAATAATTTTGAAATATTTAATATAATTAAAAATTAAATTATATAAATATCCTTTTACCAATAAGGTGTAGCTCAAGTGGCGAGACGCATTTGAGCTAAAGCAATTGAGAGGCCTCTGCAAGGTCAGGGGTTCGAGTCTGTAGAAAAACACTTGTTATGAGGAACAACCACGCACCACGAACGAGCTAATCTTTCACCCTGTATGGGTAGATGGACACTCGTATGTGTAACAAAAATAAATAAATAAATATCCCTCTAAGTTTATATATATATATATATATATATATATATATATATATATATATATATATATATATATATATGTCCTTTATCTTTTATACTAATATCCCTATTTTGAAATGGAAAAAAAATAGAAGATATTTTCACCCTTTAATTTAAAAAAAAAAAGGGTTAATAGCACTTTATCCCATATGGTTTGACCAATTTGTATTTTATTCCCTATAGTTTGAAAATCACTACTTACTCCCCTGTGGTAAAATATTTGTTGCACTTACCCCTTATATCAGGGGGCAAGTGGTTTGAAAATCTAACCACAGGAGGGGTAAGTTGTGATTTTCAAACCATAGGGGGGTAAGTGCAAATCGGTCAAACTACAAGGGGTAAAATTTAATTAACCCTAAAAAAAAACTACCCCTCCCCCTTTACTTAAATATCCTTTTTCCAAGTAATGAGGCCTTAAAAAAAATTCTCTTTCCCTACATACAAATCCATCTCTCTCTCTCTCTCTCTCTTTAGATCTGTGTTGGATATGTGCCGGCGAGCACAAATCCAATGCGGATTTGTGGAGAGAGAGAGAGAGAAGAAGAAGGAGGAGGAGGAGGAGGAGGAGGAGGAGGAGGAGGAGGAGGAGGAAGAGAAAGAAGAAGGAGAAGAGGATTCCGGCAGGGCGCTGGTGATGGTTGGGGTGAGGGCGATGGCGGTGAGAGGGTAGGGTGCGAGTTAACGTAATTGTTTAAAAAAATAGGGATAATGTTTTTTAAACAGGGGTGTTAAGTGAATTTAAAAAAAAATAAAAGAATACAAATTATTTTTTTAAAATAAGAGAAGAGCATTATATCTTTTTATATAAAAAAAAATGTCAATGGGAGTGATCAGTATTTTTTCAATAATAGAAGAGATTAGTAATTTTAAGCAAAATAACAAAGTAGATAGTAAATACCCATTATTTTAAGTTAAAATTTGATGATTTACCCTACTTGTAATTACCTAAATTTTTTTAGGGAAAATGACCGTTTACTCTCAGAATGCAAAACTATTTACCGGTTACTCCCATCGACATTTTCTTGCACCAATTATTCTCATTAACTCATTTTTCATGCACCGATCACTCTCATCGCCAGCTGTTCTTGCACCGAAAACTCCCTTTTCCGGAAACAATGGGGAACAAGATTACCGGAATACCCTCAACATCTTTAGAAATTCAACGTGCTCTGACCTCTTCGTCGTTGCCGAATGTGATCGTTGTTCTCGCAGACGTCTTCCGAAATGTGACGTGCTCTGACCTCTTCGTCGACCCCAAAGGTCTGTCTCCGTTGCTAATTTCGTTAAAACTACGAACGACAAAAATCCGACATCTTCTCAGAGATTTGCCGATTTGCTTCGGAGATTCGTCGGATTCGATTCGTTCATACCGTCGGAATCGCTTCGGAGCTGCGTCGATTTGTTCATTTAATCGCAGGTCTACTCATTCATCATCTGCGTACCAGCTTGTTTGTTCTTCAATTCTTGCAAAATTGCGATCCAGCTATTTGGCTTAAGGTTTTCTCCTTTGTGATTTTCAATGCTCACATGTGTTTTGGGTTGTATGAGTAAGATCCAGCTGATTGGCATTTACTTTGGTTATTTACACTATGCACCCTTATACTTTGCAGTTTATTTTGTGACAAAATCAATGGTGTTTTTATTGTTTGTGTTTTCATTGTTCGTGATAAAAATAGCTTATGTGTGATAATTGATGTTACATTCAACATCAACAAGTGTTGAATATAACATTATATAGTTTTAACTATTGATACATAAAACAAGAGTAGTGAACAGTTGATGTTACATTCAACAGCCACTGGTGTTGAATATAATATCATATGGATTTTATTCTGTATACAAAAATAAGAGAATAATTAATGTTACATTCAACATTCACAGGTGTTGAATGTAACATTGTAAAAAAAATTAAAATAAAGAACAATTGATGTTACATTCAACATCCACAAGTGTTGAATGTTACATTCAACATCCACATAAGGAGTATTTTGGTCATAAAAAATAATAATAATAATAATAACAACAACAATAACAACAATTAATGTTACATTCAGCATCCACAGATGTTGAATGTAACATCTACACATAATACGATCCATAAAAATATGAGAACAATTGATGTTACATTCAACATCCATAGTTGTTGAATGTAATATCGTAAATAAATAAATAAATAAAGAACAATTAATGCATTCAATATCCACGTGAGAAGTATTTTGATCAGAAAAAAACAAAATCATAATAAAAAAAAAAAATTGATATTACATTCGGCACTCACAGGTGTCGAATGTTATATTCAATATCCACATGAGGGATATTTTGGTAAAAAAAAATATAATATTATATATAAAAAAAAATTGATGTTATATTCAATACCCACAGGTGTTGAATGTTACATTCAGCATCCACATGAGTGGTATCTTGATCAGAAAAATATAACATCGTAAAAAAAAACAAAAAAAAACACACAATTGATATTACATTCAACACCCACAGTTGTTGAATGTTAGATTTAACATCCACATGAGGGGTATTTTGGTCAGAAAAAACAAAAGGAGTTATTGGTGTAAAAAAAAATTTGATAGGCTTAATTAATAATTTATTCCGCATTTTGGAAGTTAATGTGCATGCCCCAAAAAATTAATCAGTAAGTAGTAGCAATGCACAATAGTCAATCTGAGTTTGACACATCATTACAAACTCCTTCTAAATTATATGGAAAAATTAAATTTTTGGTTCCTAAAGTATGAGGTAGGTGTCTACGTAGACCTTAAGATTTGTCAAATTGTACATTTGGTCTCTCCAATTTTACATTTGTTTCAATCTGCAAAATTAAAAATGTTATTAATGATTTGAGATGAAAAATGGGTTGTATTCTGCACGTGGCCTTCTAATAGAAATATCTCGTCATTTCATCATTCCACCAAATCTAAAACGTTTTCTCTTAATCTTTCTCTAGTAACGATTCGTTTGAAAATAGTGAGAGAATCTTGAATCATTGTTAGGGAAAAACGTCTGAGGTCTTGCATAATGATGAAATGATAAAAAAAAAAAAAACAATTGGAAGTCCACGTGTTGAATACAATCCATTTTCTATCCAAAATCATTAACAATATTTTCAATTTTGTGAGATTAAAACAAATGTGGTATTTGGGGGATCAAACGTACAATTAGACAAACATCATAGCCCAAATAGACACTTCTTCATACTTTAGGGACCAAAGTTTTAATTTTTCCAAATTATATCTACTTATTTTTTATTTTATTGTTTTGGCGGTAAGGTGTTTTTGAACTAACTTATATGCACTTCAACTAATCACTTCTCCAAGCGATCTTAAAGGCGCACCCCTCACATCGGTTTAGTGTTTTCAGGATTAAATTTAAAATTTAATTCTTAGAGTATTATTCAAAAAATTATTCAAAAGATGAAACCCAACCTAACAAGAAATGGGGCTCCTCTCTCCACTAACCGCATTAAGTTAGATTAAGTCAACTTAAAGGCCAACTCAGATCCGTTTTAGACATGATGAAAAATATTTCAATTTCTAAATCTAGTTCTTCCAATTAATGAAATGTATCTCATCATGATTCTAAGAAACCTGCCAAATTACAGAAGACCAAAATGCCCCTTTAAATCCCACCAACACAAGACCTTTTGGGGGGTCAATAAAAGAGGCATCTTTGTCTCTGTCTTCCCTACTAATCAGTGACCAGATTCTGCTATAAAACTGTGGATAAACACACACACACACACACACACACACACACACACACACACACACGATTTCCTTCCTCCAGATCTCCTCAATGTCTCTGTTTTCTCCTCCATTTCTCTCTCTACCCCTTTTTCTCTCTCTACTGGCAGTATTTTTGAATCAGCCATGGGTCTATGGATCCAACGGCTGTGATCTCTTCATGGGGAAATGGGTTTTGGATGATTCTTATCCTCTGTACGATGGTTTGAGCTGCCCCTTCATAGACGCAGGTTTGAATTGCCAGAAAAATGGTAGGCCTGATAGCATCTACCTCAACTATAAATGGAAGCCTCGGGATTGTGAACTTACAAGGTTTCTCTCTCTCTCTCTCTCTCTCTCTCTCTCTAAAGAGGCCAAATAAAAGTGTTATGTTAATGTATTGGCATACTAATTTCTGGGGATTGTTTTTATATAGGATCTTATTTATAATTTTGAATTTTTTCGATTATGAACAACTCATTTTTTTTAACTATTTATCGGGTTGTTAGATAACAGTTTACAAATTTAAAATTTTTACTCATGACAATTTACCTATTACAGTAATTTTTTTAAAAGTCTAAATTTATGTATCACATGAAAATCACTATAATTTTTCAATGTCAAAACTTAAATAATTTTAGACTTTTAATAGAATTATTAAATTTTAAAAAAAAAATACTGTATCGAATTAATTGGATGAATAGTTGGTTGCATAATTTGTGGCTCATGATCAAATACTCTTATTTTTATATGTTATCAATATTTGTATGATTTTAATTATATTATTAGATATAAATTAAATATGTAGTTAATATTAACTTGATATATTTAATCTAATTAATATTAACGTATAAATTTATTCGAAAAAATTGAAAAATAAATAAATAGAAATTAAAATAGAATATAACAATTGAATATTTCAAGAATAATAAATTTTTTTGTGAGTATTTATTTTAAATAAAAAAATACTTAAAATTAGAATAAGTATTTATTTTTTTGAAATTCTAAATGGTACTTCCAAATGGGTAATGATTTGATTGATCATTGCCATATCTTTAATAACCATTTTTTAGCCATTAGATTCTGTTGATTATATTGTGGAAGTAGGTTCGACGGTCAGGATTTCCTCGAAAGATTGAGGGGCAAAAAGGTAATGTTTGTAGGGGACTCCTTGAGCTCCAACCAATGGCAGTCACTGGCATGCTTGCTTCTCGCCGCCATCCCCAATTCCAATTACACCGTCGCCCGTACTGGGCAACGCTCGACCGTTGTATTTCCGGTGAGTCTTAATAGGAGGCCTAGGCCCCATTTGGTTACTATTTTTGTCTCTCGATTGCTGTTTCTGTTCTCAAAATTTTTTGAAGTAATTATTCATTGAATATTGTTGAAATTTTTTTGGAGTACTTATTCATTGAATATTGTTGAAACCCATATCGATGTCAGGTCTGTTCACAATGTTTTGTCAAAAATCTACTCTGGGCATGAGGGGTGTGTTGAATTCCACAACGCTTGTGTTTTCTTTTCTATTTTATAAGCATTTCACATCGCTTGTATTACCTGATCCTGAATATACAAGCATAGGGCAATCCTTATCTTACAAGACATCTTTTGAGACATCTTTCGTCTAATGTTGAGTTTGTTAAATTCCATATCAATGTTGGGCTCCTGATATCCGTTCGCAGTGATTTGTCAAAGTCTACCATGCGCATGAAAGGGTGTGTTGAATTTCACTTTGCTTGTGTAACTGATCCTAAGCTATATATAAATCTAGAGGCAATCCTTATCTTACAAGACGTTTTTTGAGAGTGAATTTACGAATATCCAATTAAAAAATGAGGAATAATGCTTTTTTTTTTTTTTTTTTAAAGGAATATGGAACATCAATAATGTTCTTGAAACATGGGTTCTTGGTGGATCTGGTGGTTGAGAAAGTGGGAAGAGTGCTGAAGCTTGATTCCATAAGCAGCAGAGCCACAGAGTGGACACAAGCTGATGTCTTGATCTTCAACAGCTACCACTGGTGGATACACACTGGCACTTTTCAAACGTCAGCACTCTCTTTCAACATCTGTTTGGTTCACAACTTCCAAAGATGGCCTTTAACCTTCTTTTTTTTTTCCTGCATTTGTGAGAGAGCCAAACATGGCCTTTAACTTTTTAGATTACTTGCAGATGGGACTACTTCCAAGTGGGTGAACAGATAACCAAAGACATGGATCATATGGAAGCTTATAAAATAGCTTTGACAACATGGGGCAAATGGGTTGACAGCAACATTAATCCCACCAATACTAGGGTTTTCTTCCAAGGAATTTCTGCTGTTCATTACCAGTAAGCAAAGCTCTTGCTCGAAACTAAAACTTAGGTCGCATATGGTTAGTGTTTTTGTTCGAAAACTCCGAACAGGAACAGAAATTCAGAAACAAAAAAAGATGGTTCTTCGTTTACAACCCAAAAACTCGTTGAACAAACACAAACCAAACGCCACCTATCCTTTTATGCATTTGTATTGGGAGAAATGAGAAGAGAGAGAAAACAAAACACTTTCTCTTGTAGGGGTGGGGTCTTTGGCCTCTCTCAACCCCAAAAGCTAGCTCATGAGGTGAGGGTTTCTCTTACATTTATAATCTGACCAACATCCCCTTCCACATTTGACATGAGATAAATCCAACAATTTCTCCCTTAGCCTTTCGTTGATCAACCCTCAACCAATCTCTCATTTTATGGCTATTGGGTCAAAGTTGTTATAACCTCGAATTTTATACCAATGTAAGGTGGTTTTGGATCTCTCTCAACTAAAGGTGGTCATGGGCCGGGTTTTAGCTAGAGTATTACAAAAATATACTAGACTCTAACCCGGCCCGACCCTATGATCGTATCCTACTTTCATGCCTAAGTCAGACCCTACAAAAAAAAAAAAAAAAAATCAAGTCCAAACCCAGCCCTATATATATATATATATATATATAAATATTTATTTATTTTTAATTTAAAAAATAAATACTAAAACATAAACATAAAATCAAATCAAACCAATATTATTATTCACATTCACATGAAATCAAGTCAAACAAACATTATCAAACCAACTAGGGTTGTGTTTATTTAATGTGTGTGCGTGTATATATATATTTATATATATTAAATTAATAGTCCTTGGACTGGGCCTAAAAAAATTTGACCTTGTCCAAGCCCGGCCCTCAATTTGATAGGGCTTAAAAATCAAAGCCCAAGCCCTAAAAAAATAGGGTCGGGCTCGGCGGGCACCCGGGCCCATGACCACCAGTACTCTCAACCCTAGAAGTTAGCTAGCTCATGAGGTAAGATTTTTTCTCACACTTATAACTTGACTACTAGCCCCTTCTGCATCCGATGTCGAATAAACACAACATTTCTCTTCTATGAAAACACTAATGAGGATAAGAGAGGAGAAATGAGAAGATATACATATACACATATATATATATATATAGAGAGAGAGAGACTTCTTTAAAATTGGTAGGCTCGTTTATATTCTCTTCTCCCCTCCTTAAATTTACCAAACAAGAGAAATAGAGAAAAATTATATTCCCTTCTTTCCTCTTCTCCCCAATTCTCTCAACCCAAACAAAGCCTTATTTAGTTTCTCTTTTGTTCACTCCATTTCTCTCAATCCAAACAGCTTCTTAGGTGGTGTTTAGTGTTTCTGTTCCCAGAAACAGTTTTGTTCAGCAGAACAGATTTTCTCTTTTTCGCTCTCATAATCAAAAGTTCCCTTAGGTAGTGTTTGGAAGCATAGAATTGAAGCCTCAGAAATGGATTTAGAATTCTACATACATTCATTCTAATTCCAATTCCGAATCTTTAATTTCATACAGCCAAACACTGCCTTAGCTGACACTTAATTCACTATAATAATCAGTGGCAAGGAATGGAACGAAACGACAGCAAAAGACTGCAGCGGCCAAACAAAACCTATCGAGGGATCAGATTTTCCAGGAGAAAGGTATCCGGGAGAAGCAGTGGTGAAGAGTGTACTAAGTAACATGAAGGTGCCAGTTGATTTACTAGACATCGCGTTGCTTACTCAACTGAGGAAAGACGGTCACCCTTCTAAATACGCCGGTCGAGTCATAGACTGTAGTCATTGGTGTGTTCCCGGTGTTCCAGATTCTTGGAACCAACTCCTATATGAAACTCTTCTAGAGAAAAAATAAAAAAATAAGGCACCGTTTGGTAACCTTTTAACCAAACCTTTTTTTTAAAAGTAATTTGTTTTTTGTTTTTTTAAATTAATTTAGCAAAAAAAAAGTATTTTTACTGTAAAAACAAAAAGAAAAAATCAAAATTGCGTTTGATAGTATAGAGATTATAATTTCGTATCATTCCTGCAAATGATTTCTTAATTCTACTCCATTGATCTCCATCAATCTTTTATAATATAAAAATCGCAGAAACAAAAAGCAACTATTTTTTACTTGACAAAAAAAAAAAAGTAATGAAAATCATGTTTTTATTTTTTAAACGTATTGATTTTAAGTGCAAAACAAACAACGCATTTAAATTTAAGTATTTTTTTGCTTTAAAAAAATGTTACCAAATGAAATGAAATTCATTGCATTAATTTGGTTTCTAATTGGTAAAGTGATAACCTATATGAATATCAATGCATATAGGCCTCGAGCTAAATCGAATACAATAGTTGCTATAAGCAATCATATGCATCTACAAAAAAAGATAAAACCCAAACCTTGTAAACATTTGAAGTCGAAGAAATTCACTCTTTTTTTCGTTTTCCTTTTTTTTTTTTTGTTCACTTCCGCAACTGAATCCTCTTGTCTCTAATGGGCAAGTTGATGGGCTTTTGTGCTTCATGAGGATGGTTGGGACCCTTGTATACTTTTAGATGATTGAATAATGATCTTCCAAGCTGGGAAAAAAAAGAAGGAAATTTGGAGCACCTTAGCGAGAGGGTTTGTTTGGTCGTGTAGATTATCATATTTTAAGAATAATCAAATTTTGAATGAGTTGTTTGTATATCCTCTTCATTTCCATACGCTTGTGAATGATCTAATTCACAATTGAAGAAAAACCAAACAGTGAAAGAACCTGTCGGTGAGTGGAGGAAAAGTAGTTTGAAATATAATAACATGAATTTTTTTTCAGAACGGGAGATATGAAGAAACGTTTTCATTTTAACGACAAAGAAATGCTAAAGAAAGGGTTTAAAAGACTCACCCTCCCTTTTGGAAGCATTCCACGGACAGCATGCTCGATAATTCTTTCGGGAATCCTCTGCTGAAGCTGATCGAAGGTTTCCTCTTTCATCCCACCGGGTCTCCCGGAATGCCTCTTGTACACCTTCTGCGTCCTCTTCTTACCAGAGACAGCTACTTTCTCAGCATTGACCTTTAACGTTCAAAGAGGAACAGTACATTCTTATTTTTAGGTCACATTCTTCTTAAAAAAAATCGCAAAATTTAAAGTAGGAAAGTATTCAGAACTAGCAGTTCCAACAACCCTCTTTGTTTCGTATTTCTGGTCCCAGATTTCTGTTTCTACTCTAAAAAAATTGGGAACAAAAACAGAAATATGGGAACAAAGAAAATATGTTTCTGATCTATTCCCATATGGGTAAATGGCATTTCATTTTTATCCCCTGTAGTTTATGCAAATTGCTCTTATTCCCTCGTGTTATTTTTGTAAGCACATAATCCCCATGCGAATTGCTTACGATATGTAAGCACGGGAGAACTATGTGCTTACATTTAGCACATGGAGTGGAGGTAAAGTGCCATTTTCCCTTCCCATATTAAAAGGGAAAAAAAAAAGAAAAAAAAAAGAAAGAAAAAGAAAAAAAGTAATGGGAAGAGAGCAGAATTGTTCCCAGATTTTTGCTTATGTTTCGAGTTTTATGGGAACAGAATCAGAAACACTTAATAAATATCACGTACATTACTACTTACCACAATCACAAATGCCCCCATGTCCACGCTAGGAGTATAAGTTGCCAAATTCTTCCCACGGATATAAATAGCTATCGTTGATGCAAGTCTTCCAAGAATTTTATCGGTGGCATCAACAATATACCATGTTTTATCAGTATTGACATGATCAGCAGCTTTGGGGTACCAAGTCTTATTCCAAATATCCTGAAACAAAATGAAACCATAAATAATTCTGGATATCTATTTTTGAAATCTAAATGAAAGAAGAGGCAAAAGATCAAATATTTGCACCCAAAAATAGAAGTAAAAATGGGAAAAAACAAAGCCAAAGCAGATATCCAGACAAAAAATTTACTCAATGTTCAAGTCAATGTTTTCAATAAGAAACTTCAGCTGAACTTTCATAGTGTAAACAAATACATTTGAGAAGGTGCAATTACTTCAAGGAAAAGGGCAAAACAGAAAGCAGTTCAACAAGCAGATTTAATGGTCAACCAGGTAAATTTGGTACTTCCACAACCCAAGCTTATGATCCAGTTAGAACCTCGCCGGTGAAACAAACAAAGCCTAAGCAACCTTTAGCATTATATGAAAAATCGCACCGAAGCATAAATTGCGCTGGCAGCACCCTCGGAATCGGCCGAAGGATAAATCGATCTGGCAGCACCCTCGGAATTGGATTTAGAATTAAAAGCATGAAAATTTTCACATGTTTACATGCGTTCATTTCTAATTCCAACTACTAATCACCAATTCTGTACAACCAAACAATACCCAATACCATTCCAATTTCGCAAGCCCAATAAATTGAGAACACATCGCAGAATTTATCAACAAAACCGACAATAATCGTGAGAGGCGATGAGTGATATTCCCCAGAGAATCTTAAAGCAAGTTAACCAACAGAAAAGATTTGGTAGCTTAAACGGCCAATTTTGAAATTCTTAATTTTAATTGCTGCTGGAGTTAGTTAGCCTTATACAATTGCAGATATGAAGAAATAATTTATGATAGCACTGAATGAAGAGTGAAGTGTGGACACAGAGACAGACACTATCAGTAATGTGTGTGCGCAGAGAGAAAACGAGAGAAATGGAGAAAGAATTGGAGTTTACGGGGCCATTGATCTCGGATTCTTCGAACATCCAACGCTGTTCTAGAGGGACGATAGCCAATTTGTCTTGGCAACGGATCTGGGAGGTCCCAATTGTAGGTCTTGCTCGGACTAAGGCGTTCGGTGCGGCTGCTGCAGATAATCCGAAAAAGGAAGAAGTCTTTGGAAGAGCCATACCGTAGGGTTTCGGCGACGGGGATGTGAATGCAACAGACGAAGAAGCGTACGGAACCGCCATTGCCGTTGCTCTCTCTCGCTTGAGCAAGCACCTTCTGAACTGCGGGTTCTTCTTCTCTTCTCGGCTTGGGTATCAGCAGTTTGGTTCCTAGTGGATAAGATTGTGTTGGATGGAGGATATGACGATGGTCGGGGGGGGGGGGGGGGGGGGAGAGAGTTTGTCAATAGAATTTGTTTCTAATCTAATTTAGGGAAAAAAAAAGAAAGATAATTAGGCCTCGTTTGGTAATCGTTTCCATTTTAGAAATTCTCATCCCATTCTCAATTTTTGGGAATTCTGTTTAGGAATAGCGTTTGGTAATTTTTGTTTCCGTTTCCATTTCATTCCCATTTGAGAATTGTGCCCACTTTTTTCTTAAGAAATGAGAAACAAAAAAAAGTTGTTTCTCATTATTTCCATTCTATTCCCAAAATATATTGTCACTATTCACCCACTGGTCAACCACCGTCCGTCGCCGGCGGTCATCGCCGGCGACCGTCGCCCGTTCCCCTTCTTGCCGGAGACTTTTCGGCCACTATCATCCACCCGCCATCGTTGTTCGGCAGTCGCCAGCGCCGGCGCCGACGCCGGAGCACAGCCATCAAGCCAAAACAGAAAAGAAAAAAAAAACAAAAAGTTTTTAGGATAAAATCGTTACCAAACACAATTCTCTTCAAAAAAAAAATAAAAAAATTATCGTTACCAAACGCGATTCTACTCCCAAAAAGAAAACAAAATTCGCATCCTATCTCATCCTATTCCCATCCCACTGCTGGAATGGAAACAGAAACGGTTATCAAACGCCACCTTAGTGATTAGTTTTAACTAACGGATGTAATCTCTTATTAATTTTGATTTAGACGTTTAAATTGATTTTTACTTGCGTAATAATTCTGCATGTACTCACACATCTGTGTAATATTAATTATATATATCTATATAATATTAGTTGCATGTCACAAATTACATGTAACTATGTTATGTATACTTGTGTAATATTTGTTATATTTAACAAATATTTTACATACAAGTTAGAAACATGTATCTGCAAGAGTATAGTGCGTGTATTGAGTTTTTACTTTTTTTTTTTTTTAATATGCGAGACTAAAACACAAGTTGGAATTGTATATGTAATTTTTTTTAAATCAAAGATAAAATAAGAGATTTGCCACATAAACATCCCTAAACAAATCTAAATTTATTTTTGGACAATTTGTAGAGAAATTTCATATTCACACAATTTTTACAATTATATATTAATATTTGAAAAAAAAATAGTAATCTTGACCGTAATTATAATTACATAACAAAATTAATTGTAATCATTTTAATTACAAAGACAGATAGTAGTGGCGTCGACTAGGGCTAGTCATGTGCCCGGGAGTTCGTCCAGTCCATTATCTTTTTTTAGGGCTTGGGCTGGGAAAAAAAAAATAGTAATCTTGATCATAATTATAATTACATAACAAAATTAATTGTAATCATTTTAATTACAAAAGATAGTAGTGGCGTCGACTAGGGCTGGTCATATGCTCGGGCGTTCGTCCAATCCGTTATCATTTTTTTAGGGTTTGGGCTTGAGTTTTGAGTCCATGGGTAGAGTTAGGGCCTTAAAATCTAGACTCCGATTAATTTGAGGGTCGAACTTGGGTATGACTATTTTCTTTTAGGGCCGACCGGTCCATACATACATACATACATACATACATACATACATACATATATATATATATATATATATATATATATATATATGTTTTCAAATAAATGAGAGTTCGCCAATTCTATTTTCTTTATTTTTCATAATTTTGAGTATATTCTAATTACTAAAAGTATTTTTTCAATTGATTTTATTATCATAATTTTACCAATTTAATCCTATTAATGTGTGAGTATGTCAAAGATTTTCTATCATTTTATTATCATAATTTCATTAAAAGCACATAATACAACTAATCGTTAGAATTTGACAGGACTTCAAAATACTTTTTATATAAGAATTCTTTTATTTTCACTCCATAATTGGACACATTTTAAAATTGTCTAAATTTTTATATATTCTTTTACTTATTGTTTTAACTTTTACTATCAATACATTACCAATGTATATACCAAGAGTTTGTTAACATCTTATCATTCAATTATAAAACAATTAGTTCGGGTTATATGCATTTCTTTATACAAGGGCTTCGAGATTAAGATTGACTTCGACTGAAAGAGTTGGATCATTAGTTGATATGTCAAACTAAAAGTGGAAAATGTATTCATTATTTTTATTTTATTTTTTGCACGAAATTCATGTCCAATCTGTGTGTGAAGTATTGGGTTTTCTCTATATGTGTTTCATTTATTGGTTTAAAGATTTTATTAATATTGTCATTTTATTTTATTTTAGAGGATGGATAAATGATATTATCGAATATCATGACATCAAATAGAACGATTTATTTTTTATAAGTAACTGTATATTTGAAATTATGACACCCTATTAAAATACATAAATTATGAAGTAAGCTATATTTCTTGGAATTTTCATGTATTAATAACTTAGTAATGAAATCCGAAATGATAACGTCTGTTTGGTATTGTTTCGGTGCAATTTTTAAACACTCATATTGTCTCTTCCTCTTCCTTATATAACATCCTAATTTTTTAAGAGCTCACCAACACCATTTTCCTTCTTTCTCAACATTTTAAGTATATTTAAATTATTAAGAGTATTTGATAATTAATTTCATTTTAAATAATTTGAACACGAACATTTCTTTAAAATTAAAATTATGTTGAACTAAATTTTTATCATTTATCAAACATTAAACAATACTTTTAATTTCAACACTCATAAGTAAAATATTCATAATACTAATTGAAAACAAATATTACAAAATAGAAAAAATAAATATTTCAACACTACAAAATAATACATAATTCACCCACTGAAATAAAGAAAAAAAATACAAACTCTACTAACTAATACAAAATATTTTTTCAAAAACAACAAATATAAATTATATTTAAATAATCAAATAAAATAAACGAAAAAATTATTTCAAAACCCGCGCTTAGCATGGGGCTAAAACTAGTAAGAAACTAAAATTAGAAGACTACACTTGAAAATAAGTGAGAACTCACAAAATCGTTTATCTTAATTCTCCTTAATTTATCTTTCTTTTAACATTTTATTTTGTTTAAATAATTTTTAAATATTATTTATTATTAATATAATAATTTTAGTGAATTTAATTGTCATTTATGTGGGTTCAAAGAATTTTAAAAGTTTTCTTATATTTCAAGTAGTGATATTTTCCATTTAAATAAAAGATAATTTTTTTTACAATACATAATAATTTTTTTTTAAATAATTCACTTATTAATTTTTTTACAATACATAATAAAAAAAAACTTTAAATAATTCACTTATTAGACTTTTATCTAAAAAATATTTTTTTTTTAAAAAAAAATTATCTTTGTTTCCTTGTTGACAAGAGTAATTAATTTTTATTTTTTTTATGCAACCAATTTCATATACAAACAAGCTCAAAAATTAAAAATATAATAAAGAGTTAAAAATAACAATTAGAAATCTATATCTATATATTTATCTACGTAAAAAATTAAAATTGAAAGACTACACTTGAAAATGAATGAGAGCTCACAAAATCATTTATCTTCATTCTCTTTAATTTATCTTTCTTTTAACATTTTATTTTGTTTAAATAATTTTTAAATATTATTTATCATTAATATAATAATTTTAGTGAATTTAATTGTGATTATTATAATTTAATGGGTTTTGGCATGAGCAAACACAATAATAAGTGCCTTAATGGATCTATGGTGGTTAGGAATTATTTTAATGTCTATAATGAGTTTGATAGTGGTAAATTAGTTTAATGCCTTGTAACTGTCACAGGTACGTCGCTCTCGCTCCCCCCCCCCTACGATTGCCTTCATAAAAACACAAAGTGGATCTTAATTACATCTGATTTCTTTAGATTGCACTTTCTTTTGCATCGATCTTATCCTATTTTGTTTATATTTGATTTCCAATGGTATAAATCTGGTTATATTTTGAAGATCTTCCACTACTGTTCGACACCCTCTCTCCAAGTTCGATGTATTTTCTCATAGAAAAGGAGCAGACATACGCTACCAGCAAAACAAACAAGTTTCTACAACGGTGAGATCGAATCCCAGTTGCGACAACAATGAAGGTCTTTCCGTTCAACCATATTCATTGTCGTAGTTGTTGATTCGTCAACGTCCATCACCATAAAAAAATAAGTTTTCCTTTTTTTTTTTCTTTTTCTTCCCTTATTTTTTTGTGGGTGTCGTTAGTGTATAATAGAGAGGAAGGAAAAGAAATTGTAGTCATGTTTTATTAATCCAACTTTCACTATTTATACAATGAGAAATGAACAATAATAGGAAATGCAATATTAAATAAGGAAACAATATAATGAAAAGGAAACACCATAATGGGCATTAAGAGAGAGGTAAGAGAGAGGTAAGAGAAAGAAAATATTTTTTTTTAGGAATAAAAGATATTCCTAATATGTCTCCTCAAGATGATGGTCGATTAGAACACTGATCTTGGACCGCAACCTTTCGAGGTCACAGTTGGCTTTAGGGATGCAATATTCTTAATACGTCCCCTCAAGATGGTGGTCAATTCGAAGCACCAATCTTGGACAACAACCTTTGGAGGTTATAGTTGACTCTGGGGATACTAGAAAGAGCGCTGGAGCGCGGATCAGGCAATATCTGGGATGTTGGGAGGCGCTGGAGCGCAGTCTGGGAACATTTGGGGATTTGCTGTAGTGGGCGATGACACGTTGTAGTAGGTAAGGGCACGCTATAGCATGAAAAAATCAGAGGCTGAGCTTCGGGGGCGCCCTGTAGCGCGTGTTACAAAGAAAGAGAGAGAGAGAGAGAGAGAGAGAGAAAGAGATGGACCTTGATCTGGGGAATGGAAGATACTACACTGACGGAAAGAAAATCGATTTATAGTGTGGAATTGATGACATCAATGGTGTGGATTTTGACGACCATGAAAGGACTGCATTTTAGAGAGAGAAAGAGGATAGAGGAGGAAGGTCAGTTAAATTGAGGGAAACCATACCCATGGATTGCAGGTAATGAAGAATAAAGATAGAAAGTGTAATTGATGTGAAAACTTGGAGTGTATGGATTTTTATTCCATTTACTAATGCTCTTTAGTAATTTTTTTTATTATATAATTACTTTTTTTTTTTTTTGTATAATGTCTAAAATAATTATATTTTTCGTTTGTGGGTGTATAAAAGCGTACACTTACGGTTTTTTTTTCGTGGATGTATAAAAGTTTATATAATTATATTTTTGGTAGGAGATGTGTAAATTGGTATATCGTTATATTTTAAATTGGTTATTCTGAAAGGTTGTGTAAAATAGAAAAATAAAAAATAAAAATAACGCCTACCTAATAAAAAATTATTTAAAAACAATAAAACGTATTTTTATTTCTAAACCCGCGCTTGGCGCGGGCTAAAACTAGTACGTGTGTGCGTGTATAAAGTAGTTGAGATAACCGGCAACTCTAATTTTGATGAATGTATTTTATTTTAGTATAGAATGAGGATGAATGTATTTTACAATTTTTATTTGTTATTTTAGTGATTATTTTTTAAATTAAAAATAAATAAATTATAGGGTTGGGTTTGAGCTTGAAATTTTTTGTTTAGGGCCAGGTTTGGGCACAATAATAGGGCTCATCCATAGGATCGAGTCATGGTTGGGTCTACCTTTTTTTTGTAATACCCTAGGTAAAGGCCGACTAAGCCCATGACCACCCCTAGCGTCGGCTACAACAGTTTTTGTATCATCATTAAAAATTTAAAACATACAACAATTTGTTCAATGAAAACTTATTACTTTTTTTTTTGGTAAACAAAAGTTAAACACCGAAACTAAGGATTGCAGGAGTAGGCCTCGTTCTTCATCTTGACTATAAGAAGCCTCTCCAATCCCTCTGGGAGTTATTCAAGAAAGTGCATTTTTTATCCGCTGTTAGTTTCCATCTAAACGAGGTAATCAACACATCTATTATTAATCCTTCTAGTCACTTGAATTATAAAGTTATGAGTTTCAATAATGTGCTTGTACTTCACGATCCATCCTCTAAGAACATAGCTTTCACGACACTCCCTTTTGATGAGGTTCACGGATACTTTTGATTTTTGCCTCGAGGCAAGTATAAGACTTGAGATAACCAAAGAACCCGATCTTCCACGAACCATCACTTTACAACAAAAATGACTTATTAGGACACATTTTTAGAGACAATTAATAAATAATGTCCTTATAGAACCTTATTGAAACACTTAATCCTAGTGTCTTTATAATTTGCCCCCCAAAAATAATATCTTTATAATATTTATTTAATAAAATACATTTTAAAAAATATAAAATACCTTATTGAGACACTTAATCCTAGTTTCCTTATAATTTGCCCCCCAAAAATAATATCTTTATAATATTGATTTAATAAGACACATTTTAAAAAATATATAATGAAAAAAAAAATATTATAAACAAATTTATAGGACACATATAAAAGTGTCCTATTAAGGACTCAAAATTATTATATTTTTTAAAATAATAAAATAGAGTGAAAAAAAAGTATTAAGAGTACAAAAAGAATTTCATTTTTATTCTTTGATTAAAAAATAATTTCATTTTTATTCTCTGATGAAAAAAAAATAGAGGAAAAAAAGAGTTTTAAGCGCACAAATAAAATTTTCATTTTTAATCTCTAATTAGAAAAGTATAATTATGAATCAAATTGAAAAAGAAGTATAAACTATTTGTATAATTATGAACTAAAGTGTTTTCAGACTTCTCTTCCATTTAATTTATTTTCACTTTGGTCACCAGTAGTTTCAATTAAAAGAGTTTGACCTAAAATAAAAATATTATTTTTTAGATATACCTAGATGTAAATGCCTAGTTTTTCGTTTGGTCTTATTTCTCTGAGCTAGGCAGAATTCCTTGTTTCATTCAAATGCTTAAGCTAAGCAATGGGAAAATCATTTGCCTGAGATAGGCTAAAAGAAGCTCGACCAGAAGCTCTAGAAATAATCAAATCGATTCATCTTCGAAGCTCAATCCATTCATCCATTCATTTCCAGAATCTTCACTTTTCTTCCAACTTCTCTTCTGAATTCTCAATTGATTGAGGAAAATGAATAAAGAAATTTTGAGAATCGATTGGAGCTTAATAGCGGATAATCGTTCCAATCAATCCATTATCTCAAGCAATCGATTCAATCTCAAGTTCTTCTTCTTCAAGCTCGGCTTCGGTTGCTGCCTTTCAGGTATGTTTATATTTTAGGTTTAAGTTTTCTGCCATATTTTAATAATTTTCTGCTATACCTTAGTATTTTTTTGGTATTGCTTAGTAATTTTTGCCTTTCAGCTCCGATTAGTTCTGGTATAGCTTAGTAATTTTTGCCTTTTAGCTCCGATTATTTTTGGTATAGCTTAGTAATTTTTGCTTTTCAGCTCTGATTATTTCTGGTATTGCTTAGTAATTTTCGCCGTTGGATCTTGAATTAAGTGATTGAATAGATCCATTTCTTTTTTACTCTACTTTTGATACATAAATTCAGCTAACTAATATAATTCATGTATATTGATCATAAACTCAACATCTACTCTTTCTATTACACGAAAAAAGATTTGTTCCATCTCTGTTCAAATTCTTTTATTTGTTGACGATTTTTTTTTGTTCGATTATTCTTAAATTACTCCTTGATTTAGTGTCTTGCTTTGATCTCTGTGTAAAGATTTTTTCTCAATGTACTAGTTCTATTTTATTTTTTTATTTTTTATTGATATTTAGGATTCTATTCTTGTGCCAATAAGTTTTCTTTGGATTCAATACCTTAATGATTATATTGAGATTTAGGATTCTAGTTAGCTCATGAAAACTGTGATTCTTTCTTCATTTGTGTCTTATATTTTTCTTAGATCAATTTCTAAGTCCAATTCAAATCCAAACAAGTTTTTTCAATGCATTTGATATCTCAAATTCTAGACATCTGTATGACTCTTGCTCCCACTCTTTTACTCTGTATGCTTACAAGCGCATTTGCATTCCGTATGATAGAATTGAATATTACCACAATTTTCTATCCCACAGAAAATTTTGCAACCTTTAAGTTCTAGTGTCTTGCTATTTTCATTTTTTATCTTTTATGTTTCTTCATGAAACCAAATGAATACTTAATTTTTCTATCTGCATTGCAAGTTAAAATAGCCTTGAATATCTCAACAATTTAAGTTGTTCATAATGGACAAGAGTTGGATGTACAAGTCTCGTGTGAGTCATACATATATGGAAGGAGTTCAATACTTTCTTGATTTAGCATTTCCGAATGTGAGTATTAAAGGAAAAATCATATGTCTGTGTGTGAGGTGCGGAAATGGAATGTGGGTTACTCAAGAAAAGGCACACGAACATTTGGTGTGTTATGGGTTTATTAAAGGTTACACTAGATGGATTGCTCATAGAGAAGCTTCATCATGCACTGAAAACAGTGCTCAAGTGCCTGGAATGTCAAATAGACAAGATAATATACATGAGTTATTACATGATGTTTTTGGGACACCAAGTGACGATACAGAAATTGAAGACAATGCGAATTGTAGACATGGCATTTTGACCGCCTCGCAAAAATATTATACTTTATTTTATAGTTACCTTTATTTTATTTCCCTATTTGTTTTGTTTTTAATTGTACCGCATTTGTGCGGTTTAATACCGCTAAATTAAGTTTTGTTAATCTCTTAAATAAATTAAATATTAGTAATTGATTTATTTTTCTTTGTTTTTGTAGATTTTTCGAAGTGGAATAAAAATGCGTTAATTCGGAATAAAATGAACAAGAAACAGACGAGAACGAGAGAAGCCTGGACAGATCACGTTCAAAAGGGGGTGGGAGGTTGTATAGAGGTTGCACGTGCGACTAGTTGCACTAGTCACTGTGCAACCAGTGCTGCTGGCCGCATATGTGGCCAGCTGGGCAGAGAGCAAAGCTCTCTGCCCAGTGCACCGAACTCGGTGCACCCAAAGGGGTTGGGTGCACCGAATTTCGGTGCACCCATCCCCTTTTTGCTTACCTTTTCTCCGGACGAGTTTTCGCATTGAAATTCCTATAAATAGATAAAGGCTCAGACAAGGAAAGAGAGAATTTGGGAGGGAAGAGGAGAAACTTGGAGAGAAATTTTGAAGAAAATAATATTATTTTGATTTTATTGTAATTTTGAAGAAGAACAAAAAAAAGAAAAAAAATCTCCAAGAAGGTTGTAAATTTTTATCTGTTGTAAATCTTACTCTTATTTTTAAAATAAGTTGTTATTATACTAAATTTTGATTTTTTTTTGTAAATTAGATTTTTTATTTATTTATTTTTTGAGTAAATAAAACGAGGTGGAAATATCTCTGCCTTCCATTGGAACGATTTAGGTTTAGAAAGGAGATCACTCTCCTCGATATATAAATTGACCTAATTTAAGTGCATATATATATATATATATATATATGTGTGTGTGTTTCTTTAACTTGTGTTAAATATAATGTACTAACAATACAAGGTGGAAAGATTCCGACCTTCCATTAGAACGGTTTAAGTTTAGAAGGGAATTACTCTCCTCGATGCGTGTGAGAGTGTGTGTGCATGGTTTTCTTTAATTTGTGTTAAATATAATATGCTAACAATGCGATGTGGAAAGCTTCCGACCTTCCATTGGAACGGTTTAAGTTTAGAAGAAAATTACTCCCCTCGAGGCGCGCGCGTGTGTGCGTGCGTGTGTTTCTTTAACTTGTATTAAATATAATGCACTAACAATACAAGGTGGAAAGCTTCCGACCTTCCATTGGATGGTTTAAGTTTAGAAAGAAATTACTCCTTTCGATGCGTATGAGTATATGTGTGCGTGCGTGTGTTTTCTTTAACTTGTATTAAATATAATATGCTAATAATACAAGGTGGAAAACCTCTGATCTTCCATTAGAGCGATTTAAGTTTAGAAGGAAATTACTTCCCTCGATGCGTGTGAGTGTGTGTATGCGTGTGTTTCTTTAACTCGTGTTAAATATAATGTGCTGTGAAAAATTTCCAACCTTCCATTGGAACGGTTTAGGTTTAGAAGGGAGATTACTTTCCTCGATGTGTGTGTATGTGTATGTATGTGTATATGAGGAGGATTTCAAAATAAAATAAAAATATTCGGATTTAAATTTTAATTGGACAAGGTACCATCTTTGGACGGGCGTCTTGGGGTGCTTGACACCTTCCCCGAGCATAACTGACCCCCGAACTCTTTTGACGAATCTCTGGTCGGACCATATTATTTTTGGAGTCAAAATTTTACTTAAGCCGTTTTTTTAAATTTGTTTTCAAAAAGAAAAATTTGATGACCTAGCATATCATTTAAACTCAATGCTAGGTGACGACTCTTTTTTCTAAAACAGACTTAAGTATTGTAATGAGAAAATCGACGTTTAAAAAACTCTTCTCATTTTACTAGCGAATATTATCTATTTTTGATTTTCTTTGAAAAATTGGGGCGCGTTCAGCTGGCGACTCCACTGGAGACTATTAGAAGGTCGAGCCCAATATGTCTGAATAAGTCCAACTAATCCAAAGTCCGAATGTTAAATTTTATTTTATTATCTTTTCCCTCAATTCAGTAAATAAGTTGTGATTTTTTATTTTTTTTTATTTATTTTTTATTTTTTATATATATTTTCTTCTTATTTTCCTTCTTTCCTCTCAGACTCTTATATCGCTGTAAATCCTCTAACAAAAGCACAGTTGTCTTGTATCCATATTGTCCCCTCAGGATTCTATGATACGAGACGGGAAAGGGATTTTGGTACTTGATGGATTGATGACGTCTTGGGAAATCTTAAAAAAAAAAAAAAAAAAAAAAAACACCAAACAAGTTCAAAATTTTCAATATCTGTAGGAAACGACAAAAAAAAAGGAATTTTCATAAACTATCATTTGTTTTAATTGGTCGTTATCAAAATTAAAATCTTCGAACTAGAATGGGCTTTAAGACCACCTAAGACCCACGTGAACTAATAAAAAGATTTTTGTTGTAGAATAGGACGAGACAAAGAAAATTGGTCCCAGAAAAGCAAATCCAGTTCTCCCCATTCGAAGTTCGATCTTTACACGTAGTCGAGCACAAACTCATTCTAGGATGACATCAGAAAGCAATCCCGAATCTCCTCGAACGACCCAGATGGCTCAGATGCAGGAAACTATTGACAGGTTGATGGAAAGGATCAATGAACTTAGCCGACCTCAGGAGGTGCCTATTCCTCCATCCAATGAGACTCATGTGACTGAATTCCCAAATGGAAACCCTGCAAGTATTGGGATGGAGAACTCAAGGCCGAATCTGAACCACGTCGGCCCGAACTTCACAGTACCGGTCTACTATGGATCTCAGATGGGCCCTCATCCTTTCACCTATGGAGCGTCGGCATATTCCATCCAGGGGCATGTCTATCAGGCCTCACCAGAGGGCTCGGCCCCCACCGTACCGCAGATCCTCATTCACTCGGAGAAGGTCGTTGCTCCACCAAACAATTCAAATGATAGCCAACCAGCCCCGACCATTGAAACTAAAAACAAAGAAGAGAATGAACCTCTACCGGCTTGGTTTCTGAAAATAGAGAAATTGGAGAAAACTATGGAAGAATGGCAAAAGGAGAAGCCATCCAGGAAAGCGACGTACAAGGAGTTATCAGCACCACCCGGGGTTGTGTACCCGAAAAATTTTGTAGTTTCGGAGTTCACAAAATATGATGGCACTGGCCCTCCATAATGTCATGTCAGCGTTTACAAAGAGGAGTTAGGAATTCATGCTCGGAACGAAGACCTTTGCCTAAAGATGTTTCGGAGATCGTTGAAAGGATCGGCTCTTAACTGGTACATGACCCTGGAGCTATCACAGATTAAAACATTTGAAGATCTAGTAGAGGCCTTCTATGAGCAATATGTGTACAATAGGGATGCTGCGCCGAACCGCAATACTCTCTACCAGATACTGAAAAATAAAGATGAAAGCTTCCGGAGGTATACTGCCCATTGGAGGGAGGAGGCTACCAAAATTGTCCCTAGGCTGAGCGAGGAGGCTCAGTTAGAGATATTCAAGTCAATTCAGTCACCGCCATTCTATCGAGATCTCTCGAGCATAGCAGTGGTTTCTTTCGGCGATGCGATCAAACAGGCCGAGGTGACGGAAGAAGGAATAAGGAGCGAAAAAATTGAAGGGGCCCAATCCAATCTGACAAAAAGGTCAACCCCGCCAAAGATGAAAGAAAATGAAGTAGCTGTCTTCGTTTCTCCTCGGCAAACCCATTACCAGAACTACCTCCAAGCTTCTTATCCCCAAAACTACCCGAACCAAAACGACCAATATCGCAACTACCCCCCTCAAAATTTCCAAAACCAACATTACCCTCGAAACCAATCCTATTCCCAAATCCATCCCCGCTATTACCAAAATGTACCTCCTCCTTACCAAAATCACACTCCCCAATATTATCCCCAAGCCTACCAAATACCTCTTACCATACATATTAACCAAACCCGAGCACCCTACCTCAAATTCCTAACCACACCTTAAGGCCAGGAACCCAATACCACCGAGGCTCTCTACCTCGTGCTACTGGAGAAAACTTTCGAAACGATGACAAAGAACTTCTAGACCTTCCGGTCTTAATCACCGAGTTGTACCGAAGTTGTTTGAAGTAGGAGATGTTGACACCCCTTCCATCCTACGAACCTAAGCCTGGCAGTAAAGCCGCTTCTTCGAATGCTTTCTGTGAGTACCACTCGGGAACTAGAGGACATACGACTGAGCAGTGCTTTCAACTAAAGGACAAGATCCGGGAGTTCATACGGACATGAGCCATCATGTTTCCTAAAAAACCTGAGACTAGTGCGCCAGACTGTCAGCAGAATCTGTTGCCTGAGCATGCACCTTCAAGAAGTGGTGAAGTCAATCTTTACCAAAATGTTGGTGGAGATGGGAGCGAGTCATGTGCCTAAGGCTCGATTTGAAAAATCTAAAGATTGCAAAACTTTTTTTGTTTGATTTAAATTTGCTAGGTGTTTTGATAAAATTGGAAAATCTTTGCGTACTCACCTTTCCATCCCGTTAGTCATTTGGATGGAAAAGGATTTTCTCTGTAATGACTTTTAAAATTTCAATAATGCAATACTGTTTATTCAAAACTATGGTCTAATGTTTGAATCTTACTATTTCAGGTGCCCAAAATTGCCTGCATATGTTGTATGTGATGTGACTGAGCGAGGATGTGAATATGTGATTTCAATACAAAATTAGACCACGATTCAATGGGACTATAAACAAAGGAAGATTATGTTTATCCAAACGATGGTGAGATCTGAAAAGGCCCGTAACCAAATTCGTCAACAATTCCAGAAGTACCGGGGGATTCGAAAGTCAAGATTGGTATCCATTGTCCTTACGATGCTTTGATATATTGTTGCAAGCTAATCAAGCTATCTTTGGTGGTACTTTAGTGACTGATGAAATTGGGTGTAAATATCCCGGTTTGCTTGTTGTCTGAGCTACTTAATGGCTAAAAGGGAATACAATCATCTCAGGCCAATGATCCCAATGAAGAAACTTTCAAATGTTGCAAGAAGGTCTCAATTCTCAAAGAAGATCAAGTTCATTGATAAGCTCGGCTGCCCCTAAATCATTGTAAGTTCGATGAAAAAAAAAAGGGAAAAACAAAAAGTGGGGTAACCGAACAAGAAGTATTGGTATAAATGTGGAAGAGATTTGAAGAGGAAAGAAAGATGATAGATTGATTTGTTCATGTTTTTCGCCTTAGTCCAAATTAGCGGCAAACGATATTTTATTTTATTTTGGAATCAAAACTTGATGGATTTGAATGGAATTAGAATTTGAGAAAAGAAACATTGGTCGTGGTCTGACAGAAAATCATATTGGGTATTAAAGGTACTCCTTTTAGTAATTTTTAACATTTATCCATTTTTGGACTAAATCAGTTTTGCAGGACTTAAGAAAATACAGAGCATGCAGGAGTATTAGAACCCCAAGCATCGAAGCACCTACTAATTTAAAAAGATAAGAATCCAGTCGAGCAAGCCAAGGAGACCTCGATGAGGTATGTTGGGCCTTCCCCTGAGTCGAAGAGAACTAAAATAATAAATAAATAAATTGTTGAATCACCCCAAAGCATGTCGAACTCTCAGTTGAAAAGCGAGACTTCTAAATTCAAATAGAAAAATCTCCCAATACTGTCCCGTGAAAGTCAAGCGCCGTTAGTCAAATGACCACGACGAAAAATGAGGGAATGGAATTGTGAGTCATCAAAGGTAACAATTTTTAGACTAAGATTTTGTTTTATAAATGTTTTCATGTGCATTACAGGGATTTCAAGGGGCCTGGAAGCATGGATTTTCCTATCACTAAGACTTCTTACCTTCCGGCTCAAATTGGAAACTCTTATTGCTGAAACTTCAGAAGCTCCAAATGAGCGTCTAGGTATGCGTTTTTGCCCTGAAAGGGGCGGAAAGTGAACTACGCTAAACTTGATCCTCAGCGTAATGCTAAGGTACGTAGACAATCTGTAAAGGTTCGATCATCTGAGAGTTCGGTTGGGGCACATTTTATATATTTGCTCTCTCATTCTTACCCAGTTACAAGTTGGGGCATGTTTTATACTCTTGAACTTTCTTTAGGTCCCTGGCCAAGAGGGCTGGGGCATGAATAATTTTTCATTACTCTAAACAATCCTCTAAACGGACACGTGTTCATCATGAGTATCGTCATGAGTCATTTTTTTATTACTCTAAACGATCCTCTAAACAGACACGCGTTTGTCATGAGTATCATCATGAGTCATTTTTTATTACTCTAAACGATCCTCTAAACAAACACGCGTTTGTCATGAGTATCGCTATGAGTCATTTTTTTATTGCTCTAAACGATCCTCTAAATGGACACATGTTCGTCATGAGTCATTTTATTACTCTAAACGATCATCTTAACAGACACTTGTTCGTCATGAGTATTATCACGAGTTAAATATTTTTGTCACTCTAAACGGTCCTCTAAACGGACATTTATTTGTCATGAACATCGTCATGAGTCATTCTTTTATTTCTCTAAACGGACACTTGTTTGTCATGAGTCTTCTTTTATTACTCTAAACGTACACTTGTTCGTTATGAGTATTGTCATGAGTCATTTTACTTTATTTATTCTATTATTGAAAAATGCACTAAAAAAATAAAAAAATAAAAAAATGGGCTATCAAAATAACGTGGTCTTTTATCTTTGTTAAGTAAGTGGAACTTGCATGACAAAGAGGGGCAGCTGTAGACACGGCATTTTGACCACCTCGCAAAAATATTATACTTTATTTTATAGTTACCTTTATTTTATTTCCCTATTTATTTTATTTTTGATTGTACCGCATTTGTGCGGTTTAATACCCCTAAATTAAGTTTTGTTAATCTCTTAAGTAAATTAAATATTAGTAATTGATTTATTTTTCTTTGTTTTTGTAGATTTTTCGAAGTGGAATAAAAATACGTTAATTCGAAACAAAATGGACAAGAAACAGACGAGAACGAGAGAAGTCTGGATAGATCACGTTCAAAAGGGGGTGGGGGGTTGTATAGAGGTCGCACGTCCGACCAAAAAACTGGTCACACGTGCGACCAGTGCTACTGACCGCTTATGCGGCCAGCTGGGCAGAGAGCTTGCTCTCTGCCCAGTACAACCAAAGGGGTTGTATTCGATGAGCTCTCTGCCCAGTACACCCAAAGGGGTTGTGTGCATCGAATTTCGGTGCACCCATCCCCTTTTTGCTTACCTTTTCTCCGGACGAGTTTTCACATTGAAATTCCTATAAATAGATGAAGGCTCAGACAAGGAAGGAGAGAATTTTTGGAAGGGAAGAGGAGAAACTTGGAGAGAAATTTTGAAGAAAATAATATTATTTTTATTTTATTATAATTTTGAAGAAGAATAAGAAAAAGAAAAAAAAATCTCCAAGAAGGTTGTAAATTTTCATCTGTTATAAATCTTACTCTTATTTTTTAAAATAAGTTGTTATTATACTAAATTTTGATTTTTTTTTTGTAAATTAGATTTTATTTATTTATTTATTTTTATTTTTTTGAGTAAATAAAACGAGGTGGAAATATCTCTACCTTTCATTGGAACGGTTTAGGTTTAGAAAGGAGATCACTCCCCTCAATATATAAATTGATCTAATTTAAGTGCGTATATATATATATATGTGTGCATGTGCGTGTGTGCGTGTGTGTGTGTTTCTTTAACTTGTGTTAAATATAATGTATTAACAATACGAGGTGGAAAGATTCCAACCTTCCATTGGAACGGTTTAAGTTTAGAAGGGAATTACTCTCCTCGATGCGTATGAGTGTGTGTGTGCGTGGTTTTCTTTAACTTGTGTTAAATATAATGTGCTAACAATGCGAGGTGGAAAGCTTTCGACCTTCCATTGGAACGGTTTAAATTTAGAAGGAAATTACTCCCCTCAAGACGCGCATGTGTGTGTGTGTGCGTGTGTTTCTTTAACTTGTATTAAATATAATGCACTAACAATACAAGGTGGAAAGCTTCCGACCTTCCATTGGAACGGTTTAAGTTTAGAAGAAAATTACTCCATTCGATGCGTATGAGTGTATGTGTGCGTGCGTGTGTTTTCTTTAACTTGTGTTAAATATAATATGCTAACAATACGAGGTGGAAAGCCTCTGACCTTCCATTGGAGCGGTTTAATTTTAGAAGAAAATTACTCCCCTCGATGCGTGTGAGTGTGTGTATGCGTGTGTTTCTTTAACTCATGTTAAATATAATGTGCTGACAAGATGAGGTGAAAAAATTTTCAACCTTCCATTGAAACAGTTTAGGTTTAGAAGGGAGATTATTTCCCTCGATATGTGTGTATGTGTATGTATGTGTACATGAGGAGGATTTCAAAATAAAATAAAAACATTCGGATTTAAATTTTAATTGGACTTAATTGGACAAGGTACTGTCTTTGGACGGGCGTCTTGGAGTGCTTGACACCTTCACCGACCGTAACTGACCCCCGAACTCTTTAGACGAATCTATGGTCAGACCATGTTATTTTTGGAGTCAAAATTTTACTTAAGCCATTTTTTTAAATTTGTTTTCAAAAAGAAAATTTTGATGACCTAGCACATCATTTAAACTCAATGTTAGGTGGCGACTCCTTTTTCTAAAACAGGCTTAAGTATTGTAATGAGAAAATCGTCGTTTAAAAAACCCTTATCATTTTACTAGCGAATATTATCTATTTTTTATTTTCTTTGGAAAATTGGGGTGTGTTCACGAATGATATAGAGGAACCTAACGAAAATGCAAATATATTTTACAAGTTGCTAAAGGATGTGGAGCGAGTGTTATATCCTGGTTATAAAAAGTTTTCTATGATTTCTTTCATTATTCGACTGTTCCATTTGAAGTGCCTTGGTAAATGGACCAATAAGTCAATTACAATGTTACTTGAATTGTTCAAGGAGGCACTTCTGGAAGGAGAAACATTACCGAAATCATACTATGAGACAAAAAAAAATTATGCGGAATTAGGCCTTAGTTGTACAAAGATTCATGCATGTCCAAATGCTTGCATGTTGTACTGGAAGGATCATGAAAATGATTTGCATTGCAATGTTTGTAACACATCTAGATACGTCAATGTGGAAAACCAATAGGGGGCAACATCATCTAAAGAGAGAACTAAGCCAATTCTTGCAAAAGTATTATGCCCTTTCCCTTTGAAACCATGGTTACGACTCTTCATGTCATCAAAGACGACTTCCTTTATGAGGTGGTACATGGAGGGTCACACAAATTCTGTTGAATAAAACATATTATATTTTGTAAAAATTGAAGAAAATAATATTTTTCCACTTAGGATAAGGCTTGGGCATCAAACAAAAATGGCTCCAATGATGCAAGAAAATGCGTCAAATGTAACTTCGCTTAATGCTAACTCAGGCATCTAACAATGAAATTACTTAAATGGTTGTTTTTATTTGCTCACCTATATCTTTCATTTATATCTTTAAATTATTTTTTAGAAAGCACAATGATGAGAAAAGGGGTACGAGGACTAACATTTATGTGCAATATTGGGGGTCAAAGTGAGGACGAAAGCATACATGTTGAGTTCAATAAATATGGACAACCTATTAGTAAAGGTTGTAGCACGTTTTCTCATTTCCTTGGGATGGTAGCACGTAACGGGAAGTATGCTCCACTACACCACAAGAGTTGGATAAAGGTTCCTTAAGTTAACAAGTCCGACATGATAGACTTGGTAAAGGTACAATGATATTTTAATAGTATAAAAAATATCCGTTTTTAATATTGTTTAAAATTTTATCTGAGTCTTTTGCTTCATTGTTGTATATTGTTTAAAGTTGAAGTTTGATATTCCTCCTGGCCATGAGAGCTATATATTGAAGTTAATTGCAAAAAAAAAAAAAAAATAGAGAACTGGGAAATCTATTGTGAAGTCGAAGAATTACGATCCAACCTTGTCTGTGGATAAGCAATTGAATAATGTACCCAATAGAGTGCAAGAAGATCAATGGAGAACATTATTAAAGTATTGGGACTCTCTTGAAGGGAAGGTTACTATGCATGGTAAAAACGATTTATTTTCTTGAATTTTAAATGGATAGTTACTCACCATTTTTTCAGAAAATTAGTGCAAATAACAAAGTCAATAGGAACGAGTTAAATATGATTCATTGTGTAGGAAAAACAAGTTTTGCAAAGGTTGAAAAGATGATGGTAAGTTCTTGGCACATTTTTTAGAATTAACAGAATAACATTGTTCTTGGAAAATTTCTAGAAATTTATTCTAAAAAATATTTTTGTAGGAAGAATCCTCTGGTCACTGTCCGTCTCATGCAGAAAAATTTATGTTTTGCTACACGGGAAAGGATAAAAGGCCGATAAATGAAGTAGCAAGTCTTGTAATGATAATCCTATATATTTTTATTTTTAGTTTCATTTTCGTTTGATTCTTTCAATATTTGGTCATGCATGTAGGTACAAATGAATGAGCTATTTGACTAAGTCTCAGAAGGTTATGAAGATAATTATGGTCCAAATGATATTTATTCTCAAGTTATGGGAAATGAAAAGCCAGGACGTGTTCACATGTATGGATTGGGTATTTCTGCTTCTGATATTTGGGGAACAATACCTAGTCGTGAAACAAGTTATAGATTGGCCGTGGACTATAAGGAAAAATTGAGTCGAATGGAAGAAAAATGTGAAAAATTAAGCAGCCAATATTAAGAATTGAAAGCTTTGATTGTAAAAAATGGAAGACAAGCAAACAATTCATCAGAGGCTTTAAGTTATCACTATTCCTCTCATCAAAGAGTTAGTCAGGTAAAATAAATTCTCTCAACCTCTTATCAAATAAAAATCAGTTTATGTTTTTAAGTTTTTTAAAAATCTTGGAAAGAAAATAAAAATTTGGGAATTTATAAACAAAAAATAATAATTTATTCTCATAAATTACATAAAAATTAAGTATTAGGCTGATGATTATGTATTACTCAAAAGTATAGCAAACCTATCCCAATGCGTGGCGAAAGGAATAATCTATAGTATGGATCCATCTATACAAGTAGGAGGAGAAGAATTAGGGCCAAATTGGTGTGAAGTTCAAGTCCAAGTTCCAGTTAAGTGGGATGAAAATTTAATTAGACCTTATGGATTTTTTAAGACCATTGGTGATGCGATTGGAGCACCTATTACTTGGCCTTTATCTTTAGTGAGTCATTTTTCATTTTTAGTTATTGCATTGATCTAATATTGAATAAGAGTTATTTAGTTACACTCCTATTATTTGTGCGTTTCCTTTTTGTACAGGTTGTCTTGGTTGAAGATTGAAATAAGTCGTATTTTTTAGCAATCAATAAAGGACAAGGTATGAATTTCATGTTTAATGAGGTAAATGTATTTTTTTTAGTTTATTGTTTTCGTGTTTGATGAAAATTTTGGTAATCACAGAGTAGTAAAAAGAGCAATCGCAGAAAATAAATAAATTATATTTCAGTTTTTCAATATGCATGGGTTCTGTTATCAATTTTTTTTACCTACATTCAAGGTATGGTTTCATTTTTTTCCTTCTATAAAAATAAAATAAAAAATCATTATTTATGGCAATATTTTTAAGGCGCATGATCTGTTTGGAAGTGCAAACGCTATATTTACTAAAGGTATATGATGTAATTTATCATTGTTTCTTGCACAGTGACTAAGTGGGTGACTACTAAGTTGGATGTGCAAGCTCTCATGCTTTTACTTTTGGGTTTAAGCTAAAGGAATCAGCTACTTGTGATAAGGGGCTGGATGATTCAATCGCAAGGGGCTATTTGGATGATTATCAATCAAGGGACTGGTGACAGATCACTAAATCAATGTGTGGAAGTGAATCAGCTAAGTGATACTAGTTGTTAAAAACTGATTTACTTAATAAGCTGGTTGTTGCTCTCAAAGGTTTCCATATTTTCTGCTTCCAGATTTTGTTTCTGTTATCAGAAAACAGAAATATGGGAACCTAAAAAATTTTGTTTGAAAAAAGATTTAGTTTATGTTTCTATTTTCAAACAAAAATGTGGACTACATAGTAAGCATTTCTGTTATAAGTATTTTGGTTGAAAATTAATGTAGAATTTTCGGTTCTGTTATGATTATATTCCTAGATTTTGTTTCACAATTTTTAGTAATATTTGTTTTTCAATTGGATAAATTTGGATAATTGGTTTTAACCAAATTATATATATATATATTAAATTTTACTTTTTGGGACACATAAAATTGTTGTATAAATCATTTATTAATACTTTAAGGGACACATTGTTTTGTCCTATTAAAGATTTATTGGGACACTTATTTAGATCTCGAAAACCTTTCTAATACAAATGCTCAAAAGATTTATTAGGACACATAATAGTGTCCTAGTAAATATAAACTAATGCAACAAAAAATAAGTGTGTTTATAAGTTATTGAGACAATCTTTTATAGGACACATTTTTTAATTGTATCAATACATAATGTGTCCCAAAAGAATATATATTAGGACACATTTAGGTGTACTTAAAAGCAATTTTTGTTGTAGTACATCCACATGTTTGATAAGTCCTTTGATGCCACCTTTCCCTGGGCTTCCAAGAGTACTACCATCTGAATTAAGTTTGAAAAAACCTACAGGGGGAGGGAGCCAATTAAGGGAGCGATTAAACAAAAGGCCATTACGGATTTGATTAGGATAGAATGCTTTCATCATTTCTCCTGCAAATTGAGAAATTTTAGAAGCTACAAAAGAAGGATCTTGGACAACTCCCTCGATCATTTCTTTATTTCTATCTTTCTAAATCTCTCACAAGATGGCAATGAAAAAATAAAGAGAATAGGGTTTAACGGATCTCCCTTTGGTGAACTTTGGCAATCTAGTCCTAAATCTCCATGCCATGATCCCGTCTCAATGAAAAATTATTATTGGCACCCATGTATTTTAAACTTTGACCATGATAATCCTTGTTTTTTTTATCAAGTACTCAACTATTTATTTACCTTTATCTTTAAAAATAAAAAATAAATTTTATACAACTACAATTTTACCCTTGTCTATATGCCTTCTAATTAACTTTAAAAAAATCCTCATTTGTTGTTTCCTCGCTTTTTCTTTCTTCCAATCCACTTGAAGAAGGAAGATCCCCACTACCACAAACGCCCACCACCTCTTATCGTCATCTCTATCATCACTATCGATCCTTCAACCAAATACATCGCCACCCTCTTAGACCTAACCCACTACTACCTACCCCTACACCACAGTCCACCGCAACCCGCCAACCCGACCCGACCCACTTGTAGAACGAAGATCCCCACCACCACAACCGTCCACCACCTCCTGTCGCCATCTCCGTCGTCACCGTCGGTCCTTCAACCAAATACACCGCCACCCCCTCAGACCTAACCCACCACTACCTACCCCTACACCACAGTCCACCGCAACCGGCCTCTCCAACTCAACCCACCGCTACCGACCCCTACACCACAATCCACCGCAACCAGCCTCTCCAACCCATCCTACCGCCACTTACCCTTCCACTACAGTCCATCACAATTGGCCCCTCCAACCCAACCCACTGCCACCTGCCCCTCCATCCCAGTCCATCGTAACTAGACCTCTACCCAACTTACCATCACCATCCAAAATCTAGTAGTATGGATGGTTGTAGTGGTGTTTGTGGTTGGGTTGCAAAGAGAGAAAGAGATGGGGGCTGGTGAGTTACGGAGAGAGGGAGTGGATCGGTGGGGAGTTGATGAGTTGTAGAAAGAGAGGATGGGCCGGTAGGGTGCGTGTTAGGAATGATGACAAGATAATTTTATCGGTCCCAGGATATTTTTCTAAACCAAAATAGAACAGAAATAACACAATGAATTTTAGCATGGAAAACCCTCCTCAATTGAAGGTAAAAGCCACGGGACCCGTAGGCCGCTTAAATCTTCCACTATAACAAATAATGGGATTACAAATCTCACACTTTGTATATCACTCAAACAATATACAAAAATATTGTATTCAATTTGTGAGTAAAAGAAACTTCACTAATTGTCACTCACTAATATCTTCTCACAAATGTGGTTTCTCTTTCTAACTCTCTGCGTATTTTCTTTGCAAAGAAGTTATTTTTCTCTTTGGCTCACCTTCTCTATTTATATAGGAGGATCTGATCAATTTGGCAGTCTGAACACATGCCAAATTGAGCACCGACTTCGGCTACCGACTCCATTTTGTCCAAGTTTGGTAAGCTGCTTTTTTTTCTTCCTTTTTCATTGGATTCCCTTTTTCTCTTTTCTTTTGTTGCTTTTGTGATTTTTTCAACCTACATTGGGACCGTTTGTTGAAAAAAAATCACCCCCAATTGGAAGTGATTTACCCACCAAATCTCCCCCTCACAACCAATTTGGGGTTGAAGTCAAACCTGCAACTTCCTTGCAAACTTCGAGCTTCTCTCTAGGTAGAGCTTTTGTCATCATGTCGGCCCCGTTATTATTAGTGTGGATCTTCTCAAGCTGTAGCAATTTGTTTTCTAACACATCACGAATCTAGTGATATCTCACGTCGATATGTTTAGACTTCGAGTGAAAAATTAGGTTCTTGCTGAGGTGAATAGCACTCTGACTATCGCAGTAGAGTATATACTTCTCTTGATTCTGACTCAACTCTTGTAGAAACCTCTTCATCCACAGGATCTCTTTACATCTTTCCGTGATTGCGATGTATTATGGTTCTGTGGTGGATAAGGCAATACACTTCTGTAATCGTGATTGCCACGTAACAGCTCATTCTACAAATGTTATCAAGTATCCAGATATGGATTCTCTCGAATCCACATTGCCAGCCATATCTGCATCTGTATGTCCTTCCAATACAAGTTTAGCATTGTCGAAACATAAACAATGACTGGATGTTCCCCTGATATACCTGAGTACCCATTTGACTGCTTCCTAATGTTCCTTTCCAGGATTTGAAAAGAAATGGCTCACTACACCGACTGCGTGAGCAATGTCTGGTCTGGTGCATACCATGACATACATCAAACTGCCAACCGCCGATACATTAGGCACCCTATCCATTTCTGATTTTTCCTCCTTACTTGAAGGACATTGTCAAGCACTAAGCTTAAAGTGGCTTGCAAGTGGAGAACTAACAACTTTAACTTTACTCATGTTGAATCTTTCAAGAATCTTTTCAACATTGCGTTCTTGAGATAGCCAGATTCTGCGATTCTGCCTGTCACAAGTAATCGTCATGCCAAGAATCTACTTTGTTGCTCCTAAGTCCTTCATTGCAAAGGACCTGCTCAACTCTTACTTCAGCTTGTTAATTTTGGCGCTGTCATGGCCAACAATTAACATGTCATCAACATAGAGTAGAAGAATGATAAAGTCACTATCAGAAAATTTCTTGATAAAGACGCAGTGATTCGTCGTTGTTTGGTTGTACTCATTTTTCTCCATAAATGAGTCAAACTTTTTGTACCACTGCTTTGGTGCCTGTTTCAGACCATACAAACTTTTCTTCAGTCTGCATACCAGTTTCTCTTTTCCTTTGACTAGGAAACCTTCGGGCTGTTCCATATAAATTTTCTCGTCAAGATCACCATGTAAAAATGTAGTTTTTACATCAACTTGTTCAACCTCTAGATTAAAACTGGCTGCAAGGCCAAGAACAACTCGGATTGAAGACATTTTCACCACGGGTGAAAATATTTCGTCAAAATCAACACATTTCTTCTGCCCGAATCCTTTCACAACCAACCTTGCTTTGTAGTGTGGTTGTGAGCTGTGTTCTTCATTTTTGATCCTGTACACCCACTTGTTCTTGAGAGTTTTTCTACCCTGTGGTAGTTTCACCAAATCAAATGTGTGGTTCTCATGCAAGGATTTCATCTCTTCTTGCATGGCTTTTAACCACTCGCCTTTATGTTAATTTGTAACAACTTCTTCATACCTCTCAGGTTCTCCCCCTTCAGTAAGCATCACATACTCATGAGAAGAATATCTGCGACTCAATTGTCGCTCTCGGGTAGATCTTCTCGGTTCTTGTTGGACTTGTTCCGAAATCGATTCTAATTCCGAACTGCTAGCTGGTGGAGTTGCATCATCAAGATCTGGTACTGCTCCCTCATCATCAGAATTTGTTGGTGAAGAGTTAGGTTTGAGATCTACTGAAAATTCATCTGGTTGTGGCGTTTCTGGTTTCTCAAAATCTCCAATTATCTTATCTTCAAAAAACAGCACATTTCTACTTCTGACGATCCTCTTACTGACAGGATCCCAGAGTCTATAGCCAAACTCTTCATGTGCATATCCCACAAAGATGCATTTCTTTGCCTTTCTATCCAGCTCGGACCTCTCATCTTTTGGGATGTGAACAAGCGTTCTGCAGCCAAACACTTTTAGGTGTTTGTATGAAATGTCTTTCCCCGTCAAGACTCTTTCTGGTACATCATAGTTTAGTGGAACTGATGGAGAAAGATTGATTAAATCAACTGTTGTCCTCATTGCCTCCCCCCAAAAGGAGTTTAGCAGTTTTGTATCTGAGAGCATACATTTGACTTTTTCACAGATGGTTCTGTTCATCCTCTCTGCGACACCATTGTGCTGAGGTGTCTTTGGTACTAACTTTTCAAGCCAAATACCAAATTTCCTGCAGTACTCTTCGAATGGTCCACGGTATTCGCCTCCGTTGTCTGCACGCACACACTTCAAATATCTACCAGTTTTCCTCTCAATTTTTACATGAAATTGCCTGAAAATTTCCACCACTTGATATTTGGTTTTCAAGGGAAAGGCACACTTTTCTAGAGTGATCGTTAATTAAAGTCACGAAGTAAAGAGCACCTCCCAATGACTTATGACTCATTGAGCAAACATCTGTGTGTATCAGATCTAGAATATTCTTCCTTCTAGATGGTGGATGAGTTTGAAATGTAACTCTGTGTTGCTTTCCCATAACACAATCAACACAAGTTTGCAAGGGTGTGTCTTTTATTCTTGGCAAGAGCTCTTTCTTAGAAAGGATTTTAAGACATTTTTCACTCATGTGTCCGAGCCGCTTATGCTATAGCTCGGTGGGGACTTCTTTCCCGGTTGTATTTACATCTCATCTGCATAACTTGGCTTTCATGACATAGAGAGAGGTATTCTTCTTGCCTTTTGCTATCTTCAAATTACTTTTGGTAAGCTTCCATCTGCTTTCACCAAAGTAATTGTTGTAGCCCTCGTCGTCAAGCTTCCCGGTAGAGATTAAGTTGAGACGGATATCAGGGACATGTCTCACGTCTTTCAAAAGTAGCTTGCATCCGATATTGGTTTTGAGAAAAACATTTTCGATACCAACAATTTCAGATGCACCATCATTTCCCATCTTCACACGTCCGAATTCTCTTTGAGTGTAAGATGAGAAGAAATCTAGTTGTGGCGTGACATAGAAGGAGACGCCTGAGTCAACAACCCAGGTTAAATCTTGGGATACAAGATTGACATAGTTATCATCTCGAACAATGACAGCTTCATTAATGACAGTAAGGGTGTCATTTGTTCGGGTTCCGGCTTCCTAATTTTGGGATTGCTCCGCCTTCAACTTCCGATAATCTCAAATGAAATGTCCGGATTTACCACAGTGATAGAATTTCTTGTCAGATCTAAATTTGGATTTAGATCGTCATCTTTCTTGATTGTGGGGATTTCGACTTATGTTTCTTCCACGCCTCCCTTGCCTGCCTTGCTTTTCTGAGACAAGCGCTTCAGACTCAGGAGTGTATCCTTCGTCTTTTTGTCTGGACTCTTCGTTCAGCATTCTGTCTTTTACCATATCCATGGTAAGCTTTCCATCTGAAGCAGAGTTGCTAACTGACACGACTAATGTGTCCCAACTCTTCGGTAGAAAACTCAACATCAGCAACGCTTGCAACTTGTTATCTACGGTCATTTTCATAGAATTGAGTTGATTAATAATGCCTTGGAACTTGCTCATATGTTCCGATACACTGCTTCCATCTTTGTACTTCAGATTGACTAATCGTCGCATCAGATTTGCTTTATTATGTGCAGTTGTCCTTGCATACATTTTCTCCAACTTTCGCCAAAGAACATAAGTATCTTGTTCATTAGAAAATTTTTGAAAAATGCTATTGTCAATCCATTGCCGAATTTAGGCAACACATTTCCGGTTCTGCACGGTCCAGTCAGCGTCTGATGAGGTTGTCGATGTGCTCGTGGTTGATGTTGTTGTTGTTTTGCCGGTTCTATCATCCGTTGTAGATGTCGCCTCCTGTCTTGGCATTACAATGGGCTTCCACAGATCTTTTATGTACAAAAGATCCTCCATCTTCGGCTTCCAAATTGCATAGTTAAATGCAGTCAATTTGATCATGTTGCATGTGCTCTCCTCCATCTCGATCACAGGTCTGAATCAGCAGTTTTCACTGGGTCCGGTACTTTGCTGCCAATAAATAGTACTGCGTACAATACTATGTGAATAGTATCCGTACGTATGAATAGTATCGTATGAACAGTATCGTATAGATATCATATACACACCATATACGTCCCGTATAAATACTGTGAATAGTATCGTATGAACAGTACCATATAGATACCGTATATACACCATATACATCTCATATAAATACTATGAATAGCATCGTATATGTACGTATATGATCTCCTCCTCTACTGGGCTCCCAGCTCTGATACCACTTTGTTGGGAAATATGACAAGATAATTTTATCTGTCCCAGGACATTTTCCCAAACCAAAATAAAACAGAAATAACACAGCAAATTTTAATGTGAAAAATCCTCCTCAATTGAAGGTAAAAACCACGGGACCCGTAGGCTGCTTAAATCTTCCATTATAATAAATAATGGGATTACAAACCTCACACTTTGTGGATCACTCAAACAATATACAAAAATATTGTTTTCAATTTGTGGGTAAAAAAAAGCTTCACAAATTGTCACTCACTAATATCTTCTCACAAATGGAGTTTTTCTCTCTAACTCTCTGTGTATTTTCTTTGCGGAGAAGTTATTTTTCTCTTTGGCTCACCTCCTCTATTT
This sequence comes from Eucommia ulmoides, assembly GCA_016647705.1. Taxonomy (NCBI): domain Eukaryota; kingdom Viridiplantae; phylum Streptophyta; class Magnoliopsida; order Garryales; family Eucommiaceae; genus Eucommia; species Eucommia ulmoides. The sequence continues at coordinate 7,885,964 of CM028328.1, forward strand.
ATAGAGGAGGATTTGATCAATCTGGCAGTCTGAACACATGCCTAATTGAGCACTAATTTCGGCTACCGACTCCATTTTGTCCAAGTTTGGTAAGCTGCTTCTTTTTCTTCCTTTTTCATTGGATTCCCTTTTTCTCTTTTCTTTTGTTACTTTTGTGATTTCTTCAACCTGCATTGGGCCCATTTGTTGAAAAAAAATCACCCCCAATTGGGAGTAATTTACCCAACAGTGCAGTGGGTTGTAGAGAGAGAGGGCGGGCCGAGGGGCGGTAAGTTGCAGAGAGAGAGAGAGAAGAAGAAGAAAGAGAGTAGAAGAAAAGAAAAAGAAAAAGAAAAAACAAATAGAATCAATGAGGGAAAAAAGAAACGGGTCAAAGTCTAAGGGTAATTAAGTAATTTGACAAATGAATTTTAAATTGTAAGGGTAAATTTGAGATTTAAAAAGATAACATCATCCGGTCAACATCGATTTGGGTGATTGACTGCTCCAATTAAAAAACATATGAGGTGTTTGTGGTATTTGTTAAAAGACAAGAAGATTAACGTGGTATTTGTCTCAAAGACAGAGGTGATAATGGTAATTTTGCTGTGTTCAATTCCAAATTTTTATTTAAAAAAAGAAATATTACCACAAATGAGCCTATGAGAAAAGAGAGATATTATGTTTAAGTAACCAACTAAAAATATGATGAAGAAGGGGTGTATAAGAATGAAGAGTAGAGAAGCCCTATGAGGCGACCACAAATGAGCCTTTAAAATTGTCATTTGGGAGCGAGAGAGTTTCTGCCAATCCACTCTTATGAGTGTTAGGGTTCAACAAATCCAAAACTTCCAGTCTGAAATCCAAAACTTCCATCGTGAATTCTTCTTTAATAGAGCACTCACAAATAATAGGGTTTTTAAGAAGAAAGAGTCTAAGGTCACGCCCCATTTACGTAATGCCATCTGACATGATTCCTAGATTTATATGTGGGAGAGAATTCGGTGGTAACCTTCCAGTGTAGATGGTCTTGGGTCTTTCTCAACCTCAAAACTTAACTTATGAGCCGAAATTTTTCTTCACACTTATAACCTGACCACCAGGTCTTTTCACTTTTTATGTAGGATAAATATAATAATCTCTCCCTCACACATCAAGTCTTTGGTTGGATAACTCTCGACTAGTATCTTCCTTTGTGGATATTGGGACAGAGTTGTTGTAACCTAAGTTCTGATATCACTATAAGGTGATCTTGTGCCTATTTCAATCTCAAAAATTAACTCATGAAGTAAGATTTTCTCTCACATTTATAACCTGACCACCAGTTAATTCCACATGTGAGATAAATCCAAGACAGTGGAATACAATTACTCTATGATGCATTTAGCCGATGCCAAGATGGCTTTGACACTAGTCTAGGTTCTCCGGAATAACTCATGAAGTAAGATTTTCTCTCACATTTATAACCTGACCACCAGTTAATTCCACATGTGAGATAAATCCAAGACAGTGGAATACAATTACTCTATGATGCATTTAGCCGATGCCAAGATGGCTTTGACACTAGTCTAGGTTCTCCGGAATAAATCATCATTGTGATGCTTAGACATGCTAGAGAGTCAAACACAAATGAGTCAACAAGATTTTGGAGAAAAAATTATTCATATTAGTATGTTGCACCCATTGTATATAAACCATTTAACAAAATTTAGATTTCCAAGTATTCTGAATCTAAAACTAAAGGGCTCTTGAAACCAGACTGGTTGATATGCTCACATTGGAGAAGAATATGTAAAATCGTTTTTGTTTTGGTAAGACAAATAAGGCAATTAGAGTTAGGAGTTGAGGACGATGAGAAAACAAATTACGAACTTGTAATTTCTCATGAATAGCTTTGTAAAAAGAATAGTGTATTTTTATTTATTTTTCTCTTTTGTGGGGGGGGAGGGGAGGGAAAGAACCTAGAATGTCTTCCAAAGAGTAGAAGAAAGAAGGGGCTCAAAACTTGTGGGAGGGGATGAATCAAAATATTTTGAAATGAAGTTGTAAAAGCAAAAAATCGAGGACTTACCATAGCAAAGGGCCATACAAATTTGGCATCAAAACCTGGTTGGAAAAGATGGAGAGCATTCCAAGCATTTCCTAATAAGGGGATACTTAGTTGATGGATACGATCCAAGTTCCAATAACAACCATCATAATCAATAACTTAAGATAGAGAGGTAATATCGATGTTGTTGTAAATATCCAAGATTTGATGACCATCAAGCTCGAATGGCAAGTAGATATTGCTGATGGGCAAGTAGGAATTATTGTTGAAAAAATTTGACGTAATTATATAGATACAAATTAAATATTAAATAAATATCACGTGCAATTTCAACGTCTTTTAATAACTACAAACATTAACAATTAAATAAACAAAATAAAGTATAGAATAGAAATAAAATACATATCTAGTGAATCGAGTCATGTAAACATTATCTTAAGAAATGAAGCGCCCCCTTTATGCGTATGGTTGAATAGTGAAGCCTTACAAGATACAAAGATCCTGAGAATCAAAAAATGTGTAAAATATCTATATATTGAATCGATCGCAAATTCTATTGCCTGAATAAAATCACCAACTAAATGATCGTATAAATATATATAATATAACAAATTATCATTTTTCTCTTGTTGGCCCAAAAATCTACCCAAAATGGAGATGAATTGGGTAATTAAAAAAATTAAACAAATAACTTTAACAAATAAACAATCAAATCAATTCAATTTTTCGAACCGATTATTATCTTGTTATATAACGGAAACGTGAATTAACTAAATGCACAATCAAATAGATAAGGGATAGAAAAATTGACACAAAGATTTATAGAGGTTCGGCATGTTACTCTTACCTACGTCTTCTCTCTTGAGCTCCCGCGGGGAAATCATAATCCACTAAACCCGATCTCTTTCCCAGGTAGGAACCAAACCTTAACAATGTTTTTCACAGGCGCAGGATTAACCAAATTATTTTCTAGGCTCAAAATGAAACCTTCACAATCTTTTCTCAAGTTAAAGACTAACATAATTCTTTTGTAGGCTCAGAATCAAATCTTTTTTTTTTTTTTTTTCTCAAGCTAAAGACTAACCATGATTAGGTAAGGTCTCTTTGTGCCTAATCCATTCTCACTTAGACTATGTACGTTTAGGTCTAAACTACAACTCATAAATACAACAAATAATTGTTTATTCTTACAGGAACTTTTACCGCCTCAATTCAAACTTAAACTTGATTAATGTCCCGATAAACTAGTGATTGAAATATGTGAAAAAATAAATCTAATTTTATCGTAATTAAAGCACACAAATTATAGATATCATATTAAGATCTAGCCACCACTAGTCTTTGAGGCAAACTGTCTTACCTCATAGAAATATAATGTATATTAAGCCTCAAAATTTATTTTTGATTTTATTATTACATCAATTCTCTTTAGTTACAAATAAATATTTTGAGACTATTTTGAAACATCATTTTCTTTAAGTAACGTTTGGAATTTTTTAGCCCTAATAATACTATTCAATAAATGTATTAAGAAAGTTGTAACTATAATATTTTATGGAACCAACATTCTATACAATATCAAATTGTATCACGTAAACTGATGTAAGATATGTACCAAAATAGCAATTTCTGAAGCAAAAGTTTTATATCCCAATTTTGTGGTGATGTAAATAAATTTGGAAATTTTCAAAATAATAATTAGGTTGTGTTTGGGTATAAGGTAATTCATGGAGGAATTTCATTTTAAAAAGGAATTTCACAGATTCTTTTTCAAGAATCCCTTGTTCGGGTATTAGTAAAAGGGTTTTGCAAAAACCATTAGATTTATAAAATAGATTTTCAAAGGAGAAAAAAGGGATTTTCATATTCATTCAGTGTTATTTTTAAATCTCTCCAAGAAGGATTTCACTTCTTCGAATATATATAATTAAAATTATACTACTAAAATTGAATTATTAAAATAGGTATAAAAACAATATAATTGAAATAATATACTTAAAATGATATTATTAAAATAAATATAAAATAGTATAATTAAAATATGTATAAAAATAGTATAATTAAAATGATATTACTAAAATTTTATTATTAAAATAAATATAAAAAATATATTATTAAATTACTATACTAAAAGATATATTAAGTATATTTTCATATTTTTTATTATTAAAATTTAATACATTTCAAAATTCTACATACAAAGTTTTGTTTATCCAAATAAGAAAAGTAAGAAATTACACAATCAAATTTTTCGTCTAAAAAAAATTATCCAAACAAAAAATTCGTAAATGATGAGATTTCAAAATTTAGAATTTGGAAATCTCATCATTTATAAATTCTAAGGATTTATCCAATCCCTTACCCAATGCAACTTTACATTTTACTTTGTATCGAGCCAACATATTTCTCAATATATCATATTTCTCAATATATCATATTTCTTAGTTTACCATCATATAAATCTTTTAGATATATAAGTCGAAGTAACATCAATTTTTTTTTAACGTGGCTACAAAAATAATTACATGGAAATATAATTTAACTTTGCTATCATTTTTGAAAAAAAAAAAAATCTTAAAAATAGAAAAAAAAAAAATCATAAACAATTAATTTGTGGAAAACATGCATGAAACACATTAGCAGTTGTAGATCATGCAAAGCAACCACCATCACAAAGCTTTCCCAGCACTGATTACCAAGTCCTGGACACAAAACAACAAAAAATCAGTAACAAACTCAAATTGGGAAACAAAAATTCACAGCCTTTTTTTTTCTTTTTTAATTATAAGTGTTAGTCCTTTAATAAGGAGAAATGTCTCATTTTCAAGTGTTCAATTCTCGTTAAAACATTTGGAGAATTAACTCTTAAATTTAATCCTGAAATGCACCAGACTAATATTGGAGAGTGTCATCTTAAAATTGCTCGAAATTAATCGAAGTACGCGTAAATTGACTCGGACACACCTTATTATAATATATATATAACCCTCACCACGAAAATCAGTTCTTTGTGTTCGCATCACACATTCCCAGTTACATTCTGTCTGAAAATGGAATCAAATTTCCATGAAAGAGTGATCACCACCTCTACAAACGGCACCATCACTGTCTATGATTCTTCCTCAGGCACTGTTCTAGCTTGTTTCGGCGGAAGCCCACCGACCCGCAAAGGCCTCGCACTCGCCGGAAACAACCACATTGCTGCCACCGCCACTGCCTCCGTCCACCTCCGCAGCTGGCGGTCTCCGAATGCCGCCACACGCCAACTCCCACTCCCTGAACCCGTCGCTCCACTCGCCTCCACTCCCGACGGCTCGTTCCTCTTCGCAGGAGGGATTTCCGGCCAAATCCACGCCATCTCTCTCCCCTCCGGCGATGTAATCCGGTCAATCGCCGTCCATTCCGAAACTGTCTCGTGCTTCGGGCTCAACAACGATGGGTCAATCCTTCTATCGGGAAGCGAAGACGGGACGATATCGGTTTTGCCGATTCACAAGCTTTTGGACGCCTCGTCGACCGATCCGGATCCGGTACTGTGTCGGTTCGTCGGGCACAGAGCTCCGGTCACTGGAATATGCGCCGGAATCGGAGGATTGGACAGTACGGTAATCTCGAGCTCTTTGGACTCCACGTGTAGGGTTTGGAGTCTTGTTCAGGCGACACACCTGAAAACAGTGGAATTCAACTGTAAAATATTGGGGGTGGCGATGGACCCTTTGGAGTCAAAGTTCTATGCCGGTGGTTCAGATGGGTGGGTTTACTTTGTTTCCCTGAACGTAGCCTCCGGAGAACGACCGGAACAAGGGCATGATCCGGTGGCTCATGGCCGGAACCACGGAGGAGAAGTCGTCGGAATAGCGACAATAAACGAGGGGGAAAATCTTGTCACTGCTTCAGAAAATGGAAGAATTTGGATTTGGGATGTCAAGAGAAGGGTTGTAATTAGGGTTTTTGGTGAGAATACAGGCAGTGTGAGTATAATCGATCTGGTGGTCGGCGGCGGGTGGCTCAGTGGTGGTGGTGATGGGGTTATTATGGGGTTTTCAGGTGAAGAAGAGAGGGAGTCGATAGAGAGGATTAGGGAAATGGAGGAGGAGTTGGAGGTAGCTGTACGGGATAGGAACAGAGCTATCTGGAAACTGGAAGAAGTCATGGAAATCTATGAGAAGCTCCTGGAGCTTATTCTCAAGGAAGTCGAGGCTCAGAACAAGAACATCGGTAGTAGTTGTCAGGAGAAAAATGATTAATGTAGTAATAATGCTTTTTTTTTTTTTTTTTTTGTTATTACCCACTTCCCCAGCTCAGGAAAGATTAGGAGTACGTGACTGTCTCTCTAAATAAATGTTTTCTTGCAGACTCGAACTTCTAATTTACAAAAATTCTGGAATTATTTTAGTTTAAATGTGTCTTGCCACTTGAGCTACTAACAATAAACTAACTAATAAGTACATTCAATTTTGAAAAAAAAATTGTGAATTTTTGGTGGATTATTTTCTCAAAAAATAGTTATAAATATATATTTTGTTCAATTACATATTACTATGAAGTGTCAATATAACTAATTTTTTAATGACATTTTTTTAGAAAGTACTACTCCAACTAATTTTTGATGATATTTTATTCTAACCGGTCATTATAACTAATTTTTGGATGACATGGGACCACAACAAAATTTAGAAATTAAATTTTTCCAAACAGATACAATTTTAGAATGCATTAAGTATTGAGATAATTAAAAAAAATCTTATAAAAAATTGTCCCAATAACTTATAAGACCAGTTATTTTAACGCATTAGTTTATGTTTATTCGGATAATTTTTTATTTTTTATTATATATTTTTTTAAATGTGTCTGATTAAATAAATATTATAATAACATTGTTGGTGAATAAAACTTGTACACATCTCGAGTATGATCCAGTCAGATAACAGGTGGGTCCTCTTACTAAGGTGGAGTCATCTGTTAAAAATTCTTTGGGTGAACTGTGTTGGGTCTTGAGATGACTGACCTGTTGTATCTAAAGTCTTGCTCCCTAGGGAGTGTACCTGCAAAAAGCTCAGACTGGAATTTGTCCCTGTGAAGTCCCTTTGACGTGGTAATCAGTGCTCAGAGAGAAAAGGTATAGTAATGCAACAAGTAAACAAATGAACTTGCACATAATATAAAGCGTACCTCGGGCTTGCATAGCCCCCTGTATATATAGGAGTTGGAGACGATTAGTCGGGCCTAAATACGGTTAATCAGTCAAAACCCTGTGTTTAACCGATAATTCAGGGCGTTTAGGAGATAATCACTGGGCTTGGGCTTTTGGGCCCATCTGGCGAAGCTTGCGGGCCTTTGTTAGACTTGTGGTGAAAATGTTGGCGATAGTGGACACGGGACCATCGGGGCCCAAGTGCTGACTCGAAGAAGTCCAAAAATACCCTCATCAGTAGCCCCCCTAGCCTTGTGCGGCGAGGAAAACCCTAAAACTGGTACACACCTCAAGTATAGTCCAGTCGGATAATAGGTGGCTCCTCTTACTATGGTGGAGTCGTCGGTTGAAAATTCTTTGGGTGAGCTGTGTTGGGTCTTGGGAGGACTGACCTGTTGTGTCCAGAGTCTTGCTTCTTAGGGAGTGTACCTGCAGAATGCTCAAGCCGGGATTTGTCCCTGTGAAGCCCCTCCGGCGTGATAATCAGTGCTCAAAGAGAAAAGGTACAGTAATGCAACAAGTAAACAAATAAACTTGCGCGTAATTAAAAGCGTACCTTGGGCTTGTATAACCCGTGGTATATATAGGAATTGAAGACGATTAGTCGAGCCTAAACACAGTTAATCAGTTAAAATCATGTGTTTACTCGATAATCCAAAGCGTTTAGGAGATAATCACTGGGCTTGAGCTTTTGGGCTCATCTGGCCAAGCCCGCGGGCCTTTGTTAGGCTTGTGGTGAAAATATTGGCGACAATGGACAAGGGGCCGTCGGGGCCCAGCTGCTAACTCGGAGAAGCCCAAAAATACTCTCATCAGTAGCCCCCCTAGCCTTGTGCGGCGAGAGATGCGAGACGGTCAGGGATATTAATTCCTGGCTGGAACGTCCTGGAGACTTTGAAGCGTAAAAAACACCCTTGATCGTCATTTTTCCAAGAGTTAGTTTTTTTTAGGTGCTTATTCAAAATAGGCCTCAATACAGTTGGGATCCGGGGTTAGGTAGCACGGCATGGCGACCTTGAATTTCTTCGATTTCCAGGACGACAATTTTTTAAGAGTTGACTTTTTTTAGGGAGCGAATTTGAAATATGTCCTCATACGGCCAAGGACTGGGGTTAGGTAGCACGGCATGGCGGCTCCGAATTTTTTCGATTTTCAGGGCAACACACATTCACCGTGAACAAGCCCTGAGCACAGACTAACCTTCACCACAGAGAAAACTGAGATGAGCCCCAAGAGAGTACGCGCCATGGACAGACAGGAGAGCGAGGTGGTGCACCCCCCATTCAAAATTTAAGGGGGGCAAAGTTTTCCCCCGAGTAAAAGAAAAACAAAAAGAGGGAGAGAGTGGGGCTGCCTCCTCCCCCCGCACGTTGGCCTTGCGGCCAGCATGGCGGGGAAGGCAGTTCCCTCCCGAGGCCCCTCTTAATTATTATTATTTTTTGCATGGAGTGAGGGCAACTCTATAATTTATTTATTTATTTATTTTATTCATTTTTTTTTTTTGCACTTATGAATTTTTTGACGGGAAAATTTGGGATAGACCCTTAGTTGCACTCAGCCGGCCTAAGGCAGCACGGCAGGACAGGGGGAGCAAGATAAGATAATGCCGGCTCGAGGAGTTGTGGTGAAATTTCTGGACGACGTTCTTGGAGAAGGTTGTCACTGGACCCTTCCGATTAGGAGTTGCACGGTAGGGCGATTTCTGTCGCTACTCGAACCCTGTCGGCTAGGAGGTGGTCCAGTCGGATAACAGGTGGGTTCTCTTATTGAGGTGGAGTCGTCGGTTGAAAATTCTTTGGGTGAGCTATGTTGGGTCTTGGAAGGACTGACTTGTTGTGTCTAGAGTCCTACTCCTCAGGGAGTGTACCTACAGGTCCTATATAAGGCTCAGACCGAGATTTTTCCTGTTGAATCCCCTCTGGCGTAGTAATCATTGCTTAGAGAGAAAAGGTACAGTAATGCAACAAGTAAACAAATGAACTTGCGCGTCAATGATTAGGTCAATCATCGACAAAGGAAAGATGTTTTTGGGGCAGGCCTTGTTGAGGTCCTTAAAGTCAACGCAGAGTCTCCATTTACCTCCGGCTTTAGGAGCAAGCACAACATTGGACAACCAGTCTGGAAATGTCACCTCCTTTACAACACCAGACTTCATCAATTTATGTATTTCTTCCTCGATGGTTTTCAGGCGTTCCGGGTGGAACTTCTTCCTTTTTTTCTTGACTGAAGGATGGTGTGGATCTGCGTGGAGCCTATGCATGGCCACTTTTAGATCAATTTCGGGGAGCTCATCATGGGACCAAGCAAATATGTCGACGTTTTTCCATAGTAGCTTTATGAGCTCAGCCCGTTATCCTAGGGTAAGCTTAGCTCCTACTTTGACAGTTTTCTCTTTAAGAGTTGGGTGAATCGAAACTTCAACCAAGTCTTCATGTGAGTGAGGGCCTGGATTCTTATCCCTGGGATCATCAATCGGCACCAAGACTTCTTCAGCATCTAAGGTCATGAGCTCAAGAAATGCCAGCTCAGACCCTTGGGGCTCAGGCCCCGTCACTGGTTACTATTTCTTTTGTTCCAGTACCCTTTGGGCACAGGTGCGTGATGCCTACTGGTCACCTCTGACCTCTTCGATCCCCTAATTGGTGGGGAATTTTATGATTTGATGGTACGGAGAGCCAACAGCCTTGAATACTGAGATGGTCGGTCTCCCCATGATAGCGTTATAGGGAGATGGTCCATCCACAATTAAGAACTTGGCCCATACCGTCACGAACCTTGGACTTGTCCCAATTGTGACAAGCAAAGAGACCCATCTGAGGGAATTGACGACTTTTCCCCCAAAACTAACTAAGGGGGACTTAGTGGATTGCAGAGCGGTGGCCTCTATCCCCAGCTTGTTGAAGACCCATTTAATGATGATATTAGTTGAACTCCCTCCATCGACCAAGACGCGCCCCATCCGGAAATGATTTACTAGGGCAGTGATGACTAGGGAAATAATGACTAGGGCATATATACCCCTCGGATGTCAGTCTCGCTGAAGAATATAACATCATGTGTGGCAGTATCTACGGTGCTTACTTCATATATGTTCTCGTCCGCTTTTCGTTTGGCCCTTCGCTCATGCCTCTTTTTAGAAGATGAGGTTTCACCTTCGGGGCCGAGTCCACCATAGATGACGTTGATATCGCCATCCACACGTTGTTTATCGTCCCCAGCCTCTGCTCTCTAAGGCTACAAACGGGGGCATTTCCCCCGTCTCCTCTGGGCCTGAGGCTCTACCGGCGGTTCTTCCTCGACGGGGCGCTCTTGATTCCTTCTCTGGACGTAGTTCCCAAGATAACCTCTTTGGATGAGGGCTTCGATTTCTTGTTGGAGTTGGAAGCAATCTTCAGTAGAGTGCCCCCTGTCCCAGTGGAACGCGCAGTACTTGGCCATTGCCCTTCCGAGCGGCTTCCCCCTCAGGGGTGGAGGAAGATTAAAGAAATCTCGCCCTGAATTCTCCACGAAGATGGCAGCCACCGAGGCCATAAATGGGGTAAACCCTTGTTAGCGACGTCCTGGAGAAGAAAGTGGTCTCATTTCCCCAGGTAGGGGTCCCAATCTTCCTTCTGCTTGTAATCTTCTTGAGCCTTGAGTTTGATTTGAACCTTTATTCCTTGCTTCCCTTAGCTGGTTTGCTCATTCCCGCTCTCTCCTGGTTGCAGCTCAGAGGTTAGTACCATCGAATCTAGTCCCACGGTCTAGAGCTTGATCGAGAGTGGGAGCAGGGTTGGAGTAGAGGCCGTAGGATAATCTCTGATACCGGAGCCCGTCAACAAAGGCATTTAGTGCCACAGCGTCAGGAAGGTCGTCGCACATATTTGCTTCTCGGTTAAAACGCTCAACGTAATCTTCCAAAGATTTAGTGGGCTTGGTAGTGAAATATTACGTCGCTACTTTCATCACAAGTGTACGAATCAAGTTTTAGTAGAGTGGGAAGAGTAAGGGTTGTCATATCCGTATGTATTGGATTAGATCGTCGCTAATTACCACGATTGTCATTACCTAACTTTATCTAGGCGACTTAAATTATAGTTTTTGTTAATAAAATATGCTAAACTAAATTAATTACTATAATACTAATATGACGTTAATGGAAAAATATTGTCTAGGGATTAACTTCATTCATTTAAACGTGTTCGATTCAATCTAGTACACATCAACGGCATTCATCCTATCCGATAATCTCGGCATTAAAATCTCACTCACTACCTCTCCCGAGTATAAAGTGAATGAATATGTAATATCGCGTCAATGTCGAAGTCCTTCTCAACCGTCTATACGACACTTGGTCATATGAGTCTCGCCCCAACCTTATGAATTGCACACTTTCTAATACCCTCTTGGGTCATTAGATCGTCGCGTTGTGTTTAAACTCTAGTCCGAATTCGGGGTTACCTCTCCCGAGTGTCAAACCCCATATTCTCAAACCAACCACAATACCAATACAAGCATACTATGGAAGTAATAAAACAGTAAACATAACCGGATAATCATGAACTACTATTAACAAAATATTGATTTATTCAAATAACGTTTTCATGAAGTCAATCAAACTCTAGACAATATATGTTTAGTTATACATGGTCATAGCCCTATATTCAACAATAAACAAGCTAAACATAACAAAACAATCAACCAAACTAAGAAATAAAGAGAGAAACAAGGAGACCAGCCGTTATCCGAAGAACCGACGCTAAAACCGCTCCGAGATCGTTTCCTCTTTCTTGGACTTGTGATATTCTCTTGGTTGAATGTGTCTTGGAGCTCTCAAGACTCCCAAAAATGTGCTCTTGTGTTTGGGGAAGGAGAAGATATATTAAGGGATCAAAAATATCAAGAAAATATCCCAAAATATCTATTCCCGCTGGTGTCCGACCGTTGCAATGGTGGGAATCACCGCTGCAGCGGTGAGAAGTTAGTAGGCATTCTACAGGATGACCGCTGCAGCGATGGTCAAGCAGAAGGTTTCTGCTAGATCTTGTAATTTGACCGCTGCAGCGATGGGCTGCAGTTGCAGGATGGCCTTTTTGCTTGCTTTTTCTACCGTTCTTGCATTGACGTCCAACCGATTTGCTTTATTTTAGCTCGTTTTCGTCCTCTTTTATCTCAAACACCTGATTTATAACAAAACAAATAAAAACGTATTAAAACATATTAAAACACTATAATAAATACTCGAAAACTATCAAAATCGATTTGGAAATAAATAGATAAATTCTACCTATTAGGGCTCTTGCCAAAGAATGAGGATATGAGCCACAATCCTCAGCCTCCGTCGGTAGTAGCTGAAACGAATCAGGAACAACTGCTCGAGTTCCTTAAAGGTAGAAATGGACACTGACTTCAAACTCTGGAACCACGTTTTTATTGCACCTGTGAGGGAAATGAGAAAGGCTCTGTATCACAAAGCTACAAAGGTCACTTGCATGTCCATATGAGACTTAAAAATAGATAGGTGGTCAACGGGATCTGATGTCCCATCATATAGACTCATCTGGGGTTGAGTGAAGTGCCTCGGTACTACTTCTTCTAGAACTTCATTCACTAAACAAGAATTCACCTCTGGAACAACACCCGGTCCTACTTGGCCTCTTTGTACCTCCTAGAGACGGGTCTCCACATTGACCAGGCAACGCTCCACAACCTCCCCTGCTCGGGGCTCTTCTTGGGAAGGAGGTGAGTAGGGGCCAACTTCATGCTCATGCCGACCTCTGTGATTGGGCTTGGCGGGTCGATGAAGAGCTCGACCACTGGGGGATACCGACATATCCCTTGGCACAAATTCGTGTGGCGGATGAGGTGGGGATCTCAACATTGTAGGGGGGCCATCTCCTGTCCTGCAAACTCAGGGTTGCAAGGCGGAGGGCGGCCCTCGGGCTCCTGTCCATTCGGAGTGTCCATGAAAACATCCCGTCTTGAGGTGGCTCCTCAAGCGTTGTAGTCTGGAGAGCTAGTCTACCCTGAACATGAGGCAACGGTAAGCACTCGGGGAAAAGTTGTACACAGGACTTGAACTCTTGTATTTGGCGTTCAAGAAGATCGACCCGGGATGCCTCCACGACTCCCGAGGTCTGTCCCACAACCCCAGGTGGCAGAATTGATGGTCCTGCCTAGTCTTGTGGGAGGGTAGTTATCCTCTTTGGTGGGAGTTGGGGGGTGCCCTTGGAGTCCTCGACATATCTTCTATTTCTTCTATTCCAGGTTTGTCTGTCCGACCAGACCTTGTGATCATCCAAGCTCAGTCGAGCAGAGAGTAATGACCAGGGGAAGGCTTTTTGCACGGTTTTCATAGACGGTGCCAAACTGTTAGTGTATAAAACTGGTACACATCTCGAGTAGGGTCTAGTAGGATAACAGGTGGGTGCTCTTACTAAGGTGGAGTCGTCGGTTGAAAATTTTTTGAGTGAGCTATGTTGGGTCCTGAAAGGACTGACCTGCTGTGTCCAAAGTCCTGTTCCTCAGGAAGTGTACCTGCCGAAGGCTCAAACTGAGATTTGTCCCGGTAAAACTCCTCCGACGTGATAATCAGTGTTCAGAGAGAAAATGTACAGTAATGCAGTAAGTAAACAAATGAACTCGCGCGTAATGTAAAGCGTACATCGGGCTTGCATAGCTCCTGGTATATATAGAAGTTGGAGATGATTAATCAGACCTAAACATGGTTAATCAGTCGAAACACTATGTGTAACCGATAATCCAGGGCGTTTAGGAGATAATCACTAGGATTGGACTTTTGGGCCCATCTGGCCAAGCCCACGGGCCTTTGTTAGACCTGTGGTGAAAATGTTGGCGATAGTGGACACGGAGCCGTCGAGGCCCAGGTGCAGATTTGGAGAAGCTCAAAAATATCTTCATCAAACATTATAATTGAATATCTCAATAAGAATTTAAAAAGACATTATTTACAAATTGTATCTAAAAATGATGTAATTGGTTTTTGTTATAGTGTGATATTTTAGTATAAAGTGTCATTTTAACTGATTTTTTTATAACATTTTACTATAAAGTTTCACTATAATTAATTTTTTGGTGATATTTATTAGTAAAATGTGAGTAATAATAAAATAATTTTTATATTTAGTGATTTTTTCCAAATGACATTTAAATTATTTTTTTGTGGCATTTTTATAAAGATATTTTTAAAATATTGTCACTAAATGAAATTTGCAAAGACAGACAACATAAGTTACTTCTTAGCCATTCTCAAGATAGGAAAATTGTTTGTTTATAAGAAAACATGAGTAAAGCTATCTACCTGGTACAATTTGTCACGACTCACGAAGGAAGATAACACAGTTAGGCTATATATTTGGTGGTGAAAACTTGCAGATGTTTGAATTTTACGTTCTGCAATTTAAACTTTTTTTTTTTTTTAATATTTTCTCTCAATTTGTTCACATCCAAAATCTATTTCGTTGATGTCCACGTTCTGAATCTGTTTTAATATATGATATGAATATTCACATAGTTTTCATAATTTTGAATTACTGCATGCTTAGTAAACATTTATGTTAAAATTATTTAATTAATTTAATTTAATAATTATTTTAGTGTTTAATTTAAAATTTTGATAATTATCACCAAGCATATGTTTCACTAAACTTAATAAATACTTTTGAAATTTTAGGATTAGAAGACAACTCATTATTGTCAAAGTATAGGAACACATACATGTGACATTCAGTACCTCAAGTCTGAAGAACACAAGAATAATCACAACTCCGATATCCCCATTTGACAATCATGTGGGACTAGGGGTGTGCAGCAGGCCCGGTGAACCCGCCCAACTCGCGAAACCACACCGCGAAGGAACCTGATCAAAGGTAACTCGTGTATTGTAAGGGAGATAGAGCAGGAACCCGCGCAATGCGTGGGCGATTTGCGGGTGCCCATTTCTTGAACGCTGGTTAATTCGACTTGCCCGGATACATCCCCAAACGACGTTGTTTAGGGTTTCTCTCCCCAATCTCATATTATAGAACACTAGGTTTTCGAAAAACGCTCAATTTTTCCGATTGTTCAACACTTCGTCAATTCTTCAGCCCAATACCGTTTCTTCATCCATACTCAAACCTAAATCCTCTTCGGCATCGCTTATTCAATCTTCAGTGATGATTGATTTTGAAATACGTCTCAATATTCGATTTCCTCAAATAATTCCAAACTTTCCTTTTGTGGAATTCCATCTCAATGATGGATTTTGTTTTCCCATAATCCCGAGGCTCAAATTGGAAATCATACCACTAATCCACTGTGTTTTTGCCATTGGTTCTTTCGATTCAACCTCAATAAAAGTTTGAGGAGGTATGTAACGTATTGTTCATTGATAACGGAGTACTCTTGCTCAGTGTAATTTTCAATTATTTTTCTGATAAGTACGTGACGTGTTCATGCTCAGTTAACTGATAAAAGTTTGAGGAGATATGTTCAATTATTTTTTGATTTTTTTTCCATATATTTGTTCATGCTAAGTTTGAAGCATTGTTTTTAGTATTCTAGACTTTAGTTAGCCAATCTGTCGAGTGTAGAGTATAATTGTTAGTATACGTGTTGGCCCAGTAATCTACCTAAGAGGGGGATGAATTGTGTAGTTATAAAAATTAAAACAAATTATCAACTTATAACACTTGAAAATTCAAATAATTAATCTTTTTCCTAAATTAATTATTATCTTTTATAGCAGCGGATATGTGTTATTTAAACTAGGTGTACACCCAAATACTGAAAATAAATAAAGTAAAATTGCAACACACCACGATGTATACTGGTTCACCAAGTTACTCTTGGCTAATCCAGTCCTCCGAGCCATACGGAGAGTAGCACCCACTAAACCACTATGATTCCTTTCATCATGTAGGAACAAAACCCTTACAAAATGATTATTTTCGCAGACTCATAATCAACCTTTACAATTCCCTTTTCAGAGACTAAGGAATAACCTCTATCTTTTTATCAGGCTCAAGACTAATCTAATCCTTTCACAGGCTAAGGATCAAACCTAATTCTTTTATACTATAGACTAAGAATCAAATCACACCAAAACACTCCAAATATCATTTTTCCCAAATAAGGATGGAACATTTACAATTAATTCAATTTCCATTCTAATCAAGAAGAATTACGCCTATCTCTTTTCATGGAAAAAGAGTAACCTAATCTTTTTATACTTTAGGAAAAGATTAATCTTCAATCTCTTTACCGAAAAAGATTAAAACTTAGCTACCCCTGATTAGATATTCCCAAAAATATTTAATCCACAAATAGCTCACCAATTACACAAATTGATAAAAAAAATTCCCTCGGAAATTCTATCGCCTCAGATTAATTTAAACTCGATTAATGTCCTGATAAATACTAGTGATAGAAATAAAGTGAGAAATTTAAAATATAATTCCAAAATAAGCGGGTAGCACACAGTTTAACACGTAATTAGATTTTCACCAAAAATCGTTTTAAAATATTTTTAAGCAATTTAAGTTCAGGAAAACGATTTTAAAGACCAAAACTCCAAGCAATGAATAATAATATCAAATAGCAATAAAAAACACAAGCTTGGAACAATCTCACTAGGATACCACCGAATGAATGAAAATTGAATTGCAACAAAACTTTAGATCGGTGACAGCAACAATTTCAGCACATTTCTTCAAGAACTTTTCTCAAAGATAATCTCACAATACTCTCTCAGTATAATTTCATAATAATGACTCTCAGAAAGCTCAGGAATTGAATAGTTCTTGAAAGAATAATTGATTGGGATATCTCTAAAATGAAAAATGCAGGTCTATTTAAATAGATTTGAAACAGACCCTCTAACGGCTAGTTCCCACATGTGATGACATTTAATTGCTCATATAGACCCTATATATTGTTGTGACTCAATTCCGGTTTAATTCACTTAATTATAGCTTTCAAAATATTCAATTTAGTCTCTCAAATAATATAATATTCTCAAATCAAAAGGATAGAAAGAATTAATTGTACCAATTTGAGAAACACTTAAAATATATGTACCATATCTTTAGAAATAGAAAAATAACAACCATATATCTATAATATTATCAAATCCTTAGAATATCTCTCAGATTTCAACCAAAAAATTACTAGTAACGACTATTTTTTTATCAAATCCACGAAATCCTCCAATCTTGAAACATCACCATCGGTTGACTGACCAAACATCACAAGTCAACCGATCGATTCAGGTTGTAGCCCACACCAAAAATATTCGCCAATCGATCGACCGATACTCCATGAGTTGGTTGACCGATCGATTCAGGATACTCCCCAGGCCATTTTTTAGCCATAGTCTATCAATTGATTATCTATGGTCTGTTGACTGATTGATTCAGAGAGTTCAAGTGTTGGCCATAGATCGACCGATCTCTCTTGGTCGGTTGACTGATCGATATAGAGACTTTTCCAATTCGCAGCCACTTCTCGTCGGTTGACCAATCCTCCCTAGTCAATCGACCGGTCCTTGCTGGAACACTTCCTCCTTAATTAATTTTAACTCCAACCTTCGACATTTTTGCCCCTTTAGCCAAATTTTTTTCTTGGTTAACTTAATTGACACTTTTAATTAATTTTAAACACTAATATTTCTTAGGTTAATATTTCTTCTTCAATTTCATATTGGATCAAATATGTTAATTAAATATGATCCTAATAAAAACACACATAAATATAAATTCATTTTTATGTCGTGTGTGATCCTAATCGGAATACATTAAAAGTAAAAATTAACCTGAGTTGTGTTCACCTAGATTCTTCAAAATCTTCAGTCTCTTAATGTCCAATTCTTTGACAGTCTCTTAGCATTCTTAGCATTTTCAACAATTTCTTCATGATAATATCATCAGTGGAACTTTTACACTGAAACACTCAATAAACTCATTAGTCCACAAAAAACATCAACACTTAAATTGTCCATCAAAATCTTAAAATTAACAATACGATTTTTCAAAAATCAAACTACATTGAATTTTAAAGTTAAAATTGTTTTGTTCATGCTAAGCTCGAAGCATTGTTCTTAGTGTTCTACTAAATGGTGTACACTGGATTTATGGTAAATCGGATTGCTTATTGTTCTAATAAGATATGTTCAGTATAGAGTAAAATTCTTATTATTCTAATAAATAGTATATGCTGGATTTCTAGGTTCTGAAAATGATATATATATATATATTCCAAAATCAGAAAATAAGTCCAACCCGCATATTATTGGGAGGCCCACAATTCACACTAGCCTAAACCATATAGTATCGGTTTGGTCTGCAATTTTGGTCCAAACCGTCCCAACTCGCCCGCCACACAGACCTATGTGGGACATCTAAGATAATCACGTTCAAGACCCTTACTACTCTAGTAAGTCCCTTTATGGTTGTTCTCATATCTTATACTAATATTTGACACTCGCTATTCTTACAAGAGAAAACACCTACAAGGTAGTTTAGATTGTTAAAAACCAATTTTTTTTTAAATAAGGCAGAAATTATATGTAATTGTACTTTCCTATTTTTTATTCTAAAATAGCTTGATTCTAGGAGCTTGATTATAGGGATGTCCTACCATCAAGCTATATACGTTTGTATGTTCAAGAGATGAATATGATTGAAATTGAGACTATTCCATATGACATCATAGACAAATTGAAATTATCCAAATCTCTCCAAAAAAACGAGGAGAAAAAAACTCAGCCGCTTCTTGACCCTCAACCAGAGAAAAAAAAAACCTTAAATCCAACACCATCTCACCCTAAATCCAGTAGAACGTCGCCGCCTCTGTCCAAGTCCAACGACCGTTGCGCCATTTTTGTACTCCAGCACATCCTCAAATGAACTAACCAAGACATGAAGCTCGTACCTCCGATTGCACTGGTTAATCTCGCCATCGCTGAACTGGTAAACCACGCCATCAAAATCACTGACATAAAAAGATCGTTGCACTGGTGAATCACACCATCGCCGCACTCTTACCTCTGATTCTCGAGATCGTTGGCATGGATTTGTTCTTGCTCAAGAGTCTAATCAGCGCAGATCCGTCGATTCAATTCGATGGAGCCGTCGTTAAGGTCGTCGATTCAGTTCGCCGGAGCCACCGTCAAGGCCGTCCAGATCCAGCCGCAAGTCTTTCCTGCTCACGCTGCCGTCTAGATCCAGTCGCAGGTCTCGGTTCGGTTCGATACTCTCTTTCTCGCTTTTTCTCTTGTGAAAGCCAGCCCTACCCGCTTATTATTTTGAGAAGCCTGTTGAGTGTTCACCATTATTTTGAAAGCGCTCCATCTACTAGGCCCCGTTTGGTAACCATTTCCATCCTATTCCATTCCCAGATTTTTTGGAATTCTGTTTAGGAATAGTGTTTGGTAATTTTTGTTTCCGTTTCCATTTCATTCCTATTTGAGAATTGTGCCCACTTTTTTCTTAAAAAATGAGAAACAAAAAAAAGTTGTTTCTCATTATTCCCATTCCATTTCCAAAACCCATGATCACTATTCATCTACCGGCCGACCACCGTCCGCCGCCGCTGTCGGTCATCTACGGCGACCGTCGCCGGTCACCATCCGCCGCCGGCCGCCGCCGCTGCCGGTCATCTCCGGCGACCGTCGCCGGTCACCGTCCGGCCGGAATTTTTCCGGTCACTTCCGGCAGTTGCCGGCGACGGCGCCACCGCCGTCCGGTCATCGCCGGCGGGGGCACCGCCGTCTCCGACGCCGGAGAACCGTCGCCGGCTGTTGCCGGACGGCGACGGCGCCACCGCCGTCAGGCCAAAACTGAAAAGAGAAAAAAAAAAAAAGATTTTAGGATAAAATCGTTACCAAACACAATTCCCTTCCCAAAACAAAAAAAAAATTATCGTTACCAAACGCAATTCTACTCCCAAAAAGAAAACAAAATTTCCATCCCATTCCCATCCCACTGCTGGAATTGAAACAGAAACGGTTACTAAACGTCACCTTATTATTTTGAGAAGCTATGTTGAGTGAGTGTTGACCATTATTTTTTATAGCTTATTGAGAGCACTAATATTTTGAGAAGCACTGTTGAGTGTCTTAATGTTCTATCCTATTTCGTGATGTTGAGTGTCTTAATGTTTTGTCATATTTCATGATGTTTTCAGGAAAAAAAAATTTGATTAAAAAAGTGTTTTCATCCACGGAAACATTTGAACATAGTGTCATGGTGGCTCGGAATCGATCTAATCAAGGTCAACAAGATCGGGCACAACACAACAATGGTAGACAAGTCTTCATGCAAATACACTCATTTCCAGAAGACTAATCATATCAAAAGTTGTTGTTTTGAATTGGTGGACTATTCAAAATAGTGGGATCCTAGTTGCGCGAAGAAAAATCAGCAAAAGTGTTCCAATGGACACCACCACACAGGTTCTCAAGCATGATACTCAATTGTAGAATGTTCTGAGGGGTATTGATTTGTGCTTCAATCTATACAAGTACTTTGATGTTAACTTGAGATCTAGTGATATTGCCGCAGACCAGCCACTATATCCTCATTCAGTAGATGAGCTCTACAAATCCAACATATCTGGAAGACAGCAGAAGACGCAACTACCGCAAACCAAATCAGAAGATCATCAGAAGAAGTCTACGAGGACGTCGACAGCTCAAGTAGGGGAGAATGTCACGGTCTTAGCTTATCCAATGTTTGTTCTTTTACATGGGCGCTTGTCCGTGACTCTTTTCATTTGTTTTCTAAACTAGTTTAGTTTAGATTAACTCAGTTTAGTTATTTCTTTCATTTTTTGTAAAAAGACACAATTATGACTCCTCAAACATAATGATATCTATTATGGTCACTTGTATTTTTTTGTTTAAAATATTATGTGGGAGGACATGCTCTTGAAGTCATTCAAGTCTTTTACACCTTGTAATCTTTGATATTAATACAATTGTTGTTGTTATTGTAATTGTATTCTTCTCTACATTTCCGGCATATGTTGTTGTAGGAAAACTTGTTGCTATTGAAATCACTTCCGCTATTCAAGATCTTCTGATCTTCAGACTTGCTACTAGGCGATTCCCTAATTAGCATTGCATGGTCCACTTTCTAGCCTCAAAAGACTCGGCCCGTGACACTTAACATGCAGAGATTTATGAGGTTTATTATGGATCTTTGGCTTTTAGAGCTTCGATAATTGAAGATGAGAATTTTGAACAAACTTTCTATTTTATTTGCCTGCTTGGTGTTTTTTTTTTTTTTTGTTGATATTTTTGTCTCTAGCCCCGATTATGAGACTTATTTATTTATAAAGGTGGTGAAAGATCTCTTAACAAATATTCTTACCTATTTGTACTTGTTAGGAAAAATATATCAAGATATTTATTGTCACTTAATTGGAGAGATTTATTTGACTTCTCTTAAGTGGATCTGGTTAAACAAGTGACACGATTTGATTTACCATGTTCTTTTTTTTTTATGTATCAAAATGTTTGAGAATTTTTTATTGTTTTACCTTGTATTAAGAGTTACTATAGATAATTAATCATATTAAGAGTTTATTTCTAGAATAACCCTTTGTAAATAGTGTTTAGGAGATTAATCCTTGACAGATTATTATTGCTAGGAACGGACAAGGATCTCCACGCGTAAAAATGAGAAAATAACAATTGAAAGATTGGTTAAAGTAGGTTATATTTCAGTGAAGTTTTGTATTTTCCATTTCATGCATCTTAATTTTGAATATCATGTTTCCTCTCCCATTTCCAATTTTCTAGATTATGAAAACAGCTGAGAAATTTTCTATTTGTGCACAAAATTTGCAGCACAATCTTCTAATGAACTAATTATAATTTGTTTTTGTTATTTGGTTGATACACTGCATTCAAATCACAAGTCAATCAACAGGAAATTCAATGAAAATCTAGGTGAATAACATAAAGATAAAGCAGTAGAAAGCAAAATTATAGAGGGAGGTGATAGGGTTGAGCATGATACCTTTTGAAGTGAGCAAGATCTGAATCATGACTAGCCTCAAATGTGATAGCACGACGTTAGAGGATCTTCTTGATTACGTCACATGTAGACATCTCATTTTGACCCACCTATTTAAGTTTGCAAAAAATATCAAGTCTATAGCGCAAATTCGGATAAACTTTAAGTTGATGCTTATATGGAACAAATTTTCGTCTTAGATTATGCTGGATACTACAACAATTCAAAAAAAAATACAAGAAAACACAAAATTGTCAATTTGACTGAATTTGATATAAATAAAAATTTCGGGTCAATCTCGAAAGTTCCTAAAGTTAAAGAGGGCTAAAATGGCATTATTAAAGGTTGATTTTTCATGAAATCACTTTTGATATGAATGAAATTAGTCACTACACTTTAATTTAAGGAAATTTCGTCAATTACATTTGTTAACCATTTTGACCCCTGGAACTATTACTACCACCGGTTTCGTCTTCTTGATACAAAAAATACTTATCTAATTTTTCATTTAAGGTATCAAACCCAAAAAAATCAAGCCAAAGGTCTTGATCAAACCAAGAAAATTGCCATGACAAATCCAAAATTACCAAAATGATTAAAGATTTGGACTTGTTCAAAATTAACCAAACCAAAGTTATTTTGACAAACCATCAAGGCCCATTGAATTAAGGGCCCAACCAATCATTTAGATGACTTACAAATGAGCATTGAAATGACCAAGAAGCCCTAGGATATTATCTACACAAAATATCTCGGGAAGGAACTATGTCACTTACAAAGTGACTAACCATTATTGAAACCGAACCAATCCAAGTCACTACCTTGCATACACTTAACGTAGACATTAAGTGTCCATCCCATCAAGCATTTAATGTTTCGGACAACATGGATGGGGTGGATTCAAAGAACCTAGATATTTTCATCAAAATATCTTAGGGTTAACTAAAACCCTTGAAATGTAACTACTAGTTACAATACAAACTGAGTCGGTTCGATTCAAATCCAATCAAATCCAAGCCCATCACATCAAAGGTCATCATCAAGCATTAAATGTTAAGTGACACCTCAAGACCGCATTCAAAGAACGTTAGAAGCATTAATGGCAACCAAACTGAAATAGTTAAAGTAACTAGTGTTTAGCCTCTAAACCAAACAAGATATGTCACTTCAAGCCATAAATATTCCCATATTCAACCAATCATATCCAAGATTGCGTAATGATTGCAAAAGATTTGCAATCATTGCCAATCATTGAACCTAGTCATGCAATCATTACAAGATTTGTTAACGATCTTAGAGAATCTTACCAAATCTTCAATATTCATTCTAAACAATTCAAGATCAAGACAAACAGGGGTCACCACTAGGCCAAACACTGCCTAAGGAGCAAGCTGGATATGCCTGCCCATTGGTTAATGTACAAGCATCCCGAGCCTATAAATAGGGGGTCTATTTTCATTGGGGATGGGTCTTGGATCTACACCTTCTCTATCTAGGTTCGAATACCACTCTCGGATCTCTAGGGTTTCCAGGCTTTCTCTTCAATAATACCTCGAAATTCCACTGAAATTCTGCCCAGGAGGAAGTTCTTGAGGTTCTCGGAGAAAGAACCCGAGGATCTAACGACAACGGATCGAGGACAACCAAAGAAGATTAATGAGAAAAGGAAGGTAATCACTTAGGAAGACTACTTCCCCTAAGTAGGTATGTCTTCTTGAAACACCCTTTGATCTTAGCTTAAATATGCATATAAGGTTTGTACATAGCATGATCATGTAGTATCTATATTTAAATTTCATGGACATAGCATGTGTAACAAGTAATTAAGAAAAAAACATTGAAAACATGTCAAAATCATTAAACTATGACAAAATTGTTCAAGATCATATCAAGAACATCAAGAACACACAAGAACATGAAGAACACGTGAAACTAAACTAAATGAACTACGTGATGACCTGATCTTTGGTTACCCCCCAAAGTACGTAGGCAACTTACATAAAGGTTCGTTCACCTTTAATAAATAAACTATATAATTTTCACCTTAAAACAAACGAACTACGTAAAGACCTAATTCTTATTAATCTGAGATACGTATAGGCAACCTACGTACGAGTTCGATCACATATCCAAATAATTTAGTCTTAGTTTGCATATTGGAATTACATATTGACCTGATTCTTTATTGAAACAAGGATATGTAGGCAACCTATATAAGGTTCGGTCTCTTAAAAATACAAGAAATATCTTCATTTCATATAGCTTGCATATTTGTATTTATGTCTCTTATAAATTGTTATTGAGTGTCGTTAACTAGTTTAATTGTAGTATTTACCTGCTTTACCAACATATCATATCAAAAATACATAAAAAAAAAAAGGGGGGGGGAAACTTTAAAAAGGGAATTGTTTTGTTTAAGTAAATCAAAAAAAGTTACTCCAGTATTGTTTAATAGTGGATATTTATTTAGACTATAGTACTGTTTATGGACGGGTGTTTTGGGGTGCGTAAAACTTTCCCTAAGCATAACTGACCCCCGAGCTTTAAGAATATCCCTGGTACATAGACCTTATGAAGTCAAAATACGGGTAATTTCAGAGTAAAATGAATTTATAAAACTCTAGGTGACCTAACACACTATTTAACCCATGCTAGGTAACGACTCCGTTTTCAACCTAAAATCCCGACTCTAGAAGTTTTTCAAAATCGACGCTTAGAAAAGCTCTTGAAAAACCATTTTCAAAATGAACGGATTTGGACGACTTAAAGAGGGAAGAATGAAACTTGTTTTCTCTTCTTCCTGATCTCTACTTCTTCTGCTATTAAAATCTCGGGTGCGTCATCGCAAAAGAGGGAAGGGTCCTTACCTATTTCCCGTGGCCTCGCGGTGAAAAAATAGGGGATTTGGGGAGGAAGGGTGTTTGGAAAAATAGTTATCGAGGAATCTTATGATGATAAGTATTGTTGTTTGGTTACAAGTATACCACATGGAGTAAGTTTCTTCGAGTAAATATTTACAATAGGCATCGTGAATATTAACAATTTAATCTTTATCGTTAAAAGAAGTCACAAATGTGAATTTTCACAATTAAAAGAGATATTCATTTACAAATGCGAAACATGATAGTATCCTAATGTGATAGTACATTTAAAACTTAACATTGCAACAAATTATAACCAATGAATGTGAATACTCACTATATAATTACAATTTTTCAAATGAAGTATAACATTTGAATATTTTACATTAGCAATTTAATATTTGCTGTTGAGGAAAGTCACGTATGTGAATATTCACATTAATCGTTGTGAACATTCACAATAGTTCACGCTAGTCATTGTAACCATTATATTAAATGTTCAAAATAGCAAAAAAAAAAAA
This sequence comes from Eucommia ulmoides, assembly GCA_016647705.1. Taxonomy (NCBI): domain Eukaryota; kingdom Viridiplantae; phylum Streptophyta; class Magnoliopsida; order Garryales; family Eucommiaceae; genus Eucommia; species Eucommia ulmoides. The sequence goes on from CM028328.1 coordinate 7,911,568, forward strand.
ATCAAAATTCAAAATTGAAGGACATTCATTTGCATTGCAAAATTTGACAATAACTTAAAGTGATGGTGCTCCTAAAATTTAATGTTGCAACAAGTTATAACTAGGGAAAGTAAATGTTCACATCGTTCAAATGGAGTATAAAATTTGAATGTTTTCCGTTAACAATTTGATTTGTGTCGTTAAGGGAAGACACGGATGTGAATATTCACATACTCAACACAATAATTTGATTTTTAGTGTGAATGTTCACAAAAAAGTAAAAAAATATGAATAATGGAATATAATCAATTTTAGTACTCAAAACCGATAACAAAAAAGATATCTTGGGTTGTGTGGTAGTGCAAAATGAAAAACACAGCTAAAACATTGTGCATTCATTTACATAATCAAAAACTAACAATATTGTTCTCCATATTCATATAATAGTTCATATAAAACATAAACAAAGAAATATGTCAATAATCAATACTGTTCGACTTAAGGAAGACGTGCAATGCTCTATACTACTGCGCTCTCTCTTTTTGTCCCCCTCTACCACTAATCTTTTGGTTAAAGAACCTGGATCTAGCAGCTATTAGTTTAAATCCGGTTTTCTTAAACCATGGCATATACTCTCCATTTTTTCCGGATTCATATCGTCAAAATAATCAAAATCATGAATAAATAAAAAAATTATTACCATTTGATCACGAAACTGAACATTTTCATTGTCATTATAGGCTGCAAATTTACAAAAAAAAAAAAAAAAAAAAAAAAAAAAAAAAAGGAAGGTAGTAGTATATAAAACGATATATCATCCCACGGATCATTTCCTTTTTTTTTTTTTTTTTACCTGTGCAAAATGGCAAAAAAATAAAAAAATCAGAAGGTCCATCTATGAACTCTATGTCAGAGTTAAAAGAATCAGACAGCAGTCAGCAGTCCTGTGATCCAAAGACTCGTTCCCTTAAACCTTGCATAAGAAAAAACAAACATGAAAAAAGAATAAAACATCATGTTTTTGTTCTTAGAAAACCAGGAATAGAAACGGAAACCCAAGTTGTTCTGTTCCCAGAAATTTGCTCTCAAAAATCTTGGAACAGAACAGAAACAGTGAACAAGATATCATACCATAGACATTAGGGGAAGTCGATCTGTCTCGAAAGGTAGTGGCAGAACAGGGTATCTGAAGGATAAATCAACTTCTGATAAAAAAATGCCGATATCATATCAGCAAAATAAATAGCAACTATCTTCATATTTTAGCTATAATAAAGAGACGTTAATTCAAAATATATTTAATCCAAGGGATGAAATATCTTTTGAATTGAATGGTTAAGATGTAGTCTACATCTCCACTAATAAATCTCAACTGTCCTATTGACCAAAATGTTATGTGAAATCCGTACCGTCTTGATTTATATTTTATAATATAGATATCAACCATATATAATAATAATTAAAAAAATAGTTTTAGTTAGAGTAGGAAATTGGAATATCCTTGAAGCAAACTACTTAATAATTCAACATTTGATCAATTTTATTCCCTATTAGAACAAAAGTATAGGAATTATTGTTCGAGATGCTATGAGAATGAAATAAAGAACATGTAAAAAAAGAAAAAAAGGCCATATCTACCTTCAGATTCCATTCGCAACCAATCCTGACCGCATATAAGGGCTTGTCGAGTGTTAGAACTAAGACAACTCCAACGGGTTTCGAGCACTCTACTCACAGTGCTAAATGCCAACCCCGTAGGAAGCGTAGACGCAGGAATAGCCAAAACATCACGAGCCATTATGGACAAAATCGGGTATCTCGGCGTATGAACTTTCCACCAATTTAATACGTTGAAATCGTGATTTCGAGGAAACACCGGTTCCTCAAAATACTTCTCCAAATCCGAGGTCAAGGTTTGATTTTGTGACGTTTCGTGTAAAAACTTGTCAAAACCCTTCAGCCTATCTCTAGGACTAGGCGAAGAAGAAGACATAGAACAACCACCTTGAACATCCAACGAATTCGAGATGCTAGAATATTCGTTAAAAAGTTGCCTAATACTAAAAAAGACAACTTTAATTTGATCATCGGCGTTGCTCTCGTAGATCTTGGAATAATAATACTCCACCAATTTCATTTTGTATCGAGGGTCTAAGATTGCAGCGATCGCTAGAGCCAAATTGCACTTGCTCCAATACTTATCGAACTTGGTTTTGATTTTTGAAGCTACGGAGCGGACGAAATCATCCGGATTCTTACACCACTCGATCAATTGAATATGAACATCGCAAATTTCGGGAAAATATATGTTTGAAGTTGATCGTTTGTTACCCGAAAAGACGTTTGTAACCTCGACAAGAAGCTTCATGTAACCGTTAATGGTGGCTGCCCACTCCCATTCTGTTTCAGAAATAGCAGAATCGTGGCCTTGGAAAGTGGCAAAGACATTCCGATAAACCAAAGCCGATTCGATCATGAGATATGTCGAGTCCCACCGAGTCGAGCAATCAAGAAGTAGATTTTTCCCATCCATTTCGACTCCGATTTGCTTAGCAATCTCGTTGAATTTTGCTAGATTTGCTTGCGAACTCTTCATATGCCTCACAGTTTCTCGGATTTTGCTGATCACGTCTCGGAACGATTCCGTCAAATCTCGAGCCATAGATTTCATGACGTGGGTCCCGCAACACATGTCAAACAATTCCCCATTTTTCAGAAGAGGCTTGTTTTGGGATAGCCATTCTTTGATCTTGACAATCGTATCGTCCCGGGTCGAACAATCGTCGAACGTCATGGAAAACAATTTATGATCGATACCCCAATCGGTCAAACACTCGATAACAACTTCTGAAAGCCGGTCTTCTGTGTTTGAAGAATCAAGCGTCGAGAAATTCAACATCTTCTTTTGTAACTTCCACTCCTCGTCGATATACGACGCAGTCAAACACAAATAAACGGAATTATCGAATGATGTCCAAATATCGACTGCGAGGCTAATTCTCCCGTGAAATTTATGTAATAACTCGACAATCTTATGTTTCTCTTTCTCATAAATCGTCATGCAATCAAACTCGATATCGTTAGTGGGCATAACTTCAAACAACGGTTGAAGGTTCCTAACAAATACTTTGAATCCAACATCTTCGACCATGGATAGTGGATAGCCATGTAACATGATCATTCGGGCAAGATCAAGCCTACTCCTTTCTTGATTGAACATAAGACTCCCGAAATTTAAGTTTTGGGTCTGACTGGTTTCGTCGTTGTTCTTCGTTTGGTCGAACTTGTAAATTGGGATTGCAGTAAGAGCCTCGTCTTTGACCTCAGCAAGGGTAAGATTGCTGTCTTTTCTCTTTCTTTTTGCCGATAAAATTTGAGAAACATCATAGTTTGATCTCTTTAGACATCGAATCAGATGATTTCGGAGATGGGTGGTTCCGCTGTTGCTCGATCCACTGAGTTTCTTGTTGCAGTGTACACAAACGGCGTAACAAATATCGGCCTTTCGGACTCTCTCAAAGTGATTCCAAACGACCGACGTCAATCTCTTTGTTTTCTTGATAGGGGTTTCATTTGATATTTCCATGGCATGGACCTAGATGTCATTGAACAGCATCAGAAGAACAACTCTCTCCTTATAATAAAAATTTAGAAAAATAAAAATTAAGGGGCTGTTTGGTTTTGTTTTTTAGTACAATTCTCTATTTTTAAAAAACAAAAGAACATAACTACTCATTTTATTTTGTTTTAAAAACACAACTCAAAACAATTTTTACAATACTAAATCCATTTGTTTAATATTATATTTTTATTATTTAAAAAATAACTATTTATTTTTTCTCTATGTTCACATTTCTCTCTCGCATACATGTATTTACAATCAATCACATCAACAATTTCCCTCCTTACTTTCTTTTGAAAAAAAACAAACAAACACATCCCATCACTCCTACTTTACCTATTTAACTCATTTATTATTGAAGACTTTGTTTTTAAAAAAAGAAAAAGATTTCACGATTTTCAAATACTATTTTGAAAACATTTTTCAATTTTTCCACAAAATTATTTTCGAATTATAAACCAAAATAGGGTCTAAAAAATCCAATATATTTTAAAACACTCAAGAATATAATTTAAATATATATGCACTAATATCCACAACAACAACAACAACTAAGTCTTTGTTCCACTTAAGTAAGTTTGGTTACATGAATCCGTTTACGTCATAGCGATCGATATTTAAGTAGGTTCGGCTACATGAATCCGTTTACGTCATAGTAATTGATCAAGGTCATCCCTTTAATTAGGTTTAATGCCATCAAATCAATTCTAATAGTCTCGTCCCAAGTCTTTTGAGGCCCGTCTCTCTCTCTTGTAGCCCCACGCACTTGAACTAAATCACATTTTCTCACTAGTGTTTCTATGGTTCTTCAATGCAAATGTCCACATCATTGTAAATGATTTTCTCTCATCTTCTCTTCGATGGATGATATTCCTAAATTCTCTTTAATAGTTTTATTCTTAATTTTATCCATTATCGTCTTCCCACTCATCTACCTCAGCATCCTCCTTTCTGTCACACCAATTTTCTAAACATATTTCGTGTTTAGTGCCCAACATTATAAACCATACAAAATCCGTAGGCAAAAATCTAAATAGTTATCTTGATATTCCACGAACCATACATGGCGAATCTGAGCCACAGCTTCTATTTTTACAGACAACTCCTAATATATATCTTCAAATCAAACCCAGAAAACAGTGAAATTGGCCATGTCACTAATCATACTCGAATTCGACCACAATAAGCTGAAATTCCAACACAAAATCACCCTAATTTCGACACAACACCAAAATAAAGCAAGCGAACGGATATCAACTTACCGAATTCACACACAAAATTGTAAATAATACCAAATTGAACCGTAACGGAAAAGTTTAAAATGGATCAAACAGCATACGATTCAAGTTCGGGTTTACACATACCTATCGAAATTCGGATCTTCACGATGCAGAGGGAGTCAATCTCCCGGCGAGAGCCGGGCGGAGAAGGAGGGATCCGATCGGATGATCCGGAAAGAGATTAGGGTTATGATTTGGTTTTCGGGAGAAATGGAATCTGATCCGGATGTGACGATGCCCGATGGAGGGTATCGGATTGGGTTTGGCGGAGCTTGGGTGGGTCAACTTTCAGTATAATTGGTTAGGGTTAGAAGATGGGTTCCTTTTTTGGGCCGGATCGGGTTTAGGCTCCGTTTGGCATGAAAATAATTATTATTGTTTTGTTAATGTTAAAATGAGACAAATATTCTAACAAATTGAAATAAAATACATTGTGTTAAAAAATTCTAAAAATTCACTGTTTTCAATATAAAATTAACTACACTACATTGAAATTTTATTATTTCCGAGCAATTATTTAGAAGTAGCAAGAATCAACTTTCAATTTTTATTTGTTAGCAACCCCATCCGTAGAAAGAAAGACGAATTCATTTAATGATTTGGAAAAATAACATTAACAAATAGGAAAACAGAAGATGAAGAAGACGATTTGATTTAATAGTAAACAACGAATTCAAGTTTATATTTGTAAATCAACTAAAAAATATAAATATGGATTATAAATTGATTATCTTAACGATATAATTATGAAATATATATTTTTTTTATTCAAATTTTAATAACGTAATCAAATGTATCTTTCACAATAGTTCAAATTTTATAGTTAATGCAAGAGTAGACTCATGGAAAAAAAAAATATGAGTGTAAATGTCCATTATATTCTAAGTGTGAGTAATTTTATATGTACGGCCGTTTTGCTAAATGTATACCTCTTTAAAAAAATGACCTTAAATTTATTTTTTTACCCATTTGAAATAAGTTTATTTATTTTTTAATAGTATTTGTTTTCAAAAAAAATTCTCTCTCTATATACATACACAGAGAGAGAAGAAAAAGAAAAGAGGATGAGAGCGGTACTTCTTTCTAGGGGTAGGGGTTATGGGGTGAGTGGGTGGAAGTGCCGACAAGAGGGTAGTGGATTAGAGAGGAGAAGGATAGAAAGCGTCGGTGGTCCGTCGAAAAAGAAGGAAGGGAGGAGTGTATAAAAACAAAAAATCTAAGGAATTTATGTGCTAGTAAATTAAAAGTAAAATAACAATTTAATTAAATGAAAATAGTTTTTTTTCTTTTTTTTTTATGGGATGGAATTAGCAAAGAAGAATATACATTTAGAAACTCCCTTTTGAGTCTTGGCCTCCACTCCTAGTAGGTGTCAAAATTTACAAATAAACCATGTGTTGTTTGTACTTTAACGACTCGTTTTGTTGAATGGAATCAGGGTGGAATGAAATTGTCCTTCCACCTTCAATTCAAATTTCTTATTTGGTTATACAATGTATGAATGAATGTTGGTAAAATTGAATTCTATTACTCATGGGCTGGAATGAGCCCAGCCCATTGGAATTAAAAAAATTAAATTTCAAAACAATCTATTTATTTTACCTTAAAACGCCCATTCCATTTGAGTTAAATTCGATAGATTTTTTATCTTGTAAATATGAACTAATATTTTGAGATATAAATATGGACTAATATCTTATTTAGTATTTGAATTTATTTTTTTAATTATTTTTTAATATTTTTGTTATTCATCTTTTTTTTTTTTGTTGTATAAACCATCCAGTATTCGATAATCACATTGAGTTTTAACTAATTTAGATCAAGCCGGGTCGTACCATAAGAGCGACAAAGTTTTCCCTACTGAGTTTTAACACAGCTGGATTTCTAAGTCTCAAACCAAGGACTTTGATTAAGTTAGAACAGTTGATCTACGTGCTCAGTGGTTTTTTGTTATTCATATCTTTTATTCATTTTATAAATTTTGGGTGTGTCATTTTATTTATTTGTTGGTAGATTTTGAATATTTTTCATATGCAATATTGCTCATGTCGTCGTTTTTTTATAAATAATTTATTATTATCTATAAATTGTGAATAATTTTGATTTAAAAATTAGGAATTTTTAATTAGACACCCATTTTTATATTAGATATTAGAATGGGCCTCAATAGTCAAACCCAAATAAGGAAAAACCCATGCAATTAGTTATATTTGGAGAAAACCCCAAGCATGCAATACTCACACGTGGCTGGAAAAATCGCAAGTTTCTTGTATATTTGGAAACAATATAAAGCTAAACAAGGGAATAACAACCAAATTCATTCATTCAAAGCTGCAAAAATAGAAGAAATTATGTTGATTATACTTTCTTTACTCTCTCTCTCTATCTCCTTGATTGTTCTTCATTTTTACACGATGTTTATCATTTGGGTATCACTAATTTCAATTCCGGTTGGCAAATTGGCGATTCTATGTCAAGTTCCCATCTGGGTTCTTCTTTTTTGACTTGGTTGTATCAAGTTTTTGTAGTCTCTATCTCTCTCTACTTGATTGTTCTTCATTTTTGCATGATTTTCTAACCTTATTTATCTCTGTTTACAAATTTACAATTCTTTATCAATTTTCCAACCGTTCTGTAATCATGCGTGTGTGTGTTCATGCCTGGTTTTTTTGTTCATGCCTGTGTTCAATTTTCCAACCGTTTTCTTCATGCTTGTATTCAATTTCAAATTAGCTTCTTTGTAGGTTGCAAAATATTGACACTTGCACCCCAAAAGTTTGACTGTTATTTCAATTTTATTCCTAGATTTTGTTGATTAAACTTTCTATACTCAAAAACTCACAGTAACTACACAGTAATTTTTACTGCGCATTAATAATCCCAACAACCCAAAAATCACCAACGAGATGGGACCGTAGCAAAATTCGAGAAGAGTTGTTTACCTATTAAATATTAAAAAAAAAAAAAAAATTACTAAAACCATTCACCTTTTATCTTAATTACCGGACCAATGCATTTCGCCCTTCAGAAGGACGAAATCGAATTTTATTTTATTTTTTGATCCCGCTCTTGTGAACAGCGGAATAAAAAAATAATAATTTAATTTGATCCCGCCCTTCACAAGGGCGGGATCAGTAATTTTTTTTATTTTTTTTTATTTGATCCCGCCCTTCACAAGGGTGGGATCACATTTAAAAAACGGTTAGCACGGCTGGTCGCCATTTGCTTTGGCCGGTCAAACGACCGGCCAAAGCTACAAGAAAAGAAGGCAGCCTTTTAGGCTGCCTTCTTTTGCCTATATAATAGGTATACTTTATAGGTATACTTTAATTTGAAATTTTAAAAACTCGGTGTATCTGCACAATTTCGCCTATAAATATCACTTGCCGGATTTCATTAAAATTCACACTTCTTCATTTGCTTCTTCTCTAATTTGTTCTTCATTTTGATATTTTTTTGTTCTAGTTACATTTCTTCTATTCAGACTTCTACTCCTCTATTCACAGATTAGTATATTTTTAATGTTTTTTTAATTTAATTGTTAATTTAATTAGTATATTTTTTACCTTTATTTGTTAGTTAGTTGGTTAGTTTAATTTGTTAATTTAATTGTTGAATTAAAAATTATACTTTGGCCATTTTCACATGTTTAAGAAAATATAAAATAATATATTATTTAAAAAAAAATGTTATTTAGTTAGTTTAATTTTTTACTCTAACTATTTAATTAAAAAAAATGCACTTTGACCCCTAAAAGTTTAACAACTAGAAAAATATAAATTTTTAATATATTATTTTAAAATAAATTATTAGTTAGTTTGTTTGTTTTGTTAATTTAACTTGTTGGTTTAGTTGTTTAATTAGTTGGTTAGTTTAATTTATTAATTTAGTTGTTAAATTAAAAATTACACTTTCTCTCCTTTCACATGTGTAGAAAAATATACACTTTGGCCCTTGAAATTTTTTCAATTACAAAAATATAAAATTTTCAACCTATTGTTTTAAAATAAATTGTTAGTTAGTTTTATTTTTGAACTTTGTTATTTAATTTAAAATGTATTTATTTAATTTGTTAATTTAGTTGTTAAATTAAAAATTACACTTTCGCCCCATGTGTATGAAAATATAAATCAACATATTACATTTTTAGTTAGTTTAATTTTCTAAATTAGCTATTTAATTAAAAATATACACTTTGGCCCGTGAAAATTTGATAATTAGAAAAATATAAAATTAAAATACCTATTATTTTGTTTAATTTGTTAATTTAGTTATTAAATTAAAAACTACACTTTCGCCCCTTTCACAAGTGTAGGAAAATATACACTTTGACCCTTGAAATTTTTTCAATTAGAAAAATATTAAATATTCAACCTATTCTTTTAAAATAAATTGTTAGTTAGTTTCATTTTTTAATTTCGTTATTTAATTTAAAATGTATTTATTTAATTTGTTAATTTACTTGTTAAATTAAAATTTACACTTTCGCCCCTTTCACATTTGTAGAAAAATATAAATCAACATATTATATTTTTAGTTAGTTTAATTTTCTAATTTAGCTATTTAATTAAAAATATACACTTTGGCCCGTGAAAATTTGATAATCAGAAAAATATAAAATTAAAATACCTATTATTTTGTTTAATTTGTTAATTTAGTTATTAAATTAAAAATTATACTTTCGCTCCTTTCACATGTGTAGGAAAATATATACTTTGGCCCTCGAAATTTTTTGAATTAGAAAAATATTAAATATTCAACCTATTGTTTTAAAATAAATTGTTAGTTAGTTTCATTTTTTAATTTCGTTATTTAATTTAAAATATATTTATTTAATTTGTTAATTTAGTTGTTACATTAAAATTTACACTTTCGCCCCTTTCACATGTGTAGGAAAATATAAATCAACATATTACATTTTTAGTTAGTTTAATTTTTTAATTTAACTATTTAATTAAAAATATACACTTTGGCCCGTGAAAATTTTATAATTAGAAAAATATAAAATTAAAATACCTATTATTTTGTTTTATTCGTTAATTTAGTTGTTAAATTAAAAATTATACTTTCGCCCCTTTCACATGTGTAGGAAAATATAAATCAACATATTACATTTTTAGTTAGTTTAATTTTCTAATTTAGCTATTTAATTAAAAATATACACTTTGACCCGTGAAATTTTGATAATTAGAAAAATATAAAATTAAAATACCTATTATTTTGTTTTATTTGTTAATTTAGTTGTTAAATTAAAAATTACATTTTCCCCCCTTTCACATGTGTAGGAAAATATACACTTTGGCCCTTGAAATTTTTTCAATTAGAAAAATATTAAATATTCAACATATTGTTTTAAAATAAATTGTTAGTTAGTTTCATTTTTTAATTTCGTTATTTAATTTCAAATATATTTATTTCATTTGTTAATTTAGTTGTTAAATTAAAATTTACACTTTCGCCCATTTCACATGTGTAGGAAAATATAAATCAACATATTACATTTTTAGTTAGTTTAATTTTCTAATTTAGCTATTTAATTAAAAATATACACTTTGGCCCGTGAAAATTTGATAATTAGAAAAATATAAAATTAAAATACCTATTATTTTGTTTTATTTGTTAATTTAGTTGTTAAATTAAAAATTACACTTTCGCCCCTTTCACATGTATAGGAAAATATAAATCAACATATTACATTTTTAGTTAGTTTAATTTTCTAATTTAGCTATTTAATTAAAAATATACACTTTGACCCGTGAAATTTTGATAATTAGAAAAATATAAAATTAAAATACATATTATTTTATTTTATTTGTTAATTTAGTTGTTAAATTAAAAATTACACTTTCGCCCCTTTCACATGTGTAGGAAAATATACACTTTGGCCCCTGAAATTTTTTCAATTAGAAAAATATTAAATATTCAACATATTGTTTTAAAATAAATTGTTAGTTAGTTTCATTTTTTAATTTCGTTATTTAATTTAAAATGTATTTATTTAATTTGTTAATTTAGTTGTTAAATTAAAATTTACACTTTCGCCCCTTTCACATGTGTAGGAAAATATAAATCAACATATTACATTTTTAGTTAGTCTAATTTTCTAATTTAGCTATTTAATTAAAAATATACACTTTGGCCCGTGAAAATTTGATAATTAGAAAAATATAAAATTAAAATACCTATTATTTTGTTTTATTTGTTAATTTAGTTGTTAAATTTAAAATTACACTTTCGCCCCTTTCACATGTGTAGGAAAATATAAATCAACATATTACATTTTTAGTTAGTTTAATTTTCTAATTTAGCTATTTAATTAAAAATATACACTTTGGCCCGTGAAAATTTGATAATTAGAAAAATATAAAATTAAAATACCTATTATTTTGTTTTATTTGTTAATTTAGTTGTTAAATTAAAAATTACACTTTCGCCCCTTTCACATGTGTAGAAAAATGTAAATCAACATATTACATTTTGAGTTAATTTAATTTTCTAATTTAGCTATTTAATTAAAAATATACACTTTGACCCGTTAAATTTTGATAATTAGAAAAATATAAAATTAAAATACCTATTATTTTGTTTTATTTGTTAATTTAGTTGTTAAATTAAAAATTACACTTTCACCCCTTTCACATGTGTAGGAAAATATACACTTTGGCCCTTGAAATTTTTTCAATTAGAAAATATTAAATATTCAACCTATTGTTTTAAAATAAATTGTTAGTTAGTTTCATTTTTTAATTTCGTTATTTAATTTAAAATGTATTTATTTAATTTGTTAATTTAGTTGTTAAATTAAAAATTACACTTTCGCCCCTTTCACATGTGTAGGAAAATATACACTTTGGCCCTTGAAATTTTTTCAATTAGAAAAATATTAAATATTCAACCTATTGTTTTAAAATAAATTGTTAGTTAGTTTCATTTTTTAATTTCGTTATTTAATTTAAAATGTATTTATTTAATTTGTTAATTTAGTTGTTAAATTAAAAATTACACTTTCGCCCCTTTCACATGTGTAGGAAAATATAAATCAAAATATTACATTTTTAGTTAGTTTAATTTTTTAATTTATCTATTTAATTAAAAATATACACTTTGGCCCCTGAAAATTTGACAATTAGAAAAATATAAAATTAAATTACCTATTATTTGTTTAATTTAGTTGTTAAATTAAAAATTACACTTTCGTCCCTTTCACATGTGTAGGAAAATATAAATCAACATATTACATTTTTAGTTAGTTTAATTTTCTAATTTAGCTATTCAATTAAAAATATACATTTGGCCCCTAAAAAGTTGATAATTAGAAAAATATAAAATTAAAACACCTATTCTTTGTTTAATTTGTTAATTTATTTCATTTTTTGAATTTCGTTATTTAATTTCAAATGTATTTGTTTGAACTTATATAAAATAATTTTTGGTTAGTTTATTAAACTTGTTATATTGGTAAGTAAAATGTTAAGATTGAAAATAAATTACTGAAATCCATAAAAAATTAACACTACAAATATTGGAATATGATGTACAAATTGTGCACTTTCATTCCTCAAATTAATTGAATCTATTTAGTTGATATTAGCTTGACGTGGAATTTATATTCGATTTAGAGTTAAAGTTAAAATAATTATTGAATAAATTCAAAATAAGTAAAATATTAAGGATTGAAAATAAATTACTCAAACCCATAAAAAATGAACACTATAAACCAACATACTTTTGTGATTGAGTTTTAGTTAACGATATTATTTTCTTGTTTTGTTTTGTATTGTCAAATGATAGCCGCTTGAAATGGATCACATTCGATTGTTATTGTATTGGGGTGGTAGAATATTGGAAGGTACAGAGTTCGGGGTTTGTTATAGTACATCAGTTGTAAAATCTTTGGTTGTCCGTAGGTGAACAACCTTAAATGAATTAATTGAGACGCTAAAACCATGTGTTCTTGAAGATGGAGTTACTGGAATTTTGAAACTAAAGTGTAGGATGCCGATGGCTCTTTTCGGGTCGAACTATAAATATACCTTGTTTTCTATCGAGGATGACTCAACATTAAATCAAGTGCTTCAATTACCTCTTTATATACCCTCCCTTCTTGCTGTTGAAGTGTATGTAGAGATAGAACGGGCATTTGATGATGGTCCAAATTTTTTTCCCCCAAGTGGTCATTTTACCAACTTAATGACCCAGAGTTTAAATCCGTACAGTACCCAATCTGACGAACAATTTTTCGGCACCTTTCCCCAAGCAATCCAATCTAATTACACCATCTCACCCCCTTACAGTCTAGAACAATATCATTCCCACAATACTCCTATGCTGCACCCCCAATTACTTGAGTCTAATTACACTGTCCCACTCCCCTATATTCCAGAGCAAGATCATTCTCATAGTATGATTAACCGTGGTCATGGCACCAGCTCTGCTCTTCCACATCCCCATTATTCGCCGAGTAGTCCGCCGCAAGATAACATAAGTAATTATGGTGGTGACTTTGATACAATTGATAGTCGCCACGATGTGTCAGAAGAAAAGTTAGATGCGGATGTTGCGTTTCAGCCAGACGAAGATCTAGATGCTGGGCCTAGCGGGCAAGGGGGTCAAAATCAGCAATTGGAGTTGGACAATATAATTTCATTTTTCAATAACTTGGATTGGGGTGACGACGATGACTTGACGAAATACGAGCCGAAGTTGCGGAAGAATTTTTGGACACCGGAGATGGACGAATTTCGTACCGGTATGGTCTTTAAGGACAAGGAACATCTCCAGCAGGCCGTCAAATTTTACCACTTGAAAAAGAACAAAGAGTTTTATGTCTCGCAAACGAACAAGAAGCTCTGGTCGATTAATTGTTCGCATGGATGCGATTGGAGGTTGCGGGCGGGGAGGAAAAAAAGTCACGGTATGTTTGAGATTACACAGTATGAGGGGCAACACACATGTTTCTATAATCATACTGTTGTAGATCATAAAAATTTGGATTCTGCACTCATTTCGAACCTAATACTTGGACAAGTCGAACATAATCCAGAATTGAAGATTGGCGTCATTGTGGCTTACGTGAAGGAGGCTCATGGATACACTATCTCTTATTGAAAAGCTTGGTTGGCTAGATCTAAAGCCATTGAGACCTTGTTCGGAGATTGGGATGAATCATACCTGAAGTTACTGAAGTTTATGGTCGCGTTGCAGCACTACAATGCAGATACGATTGTCAAGTGGAGCACTGTGTCGACTGATATGCCTGACTATAGGATGTTCGACATGGTATTTTGGACATTCAAAGTTTCAGTTGACGGATTGTGTTATTGTCGCCGTGTAATCACCATTGACGGGACCCATTTGTATGGTAAATATGAGGGAAAGATTTTAATCGCCATAGGAATGATGTCGTCCAACAAGTGCTACCCATTGGCTTCTGCAGTCGTACCGACGGAGGATTACCGATGTTGGCGATGGTTCATCTACATGCTTAAGCGTCATATTGTCGGTGATCGTCCTGAGGTTACATTGATATCTGATAGACACGCTGGCATTATTAGTGCAGTTGACAATATTTAGCTTAATCAACATAACGAGCCCCTCCGATATCATCGATTTTGTTTGCGGCACCTTTGTAGCAATTTCAATAAGATTGCTAAAAATCAGCATCTCAAAGATCTTGCTTGGAATGCAGGTGCTGTAACACAAATTCGAAAATACGATGCTATCATGGAAGAGATCAAAAAGATTGATGTTCAGGCGCATGCATGGTTGAGCAATCATGCACCTTACAAATGGACCAGGGCACACGACAATGGTAAGCGTTGGGGAGTCATGACGACCAATTATGCTGAGGTATTTAACAACTGTTTAAAGGGTGCAAGAAATGTTCCAATAACTGCAGCCGTCAAGATTACGTTCTACAGGATGGTTAAATACTTTGATATTGGTCGACAACAAGCTTTAAAGGACTCAGCTGACGGTTACGTATATGCTAAACACGTCGTTGATAAAATACAGAAATCTCAAGCCAAGTCTAAAACATACAAGATTCAAATATTCAATTGGTAATTTAGTATTCATTATTATTTTTTCACGTTACATATAATTGTTACGACATAATTTAGCAACTAAATATTTTTTTTTTTCTAGAGAGAATATGATCTTCCATGTGAAAACTAGGAAGACTCTTACTGTGGGCTTGATTCCTCATGAAGTCACACTAGGAGATAACCCTGATTGCACATGTGGAAAGTTTAAAATTTGGCGATATCCGTGCTCCCATATGCTTGCGGCCACGGAGTATAGTGGAGTTAATGCATTCCGCTATATTGCTACTGAGTATACAATGACAAACCAATTGATGGCATGGGAGTCTTCGTTTCGGCCAATTATTCATGAGGACTACTGGCCAGAGACCAATTTTTCGAACCTCATTCCAGACCATGATAGACTTCGAGTTGTGCATCGTGGTCGACCAAATTCCACTCACATTCAAAACGAGATGGATCAGTCGCGCAGAACAATGACAAATCGTTGCGGTTTATGTTCCCAAACTGGACATGATAGGCTAAAATGTCCATCCCGACCCCGCCATGCACCCAATTGATCTTATCGGTTTATTGTAATGAATGTTTATGCTATTTTTTTTTGTTATGTCAACTGTTATGTATTATAAATTCTATGCACTTGTTGCGCACATTTCTTTATAATGAATCTTATATTTTGTTTATAAATATGATTAAATTTTAATTTCGTACTAAAATGAAAAGGATTGAAAATGTACACGGTAAGAGATTTGTATCGTTCAATGAGACGTAACTGGCTTTTGGAAGATGAATTCTCATACTCTTTAGATCCAAGAGTTCGTTACTCTTCACGGTCGGTTGCAAGGATGCGGGAGGAATACACTTATCGTGTCAACCAATCAGAGGTTATGGTGGACGGATGCAAGCAATATAATATTCCAATGGTGCGTCAATTGGCCAGAACAATGCCAATAGACACGCCGCATAATCTTCAAATGGTGTTACATCGCTACCGTGAAGAAAATAACCGAATGCAAATTCGAATTTTTCGACATGAGCTTAAAACGACTGCACGTGAGCGTCTTGAACAAGGTTTGTTTGCCGAATCGCGTACTTACATGAGACACTCAAAGAATCCTCAATATCAGTTAGATATTGAAATGTCTTATGATAAGAGTAATGTTTAATGTTTTCACATTGGTGAATTGTAGTTTAATTATGTATTTCCTTTGAAATCTAATGTATCATTTCTACGTTAAATTATAATAACGTTACTTCTACCAAACAACTGATTTTTTCTCTTTCAATTGATAGGTGGTGTTGAGTTAGTTTTTTTTTTTTTTAATTTAAGGCTCGTGTACATAAGTTATAAAACATAATTTTTCATTAATTATCTTTTTAAAAAACTAATTTTTTTGTGAACTCTTAATTTGCAGTATAATATTTGTAAAGAAACTGTTCAGCCTATAATTTTCGTAATGTCTTCATATATTAATTCAAGTGAAGAAAGTTCATATGATTTTTCAAGTGAGGAGAACTCATATGGTGTTTGGAGTTGGCATGGACCGTGGGATCACCAAAGATGTTGGGTTTTAAAACCATATTATGATGATTACTGGAGTGATCAAGAGACCAACCCGATAGAGTATCGCGTCGGTCTACGCCAAGAATGGGAATACAGGGTGAATGAGTCTAACAACCTTGTATTTTGTTTGAGAAATCTTAATGCACCAGTTCCGCATCGTCGAAGTCTTCAGATGCCTCGACGATGTATAATTGATGACACAACCGAGATTGAAGATGCTATTACACAAATTCGCCTGGAGAATAATCGAATGTTGTTGCGCAGAAATAGATATTATCTACTACAACTAGCCAATGAAATGGCTGCCGCAAGCAACAGAGCACTCTCTCCAAACGAATACCATAACATGATAAATAACAATGAATATGTGTCTGAGGGGTACATGTCGAATGAAGAATAATTAATTTTTTGCTCTGGTATTTTATTTTTACGTGTTTTTATTGTCACTATTTTCATGATATTATGTACTGTATTTCTTATATACTGTCTTTGTTATGAGTTTTGTAACAAATATCGTTAAATATGTTTCCATCTATGTAATATTTTTTTAATATAATATTTATGATTATTTTAACTTTAATCGCCTTTAATATTATACTGTTAGGAGTTGTTTTGCCTTTTTAAAAATCTTTCCGGAATGTTAGACACATTGCTCGATCTCCCATTCAAATTCTGTATCTATTTGTGAAGCAATATATACGGTAGATCAACAACTTTCTAAATCTCCAGGCGTTACAAAAAAAATGTATTTACTAACTACATAAATTGCTATATAACTATATATTTACAAAAAAAATGTATTTACATTTCTATAACTAAACTATCAACTACATAACTAATTATGTACCGCAAGGCCTCCGACGAACGTTTTTTCGCCTCGTCGTTGTGCAATAGGAGGTTCCTCAGCCTCCTCATAAACTTGTGTAACTTGTCCGAAGTTCGTGAACGCCTGATGCATACTCCCCGGGATAGCATCGACGTCGTCCTCGAACCACGGCACCGGCGACACTTGTCTTTGCAATCTTGTGGGTTCGACAAATGCCACCGGAGGAATGATGCCTGAAGTTGAAATAAATTCATCCATCTCCGGAGTGACGAATGACGATGACGGGTGTGTACCTAGCTGCGATGTGTAATGCGAATAAGAATTATGCATCTGGTACACGTTGGATGGCCCAGCATCGTCACCCATGCTGTACGAACTAGATGATTCGGCATGAGCGCCCATGCCATACGTACTAGATGATCCGGCATAAGCGCCCATGTCGTACGATGTAGAAGGTTCGGCATCGCCCACACTACCTGGACAATAGGCATCAGAAGTCCATGGCTGAGGAGCAGCCTGAGGAAATGAAGGAACGTCAGCTGCCACATGGCGTGGTACTCCTCGGTACATCCTCCCAATGGTGCCATCATTGATGGCATGAGCCAGCGCTATACCCGATTCTGCAGTACCCGACCGCAGAGTTAGATCACTCAAGCGTATCAGGTTTGATACCTCTGTATCCTACGAAACACATAAATTGGTTTAATTAATACATGAATAATAACAACATAATCTAACTCATATAACTAAACAGATGGTACAGTCAATGTGATCATACATCTAATCCCAGTCGTCCTCCTATTGGTAGATACCCAAACTGAGGTTGGTACGCCGGGTTGACCAAAAATCTTCTTGTGATTCACCAATACCAATCCATGTATTCTTGGTCAACCCCTATCCCTTGCTCGAAGTTGCCGACATCTGGTGCTTGCCGATTATTCCACGCAACTATATGTGCATGGTGATGGTCAACCCAGTTTGCATGGAAGTATCCTCGCCGAGTAATTTTGTGTAAGTTCCTGTCCTACATTACCGGTTCAGGAACCCCTTCGCGATAACCAAACTGTCGTAGCACGCGGAGGGGATACGTGTACTCGATAATCTCATAGCAAATTAGGGGCAACTTTGCCATCCAAATATCTTCTCCATCTTTAGTATATGGAGGCAAAGTCGGCAAGGTATAGGGCATCCAAATGACCTGTAAAATAAAATATAAACAAATAAATAAAAAAA
Source organism: Eucommia ulmoides (assembly GCA_016647705.1). Classification (NCBI taxonomy): domain Eukaryota; kingdom Viridiplantae; phylum Streptophyta; class Magnoliopsida; order Garryales; family Eucommiaceae; genus Eucommia; species Eucommia ulmoides. The sequence goes on from CM028328.1 coordinate 7,930,115, forward strand.
TTAAAATTTCGATATAAGTAAATAAATAACCTCGTCATTCTTCAGGCGATCTAACTGATCGCGATACACCACCAAAATATGTATCGGCAAATTATCCAAATTAAATTGAAGAGTCCACCTGTACACCAAAAATATAAATCATAAGTTTAATATCCATAAATAAATATCTATTACATGATAAATGAAATTAAAAAGAAAATACTAATTACTTACCAAGAACCCCTCGGAGCAGCTGGGAACTTCAAGTCATCGCCGTAGTCGAGCTCTCCGAATGATATATTATAGTCAGGGAGAGGGACAACTTCAGGCCGAAGCCTTGGAAATCGCTCCCAAGCCCAACACTCCAACAAAAATAGGCACCCGACAATGTGTTTCGTGTTGGGCTTCGTCGCCTTACAGAGCTCGCGATAGAGGATCGCTAGGGTCGCACTACCCCAGCTATACTTGACGAAAGGTGTCAAGTCACGCAGCAGTAGGAGGTAGGCTAACTTAACTCTGTTGTGTGATTTATCAGAAAACAACATCTCACCAAGCATAAACAAGCAATATGCACGTGCGTAGCAATGCATAACCTCCTCGTCGGCCTCGTCAGGAACTATAGCAAAGGTATCCCGTAACTACTTCAGCGTCAAAGACCCATTCCTAATCTTATCCACTGGTGGTTGCACTCCGAGTAGCTCATCGCAGAGTCTCTGCCAGACGGTATCCTCATGCGAGTCATCATTCTGGATAACTGGCAACCCATGCACGAGTAACCCCAATAAGACGGTCACGTCCTGCAATGTGACAGTCATCTCCCCGACAGGTAGATGAAAAGTGTGCGTCTCCGGACGCCATCTCTCTACCAATGCGGTTATGAGGGCCCTATCTAACCGCTTCGGCCACAACCTAAATGAGCCGTACAAACCGACTGATTTTATTAACTGTATAACTCTAGGGGGGACATTTTCTCTCCATTCCCTTACATCGTGTCCAACACAGTCAAAAGTACTGATATCCTGAAACATTTAATGAGACATAATAAATAGCATTAAAAAATTAAAAAACTAAAAAAAAAAACAAAAAAAAAAAAACAAATGCAATAACCTAAATGTTTACCTACGCTAACCAAACAAGTTCGGACCTGTGCTGCCCCTATTGGTGTAGAACTGAAGTATCTTCAGGCCCAGGATGCATAGCTGAATTTTTTTTCCACAACACTCGTGGTAAATTTGTTAGTATGAAATTAAAATTTAATCATATTTATAAACAAAATATAAGAGTCATTATAAAGAAATGTGCGTGACAAGTGCATAAAATTTCTAATTATGAAAATTTAAGGGGCCAAAGTGTATATTTTTAATTAAATAGCTAAATTAGAAAATTAAACTAACTAAAAATGTAATATGTTGATTTATATTTTCCTACACATGTGAAAGGGGCGAAAGTGTAATTTTTAATTTAACAACTAAATTAACAAATTAAATAAATATATTTTAAATTAAATAACGAAATTAGAAAATGAAACTAATTAACAATTTATTTTAAAACAATAGGTTGAATATTTAATATTTTTCTAATTGAAAAAATTTCAAGGGCCAAAGTGTATATTTTCCTACACATGTGAACGGAGCGAAAGTGTAATTTTTAATTTAACAACTAAAACAAATAATAGGTATTTTAATTTTATATTTTTCTAATTATCAAAATTTAAGGGGCCAAAGTGTATATTTTTAATTAAATAGCTAAATTAGAAAATTAAACTAACTAAAAATGTAATATGTTGATTTATATTTTTCTACACATGTGAACGGGGCGAAAGTGTAATTTTTAATTTAACAATTAAATTAACAAATTAAACAAAATAATAGGTATTTTAATTTTATATTTTTCTAATTATCAAAATTTAAGGGGCCAAAGTGTATATTTTTAATTAAATAGCTAAATTAGAAAATTAAACTAACTAAAAATGTAATATGTTGATTTATATTTTCCTACACATGTAAACGGGGCGAAAGTGTAATTTTTAATTTAACAACTAAATTAATAAATTAAACAAAATAATAGGTATTTTAATTTTATATTTTTCTAATTATCAAAATTTAAGGGGCCAAAGTGTATATTTTAAATTAAATAGTTAAATTAGAAAATTAAACTAACTAAAAATGTAATATGTTAATTTATATTTTCCTACACATGTGAAAGGGGCGAAAGTGTAATTTTTAATTTAACAACTAAATTAACAAAATAAATAAATAAATTTTAAATTAAATAACAAAATTAAAAAATGAAACTAACTAACAATTTATTTTAAAACAATAGGTTGAATATTTAATATTTTTCTAATTGAAAAAATTTCAAGGGCCAAAGTGTATATTTTCCTACACATGTGAAAGGGGCGAAAGTGTAATTTTTAATTTAACAACTAAATTAACAAATAAAACAAAATAATAGGTATTTTAATTTTATATTTTTCTAATTATCAAATTTTCACGGGTCAAAGTGTATATTTTTAATTAAATAGCTAAATTAGAAAATTAAACTAACTAAAAATGTAATATGTTGATTTATATTTTCCTACACATGTGAAAGGTAGCGCTGTGCACGGGTCGGGTTGGCCGAAATCCGAGCCAACCCGACCCGAGACCCGACCATATCGGATGGACAAAATTCACACCCGAGACCCGACCGTTTTGGCTTAGGAACCGGCGGGTTGTCGGGTTCGGCGGGTGTAGGTCGGGTACGGGCGGGTGCGGGTCGAGGGGGATACAGGTTAAAGGTCGGGTCGGGCTTCGGATTGCACGTTCGGGTCTGGGCCCATTGCACGTTCGGGTCTGGGCCCATTTAAAAAAAAAAAACTGAAATTTGAAACAATTAAAAAAAAAAATACAATATTTAGGGAAAACCATTCAAAAAAATAAATAAATCACAACTCAAAACAAAAAACAAAACACACATCCAAAACTAATATTACGGATACAATTTTTAATAAAAAAAAAATACAACTTAACAAAAAATACATCCAAAAAAAATTACAACATACTAAAAAAAAATTACAACTCCTTAAAGGCATCGCCGATGCGTCTTCCAATTTTTCTCATTCATTTTGCAAAATAGAAAATGAAACTTCAAGATATTACCTACAAAAATAAATTATAATTAAAATAATATACAAAGAAGAGAAAATAAAAAAAATAAACAATTAAATAAATAACCTGAGTTGAAGATGAGCCTTGCGAAGTATTTGATATCTCCAAATCTGAATCCACTACAAAAATCAAAATCTAATCATAAAAATACTAATTAAATATCTAATTAAAAAAATTATAAAAAAACACTATAATTTAAATTACCAAAATCTCGTTGCAACTCCTCAATATCATCCATCCCTTTTCGAAGTGAAATCGGCACAGAAGCTTGAAGCCAATTTTGACAACAAATAAGAGCTTCTACCATTAATGGAGATAATGAGCTACGAAATGGATCAAGCACACGGCCCCCAGTACTAAATGCCGATTCCGACGCAATCGGTACAGCCAACACATCCCTCGCCAATCGAGATAATACTGGAAACCGACTAGTGCTACTTTTCCACCAACTTAAGATGTCAAAATTTTCATCACTTGCACCTTGAGGATTTTCGGCCAAATATTTTTCAACATCATTTTTACCCTCCAAAAATTGTCTCCCCGCTAAAAATTTTTGAAAACGGGAAGCGATTAATCTATGGGGATCATCCACATCCACATCTACATCGACCAGCTTCTTTGATATTCTACTAGCGCCACTAGTATTACCACCGGAAACATTCTCAATAGTTGACTCAAAAGAAGCATAACAATCAAACAACCGATTCAAAGCATCTTTTACTTTTCCAATTAACTCATTTGCATACACTTCATCATACATATCGCAAAAACAAAACTGAAGATAAGACAACTTTTTCCTCGGATCCAAAACAACAGCAACATATAGAAGAAGATTTATCTTATCTCCAGTCCCCCAGTATTTATCAAACTTAGCTTTCATACTAAAAGCCATTTTCGATAGCAAATGATCTTCACTTCGAATCAACTCATTTATTTTCCCATGAATTATAACTATCTCATCAAAAAACGTATTTGACGTAACAAACAAAGTACCCGAAAATTGTTTTGTAGCCAAATAAAAAAGTCTCAAAAACTTCACAAAACAACGAACATTTTCCCAGTCTAGACTATTTGGTGGACTTCCACCACTCTCACCATCAACAATATCGTTATCAAAAAAGTGATCCCGATATTTTTCGTCCTCAATCTCCAATCTCCCAAAAGCTTTTTCGAATTTTTCCGCACTTTCTAGCATCTTATATGTAGAATTCCAACGAGTTGGAACATCCAGACACAAGAGACTTTTCGATTCAATATTAAGCAGTTCAACACATTTTTTAAAAGCATGAAATCTATTTGGAGAACCCTTAACATATCTAACCGCTTCCCGAACTTTAATTACTGACTCGTGCAATTCTTTCAATCCATCACAAACAATCAAATTCAAAATATGAGCACAACAACGCATGTGTAAAAATTCATGCCCTAAGACTGTACCCGACCAGTCTTTAGTTACTCGTTGCAAAAATCTAATAGTAGTACTATTATAACTCGCATTATCAACCGTCAAGGTGAAGTAACTATCAATATTCCATTCTCGTAAACACGACTCAATTTTTTTCCCAATCGTTTCCCCCTTATGATCTTCAACAACACAAAAACTTAATATTCTTTTATGCAAAACCCAATCATCATCAATAAAATGACACGTAAGACACATATAATTAAAATTTTGTATTGAAGTCCAAGTGTCTATGGTCAAGCATATTCTACGACCCTGCATAACTTTCTTTAAATTTTCTCTCTCCTCGTGATATATCTTCACAACATCTTTAGCAACCGTAGTACGACATGGAATATTTTTAAATTTTGGTTGCAAAGCATAACAAAAATTTTTAAAGCCATAATTTTCAACAAATCTAAATGGCAATTCATCCAAAATTACCATTTCTGCTAACGCTCTTCTAGCTTTATCCACGGAAAAACTAGTTAATACAAAACTATCTTGTCCATCTTTTTTAAGTTGAGTCATTAACTGAGTTTGTCCCTTATCCAACTCCCTATGTGGATGTTCGCTACAAACGTGAATGTGAGCCTTTAAATTACTTGTCCCATGAGTTTTTGGATTGGCGTGATACACTTTCCCACAATAATTACAAGATGCCATTTTATTTCCATTCTCATCTTCAAATTTCGTAAAATGATTCCAAACATCAGAAATAATCTTATTACTTCCACTACGTTTTTTCACATTTTTCGGTAATGGTGGTTTTTCAGTAGGGGGAGCAGGGGTAGGAGTTGAAGGATTACCTTCGACGGGTGTAGAAGGTTGTTCCATATTAGCAAATGCACGGGAACAGAACACTAAACATGAGAACAAAAATATATAAGAACACTAAATCAAACATAAATGTATAAGAACAGAAACAGAAACAAAAACAGATACAGAAACAGAAACAGATACAGATACAGATACAGAAACAGAAACACCAAAACACAAACAGAAACTGAAACTGAAACAGATACAGAAACACAAACAGAAATATAAACAGAAACAAATACAGATACAGAAACAGAAACGAAAACTGAAACTGAAACAGAAATACCAGAAACACAAACAGAAACAGAAACTGAAACTGAAACAGATACAGAAACACAAACAGAAACATAAACAGAAACAAATACAGATACAGAAACAGAAACATAAACAGAAACAAATACAGATACAGAAACAGAAACGGAAACAGAAACTGAAACAGAAATACCAGAAACACAAAAACAAACAGAAACTGAAACTGAAACAGATACAGAAACAGATACAAAAACAGAAACAGAAACACCAGAAACACAAACAGATACAGAAACAGAAACAGAAACACAAACAGAAACAGAAACACAAACAGATATAGAAACAGAAACAGAAACAGCCAAACATAACACCAAATATGAGATCAAAAATATACTACACAAGGGAACAAAAATACACTAAATATGGGAACAAAAATACAATAAACGTTGGAACAAAAACACTAATCAGAAGTAGAAGCAGAAACAGAAACAGAAACATAAACATTTGATCCTAAATAAACATTTCTTCCTATGGACATTTTATGTTAATCATGTATCAATCATAATCAATTAAGCATGATTCAAGAACATATTATGTTAATCATGTATCAATCAGAAATGGAAACAAAATACAGAAACCGAAAACAAAAAAAAAAAACCAAAACAGAAACATGTGAATAGAAGAACTCACCTTTGTTTTCGATTTTGGCTTCAAGTGAATCAAGTCAAACAATGGAAATATGGAATCGATTCAATTGAACATGAGAGAAGAGATGGGCAAGATGAAGAACTTACCTTTATAGCCATAGCCATTTTCGAACTTCGAAGGGTCGCAACTCGCAAGAGCCTAGATGATCGATTGAGCGGCGCTTCTGACCTGAGAACTGACCTGAGAACTGAAAAAGGAGTGGCGATTCAGACCTCACCTGAGAAAGAAGGGAGCGGCGCTTAGGTCTACGTTTGGTAGATCAAAATCGGCGCTTAGGGTTTAGGATTGAACTGGGAATCTGAGATGGCGATTTGATTTGAGAGCACACATAGCCATAGCCTATGCATTCTCAGACATAGGGACGGATTCCTACCCTAATCTCTGTGTATTGCGGTCGGTCGGGTGAGAAGAGGGTCGTCGGAGATGGAATCCGACGACCGAACCGTCTTATACGACGGTCGGATCGGGTTTTTACCCGATCCGAATTTCTGTACATTTTACCCGCATATTTTGGGTCGGGCCGGTCGGGTTTTGCGGGCGGGTCGGGTTTTGCGGGCTTCTTGCACAGCCCTAGTGAAAGGGGCAAAAGTGTAATTTTTAATTTAACAACTAAATTAACAAATAAAACAAAATAATAGGTATTTTAATTTTATATTTTTCTAATTATCAAATTTTCACAGGCCAAAGTGTATATTTTTAATTAAATAGCTAAATTAAAAAATTAAACTAACTAAAAATGTAATATGTTGATTTATATTTTCCTACACATGTGAAAGGGGCGAAAGTGTAAATTTTAATTTAACAACTAAATTAACAAATTAAATAAATACATTTTAAATTAAATACCGAAATTAAAAAATGAAACTAACTAACAATTTATTTTAAAACAATAGGTTGAATATTTAATATTTTTCTAATTGAAAAAATTTCAAGGGCCAAAGTGTATATTTTCCTACACATGTGAAAGGGGCGAAAGTATAATTTTTAATTTAATAACTAAATTAACAAATTAAACAAAATAATAGGTATTTTAATTTTATATTTTTCTAATTATCAAATTTTCACGGGCCAAAGTGTATATTTTTAATTAAATAGCTAAATTAGAAAATTAAACTAACTAAAAATATAATATGTTGATTTATATTTTCCTACACATGTGAAAGGGGCGAAAGTGTAATTTTTAATTTAATAACTAAATTAACAAATTAAATAAATATATTTTAAATTAAATAACGAAATTAAAAAATGAAACTAACTAACAATTTATTTTAAAACAATAGGTTGAATATTTAATATTTTTCTAATTGAAAAAATTTCAAGGGCCAAAGTGTATATTTTCCTACACATGTGAAAGGGGCGAAAGTGTAATTTTTAATTTAATAACTAAATTAACAAATTAAACAAAATAATAGGTATTTTAATTTTATATTTTTCTAATTATCAAATTTTCACGGGCCAAAGTGTATATTTTTAATTAAATAGCTAATTTAGAAAATTAAACTAACTAAAAATGTAATATGTTGATTTATATTTTCATACACATGGGGCGAAAGTGTAATTTTTAATTTAACAACTAAATTAACAAATTAAATAAATACATTTTAAATTAAATAACAAAATTCAAAAATGAAACTAACTAACAATTTATTTTAAAACAATAGGTTGAAAATTTTATATTTTTGTAATTGAAAAAATTTCAGGGGCCAAAGTTTATATTTTTCTACACATGTGAAAGGAGACAAAGTGTAATTTTTAATTTAACAACTAAATTAACAAATTAAACAACTAAATCAACAAATTAAATTAACAAAACAAACAAACAAGCTAATAATTTATTTTAAAATAATATATTAAAAATTTATATTTTTCTAGTTGTTAAACTTTTAGGGGTCAAAGTGCATATTTTTTTAATTAAATAGCTAGAGTAAAAAATTAAACTAACTAACTAACATTTTTTTTTAAATAATATATTATTTTATATTTTCTTAAACATGTGAAAATGGCCAAAGTATAATTTTTAATTCAACAATTAAATTAACAAATTAAACTAACCAACTAACTAACAAATAAAGGTAAAAAATATACTAATTAAATTAACAAATAAATTAAAAAAAACGTTAAAAATATACTAACCTGTGAATGGAGGAGTAGAAGTCTGAATAGAAGAAGTGTAACTAGAACAAAAAATATCAAAATGAAGAACAAATGAGAGAAGGAGCAAATGAAGAAGTGTGAATTTTAATGAAATCCGGCAAGTGATATTTATAGGCGAAATTGTGCACATACACCGAGTTTTTAAAATTTCAAATTAAAGTATACCTATAAAGTATACCTATTATATAGGCAAAAGAAGGCAGCCTAAAAGGCTGCCTTCTTTTCTTGCAGCTTTGGCCGATCGTTTGATCGGCCAAAGCAAACGGCGACCAGCCGTGCTAACGGCTGGTCGCCGTTTGAGTGATCCCGCCCTTCATAAGGGCGGGATCACATTTAAAAAAAAAAAAAAAATTAATTTGATCCCGCCCTTGTGAAGGGTGGGATCAAATAAAAAAAAAAAATTACTGATCCCGCCCAAATTAAATTTTTTTTTTTTGATCCCGTTGTTCACAAGCGCGGGATAAAAAAAAAAAATTCGATTTCGCTTTTCTGAAGGGCAAAATGCATTGGTCCGGTAATTAAGATAAAAGGTGAATGGTTTCAGTAATTTTTTTTTTTTTTAATATTTAATAAGTAAACAACTCAATTCAAGAACATGAATTAAATATGCAATTTTTACTGCGCATTAGTTGTCTCAACAAACAAAAACATCAACAATAAAAAGAAGGACACGGAAACTCAAAAATCCAAGGCGCTAATTTGTAATTTTTGCTACACACTTCATTTTATGTTAGTAGTTAGTTTGTATGAACTTGTAACATTGGTTAATGGGATTTGATTACATTTTATTCATTTTTTTTTTATCAAAAGTACATGTTGAAATATTTACTGTACAGTTATAATCAGTTGAATATTTGTTGTACAATTATCACACATGTAATGTAAGAAAATAGCAACCTAAATTCGGCTTGAATAACAGATTGTTGCTGTACAATAATAAATTTCAAGAACTCAATATTCATCACTCATGCAATGTAAGAAAATAGCAATCTAAAAAAGTGACTTGAATATTGAACTTTTGTTGTACAAATTCCAAGAACTCAATATTTAACAAATGTAATGTAAGAGAAAGAACAATCCAAAAAGTGACTTGAATAGTAACTATTTTTTGCCAAACAATAACTAATTTCAAGAACCCTAACATCACTCATGTCAAGGAAGAGGAGAAAAATTCAAAATTACTCATTGAAATTGTTTGCTAGAGTTTTTATTATCCAATTGTGGATTTCTACGAATTCGCCAACTCAAACATCACAAAACGAACTCAAACATCACAAACGTAATGGAAGATAATAGTAATTGAAACTTGATTTGAAAGGTGAATTTTTACTGCATATCAACAATTTCAAGAAATCAAACATAAAAAATTTAAAGAATGGTCAAAACGGAGTGGCCGATATAACATCAATGTGTGTTGAATGAATTTTCCTTCGAATCTTCCCCATCTGATCACAGAAGCTATGTAGATTTTACTTATACTGTTTACCCCTAACTTGCTTATGTGATACTGGATCATTGTCATATTTCGTACATCACTCATGCCGATCATCTGATGCACCCGCCATTACTTGATAACCAATAACGATGCAATAGAAAAATTCAACAACTCAAATAATAACAATGTAGGGAAAGAAGAGAAAAATTCAAAACAAGACTTTAATATTCGATTTTTGTTACACATTAACTATTTCGTCAACTCAAACATCAATAACGAAAACAAAGCTAGACTCCAATATTAGATCTTTTACTACACAATAACTAGCTCAAGAACTCAAATATCAATAACAAAAAGGAACAGATGAAAATCCAAATCAAGATTTCAATATTTGATTTTTATAACACATTAAATATCTCAAAGAGCTCAAAAGTTGATTTTTACTATATAGTAATCACATCCAAGAAGACACATGTATGACAGATGAAATTGACTCGAGTATCAAGCGGAAAAAAAACGAAAAATTGGAACAATGGAATTACAATGTACATTAAATAATTCATGAGACAAAACATCACAAATTTCCAGTTAATATTCAATGCTAATAATTACTCAAAAAGATGTTAATTCAAAACAAGATTCCAATTATGGATTTTTTTTTTTCTATGCAGTAACTATCCAAATAACTCACCACATCAACAATGCCAAGGATGAGTAGCAAAAATCCGCAATTGAAAGGAACAATATGGAATTTCAAACGAATAATTCAATAAACGATTTTTACTACACATTAACTATTTTTCAACAAGCCACATTAACTATGAAATGGAATAAGAGGTTAATTCAAAACAAGAATTCCATATTCGATTTTTAATACACATTAACTATTTTTTCAACAACTCTCACATCAACTATGAAATGGAATCATAACGAAATTAAAGAACACAATTTTAATATGTAATTTTTACTGCACATTAATCATCTCAACAAACCAAAACTTCAACAATGAAAAGAGGGGATATGGATTTTTGCTGCACATTAACATTTATAACAACCCAAACATCACCAACGAGATGAAATCAGAGCAAAATTCAAGAAGACGTAAATATTTAATTTTTACTGCACATTAATCATTTCAACAACCAAAACTTCAATAATGAAAAGAAGAAGATAGATTTTTGCTACACATTAACATTCCTAACAACCCAAACATCACCAACGAGATGGAATCCGAGCGAAATTAAACATTGATTTTTGCTACACATTAATTATTTTTTCAACAACCCCACATCAAAATAAAAGGTGACAAGAAATTAATCCAAAACAAGACTTAATTATGGATTTTTGCTATACAGTAAAAATCTCAAAAAATCAAACATTAACAAGAAAAATGAAAATAATGGAAATTCAAACCAAGAAATCACACATTGATGCTATACAGTAAATATTCCAATATTTTGGAGAGTGGGAGCATAAATATAGAGTAGAGATAGTAACCCAACTATTTGTGACCAAACATTAACAAAACAATAACCAAGCAATTACCACGCAATAGCCCAAAAAATTAACCAAACATGAACCTAATTTTTTTTGAGAATTTGAAATTCAATATCAGGTCATTAAGCATAACCAAGAAATAATTAGGCATGATGGAAATTCAAGAACAATACTTCAATATGTGAATGTTGCTACACATTAACAATCTCAACAACCAAAATATCACACAACAGTTGAAGCTAGGGTTTTATTAAACAACCAAAACATCAACAACCAAAGGGAAATTCAAAACTACTTATTGAGATTGAAGCTAGGGTTTTATTACTTGTTTGTTTGAACCTGTAATAGACTACAACCGATTTTGAATGGACGACGGCGACGGAGTTGGGAATGGACGGTGATGGCGCTTGGAATCAACGGCGACGGCAACTGCAGGAGCAACATCGGCGAGAACCCTTCATTGCTATGGAACTATTGCTGCAGAAGAAAAATGAGTTGTTGCTCTTCCAATTTAAGACCTTTTTGATTCAAGCTTTCCCAAATCAAATTACCTTCCAATTTAACCTTTTCACGCGCCTCTCCTTCATGGGTGAAACTCACGGCTTTGGTTGGGTTTTTTTAATAAAAAATGATGTTGAATGGGTATATAATTAATATGATAGTGGGCCTTAGGGCCCATATTAAATTGCCCTAAAAATTAATATGTAAAATGACATTATGAAAATTTTGTTATATTTCACTATTCTATTCTTTTAAGCATATAATAACATCTAAATAAGATAATTGAATAGTGATATCGTCGATAAATCCATGTCATTTATTCCTTCATTCAATTTCTTTTCTTATTTTATTCCATCACGATTCCATTGCATCCAATCAAACGAGAAGTAAACGATGGTTACACTAACAATTTTACCCTACAGGCTATTTGGTTAATTATGCAAAGAATCCTCAAATAATGGAGTGCTTGCGATACTTATTTATTTTTGTTTGTTGCAATTTTTTTTTTGAATTCCAAGTAGAAAGAGATTTCTCTAACGAAAAAGCTTTTAATGTTGCCCCAACCCCCTTCCCTTTCCAAATATTTTTACGAATACACGAAGATAAAAACTTTCCATAATTAATATTTTTACTAATTTTTATTTGAATGTTGAATTTGTAAATGTCTGACACAGTTGATGTTTGAATGTTAAAGAATTGTAAATAAGATGGTCGTTATTACACTATGTCGTTGTAACAATTAACCTCATAAAAATACATATATCTAATAGAAAAACTAAAAGTAGCCTATGCTTGGAAATGAACGAAAGATTTTCGATTTCCCTTCTTTGCCTTCCGGTGAGTTTCAAAATGCAAGTCAATGTTTATTCTTCATGTAATTAATTTTGCATCAGTTGTGAACAATTCTCCACCTAGGTGTTCTACTACCTCATTCATCATTGCTCCATTCTTATCCCAGCTCAGCCGTTACGATCAATCAGCACAATGGTCTACCGTTTCAATCCCTACAGGGGTCTTTTTTACATTTAATCTTCTATTGCAATCTCCAACCACACTGTGAAATTGAGCAGAACTGAAGCAATTATTGTTGGCTTCGGTTCAGATGCACATCCTCCTCCTTTAATCTCTATAAAAATGAAGCATCTTTTGTGACACTGGTATATCAATCAAATCTACAGTCAATTTTCCTTCATCGTTTTTTTTTTCTCCCTTTAAAAGGAGAGTTCTTTATTCTACCATTTCTATAAAATTGAGTCAGGTTAGATTCATCATATTCTCTTGCATATTTTTTGACCTATTTATGAAATTTCTTCATATTTATCATATGTTCGATAAAAGTCTCCTTAAGATTAATCCCATGCCATTTTCTATCTATTGTCGTTTCCATTTGTTTCTATTTTTATGTGCATTGCCGTTTGCATTTACTTCTATTTTTTTTAGAACAAATTTAGCTTTTTCTAAGATATTAAATTGGGTTTAATAATAATTGAACCTTGCTTTGTTTTTCAATTCGATACATTAATTTAGTCTATGTGTTCCTATTAATCAATGCTTCTCATGTGGTCAACAAAATACTTGAACAAAAAATATTAGTTTAAGTCGATTTTTTTTCTAATTTTTCAATGCTTGAATGTTCTTTTTTCAATTTTCAATGTTTGAATATTGTTTAAGTAAAGTGGGCTTAATAATAAGTGAATTAGATTTTTCTTCTTTTTGAATTTGATATATCAATTTAGTCTATGTTTTTTTTTTTTTTATTAATTAACCAATATTTCTTATGTGTTTGATAAAATGTTTAAACGAAAAATATTAGTTTAAGTAGATGGGTTTGCTTGAATTTTGTTTTTCTAAATTTCAATACTCCAATGTTGTTTTTCGAATATTTTAATGCTTGAATGTTGTTTAAGTAATTGGGTTAACAATAATTAAACCATAATGCTTTGTCTTTTAATTTGATACATTAATTTAGTTTATGGGTTTCATCGTTTTTATTTCTATTTTTCTTTCCTATGTAATTTCTTGTCAATTTCTATGTGAACTCATGCGGGTTTTTTTGTGTATTCCTTTTGTGGTTTTAAAGTTGTTGCTATTATTGTTTTATTTTGTTGTAAGGGTAAATGATATTATTGAACGCCATAGCATGAAACTAAATTATTTATCTTTTATAGATAACTGTACATTTGAAATTAGAGCAGTCTATTAAAATTTAAAAGGCATAAATTATGAACCAAGTCATATTTCTTAGGGTTTTCATATATGTTTCCATTGAGTTAAAATGGAATTAAAACCCATATGTTTCCATTGAGTTAAAATGGAATTGTATATTAGGTTTGAGATATGCCAATGTAAGCGAACAAATATTACAAGTGTAGATGTGTAATATTGCATGCTTAGTTTTACTCATTGCATGTGTTTTTTTGTTTTGTTATGGAACTGTGCCCGTGTGGAATTGATAATTATTTCATGTGTAATGGTTATTCGTAATCCCATACAACGATTATAAAATTGAATACATTCGGATTTTAAAAAATAAACATAAAATAAAATTTAATGCCACTCATCTTTATACTTAACTTCATTTACTTTTGTTCGCTAATTGGTTTATCATAACATATTATTTTTGTTGAATATATTCATTCATGTATGTAGAGGGTTTTTGGTTCTGCCGAGTGTTCTACATGAGTTTGGAAAAGTTATTTTTGGGTAATGGCTAATGTGATAATTTGGTAATGAAATCTGAAATAATGACGCCTATTGGATGGGATTTCAAAGCGATTTTTAGTGTCTCATGATTGTAATGTGAAAAAAAACATAGAATGGTTGCCTAATTGATGATCTTTGTTTGACAGTTTGTATTTCTTTAACTCATTTAGGTAAGCAGGGTAGGATAAAAAATTGGGACGACTGCAATAATGGATTTGGGTAGCTATATTAAGTAAATGTAGTTGTTGGTGTTTAAATTTCGTTCACATGCCCAGTTGATTTAGTCAGAGTCCACTTAGAGTTTTTATGCTAAGATGAAGGTCTTGAGTTCGGAGTTCAGAGTTCTCTGAGCGATTCGCGGTCAACAATAAATTTTTCAAAGGTCAAATCTTGAGATCTGAGTTGGTACCTGACGCGCTCCGTTTTGCCGAAAAGGAAAAGAATAATAAATAATAAATAGGAGAGAGGGGTTTTTTAAGCGTTGGTTTTCTCAAGAAATATACTTAGACCGTTTTAAAAAAAAATAAGAAGTTGCCACCCAGCATTGGGTTTAAAGGGTGTGCTAGGTCACCAAATTTTTATAAAACAATTTAAAAAAGTGCTAAGTAAAAAATTGACTCCAAAAAAACACGGTCAAACCAAAGATTCACTTAAAGGCTCGGGAGTCGATTATGCTCGGAGAAGGTGTTAAGCACCCCAAGACACTCGTCCGAAAACGGTACCTTATGTCCAATTTAGTTTAGTCCGAATGTTTTATTTTATTTTGAAATCATTCACTTCTTATAAAATATTTTTGGTATTTTCACAAATAAGGTGAGACAAGTTTTTGAATTTTTGGAATGTTTCTCCCGGTATAACCTCTTATAGAATACTAAAGATTCAATAAGGATGGTCCCCGGGGGATTTTTATGTATGTTTTCGAGAGACTTTTTTAATTTAAATAGACAAACTAAAATAGATAAATGAGATTTGGAAATATGAATGCAAAACTAACACTTAAATAAGTTTTATTTTTTTATGCAAGAGTGACTAAAAGAAACTAAATGATTTAATTTAAATATGTCAATGCAAACTAATATGAATACGGGAATTAAAGAAAGAACACTACGTGAATTAATGTGATTATGTGTGACAATGATTTAATTAAAAAATAGAAGTGGTGCACGTGTCATAACTAGATGTGAAAAAGTAGCGTGGATTCGTAAAAAAATAAAATAAAAATAAAAATAAAAACAAAAACTATATGTATGAAAAGTGTAAGCGGTGAAAGTGTCATAAACATACCGTCTAAATGATACGAGAAATAAACATGCTAAGTGGATGCAAAGAAAATCTACTTTGAGTTTGTTTGATTAATTTAAAGAAATCCTGTTTTGAAATTCTCTCAAATTCTATGGATAAGAGAATCGAGGGAAGTCGACGGAAACAATTTAGTTGAAATTAATCATTTAAATACTTTAAAAGAAATCTCACGAAAAATTTACCGAGGGAAGAGATTTCTTAAAACCATTCGTTTCTAAATTCCACTCGAGTCGGGGAATGGAAATGAGGTCACGAAAAACTCTCCCACGATTTATCGAATCATCGGATTCACTTTAAAGTTCGCAAGGATTAATTTCCACAAATAAAAGATTTTATTATTTTATTTTATTTTATTTTTGATTTTTTAGGGTTTTGATAACAAGAATAAAAATAAATAAAGAAAATACAGAAAAATAAATAACGAAAATATCATTCACCTAACGATCGGGGTTTAGGTTTAAGCACGAGAAGCCCACCCCGCCGTTTTCATCGGATCATCAAACGATTTTATTTTTTTGTGTTTATGAATTTGTAAACAAAACAAAACAAAACAAAACAAAATAAATAATGAAAATGTCATTCACCTAACGATCGAGGGTTACGTTTAAGCACGAGAAACCCACCCCGACGTTTCATTGGATCATCGGACGACAATACATGAATAAATAAATAAAACTTGTAGAAATTTAAATTACGAAAAGAATAAAATAAACTGAAAGAAGAATTAAAAATTAAGAAAACATACCTGTTCTAGGTCAAGAATGTCGATACCCGTATTTTCCTCTCTCGCAGACGGCTTCCCGAAAGGGTTTTAAGAATCACTCTTTTAAAGGAGGTGACTCCTCTCAATTTTTGAATGAATGAACTAGGAGGAGGAGGGTTCTATTTATAGGAGAAGATCGGGTGTGAAAAAACACTTTAGAAAACCCTAAAACTAGGTCTGGCCGCCAAAGCCCAGTCCAAATTGGATTGGGAAATGGTAGAATTGTAAAAAGAACCACAAAAGCACCAGCAGGCGCTGCCACGTGGCAACGCCTTTTTTTTTTTGTTACGACAGGTCAACAGGCGGGGGGGCCCATTGCCTTCTCCCTTCTCTCTCTCTCTCTCTGACGCCTGCAGTCAATGGGCAGGTGGGCCCACTGACGCGCCCCTCTCTTTCTCCCTTCACCAATTCTCTCTCTCTCTCTCACGGTTTGGACCCCAAAAGGGGTCCATTTTTCAATTTAGCCCATTTATATTTCTTCTTCCAATTTCACACCCCTTTCTTATTTCATTTTTCTTTTTTTCTTTTTTATTATTATATTTTTTTATATTTTTGCGGAACGGTCAAAATGTCGTGTGTACAGTACTTACACAGAGACTTGTCGGGGTTGTGCCCAGCGTAGTTCCTCCGGTGAGAGAGTAAGAGCTCGGGAGAAAATGCTAATATATGTTTTAATTGGTTGGTTGAGCATTACCTGGAGCATTGAATGCCTAAATATATATAGGCAAGAAGCACAATTAGTACCGGGAGATTAAGGCTCTAAGCTCAATTAATTATGAAAACGCAACGCATGGCTAACAGAGAGGCACGTGAGGTGATTAGGCCATTGGGCCTTGTCCTTTGGCCCATCGGAAGAAGCCCACGGGCTGACCTATGTAGTTAGCGCAATGGGCCTGCCCATAAGAGTGATAGAGCCTTCCTTGGTAGTGTTAGAGGTTGCTGGTTAGATGACATCATGGGCATCTTGGAGGAGGACTTCTCAGCATTGGTAGAGTGATAGAGCCTTCCTTGGTAGTATTAGAGGTTGCTGGTTAGATGACATCATGGGCATCTTGGAGGACGACTTCTCAGCATTGGTCGCTCGGAGGAGATCATTAATTTAAAATCTGTAAGGCTTTGTCAGGCTTTATACTGGAGTGGTCCAAACACAAGGGGGTCGTTGCTCGACAATCTTGGATTGATCCATACATCAGAATGCTTTGAGCACAAGGAGGTTGAAGCTCAACCAAACTAGGTAAGGCTGCTTGTTGAGGTGGTCCGAGCATAAGAAAGTCGGTGCTCAGCTAAACTAGGTAAGGTAACCTATTGAGGTGGTCTGAGCATAAGGAGGTCAAAGTTAGGCCAAACTAGGTAAGACTACCTGTTGAGGTGGTCCGAGCACAAGTCGGAGCTCGAACAAAATAGGTAAGGCTACCTATTGAGGTGGTTCGAGCAAAAGGAGGTCGATACTCAACCAACAATAGAATTATGAGAAGGCGCGATCATCAAGACGAGTCCGCTTAGTCCTCTCATGTTCTTTAGTCGGAGCTCTGTAGGGACCACATGAGATCGTAGCTCGGTAACCTTGGATTGGTCCATACATCAGAATGCTCTGAGTACATGGAAGTCGAAGCTCAACTAAACTAGGTAAGGCTACCTGTTGATGTGTCTTTAGCACAAGGAGGTTGGAGCTTGGACAAACTAGGTAAGGTAACTTGTTGAGGTGGTCCGAGCACAAGAAGGTCGGTGCTTAGCCAACATTAGACTTTCGAGGAGGGGCAATCATCAAGACCATTCCAATTGGTTTTCTACTATTCTTTGGTCGAAGCTCTGCAGGGACCACACAGAAAGGTCCTCACGAGGTTATTCAGAGGTGATGTGGATTCTAGAGAAAATTAACTTACCACGTGCTCCACTCTGATTGGAGTACAGTGGTCAGCTAAATTCCCCTATATCAGTAATCAATTTCTAGGTTCACTTATACTATTACGTGACAGTTAGTGAGATCGTTCAGCATTTGTTAGGTTGCGTTTAAGGGATTTAACAAATTCAAGGGATTTGTGAAATGATGGGATTTCAAAATCCTGGATTTTGAAATCCCATCATCTGACAAATCCCCTATTTAGATAACTGTTTGACCTGAAGTATTTGATCATGTAATTTACAATTCCCTTATTTGGATAAGTAAAGTATTTGTAAACAGAAGTTACAAGTCCATTGATTTTTAAGCTTATATAAATATTTAACAACATGCTAATATAATTCAAAATAATAGATTCAACTCAAAAGATTAACATTTTCTAAATCTAAATTAGACACGATTGTCCACAAAAATAAAATTAAACATGGTTGTCCACAAAAACAAAATTAAACATGATTGTCCATGAGAAACGCAATTAGACATGGTTGTCCCAAAAAAATAACTTAAAAACAAGTTAAGAAAATAAAATTGAACAATCCATAATTGATCAATCTATTATTTCGACAGACATTTTAAGAGGTAATTTTTCATGTGCTCTTCCGGGAGGCTTTTAAATGTGTCAAACTTCTATTTATCTTCCTGAAGCCAATTCAATGCATGGTAAAGGACATCATTGTCAAGCCCTTTAATTGCAGTAAGAACTTCAAAAACTTCGAGGGAAGAGGGTTGAGGTCTTTAGTTTAAAATAAGATTCTACAGCATCAGCCAACCGTACAATTACATCGTTCGTCTTCTCCTTCTTTCCTCCTCTCTTATTTGGTGAATATGTAACAGACGATGTTAAATTTTTGCGCTTTCTCTGTTGAGAATTGCTAGTTCCGTGATTAGTAGATTCTACTTGGTCGTTATCACCAATTGTATCCTCTATAGACATGATATCATCTACATCAAATGTAGTTTCAGCACCTTCTCCCGTAGCTCGGTCTTTTGCACACAAGTAAACTATGTCATCCCAATTAGGTATGATTTTCCAATGAAATTGTTTGGCATCATTATGATACTACAAATAGGGAAAAAATGATGTCATGCAATGTGAAAAACTAATTTGCGGGAGCTTTCAAAAAGAATAAAAAATAGAATTTACCTTTACATATTCAATCCATGTCGACTCATTGTCAATATCAAGCATTTTCTTTGAATCGTTCCAATTGAATCCACTTTGAGACAAGATGTCACTCACAACTGCATAATACTTCTTCTACATTTTTATTTGTTTTTTTTTATATTGTTCGTAGTAATATTTTTTCCAAATTGAGTTAATAATATAGAAGATGCAAAATTGAATGCACTTGTCTTTCATCCTCCGTCTTCCTTATTTCCTATACTCCTCTCATCTCTTAGAACATTTGCTAAAGCAGCTTCCATTTCATTGGTCCAACGAAAATAACTTCTCAACTTTTCGTCATCAACTACTTTCTTTTGCTTGTTTTTCCCAACCTTCGTTCTAGTTCCTTCCATTTTCCTTCAAATTCTATTCGTAACAAATTCAAATAAATATAAACATAAGATATAAAATGGTAAATAAATACATTAAAATGAAAGCCGAATGTTAAACATATCATAGTCACAAATGATACATAAGAAGATATAATAAAGTCAAACACAATACATAAGAAGACATAATAAAGTCAAACACAATACATAACATGTAATAAACAATCAATTACGCCTAGCCCGATAATCGTCAAATATATTCTTTGCCAGTGTCTCACGAAAGGTGATCCATTCATCAGTAACTTGAACACATGTGATTCGTTCTTCATTGTTATGTTTTTGTTCCACTTGCTCCATTGAAATTTCATCGTCAACCGAGTTAAGCAAATTCAAATGTTTAGCTTCTAATATAGGATCACAAGACTTTTTAATTGCTATAAAATTGTGGAGTATACAACATGCATTGATTATCCATACGTGTGTCTTGATGTAAAAAAAAAAAGGCATTCACAATATACTCCATTGCTTTTTCAAAATTCCAAAACATCATTCAATTGTGTTCCTAGCAATAGAGTGTTGAAGATTAAACAATTCTTTATAATTTTTCGGTGTATTACTACTCCATTCATTGAGATGGTATTGCGTGCCTCGATATGGCGCTAAAAATCCCAGTGCATTAGTATACCCTGTAAATCCTAGTTCTTGCATATGCATATCTCTAGTTGCATTTTTGAATATTTAGAAAAATAATAGGGTTCATTGTGCTAGTTAAATTTTATTTTAAAAATATTAGGGGTTAATATGTTAATTTTAATTTTGATTTTTAAAAAATTAGGGACTATTAAGTTATTTAAAATATGATTTTAAAAGTATTATGGTATAATTAATATTTTCTTTATTTCAAGAGGGACAATTAGTATAAATAAATAAATAAATAATTGAAATGTGGGTGGGATCATTTCTTTCTCAAAGAAGGAAGTGAAACCCAACCACATGTATATAAATAATATATAAAAAGTTGACACTTGTCAATAAAAAAAGAAGAAGAGAAAAATGGAAATGACAATTGGGTTCAAAACTCACCTATATATATGTGTGTGTATGTGTATAATGGTACGGTTAAAAAAAAAAAAAAAAAAGAGAAAAACATATAGAGAAGCAGAAACAGCAGATGTAGGTATTTTTTTTTTCATTTGTATATATATATATATATATATATATATATATATATATATATATATATATATATATCTATTTATAAATCACAACATATTTACATTTTGAGACATTTTTAACCGTCGGATCGAATATCTGACGGCTGAGATTGTAACTGGACACATTTTATATTTGAGACATTTTAGACCCTTGGATCGAATATCCAACGAACAAAATTAAATGATACCAGTAGACATTTTTTGCCATTCGATCAGATTAGATCAAGGGTTGATATTTTTTGATCATTTTTGACCGTGAGATCGTTTCGATCCAACGGTTGTGGTTGACTATTTTTTTTAAAAATCTCTCAAGTTACAACACTATAATTTCTCTATCTACAAATAAATCCCCCAAATCTCTCACAATCCCGCCAAAATCGCAACAGCCCTCTCAATTCTCAAGTCACAACACTATACAACCCTATAGTTTGCTCTCTCAACCTTTCATATAGCCATCTCCATTCCCAAACGTGAGCTCCACCTTACCTCTTCAGATCATCCCCAATCCATCGTCGCCGTCGGTCTCGCCAACTCCAGCTCATCCGCTACTGCCGTTGCCGTCGTCGCCTCGCCATCTCCGTCGCCTCCGTCGCTGTCATCGTCTCCTCGAACGAACGCTGCCTTCAGGTACGGTTTTCTCCGATTAATCTCAGATCTGTAATCAAGAATTGACCAACGATTTTTTTCTTTCATTTCATCTCCAGCCCATCCGCTACTGCCGTCGCCGTCGTCGTCGCCTCGACATCTCCATCGCACCTGCAATTTCCGTCGCCTTCGTCGTCTCCTAGAACAAACGCTGCCTTCAGGTAGTATTTTCTCAGTTCATCTCAGATCCAGAATCAAGATTGACCTCCGATTTTCTTATTTCATTTCGTGGCAGAGGAATCGATCCAGATTTTCTCAATTCGCCATCCCGTTCCATCGCCATCGGAGATTCAATCGCCATCGGAGATTCTTCATCTCAAGAAATCAACGACCGATTCACTGATTCTCCCTCTTCATCAGGTACCGCCGTCGCTATCGTGCCTCTGACCTGATGTTTTGGTTTGTGTGTTATGGTTTTCTCACCTGATTCTTCATCAATCACCTGATTTTTGTATATATAGTTTTTGTATATATCAATCACCTGATTTTTGTAGAAATTTATCAATCACCTGATTCTTCATCTCAAGAAAATCAATCACTGAATCACTGAATATTCGATTGTGAGAACCTGCATTATTCAGACCTGATGTTTCTCGATCAGTCCTGATGTTATTAACTATTGCCAATGCATATTCGATTGTGAGAGATTTCGTGGCAGAGGAATCGATCAGACCTGATGTTTCTCGAGCTAATTTTGAGTGTCTTTTGAATTGGTGTCCATAGATTCCATATTGAACTAAATCACCCTAGATCTAAATCTGAATTTGGTATCTTAGAGAGAGAAAAAAATGTGAAGTTAATATTCAATTTCAATTTTGTTTTTCAAAATTTCTATCTCTTACTGACCTGAATAATGCAGGTTCTCAATTTTGTTTTTTGAAATTTCTTAGTTATTGGTGGTGTTTAGTTCAGTTATACTTTTTATTGTTTTTTTGTTCTATTGTCTGTTTAAGTATTATTACTTTGAAGGGAGATAATACGTGGTTTGAGTATAACTTTGATTGTTTGATTATTCTTTGTGATTCCAAACCTCAGTGCTGACCTGATTCAGTGTAGCTTAGATATGAAGATCATTGTCATAAATGGGTAAAGAACTCTTACCTTTGGTTCTATACACGACCGCTCAAGCAGCACTGAGGTATTCCAGTTTAAAATTGTAATATTAGGATGAAATCTAGATTTGGGAGGATGTGATACACAAATCTGAATAATGGGGCTTTTTTAATCTTCAATATTTTTTAAATTCTGTTTTGATATCCTTTAGGTATGTTTGGCCTCAAATCTCAATTTTCATCCTTTAGGTATGTTTCATTTATTTTTTCATTCAATATTTTTCCTAATTACTTTCATTTTGATTTGCGATTGGTTTCATTTTGATTTTCTGCATGTTTCGTTTTCGTTTGTAAGAGTGATATGAGAAAAGGTTGAATGGTGAAGAAGTTTATATACTCCCCTCATACTGTAATGTGATTTTATTAGGTAAAGAACTCGCCGAATTCACGCCCACGTTTTTTTTTTTTTTTACCGCTAAAACACATCCACAATTTTTTTTTTTTTTGGTTCAATCTTATCCATGCTTGTGGATAAGATATATATATAGATATATATATATTTATTTATTTATTTATTTATTTATTTTTATTATTATTATTATTATTATTATTTTAAATTACATTAATCTCCCTCTATTAAAATTAATATTATTATCTAAAATTAATATTTTAAAATTACTAATTGACCCCTAAAATTTTAAAATAAATATTAAATGACACAATTTACCCCGTTATTTTTCTAAGTATTCTAAAATGCAATTAAAACTTATGCACATGCAAAAGTCAGGTCTTACATAGTCACTTAATTAGAAAAGTCTTTCATCATTTAATAATGTGACATGCTCTTAATACTGATGAAATATGTACCAAAAATATTTTCGCAAAGAAGAGACATTTACCAATTATAATTTCATTAATGACCTCCTAATATAATCATAAATAACTGCACTTTAATTACCCTTTTTCTTAATTTGATTACACAGACACATTCATCTAAATAATAACTTCAAAATGACATATCCATTCATGTTGAATTCAACAAAATCATGAATGACGACTCTTCAATTTTGATAATAATTTTAGCGTGCTGAATTCAACATGAGCTATATTATTTTGATGTGAAAAAAAATAAGATTTAGATGTCATTTTGAAGCTGTAAAATAGGTGATCATAATTATGTAATTTAATCAACAAAATAACGAAACAAACTTGATTAATTGTTTGATTATTTACAATAGTTTTTACTTCAATTAAATATGGTAACCACTCCTTAATTTTCCGGAATATATATTTTGGGAAAATTTTGAATAGTCAATATGGAATGTAACGACAGTTAATTATGAGGGCAAATAGAAAGTTCAATTTGGGTTCATAGTGTTCATTGGAAAAACAATAGAACCGCTTGGTAGTTTTGGTACCATTTTAATCTTCAATTTGGGTTCTGTTTTGATATCCATGTTTGGCCTCAAATCTCAATTTTCATCCTTTAGGTATGTTTCATTTATTTTTTCATTCAATATTTTTCCTAATTACTTTCATTTTGATTTGTGATTGGTTTCATTTTGATTTTCTGCATGTTTCGTTTTCGTTTGTAAGAGTGATATGAGAAAAGGTTGAATGGTGAAGAAGTTTATATACTCCCCTCATACTGTAATGTGATTTTATTTTATTTTTTGCATCCTGCAGTTCATTTATGTTTTCAAGTTATTTTCATTTTGATCTTCAATTTGGGTTTCGTTTAGGGATGGCCTACCACTTTCTATTTCTTACTCTTTTGAATAAGATGAACAGTTTCTTTTGAATAAGATGAACAATTCTTTTGAATAAGATGAACAGTTTCTGTCATGCTGCCATTTGAGTCTGCATTAGTTTTTTTTTTGTAAATTACGCAAATCTTTATTCACTAATTTGATCAAATATTATTATTTTGGTTTTATTTTTGCAGGTTATTAACTACTGCCAATGGATAAAATAACTCTTTACGGAAATGTAAATTTCATTATATCTCAAGTTTTAAATTTTTTCTTTAACAATGAATATTGATAATCATTTTTGTATTATCTTGCAGGAAACTACTGAATTGAATGAAACGGTTTGGTCAAATCATTCTTTATTGAAAATACTCCATTTAACCATTTAATTTATTATTTTATATTTATATACATAAATTTTGACAGGTTGAATTTCTTCAACAAAGAAATGTCCAAGTTGAAGTTCACACCGAACAAGAATACAACGCAATGTGTATCTCAAGAGTAAGGATACTATAATTTTGTTGAGTAATTTTTTTTTTATTATTTCAAATCTTTCTATTGATGTGGTATATTTGTACCATTAATGATTGTTCATTCTTATTTGATTTTGGGCAAATCCCCTTTAAGCCCTATTACTATTACCTTACTACCACCTAACCCCAATCTAATTTTAATATGTTTTAAGTCCAAGCTCAACATAACATCTTCTTTTTCAATTTTATAAAATTGAATGAGTTGTTAAGTATGTGATTAGTTCATATTAAGATAAAGTAAAAGGGTTGACTATAAGTTGTGTGATATAAGTTGTTAATGTAGTTCTACTTCTTTAATAGGTTGTAAATTTTGATTGGCTTGGATCTTCTTTTAACTGTTTGTGGTAATGCATTTCATTCTTATAAGGATAAACATTTGGCAATGCAAAAGAAAGATGCAAACTACAAAGGAAAAGGAAAGGGAAAAGAGAATGTCTCTTCTAATGTGGTATGTATGCGTTATTTATTAAATAGACGATTGACTATTTTTTAATGATCGAACATGGTTCATTCTATTTCCACACAACATGTTTATCTCATTATTATACTTTGCAATTATTTTATCCATTATCTACAACCAAAAAAAAATCTCATATTTAATCCTAATTAAAATTAATTTTAATAAAATCCTAATTTTATAAAGTTGATTATTGGTACAAAAAAAATTATTCATAATTCATTCTTATTTTATTTTGGGCAAATCACCTGTAACCCCTATTACTTTTATCTCACCATCACTTAACCCTAATCTAATTTCACACCCTCATATTGGGGTGAGAAATTTATATGTTTAAGTTCAAACTCAATATAACATCTCCTTTTTTCAATTTTATAAAATTGAATGAGTTGTTAAGCATGTGAAATTTAGGGAATGTGGTTAGTTCATATTAAGATAAAATAGAAGAGTTTAAAGGAATTTTACTTGAAATTTGCGTGATATAAGTTGGTAATGTAGTTCTACTTCTTTAATAGGTTATAAATTTTGATTGGTTTGAATCTTCTTTTAACTATTTGTGGTTATATATTTCATTCTTATAAGGAAACAAACTACAAAGGAAAAGGAAAGGGAAAAGAGAATGTCCCTTCTGATGTGGTATGTATGCGTTATTTATTAAAATTTCTTTATGAATGGTCATAGTATTATTTCGTAATTTTATTAGATATATGATTGATTATTTTTTAATGTTCGAACATGGTTCATTCTATTTCCACACACCATGTTTATGTCATTATTATACGTTGTAATTTTTTTATTTGTTATCTACAACAAAAGACTTGAATTACATTAAAAAATAATTTCTCATATTTAATCCTAATTAAAATTAATTTTAATAAGATCATAATTTTATTAAGTTGATTATTAGTACAAAAAATTATTCATAATTAATTATATAGAGAGAATCTTGACCCCCGCTCACTTTTACCTTACTATTACTTAACCCCAATATAATTTTAAAACATACATTTTACGCCCAAGGTGATAAATGCATATGTTTAAGCGCAAACTCAACATAACATCTTTTCTATCAATTTTCTAAAATTGAATGAGTTGTTAAGCACGTGAATTCTAGGAGATGTGGTTAGTTGATATTAAGATAAAGTAGAAGGTGTTACAAGGGCATTTGCCCTTCAAATTTGTGTGATATAAGTTGGGAATGTAGTTTTACCACTTTAACAAGTCATACATTTTGATTGCTTTAGAACTTCTTTTAACTATTTGTGATTATGCATTTCATTATTTTAAGGATAAACATTTGACCATGCAAAATAATGAAGCAAACTACAAAGGAAAAGGAAAGGAAAAAGAGAATGTCCCATTTAATGTGGTATGTATGCTTTATTTACTAAACTTTCTTTATGAATAGTAATAGTATTATTTCGTAATTATGTTAGATAGATGATTGATTGTTTTTTTATTATTGAAATGGTTAATTTTATTTCCATACACACTGATTATGTAATTATATAATTTTTGCAATTTTTTTTATCTGTTTTCTAAATAAATAAATACTTAAACTATACTGAAAAAAAAAAAAAACATTTTTTTTAATCCTAATTGAATGAAGGGATTTCATAATTAATTACATACAGTGAATCTTGATAGCAAAATTATACTTTTCGCTCCTATCTCATTCTATATCCCTAACAATCGTGGCCAATTTTTTCCAAATCTCTCCGAATCCCACATATCTATCTACCTACACACCATAATCATTGTGCGTACAACTCGAAGCCGTTTTATGATCGATCGATTGTTGCCTCGATCTGGTACCTTTGATATTGATCCCAGATTCAGATCCAGATCCATATCCAGTTTACGATCGATCTTGATTTATAATCTTAGATCCGTTGATCTATGTGTGTTGATAATTGTTCGCGATCCGTCGTCGCCGTCACTATCTCCATCAAGAAAATGAATCAAATCATCACTTAAATTTCCAAAATAAAATGTGTTAAAATACTATAAAAAGTCACTAATATCTAACTATAGTTTGCTATAGTTATTTGAGTTTGATAATTGTGTTACGATTATATATAGAACATATCAAAAGCTACTATTGCACAACGAGCTAGAAGGGAACGTGAGAGATTAAATCGTTTAACGATGTGTCCTGCAATTGGTCAACCATCTATGATTGCAAATCCACAAGCACTCATGGTTGTAGACATCTTCCAAAATCAAACTACTACATTAATGGTGGATTCCAAAACGAGAGGTGCTATTCATGAAGAATCTATAGTGCAAGATGAACAGGTATGTTTTTCTCTCTGTGTTTCGAATAAAATGAATCAATAAATCACTTAAATTCCAAAAAAAATTGTGTTAAACTACTAAAAACAATCACTAATATCTAACTATAGTTTCCTATAGTTATTTTAGTTCAATCAATAATTGTATTACAATTATATATAGAAAATATCAAAAGCTGCTATTGCACAACGAGCGAGAAGGGAACGTGAGAGATTAAATCGTCGAACGACGTGTCTTGGAAATGGTCCATCTATGACTGCAAATCCACAAGCACCAATAAATCAGGACGTCTTTCAAAATCAAACTACTACACCAATGGTGGATGTTGAAACAAGAGGTGCTATTGATGGAGAATCTATTGTGCAAGATGAACAGGTGTGCTTTTCTCATTCATTGTGTTTCCAAGAAAATGGATCAATAAATCACTTTAATTCCAGAAAGAATTTTTGTTACACTACTAAAACATTCACTACTCTTTAACTATCGTTTCCTATAGTTGTTTTATTTCAATTGATAATTGTATGACAATTACATATAGAACATATCAAGAGCTACTATTGCACAACGAGCGAGAAGGGAACGTGAGAGATTAAATCGTCGGACGATGTGTCCTACAAATGGTCCATCTATGACTGCAAATCCACAAGCACCCATGGTTGTCGATGTCTTCCAGAATCAAATTACTACACCAATGGTGGATAATGAAACAAGAGGTGCTATCGATGAAGAATCTATTGTGCAAGATGAACAGGTGTGCTTTTCTCATTCATTTTGTTTCCAAGAAAATGAATCAATAAATCACTTCAATTCCAAAAAGAATTTTTGTTACACTACTAAAACATTCACTACTCTTTAACTATTGTTTCCTATAGTTGTTTTATTTCAATTGATAATTATATGACAATTACATATAGAACATATCAAGAGCTACTATTGCACAACGAGCGAGAAGGGAACGTGAGAGATTAAATCGTCGGACGATGTGTCCTGCAAATGGTCCATCTATGACTGCAAATCCACAAGCGCCCATGGTTGTCGACGTCTTCCAGAATCAAACTACTACACCAATGGTGGATGCCGAAATGAGAGGTGCTACTGATATAAATTTACCTTCTGAGGCCAATATTGATGAAGAATCTATAGTGCAAGATGAACAGGTGTGATTTTCTCATTGTGTTTTAAGAAAATTAATCAAAACATTACTTAAATTTCAAAAAGAAAATATGTAACTACTAAAAACAATCACTAATCTCTAACTATAGTTTGTTACAGTTATTTTAGTTTAATTGATAATTGTATTACAATTATGTATAGAAGATATCAAAAGCTGCTATTGCACAACGAGTAAGAAGAGAACGTGAGAGATCAAATCGTCAGATCACGTGTCTTGCTAATGGTCCATCTATGACTGCAAATCAACTAGCACCCGCGGTTGTGGATGTTGTTAACAATCAAACTATTCCGGCTATAGAGGGTCCACGAAATATTGATGAAACTTTCTATGCTGAATCAAACTTAAATTCTACTCGCAATCGCGGTGAAGAATCCAGAGTGGAAGTTGAACCACCTATTTTATTTGAACGTATATGGTAAAAAAAATATCCCTTAATCATTTAGGTTGTTATGATCAAATGAATTAATCTAATTTTTCTTTGATGCAGGCCAACGTCTGCGGATGAATATCTTGATGTAAGTCAAAACAATGATGACTTAGAAAATTTATCAATCAATCCTTTGAATGATATAATTTCTAATCGTCATAGTCTCGGCCAAATGGATGTTGTTTGTACTTACTGTTCAGTTTTGCATTGGATGGATGAAAGATTGTCAAAATCAACCACAACGCGTCCTTTATTTGGAACATGTTGTTTACAAGGTAAAGTTAAATTACCTTTGCTAACAATACCACCTCCACACATTAAAGCGTTATTTGATGGTGGAGATGCTAAGTCAAAATCATTTCGTCGTTACATTCGAGAGTACAACGCAACAAATGCTTTTACAAGTCTCGGTGCTAAATTAGATCAAAGGGTATTTAGCGGAAGAGGTCCAACATCATTTACTATACATGGTGAATTACGCCATCAAACAGGATCATTGATTCCTGAACACGGACAAAATCCAATTTACTCTCAATTGTATATTTATGATCCTGCATATGCTCATAGCGTTAGATGTCGGAGAAATCCTCATTTGAGAAATGATGTTTTGCAAATTATTCAAGATAGTTTGTTGCAACACAATGCCTTCACGGATAAGTTTCGTCAGGCTCACGCAATTCTAAATCAGATGGATTTGAATATGCAAACTTTGCCTGCTATTCTCCAGTACAATGCATCTACAGATCGTCGACGGTATAATTTGCCTGCAACAGATGAGATAGCTGTAATATTACCGGGGGATGGAACTCAGTTTTGTGGTATGAGAGATATTGTTCTACATTTAAGGGGCGGTAATGAATTAATGCGAATTAATGAATGTCATCCGGCTTATTTACCGTTGCACTATGTTTTGTTGTTTCCTTTTGGTGAGCTTGGATGGGAACCCGGATTTAGACAATGGGATGCGTTAAATGGCCAACATACAGATGATCGATTAACTCAGATGCAATTTTATAGTTATCGATTATTTGAAAGACCGACCGAGTATTCAACGATTCTAAGGGGTGGAAAGTTATTCCAAGAATTTTTGGTAGATGCTTGGGCTGCAACAGAGCAAAATCGGTTGAATTACTTTCGACTTAATCAATCAAATCTACGTGGTGAACTATATCAAAATCTTACCGATTTACCATTTGATGGGTTGAGACCTGATCAAATAGGTAAGCGAATAGTTTTGCCATCTTCATTTATTGGTGGTCCAAGGCATATGTTTGAAATATTTCAAGATTCAATGGCTATAACGCGGCACAACCATCATCCGGACGTTTTTCTAACTATGACTGCAAATCCTGATTGGAATGAAGTAACTT
This sequence comes from Eucommia ulmoides, assembly GCA_016647705.1. Lineage (NCBI taxonomy): Eukaryota > Viridiplantae > Streptophyta > Magnoliopsida > Garryales > Eucommiaceae > Eucommia > Eucommia ulmoides. The sequence goes on from CM028328.1 coordinate 7,961,130, forward strand.
CAGCCTTATTACCGCATCAAACGCCAAATGATCGCCCAGATTTGATTGCCCGTGTTTTTCAACAAAAGAGGATTGCTTTGATGAAAGAGGTTGAAAACACTCAAGTTTTCGGGAAAAAGGTTGCCCATGTTTTCACAATTGAATACCAAAAAAGAGGTCTTCCACATATGCACTTGCTTATTTTTCTTGATGGTCCACACAAAATTCGAACGTGTGCTCAAGTGGATCGAATAGTTTGTGCAGAATTTCCTAACTCAGAAGAAGAACCAGAACTTTTTGAAACTGTCAAGAAATGTATGGTGCATGGGCCATGCGGTGCTCGAAATCCACAAGCTCCTTGCATGGAAAATGGTAGATGCACAAAAAGGTATCCACGGGTTTGGGCAGATGAAACAACCATGGATCAAGATGGTTATCCAATTTACCGTCGTCGTAATGATGGTAAAGTTTATACTGTTAGGGGACAAGAAGTTGATAATAGGGATATTGTTCCTTACAATCCATACCTTTCAAAAATGTTTGATTATCATATTAATGTTGAGGTTTGCGAGGGAATTAGATGCGTGAAATATATTCACAAGTATATCTACAAAGGTGGCGATCGAGGTACATTGACTTTGGGAGAAATAGATGAAATCAAACAATATCTTGATGCAAGATACATTGGACCATCAGAAGCGGCTTGGCGACTTTTTAGTTTTCCTTTACATGAAGAGATTCCAACTGTTGTTCGATTGGAACTCCATCTGCCTGGAATGCATCACGTTCTTTTCAATCCTAATGAAACTATGGAAGCTATTGTTTCTAGGGCTCAATTACAAGTATCAACACTAACGGGTTATTTTGCCTATTGTGCAGCACATGAAGATGCGCGTGCGTATACTTATCAGGAGTTTCCTCAACACTTTGTTTGGAATAAAAATGAAAAAGTATGGAAACCAAGACAGAGGGGATTTGCTATTGGTAGAATGTACTTTGTACCTCCTAATTCGGGTGAACGATTTTATTTGCGTCTGCTATTAACAGTTGTCAAAGGACCAAAATCGTTTAAGTGTTTACGTACAGTGGACAACTTTGAACATGCAACATTTAAGGCTGCATGTGTGGCAATGGGACTCTTAGAAGATGATAGTGAATGGATACAATGTCTTCAAGAAGCGTCCATAATGAGAACTGGTCATCAGTTAAGGAGATTATTTTGTATACTTCTTACTCAGTGTTCTCCAGTAAATCCACATGAATTATGGGATCGATTTTCAATGTATATTTGTGACGATATTCTACATAAACTTCGCACCTCATTTGCAATTTCTGATCCAACTGAAGAGCAAATTAAAGATTATGGTTTGTATCTTTTGAATCAGCTACTGCAAGAATCAAGCAAAAGTTTAATCGATTTTCCATCAATGCCACTACCGGTAGAAAATTGGAATATGGATGTTGGAAATAGGCTAATATTGGAACACAGACAATTACAACATAATGCGCAACAATTGAATGTTGACACCAACATCGAACGCCTTAATGTTGAACAACGAGTTTCTTATGAAGCTATAATTTCCTCTGTATTTGCTAATCGAGGAACTATGTTCTTCCTTAATGGTGGTGCGGGTACTGGAAAAACATTTCTCTATAATACAGTTGCAACAAAATGTCGTAGTCTTGGTCATATTGTTGTTGCAGTCGCATCGTCTGGTATAGCATCGCTATTGTTAGAAGGAGGTCGAACAGCACATTCTACATTCCGTATTCCGTTGGATATCCTTGATAATTCAGTGTGTGGATTTAGTAAACAGTCGTTGTATTCCGAGTTGTTCAGAGAAACCAAACTTATCATTTGGGATGAAGTTCCTATGCAACATAGGTACTGCGTTGAAGCTGTCAATCGTACGTTGCAAGATATTCGCGATAACGAAAAACCATTTGGGGGTATAACCGTAGTTCTTGGGGGAGATTTCAGGCAGATCTTGCCTGTTATACCCAAAGGAGTCCGCCAACAAATTGTTGCTGCGACATTGAGACGTTCTAACCTTTGGAAAGATGTTAAATGTCTTGACTTTGGAATTAAACATGCGCTTAAGCAGCACAAATAATAGAAATACTGAGTTTTCAGAATTTCTGCTACAGGTAAATTTTAAATATTATTTTTGTGAATACATATTTACTTATAGATAGTAACTAAATTGGGCGTTATTGTTTTAATATTTCAGATTGGAAACAATCCACAAGAAACTATACAATTGCCATCAACCATACAAAGTTGCCGTAATATGGATGAATTAATATCAACTGTTTATCCAGATCTTAATACACTGGGTATTGTTACTCCTACGTTTCTAACAGAACGTACAATTCTTTCTGCGCGAAACAATGATGTAAGTGTTGTAAATTCAACTGCATTAGACAGATTTCCTGGAGATACAATTACGTATTTGGCTGCGGATAAAATGTCTGAAGATGATGGATCTAATCCTCAAATTACAAATCGGTATCCTAATGAATATTTGAATTCATTAGACCCTCCTGGGTTGCCCCCGTTCAAGTTAGATCTGAAAGTAGGTTCTCCAATTATGCTGCTGCGAAATATCGCACCGAATGAGGGGCTTTGTAATGGCACAAGATTGATGGTTGTAAGATGTGCCTTGCGTGTAATAGAGGCTCGAATTTTAACTGGTGAAAAAGCTGGAAATATGACATTCATTCCCAGAATTTCATTGACACCGTCAAGTACTGAATTTCCATTTCAAATGACAAGACGTTAATTTCCAGTTCGTCTGGCGTATGCCATGACGATAAATAAATCCCAAGGACAGTCAGTCAAATTTGTCGGAGTCGACTTGACCACACCGGTTTTCAGTCATGGCCAACTTTATGTCGCTTTATCAAGATGTACATCTTTCGATCGATTAAGTATCCTACTTCCTGATCCGGGATCTTTATCAACTACGAATATTGTATATCCTGAAGTTCTGTTATAGTTTGTCTTAAAAAAAAAGGTACCACAATTAAGCATACAATTATATTAATTTTTGTTTAAATGAACAAAACAATAATTCGAATTTGATTTTACAGGATTGGGAGGAAATGGCTCGAGAGCTTGGACGAGTAAATAAGAGGAATTTATTAAAATGGGGATTTAAACAAGAGGTATTCAATTATATTTATTGTTTCAAACTAAAATAATTTAATTTATTGCCTTGATTTTTTTTTTTTTAACTAATTTGTATATTTGTAAATTGTAGATTATTGTGGTGGTTCCTAATTGGCCAAGCTACATTCGCATCTCTCTCCAAACTTTCAAAAATGTGATGGAGAGAATTTATAGTTAAGTGCTTCTATAAAATTGAAATTAATGTTTTTTAAAATTATTATCGAAGTTTTTTAGAAATGGTGGATTATAGATAGATGTAATAATTTGTTATTATTTTGTCATTTAGGTGGCCACGATGCTTTCATGCCAGACTATTAAGAAATTAGTTGTACTCAGAACAATTCAGGTAAGTTCTTGAACTTCAATTCAGGTAAGTTCAACTAATTTTGTTTTTCTTTTTTCAAACATCAATTCTTTGGTTAATGAAATATTGTTACAAACATTACGTTGGTTATTTGTCATGTCTGTTATTGTTGTTTCCATTTGATAAACAAAGTTGACTATATCAAATTCTTTTTAAATTTTGTAATTCGTCCTTACAGTTCTAAGATAGATTTCAAAACAATCATTTATTATTTTTAGAATTGGTTGTCTTAATTTCAAAAAGTAAGTGAAATCCTAGGTAATGTTGAATAAATAAAGTTTATTTCGTAAAAGTAATTGTGTATTGTTTGAAATGGTTGAGTTTATTTCACAAAAAGTGGAGAAATTACAAATTATAATATTTTTTCTTTGTGCAAATTTTAAACTGTATTTTATATTGGTGCTTTATTGTGTTATTATAGTTAAATTGTGATAACCTTGCTATTTATTATATGGAATTTTATTCAATGTTGTTAGTATTGGCTTACTAGCAAAAGTTATTTAAAGTAATATTTACTTTAATATTTAACAACCCTTTCGGTAGATATGTGAACTATTATTTGGATTTTAAAATTAAATGAAAATTTCTTTTATGATAGTATTCTATCACTATTTAGTTATAACTAAATAGTGACCAAAAAACAAAAAGAAGAAATGCTCCCTATTTGAGTTACATTAACTATTGAATGAGAATTTTTTGCAATTTTTCTAATTTACTTTTTTAATTGATTTCGGTATTCACTGATTTCTGTTCATACAATTAGTACGTCTTCTACATGATTGTCTTTCCATTTGGTTTCAATTTCAGTTTGTTCAAGTTATCTCTTATTTTAATAACATGTAAGATGATAATGCACGCTCTTTCTTTTGTTTCCAATCACATTTCCTTGATGTTAACAGTGATTTTCTTACCTATTAACTCGAATGTGAAATTTAATGTTCCTTTTGATATTTGAAGGGGAATTTTCCCTATTTGATTTGCATTAACAATTTCGGTCAATAAATGAGACAAATTATAGTTAAATATGTAACTCTTTCAAATTTTTGGTTAAAATAGCAATATCACATATATTATCACAATTTTAAAGTAGTTCAATGAAAATACGTGATTTATCAATCAATTTCATTACAAATATCAAAATTTTGTAATAATTTCTTATAGTAAACTTATGATTTAGTTTTTACCACTTATAAATATTGTGTTGAAGCACACAACTATACTCTCATTAAAGATAAAATAATGCCTTCAAATAATGGATAATTTATTTCACTTTTGAGGTCCAATAACATTAACAATTTTTTTCATATTTTATTTGATTTTTATATCATTAGATTGAATTCTATGATTGCTTAAATATGGTAAATTAGATTACTCTAAATAGTTGGGGTACCATCATGAGGTAATTGCGTTATTTTTATTGTTTAATTTAATTCAACTTATTGTTGTCACTATACTATTAATTTAGTCTCTTATTTATTTGTATTTCTTATTTGTCAAGATATATACATGTGTCACTTCAATCATTTCAAATTTTGAGTAACAGAATTTATGGTTTTAAAGTATGTTTAAGGTAATTTCCAGTAGTCCTTAATCGTGGATTTATTTTTTTATTTATTTGTCTTCAAAATTTATTTGTTCGTCCAGTTGACAATTATTGTGTTTCTTTTTCATTGGCCGAGATACATATGTTTGTCACTTCAAATATTTCAAAAATATTTGAAGAGAATCAATGGTTTCCCCATAAAACACGCAAAAAGAGAGGCAAAAATAATTTGGAAAGTATGGTAATGTCGGAAGCCAAAGTATGGTCTTAGGAATGAATTGACTGATTTGGACTCTCCAAATATCAATATTTTTGGATCCAAGTCTTCATACTGTGAAGACAGCAAGCCATATATGGACCATGATGTAGGGTAAATCTAATACCACCGAATCCACCACTTCAGGATTATTTTTTTCATATGGTTATAAAAATCAAGTCAGATTGTATTTATCTATTTTTTTCACCTGTTTTTGTTTGTTATGATCGATAGTAAATATTATTATTTGAAGATCAGATGAAAAGTTTATTGATCTTGGCATGTGGAAGCCTGAGAAAAGACTCAGTATAGTGTACATTGCCGATGACAATATTGTAGCCACTTGGAGATTAGCATTCAAGGAAACTATTAGCATCCCAAGGTAAACATGTTTATAGAATGTTCAGAATGTCGCGTAGAAATACCAAAAAAAAACTTATAAACTCACCAGTAGTACCTTATTAATGGGTATGTAATAGACACATATATAATATATTGCAATAGTATATATGTTTTCTCGATTGTAACTTGCATAGTCAAGAAAAGGATTATTGTTTATGACATGATTGTGTTAGTTATTGTCGTGCTTCATTGTCATTGATCATGTTTGTTAATGTGTTTAAAATTTGTAATGTACTATAAATAAAGGGGATTATATCCAATTTTTTCATAACATATTTTTTTTAGTTTTTGTTCTGGTACATGTTGAACAGTTGCTTCTTACCTGCTTCCTGTGTTTTTAGAAATATTATCATTTTTTTTACTTATGCATTTAAATTAAATCTAATTATTTGTTATTTTTTTCTTTCTGCGCAGTGATAATTTTTTTACAAGATTATTAAAAGTGGAGTTATATTTATAATATTTAGTGTAAATTCCAATTGTTTAGTATGCTCTAATGTCGTCTTTAATTTTTGGTTTGAGAGTTCATGTTTAAGGTAATTTTTCCTAACCATGAGTTGACTTATTTATTTGTTTGTCTTAAATATGATTATAATTTATTTGTCCAGTTGATAATTATTATGTTTGATTTTCACTAGACGATATACAAATATTTGCCACTTCAAATATTGAAGACAAATGGAGAAATCTATGGCTTGACACAGTATAATTAAGGTAAGTTCCAGTAGCCCTGGGTGGTGGGCTCCAGTGTCCTGGGTGGTGGACTTATATTACTAAATTTATAATGTATATACATAGTTATTATTCGTCGTATTGTTAAATTTCATATTGTAGATTATGGTCTTATTGTTGTATGATATGATTGTGTTTGTTGTTTTCGTACTTGATTGATATTGGTTGTTTGTCAGTGTTGTGTTATAAAACAGGAGTTAATAATTTCGAATGTCATATAAATAAAGGGAGTTATGTCCAATTTTTTTTTTTTTTTTACATTAATTATTAATCGTCTTCAATATTTGAATAACTTTCAAATATTGGAGTGTGTCGTATAAACAAAATAAATTATGTCAATATTTTTAATTTTTTAATGGTGCTTATTCGATAGGGAGCATGGTTGATTCATTGCCCAAACTAGAAGTGTTTATTCGATATGGACCATGGCTGATTCATTGTCCGAACTAAGCAATATGAATAATATACAAGTGCATCAAATGTCAACAATAATGTTAACATTGATAGTAATACTAAAAATTCAAATCTTGGAGGTT